>JAGMTT010000003.1:2400000-3000000 GCA_019721355.1 Aspergillus sp. MEXU 27854
TTTCACGTCCTCCTCGACGTGTTCTGACTGAGGAAGCTGGCCCTGAAAGCCTTCAGCTTCAAGAGCCGGGTCAACGACGACCGTCTTCCCTCCGACGGTGACGGATTGGGTATATGCAGCACCGCCGCGTTTGTTCTGGTCGGAGGAGACCGCGCCCACCTGTCTCGAAGCTTCGGCTAGCACATTGAGGCCGTCGAAGTTTTGTCGCGTGGTAAATGGCATATCCACGCCCTTGCCTTTACCTTGTCCTGCAGCACTCGGATCTTTGTTCTGATCGCCGTCGGTGATATCGGGGAGATCGTGGAGCCGCAACAGGACGCGTTGACGGTCACAAAGCGGGATGGCTTGACACTTTTTCACGAGGTGATTGGTGAGACTGTCGATGCGACCCTTGGGAAATTTCTCGCCACAGGCCTTGCAGGTATGTTGATAACGATTGCTAGCGTCCTCGAGCTTCTGACCTCGAATGAAGAACTCGAGGATGAGTTGGTTTGGTTTGCGACCCATGGTTAGGGTGCTAGAGGATATGGGGTGGCAGAAAAAGAGGACTCGAAAGGAAGGGTCGGGAAACAAGGGAGTCGAGAATTCTCACGCGAAGAAGGGTGGGGTGGTATAGTGATAGAGACTTTTTCCAGTCTATCGAGCAATGAAGCAAAATTGTTAGCTGAATGGACTGAAGAGCTGAGGCGCAAGCTGGGTGAGACGAGGGGTGGTGCGAACAGGACGGCAAAATAATCGCGCCCAGAGAGTTGACGAGAACGCCACAGGACAACGAGAGGGGGGTTCGCAAAGGGGAAAACGCGAAGAAAGGAATAGAGGGAATCGTACCAGCAGATTTGAAGTATCAAGCAGTCGAAAAAACGCCTGAGCAAGGGCGAAAGAGGCCGAATGGATGGGGGAGGATGGGAGGCGGAGTGGGATGAAGATGGGAGGATGAGAGAATGAGGCGGCAAAACGAGGACTTTTGCATGGGCGGTCTGCCCACCCGCTATCGCCGCTCTACCAGGGCTCTTCACCGCACCCAAGGCGGTGATGAAATCGGTGACGACGACGGTGTCGAGGATGAAGTATACAACCAAGTGAATAATGCCCCGATTTTTTACTGTCTCTCTCTCAACCCAGGAAAAAGCTGCCATATGAAAACTCTGCATCCCACGGGTCCTCTGCCTCTCTCTGGCATGCCAAGTTTCTGTGCAACCTTCGTCCACATCCTCACATTCCACCCGGTGGTCCATCCAGTGCTACGAAGTACCACCTACAGCACGATCAGGTGCTTTCGATAGGTGCTATCACTGCACACCCTGCGCGGGTGACCGCCTTTTGTTGTTGATACTGCACGAGAACAAACTCATGGTAACGACCCGAGAAGTCGGTCTGCACGGTGGCATCAGAATATGCTCTCGACGCCACCAAGGCTAGTAAGAGATTTTCATAGAAATGTTATCTGTCATTCATCACTGGTCGGATGGAGCATAACCAAGAATATCAGCCAAAGCTGGATAGAACACTGTATGAAATCAGAATCAGCATATCCGCTGCTCCGGAGGTCGCCATGGAACCCCCAAAATCTCGAAAATCCGTCGCTCATCACGTCCCTCCAGCAAGCTTCCCGGATTCAATTTCGCCTGTTGTGGCCCCCGTAGGACATCCGTAAAGAGCCCACGTTGGTTCAGGCGCATTCCCTTCTTCCCCGCCAGAAGTCTCATACTACGGTTGAATATGTCGTTTCCTGTGAAATAGATCAGAGCCGCCCCAATCTCCGATCCGGGCACAAACAAAAGATCAAGTCGTCGCCAAACCGGGCTGTCGGGAAGTTTCGATGCCCCGTGCCATTTAGAGCCGTCGCCTCGAGATGTGACCGCGAGGCTCGCCTGGAGGAAACCTTGTCTGAACAACTGGGGGATCACCGTGTCCATCATCATCTCTCGAATTTGCCCGATAGTCGCATCTGACTGAGTAATGAGCACGTCGATATCACCCGAATCAGCTGCCCCACGTCGGTAGGAGCCACTGATAATGACCTGCATCCCAGGATTGACTTTCACGACCGCCCGTCGGACGATCTCGCCATGCATCTCGACCTCTTTCCGAGGGATTCGTTGGAGGAAATCGTCGTAGTGGTCCACTCCGATTCGTTGGGCTTGGGTCAGATGCGCTTTAGTTTTCAGATCCTCCAGTGACCGGTAACCTTGAGCGAGCCATCTGGAAGCTTGTGCAAGGCCAGCGCCATAGACTCCCATAAATGTCTGGAGGATGCGATCCTCTGGCGTAGTGCTCGTGTTCTCCAAGCGTCGCAGTCGATTGGTGTACACGATCTCTTCAATCTTGTCCGCTAAGCGCGTTCCGATGCCAGGGATAGCAAGAGCTTGCGCTCTGGTGGTGATTTTGGTCGACTGCTTGCACAACGCACTAATCGTTTTTCGATACGCGAGTACCCGCCAGTGATCATCAGTCCGTGTATAGTAATCCAGCATTTGTTGAAGGACCTCTATGGTCCGACTGTTTGGATTGTCGCCATTTGATTTTGCATCGTGTGCCTGCATACAAGCAAAGCTCTGTTGCCAATTTGCTGTCGCGTCTGCATCCTTGGGCAGATGTTTTCGTTTTTTCCGCAAAGCAGTTTCTGAATCAGAGGTCTCGGAGACCTCCGCATCAGATGCCTCTGCAGACAGATCCTCGTCTAGATAGTCTAGCAACTCCAAAGGCTTTACACGATTAGTCGATATACATCGACAATAAGCGGGAGAGCATACCAGGTCTTTGACGGCTTTGGCTTCATCAATGATGTCATCTAAAATGTCTCGTCCACGAGAGCCAGAAGCTTCACGGGCTGACTGCACCTGTCGCTCCTTTAACTCCTCGCCCTGAGGTTCAAGAACCACCTCCGTATGATCATAGCTTTGGGAGCGCTGTGATGGGGTTGGGGGAGGTGGTGCGCTTCTAGGCAGTTTTAGCGGCAACGAGTCGGCTGCAGCATGTTCCTTTGATGGCTCTTGCTTTCTTGTTTCGGAAGTCCCAGGCATCCCACTGACGCGGAATCGTACGTGCGTTGTGTTCAATAGTGACCGGAATTTGATGCACTCGGACGGATAGCTTTCGTCAACCAGGGCGATTTTTGTCTGCGCAGATAAGCTTAGCCGAAAGACAGAACCAGGGGGGCCATGTCACTGACCGGAAAGGCGTCCAGTTTAAGATGTTTGAGAACCTCTTGGAATGTAAGCCCTCTATCGACGATGACATGCGTTACACCTTCCCCCCAAGACTTCTCCCAGAAAGCGCCGTACTCTTGCGCTCTCTGGATGCGCAACCGCCGTAAAGGTGAGACATCGTTGTTCGGAAAGAAGACTGAAAATCACCTATTAGGTACAAGGTGAATCAAAGATGAAAGATAAAACTAGGTAAAACTTACAAAATCCCAGACCCTTGAAGATCTGTAGATGTTCAGGGACTGTTCTCGCCGAGTAAGCTCGCTTCCTTTTACCAGCGGCCATAGTCTTGGTGTTATTCATCGAAGACCCAGTGGTGTTGGATCTCTTGACTACAAAAAGCTGTACATTCTCACTGCGGGCTTCGGCACTACCGTCTAGGCTCCGACTCGGCGAAGGGGACCGTGGTACCGCTGGTGTTGTTGAGCGGCGTAACAGTGCAGAAGACTTGGGAAAGAGGGTCTCGTCATGATGAGACTCGGAACCTTCCTCGTGCTTCGGGGAAGGCCTTGATAGGGCTATGACCTGACTGAACTCATCCTCTGCAGAGTCATCCGACAAACAGTCCAATAACTCAAGCTCCATGAAAAAGCGCTCCTTGTCAGATCTCGTATTCGCCATGTCCTGGCATCAAGTAGGGTGGTGGAGGAACCTCACGCCGACGCAGTTCAAGCCATGCATGGGATTCAGCCTCCGTCCCTGCCTAGCAGGTGACGACACGATGTCGACGTGGATCCAGCAATAGTACGCAATTTTCCCAAGAAAGAGTCCGATGGTAGACGGGGTAACACGTCCGAGGCAGCAACGCGTGGATCCAGGCACGAAAATGCCACCAAGTCACGGGATCCATTAACCTTCCCGAATAGTCTTCATGCTCCGGATTCTCCTCCACTTCAAGGATACCTACCCGACTCACCCTCAGTGAGCGAGCGTCTGTCACAATGTGGAAGCGCACGATGATCCTTTCCTCGCTCACGGAGACTTCCCTTCTCCAGGGTGGACGCTGTCTCAGCTGCCAATTCCGCGGTGCGACTCTCCGGACGAGGCCATCTCTCCGGTACTACGCCAGCACGAATAGCAACGCAAGCAATGCGAAGTCGACGCCCAACGCACCGAAATCAGTCGCATCCAACAAAGTCCAATTCAACCAGAACCCTTCTCCATCTTCCCCCAAAGAACCATCCTCTGCACCAGAACCCGGCGATGAAGACTTCGTCCCCCCAAGTCTTGACCGGCCCATAGGAACCGGAATTCCTCCTCAAGAAGGGCAGAACACAGGCGTCGACGAGCGCACACTCCGGCAGAGACGTGACGACTTTGTCAACTATGACCGGCATCTCGAGCGACGCAAGGAATTGTACGGCCCCGACGAACACTTCCTCCAACTCCAACGAGCTAACTCATCTTCCCCCACACAGGACGAGACAAGTCGCCAAACCGTATTTCCGCGAATGGTCGAACATGCGCTACCACGAGGGCAAGACCTTCATGTCCAACCCACGATTGTTCAAGCGCGACAAGGCGCTCTACTTCCCCAACATGTACGGCATCACGCTGGCGTCGCCGAAAGAACCGCAAAACACCACGTCCATCCTGCGCGGGAGGATTTCCGTCGTGAACCTGTTCTCCAGCGTCTGGGCTGAGTCGCAGGTGGCCACCTTCACTGGACCGAAACAGAATCCCGGCCTGTACGAAGCATTTAAGAGCGCCGGCGCCGGCCAGGCCGTCCAGAAGATTGACATCAACTTGGAGGAGAACGCCATGAAGGCGTGGATTGTGCGCATGTTCATGTGGCGGATGCGGGCGAAGCTACCTGAGGCCCAGCACGAGCGCTATTTCCTCGTGCGCAAGGGCGTGACGGACGGGCTGAAGGAGGCTATCGGCATGATGAACAGCAAGGTTGGCTACGTCTATCTACTGGATGAGAACTGTCGCATTCGGTGGGCGGGCAGCGGTCCGGCCGAGGAGACCGAGCTGGAAGCCCTCAATAACGGTGTCCGCAAGCTGTTGCAGGAGAGGCAGATCAGCATTGAGTCCGAGCTGCCTGCGCAGGAATGGACGAGCAGTCCCGGTCAAGGGGGCGCTCAGAAACCGCGTGTTGTCGTGAGACCTTGAAGAGGAAAGCCATTGATTCGCATGTATATACAATACATCTTGGGTGTGCTCTGAAACGGTGCTGTGTGTAAAATATGCGGATCATCCGAGCATCAACGCCAGAGTCCATTAGAATAAACAACTCCTGTATAATAGACAATGAAAAGAAACATGGCCAATGAAAACCCACAAGACGCCGTCCCAGGACCGATGATATAGACAAGGGTGGGAGAAGAGCACAAGTCGACCGCTAATTATCCAGCAGGAGACAAGACATAACACAGCACAAAAGTCATCACACGAGGCTTCTCAGCGGAAAAAGAGCAGCATCAAGAAACAGAACCCGATAAAGGCCCCCAGGATCAGCGCATCTCGTCTCCGTTTCGTCCCAATCTTCCCCATCAACGCATTCATTCCCGGCACCTGGCCGGCCGCCCCGACAATGCGCCGATGGATACTCGCCAGCGTCTCGCGCTGGAACCCGAAGTTTTCATTTATAGCATACGCCTGGCTCAGCACACCGTCGATCATGTTGTGACTTTCGTCGATGCGGCCCCGCTCCTCGAGCATGTAGTCAGCCTCGGCAGCGGCGGGATTGGAGGCTCGGTAGGCGTCGATATCAGATCGCACGTTCGACAGGAGGTTGGCTCGATCACGAGACTCGGCGATCGCAGAGCCGAGCCGTTGTAGCTCGCGGCGATGGTCCTGGAGGACTTCGCGGTGGCGGGCGAGGTTGTTCTGTTTCAGGGCGGAGGAGGTGAGGGTGGCTTCGGAGTCGAGTAGACGCGCAAGTTGGGCGACGAGGGATTCGCGCTGGAGCAGAGTTAGCGATGGTCCTTTTCTTCTTCTACTTTATTCTGTGGCAAGATATACTTTGTCTAGAAGTTCTTTTATTTGTGATTCAACTCGGAGTTCTTCCTCGGAGGGTGTCTGCGGCAACTTCGTCATCGACGCATATTGGGAATAGGTGTGGAAGAGGCCCTCGGTCTGTGGGAGGAATACATTAGCAAAATGTCATTTCAACCATATGACAGAGGGTCAGTCTGGATGATATGGGTGCCGTACCTGAGTCTCCAAGGAACGAGCTTGTTGTCGCAGTTGAGCCCAGCCGGTACCGGTTGAGGTGGCCATGATGGATACTCTCAATAGAAAGTAAAGCAGCTCAAGTTAGAAGTAAACTCCACGGCAAGTCAACTAGCTGGGAGATAATGTTCTCGCGATGACAAGACAGAGAAAAGGTGCGACAATGAGCGCTCGAAATCGTTATCAGCGGAAGCATGCCATCCACGGCTCCATCGCCCAGTCCGGTATGAGCGGAGTAGCAGGAGGCGACGTAATACTCTTGTTGCCTCAGGCTGCAACTGATCTCCAGCCTCACCATCAGCCACACATCACGTGCCCGCTTAAGCCGCCGCACCACGCACGCCGAAAAAAAAAACCCTAGTCCCACAACGAACATCCCAAATTGACCCGGTCCATCTTCAATCCTCACCTCGACAACCGTACGATTCGACACGAAGCCGCCCACCATGGTATGTGAATTGCTGTTATTCTCGCCTCTACAACTCGAATTTTTGAAAAATTTCTCTATCAACATGATCTGATACTGACGGGTTTTCTCGCTATAGTCGTCCAAGGTCAAGGCTGGTCAGCTCTGGGGAAAGAGCAAGGATGATCTCACCAAGCAGCTGGAGGAACTGAAGCTCGAGCTCAACCAGCTCCGTGTCCAGAAGATCGCTGGCGGTGCTTCCTCGAAGACCCTGAGAATGTGCGTTTTGAACCCTTGAACCCAGAACCCAGAATCCATACCAGATACATGTGCGCCCGGGAACGACAAGACGATATCGATGGAGGGACCCGACCATTGCGAAGGGAAAATTTTTTATCGAAAGAGGAGGAGACCAGAAAGAAATACGGGCAGACGACCGGCGCATAAAATCTACACTCAGACGACTCGACCAGAACAAGCCAATGCTGATATTTGATTTTCTTCCTTCCAGCCACGACGTTCGCAAGTCGATCGCTCGCGTTCTCACCGTCATCAACGCCAACCAGCGCTCCCAGCTCCGCCTGTTCTACAAGAACAAGAAGTACCTTCCTCTTGACCTCCGCCCCAAGCTCACTCGTGCCATCCGCCGCCGCCTCACCAAGCACGAGGCCACCCTCAAGACCGAGAGAAAGCGCAAGCAGCAGATTCACTTCCCCCAGCGGAAGTTCGCTGTTAAGGTATGACGAACCCCCTGGGGTTCCCTCGACCGACACCAACCAACCCCCGTGGCGTTCGGACGGGGAACCTGCCCAGTTCCGAGTGGTAACTAACAGGCGCTCCCAACAGGCTTAAATGGAAGTCGGGGTTGTGTCCGGATCTGTATGGAGTTATGGGAACGTCAGTTGACGGGTTGACCACCTTGTGTGGGGGTCGGTTTCACCAAAAACGTTTCTTAAAAGGCATTGATTATGTATCTTAGAAGAAGATGCAGGTCGATACAATGATGCTTTATTTGACATGACCTAATAGTGGTTCTTTGTATGGACATACAGTATCTGCAAAGCGGATATGGCAATTATGTGGTATATGACTTGCGACTGTTTGTGGTGCACTCAGCACTGCGCGTGTGACATGTTCATGTCGCTCCCAGGTGGAATCGTAGTCTTGTATGCTATCCCTAAGCATGGAGGGTCATAGCCTCTCAATAGTGAGCGTCATGGTAGCATGCATGTCTACATCTCACTTCTACCATTTCCATTCATGCTGTTCCAGCAATTGACCAGTCTCCTCTTGCCTGATCCACAAGGCGATTCCCACCCAGTTGTCGACCCCTCCATTACTACTACGGTTCCACTGGAATCCTTATGGCATTGAGATAATTTAATTTCTCCATATCTAGTCATCTAGGGCATTTCCAACAATCGACCACCAGGGCCAAGCCTAACCCACCTACCGGTTGGTCTCCGACTCCAAAGTCCACGCCGCACCGCAAATACAATACCGCACATAACCCAACTTGTACATCATCCGGAATGAAAGCTGAGGCCGAGGAGGATACGCTCCACACAGGACCTCGCAGCAGCGCACACACCGCCGTCGCAGCTGCCCATGGCTATTGAGCTTTCCCTCTTGGTGTTCATCGCGACCAACGGTCCGCAGCGGAATCTTTTTGATGATATCCACGTCGCGCGTCCGCCGGTACATCTCCGCGCGGGGGTCAGTCCCGAGCCCCAGCCAGCTGTAGTCGCCCAGGTAGATGGCCATGCGATCGATTTCGGGACGGAGGGCAGGCAACGTCTGTCGGAGGATGGTAGCCACCGCGGTGACAAGAACGGGTGGGATCCGCGCGTTGAGGAGCAGCTCCTTCTCGGCGCCGGGGCGTTCGACATCCCCAAAGCCAGCCCCGTGGTATACATGGCGCACCGCGGAATCTACCCCGGCCACGAACTTCTCGTACACGTCGATCCGGACCGGTGAGGAGTCCAGGGTCTGGCAGATTTCCGCATAGTACACGCGCGAGTCGCCGATCAGGGGTACGGCCGAGTATCCGGCATACATTCCTCGCAGGCCCCGGCAGATAAACCGCAAGAAGGCTCGGGACATACTGGACAGAAGGATGATCAGAGGAAGAGAGCTGGTTGTTTTCACTGTTTGAAGCGAGTGAGACGGTGTTACTTTGAGGGGGGATATGACATAACGCACGTTTCTGTGCAAAAGCCTCCTGGTCAGACGATACGCTTTCGAATTCGTTGGCGAGTTCAAGGAGTTCATTCAGGATGTAGTGCAAAAAGTCCAATGCCCACTTCGTGTTACCCAGTAGTATTCGTATGGCCTCTGGACGTCACCATTAGTAACAATCAGGGTGGTGGAATTCATGGAACGTACCAGGGTCAGGCGGCTCTCCTTGCGCTCCTTTATTGAACTGGAGGAAAAGTGCATATAGCACCGAGGCATGGCGGAGCTGGAGGATTGCCCATGGGATGTTCGACGCAAAACTGCGTGCTTTGTACTTATTCGTGTAGCCCATCGCAGCTTGGATACTGAGACACCGCGGAAGATACTGGTGGCTCATCAATTTATCGTTCTCCTGTGTGAAGTTGCAGTTCACCGGCAATGCGCGATAAACTCCGTGGATAAACATGGATTGCGCGTCTAAGGATATAATTAGACTGGCGTCCGTATTGTGAAGATAGATTTGAGGACTGACCCGCTGAGAGTTGTTGTCGCAGTATGATCAAAATATCGTCGGAGTTCATGTCACTTCCACAGGCGCGGCAGAACGCCAGCGTCAGCGAGACGATAGCCGCAGAGAATTTGTCTTATAAAACGTCAGCCAAATAGACGATCACTCGGGAGTCCACACATACTCTCATCAAAAAGGCCACTCTCTGCCCCGTAGGAGTGCTCCATACATCTCAGCTGCACCTGCCCATCACTGTCAAGCATAACGGCGTTACATCCACTAGGTGAGAAGCTGATGTTAAGACCTATTTAGCCAGCGTTAGTTTTATCCTGAAGAAGAGTCACACGCAAGCCAACCTGTAGAATCAGCAGGATATTGGAACCCAGCCTGCGCAAGACAAGTAACGGTATCTGCATCGCTGAAACCATGGCAGACCGCCATAGTATTTGCATCGTAGAAGGAAATCGAGCTGTCGTCGTAGACAACTGCAAGCACATTGCCATATTCTGTCTGTTCCATTGAAGCAACATATTTATCGCAATAGATGTCGTCCAGCCGACGGAGCTGGGCTTTGGGCTAGACAACTGTCAGTAAATTCGCTGACACATGGTGAAATGTTGCTCGCATACTTTGATTTGCACATTGCTTTTCTTTGAAACAACTTCATCGAACTTGGGATGGAGGACCTGTGGTGCTGTCTCTAACTGCCACCGCACAATGATACTCGGCGGCCCTTGCTGCTGTGGGTGATCTGGGGAAGCGTGAGGCGGTAGTGAAAAGACAGCGATGACCCACGGGTTTGTCGCCGTCTCCTGGGTTGCGAGGATCGCATCTAAACGAGTGAGCCGATAAAGGGGATTCGGCGGTGGCGGCAGGTGTTCAGAGTTCTGGCCCGGGGCTCGACTCATGGGAATGTCGTATGGGACCTCGACCTTGGAATGCATGAAGCGGAAGCTTGGGACAGGAAATTGATTAGGCCCTTGTTTCATTTGAGCTGGATCCCACTGGGGTGGAGTCCAATTGATATGAACTCGATAGAAGCAGATCTTCTGGCATGCAGAATGTGTGACGACCAAAATACCGCCTGGTGTGGCCACGAGAGCCGCGTGGGTTAATAAACGATCCGAGTAGCTTGTATTCTTTAACTCGGCCAAAATCTCCGCCCATCGACCATCAGGATTTTGGTAGAGAAACCGAATTATTCCCGATCTGGTGATACAGATCAACCCGGCTTTGCCAGCCGGGTGGAAAGGGCCGATAGGGCGTCGTCGAAATGACGAGTAATTCCATCGACCATGTCGCTTGTTTGCTTGACTGAAAGCTTGTACCTGGTAGGCAGTCAGCATTTGGTGATAAGATAAGGCTTTTCCGGGGCCCATCAGGACCAGCGCAGGGGTCCTTACGGAGCGATGAACATTCAGCCACATCATACCAACAATCTGTGCCCCATCGTCATCAGGATCGAACGCTCCCTGACGTTGGCCACTCAGACTATTGAGGGCAATGGCGATGTTGTAGATGGACACCCGACCCGACGAGTCCACCACGGCCAATTCGGAACCAACCTCATTCCAGCAGAGGTGAACCAGAGGATGGCCTCCATGGACTTCGGTGACAGGAAGCAATTGAGTGTCATCACTGAGGACCCACTTCCCATCAGATGGGCGACACTCTAGATGACGAAGATTGACTCGTGATGCATCTTGGGTGATGTATGCAATGCAGCCTTGCTTTGACCAAGCAATCTTTCTGATTGGGGTTAGTCCACTGCTGTAAAGATGAACCGGTTTCTAGACATACTGGCAACAGCCCAATAAACGCATCTCATCTAGACGCTGTGGAAGGCCTCTTATGGAGGAAGCCGGGGTCAAGCCCAACTCGAGGGAGGCGGATTCACCAAATAGATCGTCCACATTGATGCCGTCCTCCATGATCATGGGCATGTTGGGGTACGGATGAAGCAATGGACAGGTTTAACGGGATGAATGGGTATCTAAGGAGGCAATAAGGTAGTGAGGACGGTAAGCGTGGAGAGGAAGACTGATAAGCATCAGGAATGCTAAGTGGTCTTGAGTTTGAAGGTTGATCGATGGAGCCCCCAGAAGCGCTGATATCGGCGCACGGAAGCAGAACACATGGAATGAAAACCCCACGGATTAGAAGAGCGGCCTGTTAGATTCAAACGGAAGACATGAACGGGTCCATGGTGTCTTTCTGGAGTCTCCACGATCTATCCACACATTCACCACCTCTCAATAGTCATCTGGATGGAAACAATTGATAGTTGAGTTGATCCGGTGGAGTAAACGGCCCGACTGAGTCAGCAGATGTGCGATCACCTGACTCCCGTATCCGGGCCAACCAGATCTAACCAATCACCGGCCATTTCCGAATGCCCTAACAACACTAGGGGATCTACTCTGTAATGGTACAACTGTTGGGTTGATGGAATCAACTTGGACAAAGCACGTAGGAGATAAGTATGTAAACGTTTGTGTGCTGAAGTTGACCAACACCGCAAGCCAGGGCCGAAGCAAAGGGTTACTGCGGTTGAGGTCAACTCCGGACCGCCAGCGGCACCTGCGAACGGGCCCATTGACGTCTGGGGATCGCTGAGATTGCACTATCGTAGAAACCAGAACATTTGCGAAGAAATTCAACCGGGGAATCTACAGTGTAAATCGGATTTGTAGTCAGACAGAATACCTTATAAGTATTAAACAGGATATCCTTTGATATCAAAATCTATAACCACTTTTGGATGGAAACGCAGAGGTTGATAGGGCTTGATGCAGGCGGATGGAGTGCAGTCGATTCTCCCGCAGCCGGAGCCAATCAGCGTAGACGGTCGGACAGAGGAAGTCGTGTGGAAGAATCATGATGGATTGCATGTTGTCCAAGTAAATAACTCATCATCATCATCCTACAGATATATAACCATACCTGGGAGTTATCTACCTAGGGAGAGGTCTACCGCAACATTCTAGAACTACATTCCTCCCGCATACCTCCGGTTGCTTCTTTTCGGTCGCAACAGCATCCTTTCTGAATCTCTTCTCCTGGTGCTACTGCTGCTCCCCTTCCCGTGGGTCAAAATAAACACAACAAGCGAGAGGAACCAGACATTCCAAGGTTCCCTTTCTGCATCGTCGTCGTCTCTCCGCCTTGACCTCATCGACTTTTCTCTGCCCCCGTTTCCCGTCCCGTGAATTCATTTCCCTTCTTCCACCCACTTGCCAACCCCCTTCCGTCGGTCTTTTGACAACCTCTGCACGACGGACGAAGAATAGGGGGGAAAGAAAGAATTCGCATTCGATTTCTTTTGCAACTCCTGTTTCAATTGATGTTGTCGACTCATCTTCGCCGTCCTCTATGGTTCTTCTAACACTTCTTTGTCGTTGACGTGGAAAAAGGCTCTTCTCCCTCCGTCTTCTCCCTGTCACCCTCTTTTCTCCTCTTTTCTTCCTCACGACCTCCCCCAAACCACTTCGTCTCCTTCTCCCATCCCCAGTCCATCACACTCTCGCATCATGGGAGATCTTATTTCCCCGGTCGGCTCTCCGTTGAGTTCGGTCTGTTCACTATCCCCACCTCCCAGTCCGGGGCTCTATCTTTCGCCGCCTCCGTCGCAGGACTCTGAGCCCTCTTCCACACACGGCCAAGACGACTTGCCGCCCGCCAGGAAGAAACGTCGCGTCGCCGCCCCGAAAGAACGCCGAACACAGCATTTGGATCTATCCCCCACGTCCGAGCTCTCCCAGGCCCAACAGAGATCACAGATCGAGTTGTTGACGAAAACGATTCGCCGTCATCGCAAGATTGTGGTCATCGCCGGAGCTGGCATCTCCACCTCTGCGGGCAGTATGCATCATCCCCCCTCCCCTTCAGCCAACCCGAACGCCCCGATGGCCGAACCCGCTAACCTTGTTGATTGTGTTACCCAGTTCCGGACTTCCGCTCCACTGATGGGCTATTCAAGTCCCTGCAGAAGAAGCATAACCTCAAGGCGTCCGGAAAACTTCTCTTCGATGCCGCCGTCTATCAGGATGAGACCTTGACCGCCTCCTTCCAGGATATGGTCCGGTCGCTCTCCGAGGAGGCGGCCAGGACCTCCCCCACGGCCTTTCACCACATGCTGGCCCGTCTGGGCCAGGAGGGTCGCCTCACTCGACTCTACACTCAAAATATCGATGGAATCGAGACCTCGATGCCGCCCCTGGCTACGCAAATCCCCTTGAATGTGAAGGCCCCTTGGCCGCGCACTATTCAACTCCACGGAAGTCTCGACAAGGTGGTCTGTCAGAAATGTCGCCATCTGACGGATTTCGACTCGGCCATGTTTGATCGTCCCGATGCCCCCGAGTGTCCGGAATGCTCCCGGAATAATCAGTTTCGCATCGAAACCGGCCAGCGCAGCCATGGAGTGGGGAAGATGCGCCCGCGCATCGTCCTCTACAACGAGCACAACCCCGATGAGGAGGCCATTACGTCCGTCATGAACGCCGACATTCGCTCCCGTCCCGATGCGCTTATCGTGGTTGGTACCAGCCTGAAGATTCCGGGTGTTCGTCGCCTCGTCAAGAGCCTGTGCCATGTGATTCGGAGTCGTCGGAACGGCGTCACTATGTGGATCAATAATGAGCCTCCGGTCGGCCGCGATTTTGAGGACTGCTGGGATTTGATGGTCAAAGGGAACTGCGAGGAGGTTGCTCGGCTCGCGGGTCTGAAGCGATGGGACGACCAGTCCGATTCCGTGTTCGACGAATGCAGCCTCTCCGAGGTGGAACGGGTCAAGAGCGAGCAGGATGTATCGATCGTGGTGCAGACGCAAACGCCGAAGAAGAAACAGAAGACCCAGACTGTTCCCCTCACGCCATCGTCCAGCAATGATGAGGAGCCGGCGCAGCTACCGCGCAAAATCCCCAACCCTGCCAGCCGTGGACGGAATCTCAATGAGGTTCTCCAGGCGACTAAAGCGACTGGACCCAGGAAGAAGGGCCCACAGAAGCCCGCATCGCGCAAGTCCAACAAGAAGGGACAGCCAGCTAAGAATGCGACCATCAATTCCAAGTTCAAGGCCGCCAAGCCCCAAACCGTTGCGACCGACAACGGCAAGGCGATCAAGCCAGAAAAGGATGAACACAAGCCGATGCATCCTCTGCCTTATGGCGCCGCGCGCAACAACGGGCCAATGTTTCCCAATCTCTCCCAGAGGCCAGGCACGCCACCCAAAAGTACGTGGTGCAAACCTGAGACGATATCTCCCAAGTCGGTTCCCAATGGAATGGGTGGTCTGTTGGATCCGTGAGTTCCTTGACCGTTGTCCGTTCGAGTCTATGTACTTTTTCTATTTCTACCATCTTTCTTCACCTTCTATTCCCTCTGTCCCTTTTGACGAACCTGCTCGTCGACACTTGTCTTGTGTGAATTATCTTCAAGATACCAGGATAGACCATATCTGTTACCGGCGTTTGGATGGTTAGGAGCAATGCAACGAATACATTGCACGGATTCCCATGTTACCTGTTCAGGGATCTTATGATCAACTTTCGTTGTGGGATTCGACGGACCATTGGGGTTGCATTATGTGGTCACACGGCGTTACGATGGAGTTGATGGTCGAGGCTCATTCATGCATGCGCGATTGCATACTCAACGAGGAATTAATCACGGCACATCTGGCTACTTATGCGGGCACGATCGCTCTAGAGGGGGTCCTGTACATGATGAATGTGAGCTTAGCTGAAGCAATAATACGCTCTTACCCACACAGTCGTGCAATTCATGTAGCATATATAGATTAGAACGAGGTATGGTAGCACAGCCTATCCCAGCCCCAGATCCCCTCGCAGTTGCGACCCAGGCCCCGACTCATCCTCGTCACTCTCCGTCTCGTCGCCCGCAGCATCTGGATCCATCGTGCGCCTCGCCCGCGCATCCCCATCCAAATCCTCCACGCGATCAATATCGTCCTCCTCCCCAGCCTCCTCCGCCTCGTCCTCTTCTTCCTCTCCCTCCTCCTCCCCATCCTCCTCCTCGACCTCTGTCTCATTCTCGTCCACAGCCTCCGGCTCATCCTGCGTCTCGTCCCCATCCCCATCCTCGGCGTCGTCCGGCCGCCCAGCAACCGCATCCGCATCCTCCGCACGCTTGACTCTCTTCGCGCCCCGCGCAGTAGCCGTCGCCGTATCCCCAGCGTCTTTCGCCCCGTTCTCCGTCGCACCCGCTCCCTCCCCGGGCCCGTCCGGTTTCTTGGCCCGGCGCTTGCCGGCCTTTATCTCCGTGAACGCATCCAGCTCCTTCTCGAGGCGCGGACGGAAAGCGTCGAATTCGAGCTCTGAGAGCGCGCTGAAGACATCTGAGGGCGCGACGGTCCGTTTGAGCGTCGCCTCGTTGGCACTACAGACGTCAGTATACTCGCATGTGTTGCGGGGGCGGAAGAAAGAGTATCGACGTACTGCGAAGATAGATACGAGACGAATACCGTCGCCGCTTTCTGGATGGCGAGCACAGCGTCCTTCTGGACGGAGGTGTTTGGCGGGAGAACCGATTTGGCGAGTCGGAGGGTTAGCGAGCGGGGGAGGAGGTAGTCCTATTGAGTATGGTTAGCAGGTCGTAGGCCGCACAGGTCAAGCGATGTGATCGCTGCGCTGGATATTAAGAACAGGACAGGGAGTACCTCGATGCTAACGCCCCCCTCTGCCCGCGCCTTGAGCTGCTGCTCCGTCGCCTGAACGACCTGCGCGTGCGCTTGTGCCGGCACCTGTACCTGCACCTGCGGCGAGGCGGCCTCTTCGGGGCCCCCCGGTGTACTGGAGGTGGATTTTCGCGGCATGGCTGCGCGGGACTGTGTAGGGCGTGTGGAGGTGTCTGTGTCTGCGGTGGGTGTGCGAACGTCGAGGAATATTATTGGGGTAGACGGTACGATGGACAGTAATAGCAATGGGTTCAGTCGTGGATGAAGCTCGTCAAGTCGTTATATAGGGTGCAGGAGGCAGAATGCGACCTGTTGTTGGGGTCGAGGTTGACAGAAAAAAGATGGAGATGAGGTGGGAAATTACGCGACGCGGCTGCGGGAGCGCGCGTGGCGATTACATCGGTCTTGGTATGTATACTGATTCAGCGCAGACGGATTGGGATTTCGATTATGAGATTTCTATATCTATGGGTTTATTGAAAAGCAAATTATTTTGTCTTATCCTGTATAAGGCTGTGATGAGGTGTACTATTTCATCAGTCGGCATCAAACTACTCCGTATAGCGACCTGCTATAGGCTATCTATACGAACGGCATACTTCAACAGCACAGTCGACCATTTACCTCCATCATTACAATCTTCATACAGGCAGACATCTCCTAAATAATCCGACTAGGACTTATCGATTGATGTTACCACCCCTGGGCCTTCATCTCTGAAATCCCTTTGATGACACTGATTCAATACTAATACATGGGTCATCCCTTTATATATCATAAATTGTGGCAAATTCGTCCAACCAATGGCAAGGTGGGAGAGTGGTTAATCCGTCAGCCTCGAATTGGACTTTGTCCGGCTAGCTGATCCCTTTGGGGTCGTCGGTTCGAATCCGGCCCTTGTCGTTATCCTTTTTTGCTCTTTCCCTAGACGACCCTATCTTACGTTGCTGATACTGCGTAGGAGTGGACGACGCATAGGATATCTGCTACTTACTTGCTAAGTACAATAAAAAATGTCAGTAGGCAGTAGCAAGGCAGCAGCAAGATGGCGCTAGTGTTGGCCATTATAGACCTCGTATTCACCATATATGTGAGAGACCACTTCCCCATGAACATATCCGAGAGAACGTACCCACCACTACAGCAATGATGACCAAACACCCATCCCACCTCATACACTCCGTCGACTGGGCATCGTTGGGCCACGCCTACGGCAAGGCAACCGAGGTCCCGACAGACCTACGAGCCCTCATATCCCCCGACCCCAAGGCGCGCAACGATGCCTACAGCTCCCTCTCCGGGACGATATATCACCAGGGCTCGCGGTACTCAGCCACCGCACCCGCAGTGCCCTATCTTCTAGCCATCCTGAAAGACCCGTCCACACCAGAAAGAACCCACCTAATCGACTTCATCATGCATCTGGCCCTGGGGTACGACACCCTGCATCTCCCCGGCGGGATCAACCTGCCCGCATGGCGGGCGCAAATCACCGAGCTCCAAGACCCAGGCTACGAGGCCGTCTGGGAGCAGCGCATGGATGACTGGATTGCGCAGGCGCCGGACGAGCGCGCACGCGGCTTGCGGCGCATGATGCGCGCCATCGGGTTCAGAACTGGGCTTGATGACTCGCTGCATGCGTTTGCGGCGTACGAGGCCGTCCGCGCGGGCGTCCCCGTGTTTCGGGCGTGTCTTGGGGATGAGTCCGCTGATGTGCGCATGTGGGCGGCGTATGCGCTTGCGTGGTTCCCCGACGAGCGGGCGACGAGCGCGGCGCTGCTGGAGCGACTTCTAGAGAGGGAAAGGCATGATGCTGTGCGGGCGAGCGCGATCATCGCGCTTGGTCTGCTGCATGGGTGTTGGGATGGAGCAAGGCCGCAGGGGATTGAGTCGCTGGTGTCGCGGTTGCGCGGGTACTCTGCTGATGCGTCTTCCTTGGTGCAGTGGGCTGCTGCTGTGGCGCTTGTCCGTCTGCGACAGGAGGAGCCACGCCATGTCGACGTTGTCGTTCGTTGTCTTACGGATCCTGTTTGTGTCCAGGACGCTGGGGAATTGGGCTTTCCGTTCTATGGTGGTAACACCGTCGACTATAGCGCGGAGGTTGTCGCAGGCTTGAACATGGCTGAGCATCCCAGCGCAGGGCCAGCCGTGTTGAATGCGTTGTCACGATCATCTGGCGTAGAAAGTCTTAATCTCGCGTCTGTTGCATTGAGACTGGCTTTTGGCTCGGCCCCTGGCGAGACCATACCATTTGAGCAGCTCAGCGAGTTCCAGCAGTGGACGGTCAGGGTGCTGGCGGACATAGACCAACAGACATGGGAGTGGAGCAATTTCACGGCGACGCTGAATGAATGGAATATTCCTTCCAGCCCAGAAGAATGTCGAAAGTATGCAGGGTTGTAAGATAGTAGAGTCGAGTTAGGGCCATATATATATATATATATATAAGTATATAAGCATCAATGAGCGCATTGTTCGATCAGTCCAGCAATTACGATAATCATGTATTCACATATCTAATCATCATTCTACCATTTTAGAAAAAGCCAGGCAACGCCCTTTGGTATCCCTATGTCATAGCAGAAAACAAACCATTTACTCAGCCATCTCCTCATCGTCCGCGCCATCACCCCACAGCCCTTCGATCTTGAACTCCTGGGCCCATTCGGTGACAACCTGTTTCGTATCCACGCCCGACTCGGCCGGAGCGGCAGCTCCCTCTGTCGTAGTGACCACAGGGAGCACAGGTGCGTTGACCCATCCCTGGATGCGGCCGTCTCTCCAATCGGTGATCACGGTCATGGCAGCGGCGTCCAGATTCGGCACGCCACCCTTGCCCAGACGGCCACGCTTCCGGGCGACATGGATCAGGAAATCCGTGGTCTGGTCACCGCCAGTCGGGAACAGCGGCGGGATGTTGTACAGCTGCAGTAGCTTCGACAGGAGACCCTCCGAGGCCGACAGACGCTTCATCAGGAGGGTCACGGCAGGAATGGGATCATCAATCTGCTTCGGAGGAATGGCGTTCAACAGGACCAGACGGGCCTGCTCCTCCTGCTTCTTCTTGCCCTTCTTGCTACTCTTCTCGGCGTTGGGGAAGACGATACCAGGCGAGTCGATCAGCTTCAGCTTGCTGTCCAGCTTCACCTCGCGAAGACTGGTGGTGACGCCGGCTTCGGCGCCGGTCGGGCAGGCGTTGCTGGATCCCTTGTTGAGCCGGGCCGTGAGAGCGTTGATGACCGAGGACTTGCCGACATTGGGGTAACCGATGACACCGACGGAGATGGCGCGCTTCATCTGTTTGTTGGCGGCGAAGGTCTTGAGCGCACGGAACAGCGTCTCAGACGTGCCCTTGACGGTCAACTGCTTGTGGTCGAAGGTGTGCGCGTTGCCGCCGCCGTTGGTGGCCTTCAGCGGCAGCGTGGGGAAGTACCGACGCAGGTGCACCAGCCAGCCCTTCAGCACCGGCGGGGGAACGAGATCAATCTTGTTCAGAATGAGGATCAACCTCTTCTGGCCGTTCGCAGCCGCCACGACCTCCCGCTCGACTTCCTTGGACCGGGTGCCCTCCGGATCACGGGCATCCAGCACATACAGCACCACGTCGGCCGCATCGACCACCTGCTTGAACACCTTGTCGAATTGCCGTCGCGAGCTCTCCTTCGTGAAAGAGTTGGCAACCAGCTGAGGGGCGGTCGAATCGTCCAGCGCTGCTCCGCCGTCTTCGTTGTCCTCGTCCATCTCATCCATGTCCTCGTCGTCTTCGTCCATCTCGTCATCGTCCTCGTCACTCTGCTCGTCGTACTCGGCGGCCCTCGCCCGCGCGGACGCCAGCAGCGCGGCCATGGGGTTTGCCGAATCACCGACATCCTCGTCCATCTCGTCGTCCAGCATGTCGTCGCTGTCGATAGCATCCTGCACCTGGGGGGCGTTGGGATCGTTCTGCCCGGACTGCTGGGCCTTCTCGGCGGCGCGACGGGCGCGAGCCTCCTCGCGGATGCGCATCTGCTCCTCCGCCTTCAAGCGTCTCTTCTCCTCGATTTCCTGCAGGATCTTATCTTTGTGGGGGAACAGGTTGGGAATGCCGGGGTCCTTCTTGATCTTGGAGCGCCATTCTGGGTTCTGCAAGAGGTTAGCGACTGCTCGTAATGGGCATGGGTAATAAAGCGGACCTTCTTCGCAAGCTTTCTCTGCTTCCGCTGTTTCGCCGCAGAGGCTTTTTCGATTTTGTGCCGTAGGCGGACGGGTGTCCGTTTGGAATGCTTGCCTGCGAAAATTAGCCAGAGCTTAGGTATTACGGTTTAGAAGTCTGATAAACG
Source organism: Aspergillus sp. MEXU 27854 (assembly GCA_019721355.1). Classification (NCBI taxonomy): domain Eukaryota; kingdom Fungi; phylum Ascomycota; class Eurotiomycetes; order Eurotiales; family Aspergillaceae; genus Aspergillus; species Aspergillus sp. MEXU 27854. The sequence goes on from JAGMTT010000003.1 coordinate 2,420,489, forward strand.
AACCGAGCTTGACCATTTTGACAGACTCGAATGAACCAATCTGTCTTGAAAAAAAGAAAGATGGTAGACAGAGAGAGAAACGCAGTCCGAAAAAGCAAAAGCGGAACAATTTTCAGCGGCGCTAAGATAACCGGACTAACTGTGCGCCGATCTCCGACGGATTTTCTTGCGGTGCCCGCAATCCAGCATCAGCATCATCGCTTCCATTCTTTCTTTGGGCTTGTCTCCGGCGTTCTTTCTTGCTTCTTATTCTACCGATACAATTGTCGCGTTTGCACTAGAAATTTCCCTCGCTACTCACTACACCATGTCGAAACCGCAGGGCTCCTTCTCTGCCCCTCCGCAGGTCCTCACCTTTGACGGTCTCCTCTCCGATTTTGACGGAACCATCGTTGACTCGACAGACGGTAAGTCCCAATGGGCTCCTTAGAACAATGCGAAATTCACATGAACCCGACTGACTCCCACAGCCATCGTCAAGCACTGGCACAAGTGAGCCCGCCCACCGTCCACCGCACCATACAGCGAGTCTAACAACCATATAGAGTCGGTGCCGAACTAGGTGTCGACCCCAATGTCATCCTAGCCACGTCCCACGGCCGTCGCAGCATCGACACGATGCAACTGTATGACCCGTCTAAAGCGAACTGGGACTGTAAGCCCCCTCCCCCTTTCTTCTCCCAGCCATAATACCGACATAGTAACCCCCGCAGACGTCAGCTACGTGGAAGGCCGCATCCCGAAAGACTTCGGCTCGGACGCCGTCGAGATCCCCGGCGCGCGGTACTTCCTCTCCTCGCTGGACGAGGCGAACGCCACCTGGGGCGTGGTGACGTCGGGCACGCGCGCGCTCGTCGACGGCTGGCTGGCCGTGCTCAACCTGACGCACCCGAAGATGCTGGTTGTCGCTGAGGACGTCGAGCTGGGCAAGCCCGATCCGCGCTGCTACCTGCTCGGCCGCCAGCGGCTCGGCCTGGAGCACTCGTCCGCGCTGGTCGTGCTCGAGGATGCGCCGTCTGGCATTCGCGCCGGCAAGGCCGCCGGCTTCACGGTGATCGCGCTCACGACGACGCATTCGGCTGCGCAGCTTCAGGAGGCGGGTGCGGATTATATCGTCGAGGATCTGCGGAGCGTCTCGGTCAAGGGTGTTGTGGATGGGCGGTTGCAGCTCGAGCTGCGCAATGCGTTTCAGTGAGGGGGGAGTTGGTCTTGAGGATGAGGTGGTGATATTGCCCCCGGTGGGATGTGCGGGCTCATAGACCGGGCTGGGCTTCATTAGTTCTTCGTTTTCTTATTTGTTTCGTCATGGCACGGGAAATAGACATTGCATTGTACATAGACGCTTGTATATTTAGACAGGGTCCTATCTGAACATATTTCCCTCGGCTCTCACGTTTTCTGTACATCGGAAGGATTAGGACTATCTGGTAGACTGTCAAATTTCTGTACGGAGTAGATATCCTGGCTCGACTAGTCTGGAACTGCTCCCAGTGCATATCCACGTGACAATATCCAACATCCCAACAGTCTACACCGATTCTCCGTCTTGCCTGGTTCCAGGCTGGCAAGGTAAACAGACAAGCGAACAAGCGAGCACAAGCACGGCGACATCTGCAGCTGCGCTGCAGACCGCACATATGACACATCAACACCCAGAACATGTATAGAAGCGCCTTGCATGGTTCCTCGTCTCGCCAGGGCGCTTTTCCTGCGGCAATCCTAGCCCGCTACAGAAGGGCCCGCTACGGGGGGACCGCTACGGAGTACATAGTCTCGGCTGTCTCTCTGGAGCCCAAGCGCCACCCGGTACAACGGGCTAGCAGTAACGGTGGGGGGGAGAGATCGAGATTTACAAGGAAGGGACAGCAGATCGCCCGGCTGTGCGTCCACGTCCCGGGATCCACAGGTGATATCTTCACCGCAACATAGGAGTAGATCCAGACGGGCCGTCCTGACAGCCAGCTCTCCTAGCCCAGTATGGGTTGAAGCCAGAACGGGCTCCGAAGGAATTGAGTTTAGGGGGATCCCCTGTCGAAGATTCCATATTCCTTGTTTCGATCCGCCAGGGGCCTTCCCGGTGACAAGGTGAAGTTGAACAGACGTGAAGCTAGACCCATGAACCGGTCGATCGAGCGACGTTCTGGTCAGGGCGTCGCCGCCCTGCGGTGGGCGGTGAATGTTTGCAAAGATGTACTCCGTACGACGAATTGAACCCCAGGCGATCGTGGATACAAAGCGATTGTCTTGGATGTAGGGATTGTCGGTCCCGACCCGGCAGTTAGGCTCCAGATAGAGCCCCATCGGTAACGCAAGGCCTGCATGGGAGTTGCCGAGGAGCATCACCGCTTTCTCGCCCTGTATGATCGGTCTCGCGGGCCGGCTGAATTAAGGTACACCGTCGGGTCGGTATAACATGAAATCAGCATGAAGCCCACAGTTTAGAGTTGAAGTATCGGCCGGCATATGTAGGTGAACAGGTTGACTACGGGGTCGTTTGTTCGTTTGCCCTGGACCCTGAGGCCTCACCGACTTCTCAGGGCTGTCAATCGGCCAACCGGTTTGTCTGCCTGGATTTGCAGCGCGTTCTGGACGGCGGGAAAAGGGCGCAAACAAGGAGCACCGAGTCATGGTGGGCTCCGAATTATTGCATGAAAGTGGGTGATACATGTAACGCACCCGCAAGAGCTCGAGGCGCGAGAAAATTGCGTAATTGGATGTCTTCAAGCATCTTCAGGACGCATACATAGGACAGAGGAGATGCCGAGTCTGGAAGCTGAAGCATGCCTCACCATGAGTGTGGACTCAGCTCCAGTCTCACTGGCGACACCGGCTCAAACCACACGAGCTGAGCTGTTGCCGCAGAGTCGCCTGGAGAATGGGACGGTGGCAAGTTGTTTCAGGTTCCTCCCGCCCGTGAGCATCACCTCGTTGCTGGAAGAGGACGATCGGGTTCTGGAAAACGACGTATCCAGTCCACGCTGAGGTTCATGCAGGTGGACAAACCCGATCGACATGAGCTCCTGTTGCGTTGAAACCTCGGAAGGTCTCGGGGGAGGTAAGCTCCCAGTGCCTGTTCTCACCGCGACAATTTGGCTCTGGTATTGGATGCAAGGGAGGGAGAGAGGCCGCCTGTCCCGTCGTGCTTTTGCCATCCGGGCGAACGGGCGGACAACAAAGTACGAGCAATGCATTCAGGGAATTTTTCTTTTTCTTTCTTCATCCTGTTGCATCTTTGCGTTCGCATTGAGGACTTGATTGCAACCTTCCTGAGCACCCTAACTCGTAGAGGAGAAACGCAATTGGGTAGATCTTGAGCCGCCCTTGATGTGACCTCTGATACAAACATACATGAGCATCCAGACAAACCAGAAGTCACATACGTCTGGGCCCGGAGGAGTCGCAGGAACAGTTTCCGCAGCGACCCTGAGCGTTTGGGCACAGTCGCACAAAGACAGCCTAAACCGCTGTGGCGGTGGTGAAGGGATCGACCTTGATGACTCGATCTGATTTGCTCAGCTGCATCGGACTATTGTTTGCTCAATGACAAATTCCCAATCCTGGGCCCATCCATACCCAGGGGGAGGTGTGGCTGAGGGCGTGATGGTAGGAAGTGGACTGCGCACCGCCACTCAGCCTTGACGTGACGCTTGGCTTGGATGTATCTGAACGAAATGGGTGTGAGTGTCAGCTCGTAACGGTACGGTAAGATCCCCACTGTGATAGGCAAGTCTCAGAAATGCGTAGAGCCAAGGGGGAGGGACAGAAGGGATTGACACTGATTGTCGTGGTTACATCACGGGCCCAAGATCTACGACAATCCCCATCTGCGAGTCTACCTACCCCCGCGACCCGAAGGTATGGGAAAGCTGGAGCCTATCCTGGTGATGTGAAGATGACCTGAACGTTGTTTTAGGAGGCTTGAGACGAGTCCGCAGTGCCAAGTCAACCTTATGCCTAGACAGGGATATGATGGACCGTGGCTTTACTTCAGGGGAACGTTCCGCGAGCCGTCAGTCAGTCCAGAACACATCCTCACCCTCATCCGAAGGTTCAGACTTCGAACTCTTATCTGCGGGCACATTGATGGCGTCCGGGATCTTCGGCGAATTTCGTCGCAGGGTCCCAATATTTGAGCACCCTCCCACTCCAGCGGCGAACAACGGCCTGTAACAGGTCCAATCAATAACACGCTTAGAGAGCGATCTGTGCGGCAGTTGGTGGATCGGCCCAGGGGTCATCAGCCGTCATTTCACCCAAGACAGCGCAAGTCAGATCCTCCTTTTTCGGGGCGTGGATTGGGTTAGTTGTCTTAAGCTTGGAAGGAAAAGTCCCGACGCCTCCGCCCTGTGTCCTCCGTCAAGCGTCGCGCATCACCTGGATGATCCGACGGGGCTGATTGGTCTAAGCGTTCGAGGGAGACTCGGACTGCGCACGCAATTCGAGTTCCTCGACGTGCTCGACGGCGCATGGAGATCGGTCCTGTTGGTGCATATCATGTTGGTAACAAACATCGGTAGGTCTTTGTCGGATCCTGCATACAGGAGACACACGTGAACCCACTCAATGTGTTTCGGCACTTGCGAGGTTGGACGAACTTCAATCATCCTGGCCCATCTGCAACCATGACGAAGATGTGACTATCATCGTCACGAGCGCGATCGTGGGCTGAAGAAAGTGGCCTGGATCAGTTGTGACCGAGTCCCGCATTCCAGGTATCGCCCTGTAACGATTCCTTACAGACAGCCGACGGGGATGCTGTCATCCACCCTGTAGCGTGGTCTGTGGAGAGAAAGATGGGGACCATTGGCCCCTTTTCTTCGAGTTCCACCGACGCCGATGCCCTGCCTTGGAGCGCAAGACAGACTACCACTCCTCCGTCTATGGAGACTACGGGGTATACTTACTTTCTACGCACGGTGGATGGTGCCTGCAAATGATGGGCCGAAAATCCGTGGATCCTGATTAGGGGGAGGGGAAGGGGAAATCGTTCCAAGCTGGCGGATCACCAGATGCGTGACTGATGGATGATCCGCGAAGATTTGACTTTCCGTAGGGACGAGAGCGTTGAACTGTCAAGAGCCCGACAAACGCTTACCGGTTGAAATCGACGGGAAGAGAGCGAAAGGGAAGAAAATGAAGGGTGCATATGATAGCCTCGACCGAGAGCTTCTCTGCTTCGGATTTGTCGGGGGGGTATTTTGATTCCCTCCCCCTCACATCTAGGCGGGACGGTGTTCCCAACTGCATGGGAAGTGGTCGAACCGGGTGCAGGCTGCGTCACCCTCGTGATTTGGGGGGGGGGGGGGGGGGGGATTCCGTTGCACATCATGAGGAGTTTAGCGCGGCTGACGGGGGAAGACGCCGTGACAGAACCAGGAAGTCGGGAATTGACGAATGGTGGGAGGAGACGATCAAGGTTCCGATTCATCCTTAGAGTTGGATGGATGTATGTAATTGTAACGGGAGATGTCGGTTTTGCCCTGAGAGGGGCAGCCGCAAAGGCGAAAAAGACCGGGACATGGACGGATCCCTGAGGCTGATCGACAAGATCGGTTGACTATTGAATTTAGTGGGTCTTGGCTGAAGGGGAGACCAGAGCATAGAAAATTAGATTAAATTAGATTGCTCTGACGGCAGATCTCATTTTTGTTCGGCATAGGCTAAAATTACTGAGACCTGGGCCGATCTTCGGAGGCCCAAGAGTTCAATGGAGAGCCAAATGACTGGCTGAGGTGGAATGGAGAGGAGTCTGTAGGGTACGTAGCAGGACTGGAAGTACTCCAGAGGTCAGTATCGAGGATCCCGACGAGGCAGATAACCGCCCGAAGATCGAGGCGTGCGTTTGTGGTTCGCGTGGACGAATCGGAGGGGATCCTGATGTGCTGGATGAAGCGGAAGAGGATGGAGGGAGTGATGGAAGGTGATGAAATCGAGGTGGAAGTCAAAGTCCCGATGGGCAGAAGAGCGAGTGAGGACCTTGGGAGAAGAAGCGGTCCGTGGACGCTAAACCCAAGAGGGAATATGTACAGCGAATCCATGGGCAGAGCCCGAACCCCGTGATCCAGTCGATCGTGCCCCACTTCCCTCTCCAGCAAAATCACAACATTATTTTCTTCTGTCTGTGTGTCCTTCCTTCTCCTCCTCCACGCCCTCTCACTATTGACCACCGGCGGGGTTTTGCCAATCCAAAGGAGCCCGATAACAGATAACAGACCCCTCCCTCATCCACTCCCTCCCACCTCTTCTTCCCCGGTCAGGAAAATGTACGGACGAACACAGACCCAGTGGTGAGGGCGCTAATGCAGGAACTGACGAAGCTCCCTGAATCATGAATGGTGGATGGAGGTTGCGGCCAAGTCACGTCCGGATGGGGTTTGACTTTGAGGAACCAAAGTCTGAGAATCTCGGATGACGATGATTTTCATTCGAGGCAGGTTCGGAATCGACATGCATCGATCCAGTGTCGACCAGGTTGTCGATCCACCGGCAGATACCGCATGACTTGGTCGTCAAGGTCGTTGGCAATTTGAACCGTTGATATTGACCCTTGAAACGACACGAATCGTTCCGGATACAATTTACCTAGGGTATCCATTCTTCTGGATCTATTTTAACGTTGAGAATTATTTTAAGTGACATGGAAAAGAAAAAAAGATAAGAAATAAGAGTAAAATAAATGAATCGCAAACTTGGTACGGGTGATCTGGGCGATCTGATGATAACCGAACCAAGAAAAAAGCAACGCATGGCGTTGGTAGATGCATCGATACCTCTCTCGTATCGACGGTGACCGTCACCGCCACCGTGGTCGAGGCAACACAGTTCCCATTGTTAGCAATTGTTCGCCCTCGGCCGGAAGATACCAGACTTCTCCGTATTGTATGCTTTTCTGGAACGATATTCAGGTTGATGAAACCACACTGCACCCCCGATGACGAGGACCAGGACTTTTATTTTCCTAGGTTGATGGAAGAGCTCCCCGGCCGCCACCCCCTTAGAGCCCAAACCCACTTGGTCGATACCGTACCTGATACCGCCCGGTACTGCTGGCGGTACCTTTTCCGCCGGTCCACAGGTACCGCCGGGTACCTGGAGGTACCTGAAGCACCTGTGGTTCGGGGCCTGGAGAGCTTCAGTCTGGGGTTCGGACGGGTTCTTGATCAGACATGGATAGAGTGGGTAGAACCATACTCCGTATATCCAAGACTATCTATCGAGGGAGGCTGACTTGATCCTGTCAATGACTCGTATCCATGGAGAGTCGAAGCCCGAAGGTTCCCCGGACTGGAGGGTATTACGAAGTACACTACACCTACCGTCAATACGTATCTGTAAATCCTCCAGTTCCGGACGGGGATCTACCAATCACCGAGGGGCCCGTCCCCTCCCCTCAGGCAGCCCAGTCCGTCCGTGGCTTTTTCCCTCCCGGACGATATTTACATTTTATCCTTCTTCTTCTTCACCTTCTCGATCTTCTCCTTTTTCCTCTTTGGTCTTCTCTATCACCGTCTCTCTCCCTCCCTCCTCTCTTTTCCTGCTTTTTTATTTTCTTTTATCATATTTTCGATTTTTCTTTTTTCTACAGGAATTCCCTCTTTTTTATTTTTAATTCATTTTCCTTTCTCAGCCAAGCTCGACTGTCGCTCCCTCATCCTGATACCATATTAGTAGTACCTTTAAGTACCTCTCATCGGACTAATACACACACCTTCATTGATCTGTTTCCTCTGTCACCTCTTCTTCAATCATTATCTCTCCTCTGAATTGTCGTCTTCACTCTCTCTATCCATCCATCCCACAGACAGGCCTCCTATCCCGTCATCCACCATCACCCTCATTCCTGGACTCCGGCGCCGCATTCCACATTCCTCGGCTCCGATCTCGATCTATATCACCCTCTTCGACCTTCTCTGTATCTAATCTTCCACCATTCCATGGTCTGAAGGGCTTCTCGTATCCGTGTTGTTGCCGTTTGCGCTTCAACTCGTCCCCATCACCGCCGCACCCTCCTCGCTCTATCCACCATCATCATGAACTACCTACACCAGCCGTACCAATATGTCGCCCATCCAGGCATCCCAATGGACCAGCCCATGTCCTACGACCCGACTATGGCTCATCCCGCCATGATGCACCCCATGGATGGCGGTTACCTCTACCAGCACCCGCCGTTCGACATGGTCGACTTCTACCCCATCATGGACTACGAGGAATACGCAGAGAACTTGTCCCGTCCGAGATTGACCAAAGAACAAGTCGAGACGCTGGAGGCCCAATTCCAGGCTCATCCGAAGCCCAGTAGCAATGTCAAGCGCCAATTGGCCGCTCAAACGAATCTCAGTCTTCCCCGAGTCGCGGTCAGTAACTCATCTCTCCCCCTTTTTTCCCACCCCACATCATGACACCAGAGCGCCAAGCTGACTGTCCACCCCACAGAACTGGTTCCAAAATAGACGGGCCAAGGCAAAGCAGCAGAAGCGACAGGAAGAATTCGAGCGCATGCAGAAGGCGAAAGCTGAGGCCGAGGAAGCCGCCCGGGGCAAATCGGAGAATGAATCCAGCACGGAATCCAAACCGGACGCCAAATCCTCCACCGACAAAACCGACAAGGCCACACCCAAGCAGTCTTCTAGCACGGAAACGACGGAGGACCAAACCAAGACCGCAGCGTCTTCATCGTCCAGTCGATCCAAGCACAAGAAAACACGCAGTGAGTCCGCTCGCGAGGCCACTTTTGCTTCGCTGCAACGAGCGTTGAACGCTGCGGTTGCAGCTCGCGACCACAATAGCCCTGACAATGAACATCGTCCAGCTGGGAATCCCACCTCGGAGGGTTCCATCTCTCCCGTCACTCCCTTTCCCGAAGCCCATGCCCCGAATCGCCATTATGCCGACGCCCAGAGCGCCCAGAGTACGCTCAATACTCCCTATCCCGAGTGGGATAACTCCAAGCATTGGGCTCCGTCTCAGAGTCCTGCGGAATCTCTTAGGTATGACCATCTCGTGTGATTTCTCCATTTGAAGAACCAGACACTGATCATTGGCACATGTACAGCTCACAACGAGCTCACTCTCACAATGTCATGCCGAACGTGCAGTTCCCCTCACCACAGGGTGAAGAATGGGCTAGCCAAGTGCAGGCAACGGACAATTCATTCCACACGATGCAGTATCCGATACAGCCTGAGATGTCATTGTCGAAGCGAGGCTCGTCGGAAGAACTGGCAAACACGCTCGAAGGCATCGGCATCCACACCACCGGGTCGAACGGCCTGACTCACCTCTCCACCGGACCGGAGCGTCCCACGTGGAAGGAAGCCGGCAAGGAGCTCGACCTCGCTGCACGCCGTAAGCGCCCACGGCCGGCGGCGATTGGTACCTCAAGATCTTCATCGATGCTCGCCGGATCTTCCTCCATGTCTCCCACGACAAGAATGCCGAGCTATGGCGCCAGTCACGGAGTGAGACAGTCGAAATCAACACAATGCCTCAACTCCAGGTATGCCGGTGTGCGCAAGGCGTCGGCGGCCCAACGTTCACCACTGAACTTGTCCAGCTTTGCGGAAGCTGGGGCGTTCAACTCGAAGGCGGAGATGTCGATGTTGCAACCGGCTGTTACGACGGGTGCATTGGCACCCCCTACCCCCCTTACACCAGAAGATCTGCATCACCTGCTCCCAAATACGCCCAGTGACGCGGGATACTGCTTGTCAGCTCAACCGACGAGTGGGTTGTTCCCTACCACGCAACCCATGCAGATCAACATCGCGTCTCCGCCGGCGACACCGCTGGGAGTAGACCTGATGTCGTCTTACTCTTATAGCAACGTCGCGCCGCCGATGTCTGCCCCTGCCCATTACACGTCATTTCCAGAGTACGTCAACTGCGATTCGGGGCCCCTGACGGGGCGAAGCTGGACCGATGCCACATCGATTCCTTCTCCTGAAGCTTCTTTCCAAAGTCGGTGCGCCATCCCGCAGCAGGCGGATGTATCTTCCATGTCGTACGAGCAATCCGTCGACACCGTCTCCGTCTCGGAGTCTCCCTCTTTAGTGTATTCAACTAGCGAGGGCGACTTTTCGGTGTCCGCTGACAAAAGCACGGAGTTCTACATCCACGAATTCCCTGAACAGCAAGAAGCTCATCGATTTGTTGCTCAGCAGATGTCCCAGAAACCCAAGGCATATACGTTTAATAACCAAACGCCGAATGATTTCTAGAGGGCACAACGTTTTGCTTTTCATGACTTCCATTCTCTGGGGTCGCCCCCGGTTGGACCATGCTTGGTTCTGTGTCATTACCATCCTGTGTGATACTGCCTTTGCTTTTTCAAAATGTTTGGGTTGGCATTCTATTCCCCTTCCTGTGCTATTTGTGGGACTTCTATATACTATCCGTTGTTTTGGTTACTTTTGATTCCCAGAGCATGCGTGTCGGTGTCTTTCTTTTTGGCGTCTGCCATGGTTTTCGATTCGTTTGATTGTGGATTCTGTTTCTATCTCCCTCTGGTTTTGCATGTGGATTTTGGGAGCGGCCGGTTGTCTAACTGTGTTTGATTGTTTCCCCCTCCTTTTCACCTGACATATAGTCGGAGGGTTCGTGTCACGTATGTATACTGTCTCGCTCTTTTGGCCACCCGTGCTATGCGGTGTAATGGCTCTACCTATGTAATACATATAATCTGGGTGATGGCGATGCGCGCATCTGCCTTGTCTCTTGTTACTTCAAATGGCTTCCTCGTAGATTTCGGATTGTGTGCTTGCCTTTGTATAGTCAAGTAACTAGTGTAATATGCACATTGTGGGCATCATGCCATGCTGAGCATTCCATACAGATGGAACATGCTTAGTCGTGTGTATATACCCTTGATAACCAAGACCAGTCATCCTGCCGCAACTCTGGCAACTGATATCTCATAGTATCGTTCCAAACCAGAACCTATGCTTATTACGTGCATGGAGCCCACAGAGGGAAAGGTATCAGAAGGTTTACTTAGTTCACCGGAATCGACTAATGCACATACCATACGCCTGTACATCGTGTAGGCAAGATCAGATATACTTCTGGAGCCCTACAGACACGAAAACAGAGATGGGAATGACACCATAGACAAGAGAGGGGGACGTGGTCAAATTAAAACCCCAAAGCCGCAATTTGCACACTATAAACACAACAGGGAGAAGGTCATCAACGCATCATCAACGAATGGGAAACCAACAAGAGGCCAGAACCTGATGCCTGTCGTCAAAAAGAAGATGCTGAAACATAGTGCAGACACTTGATGGAAGTATTCGACAGACGCAACACCCAGGGAGCAATAGCTAGATAAACAGCACGAGTCATCAAGACCAAGCCAACCCTGCAAACAAACCGACCGGTCCTCTATCATTGACATATGAAAAATGCACAGCTTCCATACTCATGATTTGACCCTGTGAATCTCTTTCACCCCCCGAACCCAAACGAGAAAACAAAATCAAACAATCGGGTATAACTGGGGTATAGAAAAAAAATGATATGCACAAATTACCATTAATCGGATCCTCCTCCTCAAAAAGAAATCCCAACGGGAGTCCACAACGATGCAGGATATCGAAAACGGGGCAAACAGTCGTGGAAAATGAAGGAGCAAAGAGAAAGCGTTCAGAAACCAGAGTCCATTTCCTGACTCCCTTCAAACCCCACAGCACCCATTCAATTCCAGACGCCCCTTCTTCCTCACGAACGCCAAAATCTGGACAACGCCACCCATGATGTTTTTGTTTTGTCATTTTTGGTTTGCTGTCTGGCTTTCGCCTTAGTAACCGGACCATCCCAGAGGAGTTCCAGATTGACCAGGTTGAGGATGTCCCGGTTGAACGGGGCCGCTGGGCGCCGGGGCCCATCCGGGCATGCCACCGGCATTCATCCCCATGGCCATGCCTTGCTGAGGCGTCCCGGCCATGAACGGCTGACCACCGGGGCCTTGCGTCGAGGGATACATGGCACGAGCAGCCATGCCCGGGTAAGGTGCTCCAGTGACGCCCGGAAAACCCATGGTCATGGGCTGTTGCTGGGATGCTTGAGGATGATGCATCGGGAACGACTGCGGCATTTGGGGGACGGACGGGCGAGGTTGGTTGCGCGGCGACTGAGAAGGGTGTTGCTGCTGCATGGAGTGCGCCATTGGCGAAGGGGACTGCTGCTGCTGCTGTTGCTGCAACTGCGACGCATATTGCGGCATTCCAACCCCCTGAGGGCCGGCAGAAAGCGGCGATGGTTGGGGCTGAGGTGGTGGCTGACCCCACATGTGCTGCGGCTGAGACGGATACCCATAAGGACCACCCGGGGGCTGAGGAGTACCTCCCGCCAGAGCTGGGTTCGAACGCTGGTGCATGAGTTCCGGGCGTGCAGGCGCCATGCCACGCATGGGTGACTGACCGACCGGGGGTTGCTGATGGGCCGCAGGGGGTTGGAAGCCGGGCTGTCCGCCATGCATTATCGGCGCTTGATGAGGCAGCATTCCCTGTTGCGCTTGGACCGGGTTCATGACGCCAGATGACATCTGTGGCGACTGGAGAGCTTGAGAGACCGACGGCGCCGAGTCTAGTTGGCCCGGTTGCGACTGCGCAGCGGAGGCAGAAGCTTCCCGCTGTTTGGAGTAGAATTCCTCCAAGCCCTTCTGCCGAAAGCTTCGTTGGGAGCTCAAAATCTTGTTGAAATCGGCGGTGTGTGTCGCCTGATTCAAGATTTCTGCCGCGGAGCTGGGTTGTGAGCGGTCTTGGTAGGGTTGCCCCGTTAATTCCTGGCGGGCTCGTGGCATGCTGTTGTACTCACGGAGCCGCGGATCATCGGTCGTGGTCGCCATGTTGATCATGGGCAACGGGGCGAGAGAGACGCCGGCGGGCCCTCCCAGGGCCAAGCTCTGGGGCATCGACTCCAGCGCATTGCTGTAAATCACATCGCCGTGGGTCAACGCGGGAAGCAGGTTGGCCGCACTTGCCGCCTCGGCCGCAGCCGCATCCCGCGCCTTTGCACCGCCCGGCCGTTTCTCACCGGCCAAGTCCTCCTCGGTGAAGCCTTGCTTGCGAGCCTTGCTTTCCCAATAATCATCGCGGACTCGTCGCCCGTTGACAATCACCCGGCTGCCGAACTGTCGGAACATCGATCTCGCACTCACGATGGCGATCTGACGGGACCGATAGGAGTAGGGGAGAATATCTTGCTGGATCAAATCGTCCTTCTCGATCTGGGAGGCGATGATCTTGTGCAGCGACCGGTTCTTGTTGAACAACAGATAGGAGTCGCGATATCCCAGCACCCGTGCGCACTCGGTCGCCAACATGAACAGCTTCTGTCCTCGCAACGGAACGCGGAACGTGCGACATTTGTACTCGCGCCCGCCTTGCAGGTAACCCATGGCATCCACCTTGGACTCGCCGGCATCGTCGAACTCCTTGGGGACGTATTCGTCGCCTTCCTCGTTGAGCTGGTCAGTCGTGTGGTCCCGTACGGTGGGAAGCGCCTTCACGAGGGTGGACTTGGTCGGCGTCGTCTTCTCGGGCGGCGATGCTTGCGGGGGCGACACGGTCAGATTGGCGGACTGCGGGAGCGGCTGGCTTTGCATGCGTGGGGTTTGAAGCTGCGCGTTGGCAGCCGGCTGGTCCGTGGTTGGGGCGGTTGCGGGACGAGGGGTCTTTGGGGGACGCCCTCTCTTGCGACGACCTTGCTCATCTGCTGTGTCCAACATGGCGGGATAGGTTAGCCGAGGGGGTCACGAGAAGAATGGGGGATGGGCGCAATAATGAAGAGTGCAAGGATGGAAAGACGACGAAAGTGAGACGAAGCGGCCGGCGTCAGTCTCGCGCATTCCCGACCCGTGATCCGAAGAGAGCCGGGCGGTGATGCGACGGAGCACTGGCGACGCGCACATACCGTCGTCATGGTCCCCATCTGCGCGAGGACGCTGGTCTGGGGTGCGACTCCGCTTGATGCCACGCGGGATAGGTATTGTGGCTGGTGTGGTTGCAAACGACGGTGCAGGCAGAGCCACTGCGACTAGCATAAAGCCGTCAGTTTGGCGGGGGGCGCCATCAACAGACTGACAGGGAGAAGAGAAAGGAATGCAGGGTTGGTTCCCCGCGTGGCGAGCGCGACCAGGTCTTGCGGTCGCGATCCGATGAAGGGAACATGACGAGAGGAATATTGAATTGATATGTGGGGGTAAAAGTGGATATGAGAGTATATGTGCGTGGATGTGTGCGTGTGTTGACTGTCACATCAAAAACGTATAAAAGTAGGGAAAGAGAAAAAGGAAAGGAGATAAGAAAACAGATAGAACGCGCCGACCGAGAGGAATGTTGGGACGGGTGGCGCAAAGGGGGAGGGGAGAGAGGGGTGGAAAAGAAGGTTCAACTGGAGATGCGATGAGATGGGGACGACATACCGTTGCTGGTGTTGTTCAGAGCGGCGGGATTGATGGTGCCTGAACCATCAACGAGATCCCCTCCGATTCCATTCATCGGGGCGGAAACGGAGGCGTGGGAGGAGCCATACATGGCGGGCCAAGGCAGGACGGAAAGAGGATTAACGAAGCCGTCGTCTGTCGCGAGGCCGCGGGCGCGTTCAAGGCAACAAACACGAGGGGAGCCAACGCGGAAAGGGAAAAAGAAAACGCGCGACGAGAAAAATTTAAAGCCCTGGGGGGTGTGGAAGGATGGGAGTGGGTGGGAATAGTGCGACGGACGGCCGGGGGGGGGGGGGGGGGGAGTGTGTGTGTGTCTGGTTGGGAGGGACCAGCAAGAGAGGGTGGGAAAAAGAGAGAGGGAAAAGCGATGGAAGATGAGAGGGGGGAATGAATGATGCGGATCAGCTACTGCACCAGCGGGAGTCGATGGGAGCAAGAGATTGGAAGATGATGCGATGTGGATGGGGGATGGATGGATCCTCGGGCCAAAGAGGTGTTTACTTGTCGTCCACCAACGAACCGGGAGGCGGTGAACCACAGAGGTTCAACACGACGGACGAAAGAGAGGGAGAGAGCGAAGGTAGAAGAGACGTCTGATTTGATGATTTGGATCAGACTGAAGGATGGAGATGGAGGGGGGGAGAGAAGTATGAGTAGAGTAACAGAGGAGGGGGGAAGGGATAACAAGGAAGAATTCATCTTCTGCAAAGAAAACAGGTGCACCGCCACTATCATGACTAACTGTGGCTGACACCGCCACAGCTGGCTGAAGAACATGCTACTTAACCTAGGTAGTAGTAGGTACCTAGGTTCCTACAATTACCTAGCTACCTATAGGCAGCGGTCATAGAATCAGAATAGACAAAGATAACCAACATCTGTCTGATTGGCGGGATGCACGATGAATGAGGGGCTTCTGACTATCTACTTTCGTGCTCAATAGTACAGTGTCGAGACAAGAACTATGGAGCCTACGAATCCCGAATGTGATTACATTGCAAAAAATGACCAAAACCCCGAGAAATCAATCCAATAACCGGTTATCCTCCATGCACGACGGACACAGCCGCCCAAGACCAACTACATCAGCTGAAAGTATCTAAAGTACCAATACCATCACCCGGCCTCTCACATCTCTCAGCCCTCCGTGTTTCCCCTTTAGTGACAGACGATAAGCATCTTACACAATCGCTCTCCATCTGAAAACCCGGTGCAACCCGATCTTCCACTTCCCAGCATTCCTCTACCACGGTCGCATCGCGCACCATTCCTTCCGGCTGAATCAAATCGGGAACAAGCCCCGACTCCCATTTCTCTTGTTAGTGGCAGATGACCACCCAGGAGGGATGACCTTTTTGACTTTTGGCAT
Source organism: Aspergillus sp. MEXU 27854 (assembly GCA_019721355.1). Lineage (NCBI taxonomy): Eukaryota > Fungi > Ascomycota > Eurotiomycetes > Eurotiales > Aspergillaceae > Aspergillus > Aspergillus sp. MEXU 27854. Next base: position 2,436,304 of record JAGMTT010000003.1, read on the forward strand.
CGAATGGTCACTTGAGCGGGAACTAGCGGCGATCCTCTGGGACCGTGCATGCCCCGACTGTCCTCCTTCCACCCAGTGAGACTGGGAGAGCCACAGGAAGAAAGCACCACCGCCCTGCACCCTCCCGACATCCTCCACCATGTCTCTCTCTCTCTCCGTGGACGATCGCGACTCACTGCCGAACTCTCCACGCTGGCCTCTCGGCACTGCGTAACCTCTGGCGTCACCTCGTCGATTACTCCTCCAACCAGATGCCCTCATCTCTCCTTCAGACAGGGGCAGTCGATGCATGCGAGTCATCAGCAGAACACCCTAATGAAGCAGGTATGGACGATCCTGGGTGACTCATGCGCAGGCTGGGTCGAGACAACCAACCCCAGACCCGTCACTAAATGCCGCGCGGACTGCATGTTTCCTTCGCTCGCTCCCGAGCGGGGTGGTCGCCCGGGTGGTATGGAATGCGAAACACCCTCAAACCGATGACTATGCGGTCCAACGTAGTCATCGTGTCTCAAATGTCTTCATCAACATCTAATCAATTCTGAGACGATGGCGTTGCAACGATGCTCGGCGCAGTGTCGCCCCCATCGTCTGCGCGACCCTGCATCAACGGTCCATTCAGACGGCCTGGAATCCTGCGTCCGGTGACCCTCTCGTCATGTCCTTTGTGGATGGCGCATCCGGTTGGCCACCGCTCTGAACCGCCGCCGTTTCGACACTCGAATCACCTGTCGCCGGCCCTGCAATTACCCGAGACAGCCGCTGCACGGTTAACCCACCGCCGGTCGACGGGCGCACAGCGTCTCGCTGGTGGATCGAGACCGTTGGAGAGACCCCGGCGTGCAGCACACGCGAGGTCGAATTCCGGTTTGGGTCCTCCCGATCGTCACAGACAACGCCCAGGCCCACCGTTTCTCCGCGTCTCGCCCAGTGAAACTTTGGACAGCGGGCGCGGGCACGCGCGCGCGCTCTAGATCACCGGAGTCGACTCCGAGCCGACGCGTTGCCCAGTTCCCAAGGAGGAGGCACGCTGCTGGGCTCGAGCTCCACCTGCACGATCCCCGACATTCGTCGCTCCTTGACGTACTCGTGCGACTCGTTTTCAAACCCGGGGTGCCACGCCGATCGGACCTCCTTGGGTTTGTGCCGACCTGCGTGGGGATCGGGTGTGATCGAGGGCCAGACTGGAAGGTCCTTTCGCCGCAGCGTGAGGTCATCTTCGTCGTCGAATTCGATATCGACAGCGTAGCTGACGGTCTTGTCCTTGTTCTGGTGTTCTTCCTCTCTTTCTTGTTCTTGTGTCTCGTCAGGAGTGGGCTTCACTGACTCGCGGTCGGAATTCCGCTCGGCTTCGCTAGAGCCAACGGCTTGATCAGAGCCGTCAGAGCTAACGGCTTCGTGATGACGTGCGTCGTCTCCAACAGCGGTATGATCCAAATTCTCCTCATGTTCTTCGAGGAACTCCTCTTTGCAGATGAATCCGTCGGAGGGATCGGAGTCTTCAAGGAATGGCCATCTGTTCACCAAGAGGAACAGGACGATCGCGAGACCGATGCCCACGTCGGCATATGCGGCTACATTTGGGATCGAGATATCCAGCGGCCCCCTCGTCAGGGCGAACAAAGAGACTGACAGGAGGATTTCGAGACTCGTGTAAACATAAACTGGAATGATGGGGTATAGGTTGAGGCCGCCGGCTGATTTTGGAGAGTCCATTGTGCAGACAGACGATGATGGGAGAAGGAGGCGCAAAGCATTCGACGACTTGCCGCCGATCTCTTGGTGGGTGGAAGTGTATGACACAAAGGATCTCTTGCCAAAATGAGAGGTTGATTGAACTTTCGCTCGAGCCAACTACAACGACAGGAATGCCTCCGACTCGCTGGGTATGTTCAAACCGTGCTGCAGACCCAGACTGGCGGAATCAGAGGACCACCCGGTCATACACCTTCTCAATGAGGCAACACATCAATGAAGCAGAGTATCAACTACCAGTTTTGCACAAAGTTCATGGCTCGACGTCAGTCATGGCGACGCAACCAACCAGCGGCGGTCGCAGGCTGTCATATTGCCCCCAGTCCATCCGAGCCATTGTTTGTCAGTGTCTATTCCACTGATGAGCAAAGCATGAAGTCATGAACAGCGGTTTTTTCGCCTCTCTCTAGCAGATCTGGGAGAGCGGCTGACGTCACGATTGAACTCAAGCCGATTCTCGGCGAGATTTCCAGGAGAGCATGAGATAGTTTGTGTTGATGGGAAAACCATCAACTCCAGAGTCGATAGTTCATATTTGAATGAGCATTCGACGTACTCCGTAGTAAATCACCCGGTGGAGATCCCAGCTCACGAAATAGGGGAGGTAGGATCCGGTCACGGGGTTGCCGGGAGATATAAGAACACCACGGAATAGACGCCGTTACTAAACATAGAGTCACGGGGGCCGATTGCAATCCTTATTAGGATTTAGACTACTCCCCGGTTGGGACTAGCGGCCCCAGCAGGGTCGCGGCTAACTGGATTTGGAGACCCCGCAAAAAGGAGCCAATGGAAGGGATCGCTCCAAAGCACACCGAGGCCCCTACAGAGTACCTATGGAGTAGATTGTGCCGATGCGCCGAACAAAAAGGAAAAGGAGGGAATCAAGAGAGGAGATTCAAGAATACTTGGAATTAGTCTTTGCGAATTTATAAATTGTCTCAATGAGTCTACTACAAAGTAAACAGTACATGACGAGCACAATGGAGGGACGATGGAAGATTCTATGGAAGTGCCGACAACCGGGACCCACCCGGACTGGTCAGCTGGCCGACCTGTTTTTCATTGCAGTGGACCCCCAGCGTTTCCTCCCGGGCAACCTTACGCGTTCATCAACTATGAAAAATTGAATAAATCAGAAAAGTCATGGGATGAGGCGAGAAAAAAAAGAGAAGAATTCCATCATCTATGCAATCAATTAATATAAAGACAGAAATAGAATAATGGTTTAATCAATACTCCATAAGTGAGGTAGAGAACAGCGAAACCCATAGAAAAGAGAAAGACTCGACTAGTGGCAGGTCTAGAACTATCGGCCTCCGCGTGCAGAATCTTCCCGATCAGAAGGTCACCTGCACGCCGGATTGCTGTTTTGGGCGTCTCCGGGCCTGGGCCTGGACTTGCCGTCGTGACTGTACACTCCGTCCGCTTCTTTGTCCACACGAGTCCCTCTTCCTTTCTCTCTTCTCTCTCTTTAATTCCCCAGACCCCCAGACCCTCCTCCATCCTCGTCTTCGTCCTCTTCTCCCATACTGTTCTGTTCTCACATACATACACCTCCTCCACACCACATACTCCATATCAAATGCTCGCTTCTCTGAACCCTCTCGCGTAATCCACCTACGCCCACAACACATCCAGATCAGAATTCAAGCGAACCTCCCATTAGAGCCAAAGACTCAACACAGCCAACAGAGCCGAAATGGCCGTCACAACCATCAACATCACTCCCACAAAGCCCTCGACACCCTCCCCGCTCTCCTCCAACATGAACAAACGCTGGCCCCCGCTCGCCGACAAATCCTCCCTCCCCTACAAACTGACCACCCTCTCCAAACAAAAACTCGCCCGCGAGGCCACCGCACCGGACCCGGACATTCGCCGCTGTCTGGGACACTTCCGCCTGCACTGCATGTCCATGGAATGGGCCCAGCGCGACATGACCACGCGCATCAACTCCATCGAGCTGGAGAGCGAGTCCGAGTCCGAGTCGGAGGAGTCTGAGTCTGATGACACGACCCCGACGCCGAGGAAAACCACGACGACGACGACGACGCCGCTGCCGGTGTCTGCGGCCCAGGCTGACGAGCCAGGCGACCAGGAGAAGGAGGACGGCTCTAGCGATGACAGCGACAGTGCAAAGGACGAGGACGCCACTCCATCCAAGGAGTCCGAGGCCAATGGCGCCGTGCATGTGCGTTTCGCGGTCTCGTTCGAAAAAACCTCACCAGCGTCGCTGTCGTCTGACGACAAAGAGAAAGAGGGACTGCTGGAAAAGGGCCGCAATTGTCTCGAGAAGACGGTGCAACGCTCGTCGAACTTTTGGCCGTCGCCAGGCCCGTGTATGTCTGTTCGGATCTGATCGGCTGCCTTTTCTCCTCGACACTCTTCTTCGCCTCACCTCCCACACCTTCTCGACTACTCCACTTCTACTTCTTATCGATATTTACGACCAGCGTACATATTCCCACGCACTGTGGGAAGGGACACTCCCGAAGGACGCTTTAATCACCTCACTGACGACGTCACGATCTTACGAATTTTCTTGCATCTTTGCGTTCTTCTCCGGCGGGTGAAAAGAGCCATCGAATGGTTGGCGTTGGAATGGACTGGAAAAACTGCCATTGCATACAGTATATACGGAATCACATACTACTTAGTACCCACTTATTCAAATACAAATAATAAAACTGGAACTCAAACCACTGCGAATTCCGGAAGTAAGCGTACTCCGTAGTAACCTCGGTCTATCTACCGTGACTCACCCACTCGCTCTAAACTCCGTTCCTGAACGCTCCGTCAGATCGACGGCCCCATCTCACCTAGGGGAAGTTGAAACCCGCTAGAAGGATTCTAGTTGAGCCATCACACTGCTGATTCGTGCAATTATTATAGCCCATGAGCGAAATCCTCCCCCGCGGACCAGACTTCATCCACCCCCACTGTCTACGCTGTACTCCATCCAGGCGTCGTGGGATTCTTGTCCTTCTTTCCCCACATTCCTTCCGCGGTAACTCTAACCGCGCCGAGAGTCCTGACTGTCACGGAGTTAATTACTTCTCTAGTCACGTTATGGTGAGGAATGCTTGCGGACTTCTACCTCTGAACCGAAAGACGGTGTTCTACTAATGGCTTAGTTCAGGACAGACAAGGAAGTCATGTGCATAAGGCACCGCAGTGTTGTATCGTGACTATCTATCTATCATAGCATGAAGAATACCCAAACGCCCGCTAAGCACAACCGTCCATGCCATGCATGCATCCATCACAAAGCAAGTTCCTCGTCATCCCATCCCAATTGCTCGTAGATCGACTTCTCCGGTGTCACCGGCACTGCCGCACTGTCCGCTGGCACCTGTAACGTCGACATCTTCTTGAGCGGGGGCGTGTCTGTCACCGTCGTTGGTGTGCTCTTTACCACCGAAGACAGGCCGTACTGGCCTGCGGGCACGGAAGTTGGTGCGGCAGCCTGGCGCGGAGGGGTCTCCATCACCGTCGAGGAGGACATGAGAGACTTCCCAAGCGGAAGCGGTTGAGAGAATGCGTCGATGTGCCGGGAGGAAACAGGGGTCGACGGCGCCACTGTCCCTTCCGCTTGACGAGGGGCCGGACGGCGCGGCACACGAAACAGATTCCCAGAGGGAAAGCTAGCAGACGTGCCGCCGGGGTCGCCAAAGGAACCCAACGGCTTGCCTGGTCGGCGGGTGGGGGTTTCCTGGACGGCGCCGACGTCTCTGCGCGGTGTACCTGAGAAGGACGCGGAGCCCGGGACCACCATCTGCGGGGACCCGTCTCCTCCAAAGAAAGACCCGCGGGGCTGTGTGAAGGACCGCGACAGGCTCGTGGGAGGGGCAGGTAGGCCAGCCATCACGTCCTTCTTCCGACTGCCCCGCGGCGTGGCGGCAACTTGCACGCCTTGTCCGAGGGGATTGCGGACCGGGTTCTTTGGTTTGCGGCCGCTACCACCGGTGCGACGTTTATCGGCGTCTTGGGCGATATCGCGGGCGACGAGCTCGCGGTTGGGCTTCCGCAGCGCAAGGATCGCGGCGTCGAGCTCTTTCTTCTGATCCGCCAGCATCTGCACCTTCTTGAGCTTCGTTTCGTGCTGCCGCGCCACGGCGTTGAGATCCACTTCGCGGTTCTCCACGCGCTTGGCTTTCTGGATGCCGCCTCGCACGCTTGCGCTCAGGATCGGAAGTAGAGGCTCCATGGACTCTCTCTTCGTCTCGACGTGCGACGGAGCGGTGTTGGACCGATTGAGCGAAGGGACGGAACGGCGTTGACTGTGGGAGGTGGCCTTCTCGTCCGTGGAGACCCTATGTAATGAACGACGCTGGTGTTTCTGGGGTGGTTGGCGTTCAATGGCAGTGCCAGGTTCTCCGCGCGAAGTCTTCTTCGGGAAGGGTGAGATCGCGGCAGAAACGCCGAGCTTGCGCGTGATCGATTTACACTTGTCTGGGAGGCGAGAGGCATAGAACGGGATAATGACCTCCGTGCAGAAATCACGGAGGGCATCGCTCTCGACCTTCTTTCCGGTCATGTGGTGGTTATTGTATGCCTTTGCTGGATCTGGGACGGCCGTATCCTCAAAACTAACAGCGTGCCAGATGCACAGCCGATCGAGGTGAAGCTCAAGCATGACGCTCAGCTCCTGTGCCTTCTTGGACTTTGACTTCGTATCCTTCGGGGGCTTATCTTCCAGTTTCTCGCTGTGACTGGAGGATTTCTTGGCCTCGTCCGCGGCTGCAGCCTCTAGGGCTAACGTTTCCAGGATAAGGAGGATCTGGAGCTGTGTTTCCCTCATCCGCAAGTCGGAGACATGCTTCTTCAGCTCCGCCTCACGCGAGGTCTCTACTGGAACACCGTTATCAGTTAGTGACCGATCCCGCCACCATTTTCGGATAAACCGGTCCTCCTCTGGATACAGGCCATTCTTCCCCAGTTTCTTCTTCTTGTTCTTCCGCTTTGTTTGTGCGGTGGACTCGGCGTCAGAGATGTTGAGCATGGCGTCCTGGAGCGTAGCCGGCACAGACTCGCGATACTTCAGGTCCATTTTCTTGGCCGTCAGAATCGCCTCGCGGTAGTAATCAATCAGGTCCGATGGCTTAGCGGACTCCGACTCTGAAGCCTGGAACGCCGCACGACAGCGCGCAAGCGGACCTTTTGCAAAGTACGCCACAGAGGTCTGTCGACATTAGTAAAGCACCAAACGCGAGACCATACAACGTACCTTGGAAACGTAGAGAGCCTGTAGATACTGCTCTCGTAGATTGTCCAGACTCTCCTGTGGTGACTGCAGAGGATCGGTATCCATGGGGGCCCCCTCAGACGCATCAGGCAGCACGTCCTGGGAGTCCTGCTGGACGGGCAATCCAGGCCCTTCAGAGCCCGAACTCGGCTGCATCGACAGCCGCGGCACCACCGCCACCGCGCAGCTCTCTATCGAGTCAAACGGAGAGACATCTTTCATGCGCACATCCTCCTCGGCCGCAACCCCCGCCATGCCAAACACAACAGACACATCAAACTTGGCCCGCTTAGCCGTGAACAGGGACTCGACATCGGGATCGTCAATCTGCGCCATGCACCACCAGTCCGCCTCGCCCGTCGACGACCCGCGTCGCGGCGGCGCCTGCGCCGCAGACGAGGACGGGGTCCATCCCTTCACAGCGACAAACACATCGCCTTCTTCGATCTCCCGTGCCAGCCGGAGCAAAGCGTAGACACCTTTTTTCACGCGCTCAACGAGATAGAGCCCTCCGTCAGATGCCAGCCGCACTGCCAACGCCACCGGCTCGCCGTGGAGATCGTCCGCCTCGAGGACAGGAATGTCGGCGATGAAGAGACTGCCCGGTTGAACCTGAGGAAGCAATGCGGGAGAACAGTCGATCCAGGTCAGCGGGAGTCGGGATCGGGGCACGACGCCAATCGGTTCGAGGACGACGTGCGCATCCGACAAGGATGCGGCGTGGGCCTGCGATGGGGAGAATGGTCAGTTGATGGCCCTGTTGCGAGGGAATATTGTTGCTCTTGGGGCGAAGGGAGCGAACCCGAATGCTGATGGGCCGGTTCGCCCAGTCACTGGGAGTGTGACATGTTTTGCGCTTCTTTGGCTGCGGACGAGGGGCGTTGAGCGGGTTGAGAGAAATGGATTCAAGGGATCCACGCGAGGCCATGAACGCGTTGGTTAAGTGTACATCATGCGAATGCAAGAGCGAGGAAAATCTCCACTGGGTTGAAATCCAATACAGACACTGCAACGGCTTTGACAAAGAATTGGACTGGTGAGTGGAGATGATGGTGGTGGTGGTGATGGTCCGAGGGAGACACGAGGACGTGCGGAGCGGGACGCGTTTAAGTCCATTATCAAATCACCGAGCATATTTTACGCATAACCACGGTACCTTTCAATCACGGCTTTTTTTTATCAGTGAGAGATGTATAGATTGCATCAATACACTGTGATGTCTCTTAGATCTACGAGTTATAAGAAATCAATGCCAAAATAATCATCTTGATGAGATTCGAGGCTTATTAGAATAATAAGTATTGTGTGGTGCATGGAAGTTGAAGCATCACCTCCTCGCCAGACACTCATCTGAAGCCCAGCTCGCGACGAGCGTCCACCGCTGTGGCCGGACTCGGTCATGACAACCGAGTCTCGTGTGTTGTTGAAGACTCTCGCTCCCGATAACGCCGAAAAGATCCTTCCCAAATGTAAGTGGTATCATGTTGAATTTATCCTTCGCCAAACCCGTCTCGTACAGGCGACCATGCAAAAAGTATATATGAAACACAGCGTCAAAGATGCTTTTCTTTTGGTTTTAACATGTCTATGCTCGTGCTTTGAGTTGTTGAAAACAAAGCATATTCATCATCACATTCGTAACAGGGTCCGGTCACTGGCGCATCTAGAACTTGAGGGCCTTGGGCTTCTCCCAGGGGAAGTTCTGGTTGGTGAAGTGACCGTTCTTGGCGGTCTGGCAGTAGATGGGCTTGGCGAGGTCAAGCTCCTTGACGATTACACCAGGACGGAGGTCGAAGTTGTTGCGGATGATCTGCACCAGCTCCTCGGAGGACTTGGAGGAGGTACCGTAGGTCTCCACGAAGAGGGACAGAGGCTCAGCGACACCAATGGCGTAGGAGAGCTGAACCAGCGCACGACGAGCAAGACCGGCCTTGACCAGAGACTTGGCGACCCAGCGGGCGACGTAGGCAGCGGAGCGGTCGACCTTGGAGTAGTCCTTTCCGGAGAAAGCACCACCACCGTGGGCACCCCAGCCACCGTAGGTGTCGACGATGATCTTACGACCGGTCAGACCGGCATCACCCTGGGGACCACCGATGACGAAGCGGCCAGAGGGCTGGATGTGGTAGACGGTGCGGTCATCGAGGAGGTTGGCAGGGATGACCTTCTTGATGATCTTCTCCTTGATGACCTGGCGGAGCTCCTCAGTGGTGACATCGTCGGAGTGCTGAGCAGAGACGACGACAGTGTCCACACGCAGGGGCTTGACAGCACCGTTGTCATGGGCGTACTCAATGGTGACCTGGGTCTTGGTGTCGGGGCGGAGCCAAGCGATGGAGCCGTCCTCACGGGCCTCCTTCATGGCAGCGTTGAGCTTGTGAGAGAGCAGGATGGTGAGGGGGAGGAGCTCGGGGGTCTCATCGGTAGCATAACCGAACATGATACCCTGGTCACCGGCACCGAGCTTCTCAAGAGCCTCCTCGTAGTGGAGACCCTGAGCGATATCAGGGGACTGCTGCTCAATGGCGACCAAGACGTTGCAGGTCTTGTAGTCGAAGCCCTTCTCAGAGTCATCATAGCCGATGTCCTTGATGGCACCACGGATGATCTTCTGGTAGTCCAGCTTGGCCTTGGTAGTGATTTCACCAAAGACCATGATCATACCTGAGAGGTGTTAGTATACGGAGGCAAGAAAAAAAAAAATTTTTTTTTCTGGGTCAGGAGTGAAAACATACCAGTCTTGGTAGCGGTCTCGCAAGCGACCTAATAAAGTAGGACATTAATTAATTGCACATTAAATCAAGATGGGAAGATGGGAACGCAGGGTGGCCATGCATCAAATTTGCCAATGGGTTCTTTTTCTGTTGGCAGAAAATGGTACATGGGCGGAGTGCGTCAGATTTGGTGGGAGAGTCCCATACCTTGGAGAGAGGGTCCTCCGCAAGGCAAGCATCGAGGATGGCATCGGAGACCTGATCACTGTAGGCGACGCGAGTCAATGAGGATTCTTCCAACCCAGATCCTCCAGGGGGACAACATACGCGATCTTATCGGGGTGACCCTCTCCGACGGACTCGGAGGTGAACAGGAAAGTTCCCTTAGGCTCAGCGACGCTGCCCATTGTGACGATGTGATGGGGGGATATGAGGGGAGAGGAAGATTAAGAGTTACTAAAGGAAGGAAAAGAGGGTAGGATTGATGGAGATGAACGAGACCGAGAGAGAAGAGAGGGGAGAGAGAGAGAGAAGAAGAGGAAGAGGGAGGGGGGGGAGGGAGGGGGAAGAAAAGAAAATCGCGCCATCGCCAGCCTGCTCCCCGCCCCGGCGGTCTCGTTCGGCAGAAAAATTGGCAATCAACTCCCGAACTTTTTCTGTTTGTACCACCGACCACTCATTCAACGCAATCAATCAATCCTTCATTCGACCGGATTATTCCATGCTGTTCCATGCTATACGCTGACATCTCACCTCATCCTCTGCGATTCCTTCCTCCAGTTTCGGATCCGCCCTTAACAGGCGTCTCTTCCCGCCTCCTACGCTGATCTTACTGACAACCAACCCCCGGTCCCCCTCGGACTTATTGGCGGTCTGACGCTCTGATTTTCCAGCCCCGCGGCTGCTCCCACCTGCCCCTCTCCACATGCACCACATCCTGCCACCATGTCCAAGTTCGGCGTCTTGGTAATGGGCCCCGCGGGCGCAGGCAAAACCACGTTCTGTAATGCCCTTATTCAACATCTCCAGACGACACGACGCAGCTGTTTCTACGTGAATCTCGACCCGGCCGCCGAGACCTTTAGCTACGAGCCCGATCTCGACATCCGCGAGCTCATCACCCTGGAAGATGTCATGGAGGAGCTGGGGCTCGGCCCCAACGGCGGGCTGATCTACTGTTTCGAGTTCCTCCTGCAGAATCTCGATTTCCTGTCCGAGGCGCTCGACCCCCTCAGCGAGGAGTACCTGATCATCTTCGACATGCCGGGCCAGATCGAGCTGTACACGCACGTCCCGCTGCTCCCCTCGCTGGTGCAGTTTCTCTCACGCGCCGGGCCCCTCAACATCAACCTGTGCGCCGCCTACCTGCTCGAGAGCACCTTCGTCGTCGACAAGCCCAAGTTCTTCGCCGGTACCCTCAGCGCCATGTCCGCCATGCTCATGCTCGAAATGCCCCACGTCAACATCCTCACCAAGATGGACCAGGTGCGCGACATGGTGTCGCGCCGCGAACTAAAGCGCTTCACCACCGTCGACGTGCAGGCCCTGCAGGACGATGACGATATCCCCGCTGCCGGCCGCGACGAGTCCGCAGCCGTCGTCGACCCGGCCTCTACCGACGCCCTGCTGAGCGGCGGCTCCTTCAAACAGCTCAACCGAGCGGTCGCCCAGCTGATTGACGACTTTAGCATGGTATCGTTCCTGCAACTGAACGTCCAGGAGGAGGACAGCGTCGCCGCGGTGCTGAGCTACATCGACGACGCCATCCAGTTCCACGAAGCTCAGGAGCCACGCGAGCCGGGCGATGAGCATGAGGTGGATTACGAAGAGCCCGATGTGTGATTGCAGTAAGAGCGTTCGCAGATCAGGACCAATTGGCTTGCATATACAAGGTCGACGGGCGGTATACATAACTGGCCACGAACTAGCCCTCCAGGATGGCTGTTGACCGCGATGGATCCATCGCAGGCTCTTGAAGGAAGAGACCTTACCGACGGATTGACCAGATCCTCGAGACTGGCGGCCGTTACAGAAGGGGGAAGCCTATCCCCGGATATCTGATACAAGTAATATGTATCTAACGAATACCGTACATAATGTCCATCAAGGACAGAACCAGACCAGACAGAACCAATACCCATACCAACGCAGTAATTCATGCGCGCATACTTCATGGAGAATAGTAACCGCTTCTCAATCAACCAAGCATTAACGTAACCAGTCATTGCAACGTAACCCAAGCTGGAAGAACACAAAAAACACTACCCATCCCGGGCGCAACGAGGCAGAAGTACAGGTAGCTTAAACTACCGAACCTGGTACTCCCGCCCGGTATACCCCGCCCAACCCGCCGCCGACGCCGACGACTTGCGCCCGCCGTCCACCCCATCCTGGAAGTTATCCACGAACCCCCTAAGCACGCCGTAGAACCAGCCAAGGTCGCGGCCGGTCTTTTCGACGCCGGCGGTGTACACGTACCAGACGAGGCCGAGGAGGACGGCCCACCAGAGCAGGCGCAGCGCCAGCGACACCCAGAACATGACGAGGCGGCGGCCGTAGTCGAGGATCTTCAGCGACAGGATCAGCACCAGGGCGAGCACGAGGACCGAGACGAGATCCGGCATCGACGAGGCGAGCATCGTCGCGAGCGGCTGGATGAGGTACGGGTCTAGGTAAGCGGCGCGCGCGTGCGCGATGTATGGGTCCAGGTAGGTTGCGCGCAGGTGCAGGAGGTGTGTCGTTGCGGAGGAGGAGGCGAGGTGTTGGATGGTTGGGTTTTCTTGGATTAGGGAGACGAGGGAATCTGCCAGAGGGTGTGTTAGTGGTGATATGGAGGATGGAGAGGTGAGGAGGTTCGTACCTGGGAGATAGTCCATAGTTCTGATTGATTGGTATAGTAGAAGGGTGCGGAGTAGATTATGGGCGAGAATGGGTCTGTTATTATAAAGAGGGAAGATGTGTATCGCACAAGTCGGAGGCCCATAGAGAAGCATCGATTGAGCCAGATTCCTGTGAACAAAACAAGCGGAACCAGACAAACAGTCCAAACAGTCCCAACAATCTGGGGGTGGGCCGCAGTCATGTGATATTCTTGAGAATCAAAGCATGTCTCTCACTCCAATTCATGCTTGTCTTGATTATGTATATTATTATATACCCAGCATCCTCTGCGACCTGTTCGATCCCCGGGTCTTCTCATATATACAACCCACATCGCTCGTGGTCGTGCGTCAAAAACATTTACAAGCATCTCAAGTATACACAGGGCTCATCCGAACACTAGATGGAGCCATCAAAACAAATCGCACATTTTGTGCCGCTGAAACACCGTAACACCAAGATCCATGGTATATATAAACGTCGGCAAGGGTATTATACAGAGTGACTGAGGGTCACCCGAGTTCGACTCTAGCCCATCAGGGCATGGAACGTTTCGCGTTCGGTCTGAATCTCCGCTTGGAGTCTGCGAGTTTGACGCAGCGCCTCATCCCTAGAACCTGACGTTAGCAACAATACACCAAAGGGCCGAGTTCGCAAGTCTTACCGGTCTGACTGGAGCTCCGCCACCTCAATCTGGGCGCGGTTCATGCGGCTCACCACCTCACTCATCTCTCGGTCAGCTTCACGGAGAAGCCTCTCGAGTTCCTTCACTTTCTTCTCTAGGGTTTCAGACTGGATCGCTTGGGTAAGCGGGATTCCATCCCCGCTGGTGGTCTTGTCGATGCGGGGAGATCGGGCGCCAAAAGGTGACGAAGGGGGCTTGGGAGAGAGTGCGATGGGGCTTCGACCACCGTTCTTCATCCGCATCAGCTGGTCGTTATGGCTTTCCTGCAGATGACGGATCTCTTCTTCATGTCTCGCCATCTCATCCTCGGAGTGTTGCTGGGCCGAGATGAGAGCGTCCTCGAGCTCCTTGAGGCGAGCCTGCATCTCGTTGATGCGAATGGCAGACACCTGCTGTTCCTTCTCACCTTTGCCAATGGCCTCGGCCAGCCGGCTCCGCAGAGCGTTGTTGGCATCCAGCTGCTTGCGCACAAGGAGGGCGAGGGCTTCCGTGCGGCTGACAGTCTCTGCCAGCTGAGGATGCTCCTTCTGCGGAGACTGGGCTGCATTGGCTTCGGCAGACTCCCGAGCCGCTTGAAGTTGTTGATACGCCGATTCTAAGGAGGAAGAAGTAGCAATGACTTCAGCGAATCCTTCCTTGTCAGCGGCGAGAGCCTCGGGAATGTTGATGTCATGCTCTTGCAGCAATACCCGGAGAGAGCCAGTCTCCTGTTCCGCGCGGTCAAGATCCATCTTGAGTCCGGCCAGGCCCTTTTCACACTGCCATTTCTGCTCTAGGGCCTCTTCGGCGCGCTGTCGAAGATGGTTCACCTCCTCTCGGAGATTGCGCACTTCCCGTTCATATCCCAGCTTTCGCGGGGATCCCGATTGCTGTGCGCGTACCAGCTCCAACTCCAAAAGTCGCATCCGTTTCTCATACTCGCGGGCCTCATGGGCCTGGCGGTCAAGAAGACGGCGGAGCGCCTGGTGGAGGGCATCGCGTTGCGCTTCGACGCCTTCCATGCGGTCCGCCAGGGACTCGCGAGTGTCGCGGTCCTTGACCGAAAACGAGTTCGACCGCGACAGAGAGCCCGAACGAGACGTAGCGCTGGGTTTGGAGGGCATGCGAGCCAGAGAGTTCGACCGCGATAGGCCGGAACTTCTTCTGGTAGTGAACCCGTCCTCTTCCGCAATGGAAGCGAACCGGGTGCCGTGTAGCTGAGCGAGCGAAGCGTTCTCGATCTTCAACGCTTCAATCTCTTCCACGAGTCGTTGGACCTCTGATGGGTCCGACATCCCTCGTCCACTCTGCAGTTGAGGAATCACCTCATCCCGGAGATGATCGCGATCGTTTCGGAGCTGCTCCAACTCCACTCTCATGGCGGTCAGAAGGTCTTCGAAGTTGTCTTTTATCTGTCGCTCCTCTGCTAGTTTTCTGCGTGTATCATCTAGCGCGATCTCCAGTTCTTTCGTCTTGGAAGACAGATCTGAGAACTCAACTCTTTCGCGTCGGAGCTAATGAGACGGATTAGCTCTAGCCCCTGTACAATCAGGTGCAGGTCCAAGGTTCACTTACCTGGTGTACTTGGGATTCTAGTATTTGGACATGCGACTCCGTCGCTGCACGACGGGAGCGCTCTTCTTGCCACTTTTGGGTCAGTTCGACCTTGAGTTGGGCTCGTTCTTGTTCCGCCGCGCGGCGGAATTTCTCGATATCTTCTGAGCGTCCATCGTACGTATATCGGATGGAACTGGTGCCAGAATCTGAGAAATAATCGCTTGTCCGGCGATTTGGGATGTCCAGCGGCATCTCGGACTGTAGACGCTCGACGAGGTCCTCCAGCTCCATTTCCCGCCGGATGGACCCCGCCAGTTCAGAGCTGATCTCACGCAGCTCATTTTCCAGCTCCGCCACTTGGGCAGATGGCCCCGAGTCCAAAACACCGGAACTGCTTAAGGAGGGGTTCCGTCCCGGGCCGAAGCTACCTTGCCGCCGGACTGGGTCGAACGGGATTGTCGTGGACGGTGTGATAGAGAAAGAGGCGCTGGGTATTGAGGGAGGCATGGGGGACAAAGGTGAACGGCCAGTATCAGAGATTTCTGTGCTGGAGGACTCTGCGCCGGGGGAGGAGGCGGCGCCGCGCCAACCAAAAAATGAGCTGATCTTGTTTCCGGGGGTCTTGGGTTGTTTGTGGTCTGCACTTCCGTCTGAATCTATGCGGAGAGGGGGTGGCCGGTGGGTTGGGGGGTGCAGGGCCATGGTCGAGGGGCGCTGGTGGAACGGGGCAGGAGATCTGAGCACTGGAATAAACGGTTCGCTGACGAGACGACTATGTACCGGGGTCCCGGTGATGAACTGGGAGCGATACTCGGTCTCTTCGTCGCTGTCGTCGTCGTCGTCTCCTAGGCCCGCGTAGGAGGCGGCGGCGGTATCTATCCGAAGCGCAGACGCTGAGGGACCACCACGGGGGGATCTGAGGTGCAACAAGAGCACAGGATTAGCCCTGGGCCGTCCAAGAAGAGGAAGATCTGTATAGGGAGACCGATAGCAGACTGGAGGGGATATAAAGCGGTCGTGAGCCAGAGGGCGGCCAGGGGACCGGAACAAAGAGTGTTGCGGCTGTCATACCTATCCAGGTTCCTGGGGACAGAGGCGGACGGGGCGTCATGCACCGAAGCGGAGGGGTATGCACTGTGGGAGTCCGAGGAATTGTGTGCTGGAGAGGGATCTGCTGGTGTGTCGTCGCCCCCGGGAGTCGATGTGGTGGAGGAGAGGGAGAGAGGCCCGGATTGGCGATGTTTCGAGATCACCGAGGGCGCATTCTGGGGCGGGAGAGGCTTCCTGCGCACGAGGGAGGAGTCGGGTCTAGGGGAGGAGACCGACGGAGAAGGATGAGGAGGAGGAGAAGAAGGAAGAGTCTCAGGTGTGGTCGACGTTGTAGGAACAGGGGCAGACGGCGGACTTGGCCAAGCTCCGGGGTCAGACCCTTGAATAGTAGCAGAGGCGTCGTCGGATGATAAGCGGCCAGGAGCAGGCGGAGGTAGCCAGCCGGAGGCCATGACGGCGAATTAATTCTAATTGGAAGAAGGGTGAAGCCAATCCACACCGGTCCAGCACAGGCAAGCCCGATATTGAGTGACAACTGAAAACGGGAAGGGGAGAGGAGGATCAGAAACAATCGTTGGTCAAAGAGCGGTCGATCGACGCGCCCTCATGGTGGACAGGGAGCCTTGACTCCCTGAGGAGCACGGGGCAGATTGACACGCGCCTGATGGAGAACGGTTTAGGGGGAAGAAAGGGGGGTTGGAGGTGCAGTAGTTAGTTTGGAGAGTTGGTTGGTTAGTGGAAGAGGGAAAAAAGGAGTTGCAGAACTCCAGTTGGGTCAAGCTAAAGGGTTGGCGCGACATTTCCTGATTGGGTGGAGCGGGAGGACTAAGAACTTTGGAGGTAGCGATACTTCTGGGCGGGCTTTTTTACTTTGGGGATGAAGTACTGGTACATTGAATTCTATCCAGGATTCAGTATGTTCTGTATACATTTGTATGCGTTTATACTCTGAAGCAATCTCGTAGACAGTACCTATATAATCACTTCATCCCCTACCTAGTTCCTATCGAATACTTGCACTGAATCCTGGACGGCTCATGGACGGCTGGAGGCCGATCGCAACGAACCGTGACGCCCCACTCGCTCGATAGTGTGGATGATATACTACTCAGGGGTAATAGAATGTGGTGATAGACCGAGTACTACTGGGTCATATAATGCTCATATTAATATCGATTAATTCGCGTTCGTTTTATATATAGGTCTCGATATGAACCGAGCCATTACCTCAGACACCTTGTACTGAAGAATATGAGAATACCAAGATCATACTCTATAGAGATACGACCGAATTCCAGCTGAACACGATCGACTGACTCGTGGCCATGGGCCATGGATCACACTGTGATCATGCGCTCCCATTGGCACCCATGGGCGGTTGCACTCGGGCCAACCAGAAGCGAGAGTCCGCCGTCCAGCGTGCCATGGTTGATATTCCTTCATGAATACTAGTAGGTAGTAGGTAGTATCTACAGTGTACCTGAGAGACTTATGATGCTCAATGAATACTCTGTAGATTACCATACGAGAATACAATTATATCTGAACTGACGGGACTCCTACTCCGTACTGAGGTACTAGGTACATTCCAGGGTCGTTCAAAATAACCTTGTCACTCCCTCCACATTCCATTCCTCGGCTTCTCCCAGTTCTTCACCCTTATCCCTGTCTCGAGAACACCGGCTGAAGACCTGCATATTTTTAGCATCCTCACACCAGCGTCCAGACAGGAGAGGAACAAAGAAGAAGAGAAAACAGAAAGAAAATCTCCCGGGCTAAATATAAACATGAAACGGCGGTCGACCAATATCCTCCATTCTAGACCTCGCCGCCGGAACAGAGCAGCAATAGTCTGCGTAGGCTTGCCGCCCATGCATCCATCTCCATCTAGGCGACGCCACCAGGATCCGTCAGGGATCCGCTCTAGCCCTGTGTCGGGCTGATCTCTGGCTGACAGTACCTCCATACAGAGTAGTCTGACTACCAATGTCAATAATCCTCCATGCCTCTGGTGCTCAGACACCTATAGGAACAACTGTTGGTCATACATAAAACAGATCAGATTCATAAACCCTAACCAGCCTCTTGACGACGCGTCGAGATTCTAGACCCTGCGACATCAAGTCTCCTGCATGTCACACTCTGAGCTGCAAGGGACCGCCCAGTAGTTCGTGGACGGTCGGTGTTGACGGGCGTCTGCCAGGTTCGTCGACGCCTGGAGGGACGTGCCGAAGCTTGTCCCCCAAGAAAAATGATGTATCGCCTTTGATAGCTCTCTAGTTTGCTGTCAGATTTTAACCTTCGCCTGGTAGATTGGGTGGTCATTTTATTTATATAAGTTATATTAGGTGTATTGCCTTGGCGAGCCCTACTATATATATGACGCATCATCAGAGTGTACCGATAAGGCAAGATATGTAGGCACTCTGTAGGTATATACACTTTGGACCAAGATTCGATATGAAGATCAAAGTGTACTGTCATTCAGTCCCCAGATGTACATGAACACATACTTGGATAAATTAGATTCCAAACTACTCTGCAAGGACAAACACTCAAACTCCACGAATAACGCCATGGCACAGAGCCAAATTACACATCAACCAACATGAATATACAGCCCATAACATACACCCCTCCATAATCGCTTCTTAGCATCGTAACCATGAACATAAACCATAACCGCGTTACTGTCCAGAACCTTCAATACGGGATAAAATCGAATCTCATGCGATCTACCTCGTTAGCCACAACACCACCCATACACCAGCCAGACAGACTTACCAAGATACTGACTCCAGCCCTCGTTCTCGTCCAGCTGATTCGACCAGTACTGCTCTAGAAACTTGAGCGACTGCAGCACATTGGGAATGTGAATCGTATCGTGCAGCGACGAAAGCAACCTGCGCACCTGGTCGCGGTCCTCGCCACGCGCCTCGCAACCCGCAATAAACAGCGGCGTCGTGAGCATCACCCACGGACTCAGACCCGGCGACGGCCCGATGAGCGCCGTGCACTCAAGAATCCGCTTCACTGACCGCTGAACCTCGGGCGACGACGCCGGCGTCTGCCGCAGCCGCCGATGAATCTGGATGAGCGCGCTGTGCTGGAACGCCTCATTACACAAACTCAGCTGGCGGATACACTCTGCCGACAGTCCCTCCGCCACCCCGGGATAGAACGCCGGCGGCGCCCCGGCCCCCTGGTCCATCAGATTTCGCAGCGAGGACTCCAGCGCTGCCGCCTCGCTGTGCACCGTCACCTCCGTCCCGTCAACGACCGCCGCCTGCGCCGTCTGCCGACTGTGGTGACTTCGCCACGCCGCTGCCCCGATCTCCCGGAAGATCGTCGCCAGACTCACCGTGAACCCCCAGTAGTCGTCCAGGTAGTCGGGCGCGCTGGACTGGCCCATGTCGGGCGTGCGGGGCGGCTCCGAGCCGTCGCCAATCGGCGGCCCGTTGCCCGTCAGCGCCGTCAGCGACACAATCGACCAGTACCACCGGTCCAGGTACCGGCGGAACCCGGCCGACGACCGTGGCGACAGGCCCTCCTGATGGCTCGCCGTGTCCATCAGCGCCTTGGCGCCTTCGATGTGTGCGCGCCAGGAGTTGGGGTGGATGGCGCCAGAGTGAATCTCCGCGAGACAGAGCGTGCGCGCCGTGGCCAGCAGCGCTTCCGAGCTCTTGTCGGCCGGGTTCTGCAGCTCCTTGCGGAAGTGCTCCAGGCTGAAGGCCATCAGCCGCGCGATGTCCGGCGCCGACTTCACGTTCTCCGACTGGTTGTGTAGCGACTGGAGGTGGATCGCGGAGAGCGCCATCGTGGCGTAGAGGAGCGATGGCGTCTGCAGCGCCATCGGGACTAGCATCTTGCAGATATCCTGTTGCATGCCCGAGTGGCTCGCCGTGACCTGCGAGGCGTCGTTGAGAAAATGGTGCAGAAGCGCCTTCTGATCGGATGTTAGGGAGGCAAACGGATCGACGGGTCGGGTCAGGGCCATGGCGTCGAGCGTCGTGGGGGGAGCGTTGGTCGTGTAGATGAATTCACCGGGGGAGTACTCTGTTATCCATGTTAGCTTTGCTGGAAAGAGAAGGGAAAGTGATAGCACAACAAACCTAGCTTCTGCATCCCTCCAGTGCCTACACAGGCCCCAAACCTCGATCGCGAAAAAGCCCTTCCTCCCCACTGCAGCTGCATTGCATATCGACAGGGCGTCCCCGCCGATTGACAACGCCCGCAGCTGGGTCGCTGTTCGTCACATTTCTGCCGTCGGGCTTTACATCGCTTGCACCCGTTGAACGAGCGAGACATGGGGTTGGAAGTGGTACGGTGGTGAGTGAGAGTGTCCGTCACTTTTTTTTCTCGCTGATTCTGGGGCCCCTCTCCCCTATTTTAGTGCCCTCGGATGTTCTGCCGTGGGGTCGATCTCGTTCGTTCTCTCTCTGCTGGCGGTCAGGACAGGAAAAAGGAATCGAATCGTGAAGTAGACGCTGTCGAGCGCTTCCAAGGACTGTGTCCGAGACAGCGACTGACACGAAACCCTGGACAGGGCTGGTCCGTTCGTATCGGGTGAGGATGAAGAGTCGCAAGAGATAAGCAGAATCTAGTCGGACCCGCGCACTGTGGTATAGCGGCCGATCCTCCAGGCCAGAGATCCACCGGACTCTGCGAACAGCCCTGAGGATGTGTTCTTATCTTGAGGCTTTCTTTTCGACGAGAAGATGATTGTTCAGAGTTCAGTTGGAATCGACCTGATCCCCGTGTCTATCTATGCGGGGTATCCGTGATTATTATTCAGACGGTTCCGGATTTTCGCCCCAGATCTTAAGGGAAAGGCAAGATCTCGCCACCAGCTGAAACAAATGTTGACTTACAGTAGTATCTCTAATCCACAAGTCACAGCGCTATATGCACAGGAGATGGTACCAACAATACCCATCACTCAGAGACAGGCACAAAAAAGCAGCACAGACAAGAATCGGGTAGTATATTCACACAAAATAACACACATTCATAGCAACCAAGTAAAATCAATCGTCAAATGTATACCGAAGCCACTCACCCACCGCCCGCAGGCTCTCCCATCTCACCGACTCATCCTTGTCCGCCATCAGCTCCATCACCCGCGCCTTCAGGCCCAACTTCTCCAGCTGGGCCCGTCGCTCCGGGAGCTCCTTCACGAGGTGGCCCACGTCGTTACAGCCAATCGCAAGAACCTGCTTGTCATTGTCCCAGCTCTTGGAGAGAATCTCCGCCAGCTTCTTCGGGAGAGCCCCGTTTCCATCATCCAGGATCCGACGCGCGTTGTCCCTCCAGAACGTGGGATTCCGGTGAGGCGGTGACCAGCGCAGGTGACCCGATTGCAGTTCCGCCGCGTATTGATCGAATGTCGTTTGCGTTTTCGTATACTCGTCTAGCATCTCCGATAGGGACTTCAGATCCTCGAGGAGGTCGGGGTCAGTCAGGTGGCGACCCGACATGTTGGTGAGGAGGGCAGGAAGTCGGACGAATACGGCGACCGGAAGTAGAGTGGTACGGTTGGAGGAGAGGAGGTTGTGCAGGGTCGCAAGGAGGAGTCGAGTGGTCTTCTCCTTCGGGGAGAGTCGCAGAAGATGAGTGTAGAGTTGGATGATTTCATAGTCGCTGTGTTCGTCAGTTTTAAGATTCGCTCGGCTCGAGTCTGGGAAACCAATCTACATACGCTTGCAGACCGTCGCCGACTAATGCTCCCTGGAAGCTCAGCTGCCACAGAACAAGGAGGACTCGGTACAGGAGCTGAAGCCCGACTCCACCGGAAAGGCCTGGCTCGGTCGCCCGCGAACTGCCCGCCAGGGTGCTGGAGTTGCTATCCTTTCCTCCTGTAGCGGCACGCAAGATATCTATCAGAGGTTCGACCGTCTTCTGCCGCTCCTTCCAGAAGATTTCCCGAGATCTCGCGGTCAAGAGCAGTGCGGACAACTCCCGGACCCCAATGTCCTGCAACCCGTTGTCCTGGTTCTGGGTCAAAGTGCTCAGGTAGGTGTAGAGCTGTGGAAGCGCTGCTTCGTCGCGGGCGGTAGGTTTGGAAGAGGAAACAAGACTGATCGACACAAGCTTGGTCAGAAATGTCGAGGTAAGCAGAGGAATCGGGTCGTCGGTATTGCCCGTGTGACTCAAGAAGGGAAGAAAAGGTCGATAAGGGTCAGGATGCGCGACTAGGGCGGAGGACAGAGCCGGGACATCTGCATAGTGCGGAGTCGTCAGCGCATAGCTTCAGATGGGGGACAGCTCTAGACAAAGGACTCACCGTTGATCAGATCAGCCGCGAGAACTAGGATATACTGGACAATGTCGGATCTCTTCGAAGCCAGATCCAACACACTCTTCGTGTTGGAGTTGCCAGCGAGCAAGCCAACATATCCGGCCACATCACCCTCGATGGTCTGGCGCCGTTGCTCCTTTCGGGCCTTATCCACAGCCTTGATCTTCTTCAGGTGGCCATCGGTGATGTTACCCGCTCGAACCGCACCCTCCCAGGGGATCGGGCGAGCTCGAATGTTGTTCTGGAGGGAGCTCAGATAAGTGGGAGGCTCCAGGGGCATGGACGACATGACGGGGAATGCGGGTCGAGGGAAGGCCGACAAAGGAGCCTACCCGGGAGGAGAGAAACCGAAAGGAGAAAGGCGAAAGGAAGACGGACGAGTGTGTGTTGAGTACAGTAGTTGGATATCAAAGTAGGAGGACAGCGGAGAGTTGGTTGGATGGAGCAATCACGTTGACGTTCCCCATGCCAAGTCCCGTGCACCACCACCACCGCCCGGGTTTCGCTTCATGCCGTTCTCGTCATCCACGCAAGCCTGGCCGGGGTCTTTTTAACCTCCCGCAACGTGGTATGTTGTCCTTCTTCGCTCCCCTGTCATTGGGATAGTTCCCTCGGTATTCTTATTCTGTCCCTCGTTATAATCTCACTTTTGGTGTCTCCACCCCTCCTACCCTCGTTCTCTCCCCCAATCTGACGCTCGGTCTTGTCTTCCTTGCCCGTGACGACAGTCGAGCATCGATCGGAATCATTGTCAGGAACGCCTGCCTCTCAATGCCTGTGTAGCCATTTTGGGACCGCTGCGACACTGTAGCTGATCCATCTTCACCTTCATCAGCCCCGTTGGCCTCTCCGACAGACCACCATGGCGCAAAATACTCAGGGTTCGAAACCGAAGTGGAAGGTGGGCTCCTTTCTCCAGCAGGCTGTCGCTGGTGTAGAGTCGAGATTGGACTTGATACTATCGGAAGAAGACGATCGGACGCAGCTACCGTCGAGGCCGGCGAGTGCGAATGCAACTCAGACAGGCAGTATGATTCACTCCGTCGGTTTTGGATGTTGGCGCATGTTAACATTTGGTCTCAGATCTTTCCCGCAGCTCGTCCAATGCGCGCAAAAATGATCGTCTTCAAGAACGTCTCGCTCGTGCCGTCGTCCGGTCTGGTACGCCCCCAACGGTTGCTACTCCTTCCCCTTCAAGCCGTGTCTCGTCGCCTGTCGCCAGTCCAGTTCCCAGCAACGATGCGCGTGGAAGTATGGATATAGAATCAAGTCTTGGAATACCCCCGGAAAAACCCGAAAAGCCTGCGGACAGCCCTGCCCAACTCGATGAGCGGGCCAGTCATGATTCCGGCGTATTATCTCAAGATCAAACGGAAGGCGTCGCTTTCAAAAATGCGACAGAAGCTGACGAACATAACCAACCATCACCCGACGAACCCCAAGTGCCCCGAAAATCTCAAGAGTCCTTTCAAAACACCGGCGATGTTTCCGCGACCACGGTCAAATCCGATCCTAGTGACCAAGAGAAGACGATTGCGCAAATGCAAGCAGAGTTCAAAGCTGTGGAGTCTCACTGGCAAGGCGAGATGCACATCTATATCGAACGAATAGATGCTTTACAATCAAAACTGAAGTACTTGGCCAAAGAGGCCGCGGAGTCCGCCAAGAAGGCCGCTGCGACTGCGGAACCAGGAAGCACCGAGAAACTGCTCCGAGAGAAAGATGAGAAGATCGCGCTGCTCCTTGAAGAAGGCCAGAAGCTCTCGAAGACCGAGATGGATCACAGAATGGCAATCAAACGGCTCCGGCAGCAGCTGACCGAAAACTCCAAAGCTCAGGTAGAAAACAAAAAGAAAATGGACAGACTGGAAAGGGATCGCGTCAACGCCGAGACTAGAGCTAAGCGAGCTGAAGCTGCGGAGAAGAAAGCAAGCGACTCGTTGTCCGCGCAGATGAAAGTTTCTCGAGATTTCGAGGCCGTCACATCAGAGCGGAATTCCCTCAGTCAAACTGTCCAAGAGCTGAAGGGTCAGCTCGCCCGAGCCGTTGCGCGCGCCGAAGCGGCTGAAGCAAAAGCGCAATCCGATGCGCTAGAGAAAGAGAAACAACGTGCTGCTGAGTTGGAGGAGGAGCTTAAAAATACCAAGATTGAACGTGATATAACCGAAGAGAAGCTGAGAAGAGAGATCAATGATCTCAAGGATGCCGTTGAACAAGAGAAAGAGAGGGCTCGCATGCTAGAGGTGGAACTGAAGGGCGAACAATCTATCTTGGAAAGCAAGATGGAGTCCCTCCGGTTCAAAGCAGAGGAAGCCTCTTCTGGGGTCGCCAGTGAATCACAAGCAAAACTGCTCCGCCAGATAGAAACACTGCAGACACAATATGCTGTTGCCAGTGAAAATTGGCAGACCCTTGAGGGTTCCTTGCTTTCGCGGCTTGCGAATGTGGAAAAGGAGCGCGACGAGGTTGCGCAGCGAGAAGGAGAGCTGCGTCGAAAAGTTCGGGAGGTGGTAAGGAACACTTCGAATTTTCCGTGTCAGTGGATAAACTAACTGGTATCAGAATCTCAAGTCGAAGCGAGTGGAGGAGGAACTGGAAGTCGCCAAGGAAACAGAGCAAGACGTCCAGGCAAAACTCGAAGAGCGCGAACAAGAGCTTGAGAAACTGGAACATAGACTCAAGAAGGCCACAGACGATCTAGTCGCGGCGCAAAAAGACTTCGCCGAACAGAAGAAAGTATGCGATCTGACATGGACGCAGAAACTGGAGGAAGAGCGGGCCAAATGGCGAGAACAGATTGCTTCACCCTCCAACTTCCTCCAGCAGCCACGGACAGGATCTCCGGTTGCCTTCAGCCGTCGACCAAGCAACCTGGACCCTGTCGCGTCCCTATCTGACTATCGTCCCAGCAGCCGACGTTCTTCGACCTTGCCTATGACGTCGCCAGAAATAGGTACTCCGTCGCGACAGAATTCATTCCCAGCTTCGACGCATGCCGTGCTGTCTCCTCCAGTGACACATAGTGCTTCCAATCCGCATATTACGGACGCTCCTTCAATCACTTTTGAGCCGGATGAGTTCTTTACCGGCTCTGGCACCCCATCTGCCTCTGGAGGCGCTCACACGCAGCCTTCCCGGGGTATTAACGACATCATCTCCGAATCCACTGTCGGGGCTGGCCCCTCAGTGCAACTGGTCGAGCGGATGAGTGCCACAGTTCGTCGGTTAGAGAGTGAGAGAGCTGCATCGAAAGACGAGCTCGCTCGTATCACATCACAACGTGATGAAGCTCGGCAGCAAGTGGTTGATCTTATGCGAGAGTCGGAAGAGAAAAAGGCCGCCGACGCTCGTGTGCGAGAGTTGGAACGGCGGCTTGAGGAATTGGACCAGCGATATCAGACGACCCTCGAGATGTTGGGTGAAAAGAGCGAGAGGGTGGAAGAGCTCCAAGCTGATATTGTGGATATCAAGCAGATGTACCGCGAACTGGCTGACAGAACCATGCGGTAGTCTTTGATGTGCCGATTGGTCGTTTGGTCCACGTTCGTCCTGTTTCTGTATATAGACTTTAAATTATTTTAGACGATGTTATGTGATACAACTTATGGTTCCTCGCGGATCTAACCCTACGTTTGATCGGGGATCTGTCATGATACAAAGCTTAGCAAACGGCTCAACCCCAGCGCAGTACTGTCCGTTATTCCCTATTTTGTACAGCAAATTCTTGAGCTTTGTTCCTTCTAACCTACAGGTCTATGCCTTCTCTCTCCGCCGTCTGCATAATGTAGGAGCGAATCTGAATGACACTCAGCCTACGACTCAATGATGTCGCATGAACGACTCACCTTTGGGTCCGGTGCCATATCAATGGCCAACAGACCATCTGAGCTTCTCTTATCTGTTTCCGCGCCAGCCTTGAGTAACGTGATGGCCGCATCGCCGTGGCCTTCGGAGATAGCATGATGTAGTGCTGTCAGACCATCCATATCTGTGGCATTTACGGGACTCTTTCCCTCCTCGAGGAGAATCTTGATGATGGGTGAAGAGCCGATGGCTGCGGCACGGTGCAGAGGCAGCTGGCCGCGTCTATCTTTGACTCGCGCGCTGCACTTGTTGGCTATTAAGGTACGCACAGTGGAGAGGTTGCCTTTGGAAGTCGCGAAATGGAGAGCATTCTGGATGATCAATATGATTAGCCTTTGGTTCTATCAAAGGCGACGCATAAGTAGTCGGGAATGCAATACTCACCTGCCCAGATGAACTCTTAACACTGACATCCGCGCCCTTGCGGAGGAGCAGCTCGATGATGGGGTCTCCTTCGGCATTCTTCAAGCTTGCCGCGATCATGAGTGGGGTCCAGCCTGATCCGTCCTACGCGGTAGAGCCTAGTTAGCTTTCCGTCTCCCGTATGAAGTACGATCATGTTTAGAGATGCTCGCGGACCTCAACGTCGGGATCAAAGTTCTTGGTGGAGACAAGGAGTTCCACGATCGGAAGCCGATTAAAGGCGGCAGCCCAGTGAATTGCAAGACGATCATCATCGTCTTTCACATTCGCCAATTTTGGATTTGCCTATATGTCGGGGCTCATTAGCGTGGCCACCGTGGGTGAGGAGCTCCAGCAATGCGGGGCGCTCACGCTCAAAAGTGATTCGACAAGTTGAGCTATATTCGTTAGTTATCCTGAAAAGTGCCTTTTTTTCTGGAATTTACTTTTTCCTTCGCGCGCAGCCTCATGTAGAGGAAACTTAGCGTCGTGATTGGGATCCATGGCAGGATAGATGGAGTTCAGGTATAGATCGGAGTAGATGCTGATCGGGGAGCTACTGAAATGATGTTATCCGTCTGCGGGGAGGCCTGTCGCGCTTACTTAAGCTTTCTTGCCTCAGGCAGGACAGCAGCTCCAAAAGTTCAGACCCGCCTTCACCGTGACCTTCACTCACAGCCTCCTTCTTCCCTCCATTCTACCTCCCATCCTGCGTCTTTCCCGATTCACCTTGTGGAGAGCCGAATATTCGCGTACTGCGGTTCGAATGAAGTGAAACCCATCGTTGATACCGACCTTGACGACTACTCTTCTTTCCCGGGTTCTGGACGCCGAAAGCCACTCGCCCGCCCTCGTTCGCGAGAATTTCACCAGAACGCTGCGCGTATTGCTGCGGCTCTAACAAACACGCCACAGATAGAATATACAGATTCTAACATGGACGTGATTCCATCCACCACGCCCGACGAGGCGGTGCGCCTGTCCGCGAAGCGAACTGCAGATCTTTTCGGCACCGACTACCTCATGGTCACCCCCTCGACAGGCGACGGTTCCATTGGGGTTTCGTATCGACGAAAGGCTGAATACCAAGATGTGAAGGAGCTTCCTCCCGCGCTCGCAGAGAAACAAGCGAAAGCGGCCGCGGGTCGCACGAAGCGCCCGAAGATCCAGGCACAAGGGCAGGGACCAGCAGACAAGAGTGGCGCTTCGATGTCCCTCGTCAAGAGGGGCCCTGGCCCCAGTGCTGGTGGTGTGGGCGGAGAGAACGAACCTAAGAGCTTGATCCAGAGGCCCTCCGCCACACGGCAACAGAAGCCCGAATGGCATGCGCCCTGGAAGTTGATGAGAGTGATATCGGGACACCTGGGATGGGTGCGGAGTCTGGCGGTCGAACCGAACAATAAATGGTTTGCCAGTGGCGCTGGCGACCGGACAATCAAGGTCTGGGATCTTGCGACCGGTTCCCTCCGTCTCACACTGACGGGTCATATCTCTACTGTCCGCGGGTTGGCTGTGTCGCCTCGGCACCCGTACCTCTTCTCGTGCGGAGAAGATAAGATGGTGAAGTGTTGGGATCTGGAAACGAACAAGGTCATTCGCCACTATCATGGCCATCTCAGCGGAGTGTACACCCTCGCTCTTCACCCGCGTCTCGATTTGTTGGTCACAGGTGGTCGGGACGGTGTCTGTCGGGTTTGGGATATGCGGACACGAAGCAACGTTCACGTCCTGAGCGGTCACAAAGGCACTGTCGCCGATGTCAAGTGCCAGGAGGCCGACCCTCAGATCATCAGCGGTTCTCTAGACGCCACTGTTCGTCTGTGGGATCTCGCAGCCGGAAAGACCATGGGTGTCTTGACTCACCATAAGAAGGGTGTCCGCAACATTGTCACTCACCCACGGGAATTCACCTTCGCCAGCGCCAGTACCGGTAGCATCAAGCAGTGGAAGTGTCCAGAGGGTGATTTCATGCAGAATTTCGAAGGCCACAATGCTGTCATCAACACCCTCGCTGTGAACGAAGACAATGTTCTCTTCTCGGGTGGCGACAACGGCTCCATGTGCTTCTGGGACTGGAAGACTGGCTACCGATTCCAGACGATCGATACTATGGCCCAACCCGGCTCGCTGGAGGCTGAAGCGGGCATCATGGCATCGACTTTCGACCGCACCGGTCTGCGTCTGATCACTGGCGAGGCGGACAAGACCATCAAGGTCTGGAAGCAAGACGATGAGGCCACGCCCGAGTCGCATCCCGTTACGTGGGCTCCGACTCTGGGCAGACAGAGATATTAGGTCGCTGGTGGACATCTGATACCCCGTGTAGTTGGTCTGGTGTGGCTGTTAGAATCAGACGGTTTTCATGCACGTTTATGGAGTTTAGCGTTGAGGGTTTGGGGTTCGTTTCTTGTTTAAATGTCTAAATATACTCGGTATCCAGGAAGTGGCCCAAAAATGGTTCGGTATCATTTGTATCATATGATTGAACACACAATGATCTAATTATGTATTTATGTAGTCTCCGCAGCGACTGCCTGTCAATGTTTTTGCAACAGGAAAGGGTATCATATGTTTAAATGACAATCTATAAGCCGGTCCAACCTCCAACATGCGCGCAAAGTACGGTTTGCCTTACTTTGTAGGGGTATATCCAGTGGTCTACTGATCGTGTCCAAGACCCAGCGCCTTGGCTTCGAGATCTTCCCGAAAGGCAGATCTGACATCCTCGGGAGCTACCCTTAATCTGACTTTTCCGCTGCGGTCTCTATTCGGAATGGCTGTCGACCCTCCTCGAGCCCCTCCATGTTCTAGAGCAAGGATTCCCGAGTTCATCAATTCCATTGCGGCGAACCCGAGAGCCTTAACTCGGGCACTACTGCCCCCCGCGAGCAAGAAGTCTTTGATACTCGCGCCTGCAGCGCCAGCAACTGCAACCGAGGCATCGGCGATCCGCTTCGCCTCGTCGATCACGTCGCCAAAGGTCGATTCAGAAATGCCGGTTCGCTTGACACGAGCCAACAGCGCGGAGAGGAAGAGCTTTGCAGAAAGAGGCAACGAGCGAAGGCATTGTTGCAGTGGGGTGGACGTTGCCTCTTGAATGGCCTGCTTGATTGTAGCGATGGTGACTCTGCCAGCAAGCTGTTTCTGGAGTGGTTTCTTCTGAGGGGACTCCGTCTTTGTATGTGGCGTTTCTTTGCACAGAGAATTGTCTCTTCGGGCGGGTGTCTTGGTTGGCGTTGGGGGCAGTGACTCGGTTTCGTCCGCGTTCGCATCCTGTGCAGCCTCGCTGTTCTGTTCGGCGATTTCAACCGCACGGCGGCAGATATCCAACGCACGACGCGCGTCTCCGCTGACCGCTGCGACCTTCCGGCTAGCGAATTGGATAGCGTCCGTGTCGACGATGTTTCCGGGGACGTTCGCTAAACGTGTGCTGATGATTTCCATGAGATCGGTGTGCTTATACCCGGGGAATGTGATGCGGGTGAGGCCAAGACGACTGGAGATCTTGTTGCTGAGGGTTCGTTCGGGCAGATCCATAGTGTTTGCGACGGCCAGCACGATCAAGCGAGAGTGGCGAAGAGCCGGCCAGTTGAAGAAGTTGTACATCACCGATTGGTTTTTAGTAACAAGCTGGTCAAGTTCGTCCATGAGAACGACACATGATACACGGCGTGGTGACGGGTGGGAGAATTCGCGTTCGAGAAGGTCGAGGGCATGGGATGGCGACACACGGTCACCCTTCAGGGCTTCCCACAGTAATGAGTAAGATTGATGCGGGTCGGTGACTTTCATGCCGTTGATTTCGACAAAGATGAAATCATCCATCTCCTCCGCCAGGACGGCGGAGTTCAGCTGAGCAACCACTTCCCGCACCGTTGCTGTCTTTCCTGTTCCTGGTGTGCCCGAGATGTAGATACAGGCGCCCGTGCCTTCCATGATCGCAGCACTGAGATGATTATAGACAGTCTCGAATTCATTCTTGCGACATGGAAGTGACGTGGGTACTGTAGAAACGTGAAGGAGGGTCCGTGCTTGACGGTAAGGTGAAGCAAAATGCGCTGGGGAGAGGACGCGAGTGCCAAGTGGTGTGAACTCGAGGGGCTTCTTGACGACGATCCTGGTAAATGTTAGTCTGTGTCGAATCCACGAGGGGTGTTCAGTTCTATTTACCGCTTGTGGCTCGGGGTCGTCAACGCCTTCTGGGGGCGTCGCGACTGGGGCGTGGCGTTCGTGGCAACTTTATGGCGTTTCCTTGGGGTGGTAGGCGCAAAGTCGTCATCTTCTTTCTCTTTGCTATCCACGTACTAACGGCCCAACTGTTAGAAAATATTATAATAGATTGCGGGTAAAATGCACTCACATCGTTGTCCACTTGTTTCCGCTTTTTGGCTGCCTTCAAGCCATCTTTGATGAGGTTGATCAGATCAAAGATCCTTTCTTCGTGGTACACTTCCTCCCAAACGAATTCCGGAGTATATCTTCCCTGGAGTTGATTCACGCCTCTCCGACATACAATGCATTTGTTGTACTCGGCCAGTGCATTCTTGCCCTTCGGAGGCGCCCCATTCGGGTATTTTGCGTAGAAAGCATCTTTGGACATCACGGTCGCCCGGCCATTGATCGAAGTCAGTGGGTTCACGTTGAAGTCGGCTGTGAGGTACTGCTCGTTTGGTAAGGCATCGGCGCGTCGCTTGTTCCGTGTCGACATGAATTCGTCTGGAGAAGCAAACCACATGATGTTGGCTGACTTGATCACTTCGCCCTCTGCCTCGTCATCGTCCTCCTCGAGGAATTCAGTAATGATGCCAACCCAGTCCTTTCCTGCTTCTGGCGACTTCAGGAGGACCACTTGTCCGAGTCTGCATTCGAATTGGTTCATTCGGGCCCCGATGATTCGTTGGCGGCGTTTAGTAGGCTTGGAACGGGACTGGCGTCTCCTGCCGGATCTCGAGACTTCGTCTGCTGGTTGTGCGCCTTCGGCTTCATCTTTCATTTCGTCAGGATTGGAGTCGTAGATCCAGACCCACGGATGGTCTTCCTGTCCCAATTCATCGTCGGAGTCGTCCCGGACCAAACCCCCTTTGGTCATCCACAGCTGGGCGCGCTTGCGAGCATTGCGTTTGCGAGTTTGTGTGGAATCGGTCTCATCCGCGGGCTCTGGAGTCATTGTCTTAATTGGAAATTGGGGGAGAGTTGAAGGAGAAAGCGACAGAGGGAGGCAGTTCAAGCGGTTAAAGATACATGGGATGGAGATCGGACGTTGAAAATCCGAAGGGGAAGCAATTAATTACCATTCCCGTTTGGGACGCGTCGGGCGTCGCGTCTGTCCACTTTATCCTGTTTAGGTTTAGTGTCGATCCCTCTGCGTGAACCAATCGGAATGCATCAGGGGAAGTATACATCAACAGTTCTCGTTCAAGTGTTCCAACTTCCATCTTTCATCCAATTTCAGCAGAACACCCATCTCTCCAGCCACCAAGATGAAGATAAATACATAATACCATTCTGTCATTAAGCTTCACTCAGCGCAGGGATCTGTCTCCACGCATGCGGTTATCCGAGGGTCAGGTCTCTCCCAGGTAAGGTGTCGTTCGAAAGTACAAACAAATGATCTTCTCTGGTCTTCCAGTATTCACTTTCCTTCTCTCATAATCCCTGTTCTTCTCCCATATTCTGTTATGTCTGCACTTTTCCTCTTCTGTTTGTCCCAAACCATCACCTTCTTTCGTTCTTTCTCTCCTCCCTTCCCCCAGATCACATTCCCCTCCCTCAGATCACATTGTTCATCTCTGATCATCTCCTGGTTTCTTCTTCATCTATCCAGAGCACTTTCTAGTATCAACAAGTTCAAGGCAGCATGGAGTAAGTCTACACCTCGACTGATCGCTTCACATCTTCGCTAACTCCACGTCAGTCATGAGACATCTGGAGCCCAAGGCAAGTCCCCTTACAAGGTCAAAAACCAATCTCCACTATTCCTCTAAACTTTCTCCTTCCTCAGAATGGCAGCTTCCTGGGTACGGTCGATCTTCATACAGATCTCGTGGTCTGTCCCACCAAAGCAATTGGGGTGAACCCGCGGTGTCGCCTACCAAGTCTGCTGTCCGAAATGAGCCCCCAACGCCATCATACTCCACCATAGTCGCCTCGAGTGGCCCGCAGCATACCCCTTCTTCTTCAAGAGGCACACAACGAGCGTCCCGAACGCGTGGTAGTTCGAAGTCTAGGCGGGCGTACACAGCTCGAGGCGCATCTCATCGATCCACCCCTGTGTTTCCTGATACTCCCTCCATGGCAGCCTTGATAAGTGGAGACAAACAGCCCACCGGTGAGTCTGGCCGAGTACACTTGTTGGTCAACTTACTAAGTTTGTTGATGAAGACATCATCAAACTACCTGCAACCTTTGGGTCTTTCAAAAATCAGTAAGGGACACTCGGGTGTAGCATCGAGCGTCAAGAAAGCTAACACCACCCCGGGTTCTTTGGTATTGCTAGATCCACTGTTCATGGGAGAAAACCTCAGGCTATGCAAGGACGCCGTGAAGTCTTCCAGGCCATCAGTCGCAAGACCGGAGCCTATGTTCAAGCGCCTGGCCACACCGACACGGTAAGGTAGCATTCCGCCTATTTGCCTATCAAAGTGCAAAATACTAAAGCCCAACAGGTCATTCGCTTATGGGGCGAGGCAGCTCAAGTAGCTTCTGCGAAAGAAATTTTGCGCAGTTTAATCGAGAAATGTACTCTCGATACTTCTCAGCAAAAGGGCGCGTGGGTGAAAATCCACGCCAAGAACTTGAGCAAAGAGGCCGATGCTGAGATGAAGGAGAGACGGGAGCATGCTATACTGCAATTGAGGAAAGAACCAGATTTGTTGTCAACATTCTCGGAGAAGGTTAGTACAAAAGGTGTGTCGATTCGGAAGCATAGATTAACATGCTTTCTTTTCTAGCTACTCTTTTTGTGGCCAAAAGAAGGTCCATCCCTATCCGAAGCCCTTGGGCAACAGCTCGAAGCTCTTGATGTCCTCCGTGCCAAATTCAATTGCCATTTGTTTGTTCCGCAAGGCCTGCCCGATTTCATCTGTGCCCTTGGTCAGGATTATGACACTATGAAGATTATCGCCCACCGTCTCAGAACAAAGTGGGTTGAGACTGTGGCCACCAGCAACATCAGATCAAAGGTTTATGTCATCGAACCGCCTAGTCCAAACGCCATGAAGAAGGAGATAGTGGTGAAGCACGAAAACCACCTGGCTCGACCTCTTCTCCGAGGTAATAGACTGGGCGGGCTCGACTTGGAGTCATGGCGAAACCTATCTGGTGTCATACTATCCAAAAACAATGCCCGTGTACTTGAAGCGGTTGAAATGTCATTGAAAGGAGTTGTGTTTGTCCGCGGTCATCTGCGTATGCGTATCAACCTTGGATTGTTCGTGCTTGACGAATACCGCGCACCCAAAGAGGGCAGAGGTTCGTATGGCTTTGAGGAGTTCAGGGAAATGCTCTCATACGAACAAACCAAGGGCAGACTGATTCCCGGGTAAGTCGCTTCCAGTTCCTATAAAATATGCTGTTAACTATGTCATGGTGTACAGGTTGAAGGTCCCTCATAAAGAGTTTCTCGCCAGATGCTACAACGCAACTGGTCTACTTGAAACATACGGGAGTGGCACAAGCTCACTCGACAAAGTGGAACCTGCATACTCTGTCAACTTTGAATTCTTGGGATCAAGCAATTCCATGCTACGACTGGAGGTAGAATTCGCGAAGAGTCCACTTGCAGAGGAGTATGAGGTCACTCAACGCCGATGGCTCAGGCCCCGGAAGAGCGGACGGTCTAGCGACAGACGACTCCCTCTGCAGGTGGGCGTTATCGACTTCGAGCGGTCAGTCAAAACGCAGATTTGCGGTGACACAAGCTGACTTGGAAATAGATCTGACTGGCAGCTTGAGATCAAGTCCCTAGAATTCCACGAGGCCTCCTCGATTGACGCTTCGTTGAAAACCTTTTCGCACAGTGTTAAGATCCCCCGTGACACCAAAGTCACCAATGATTCTGCAGACCCCCGCAGAAAGGTGATCTTCAAAGACTCTCCCCCTGTCTCTAGGCTTGTGGAGAAGACCGCCTTCCGATATCGATTGAAAGGGACAGACTACACTCTGGAGATTGCCCGTTACGATGAATATGTTCGCAAGAATTCCGTGGATATACAGGGTCAAAGTGCCACAGTCGTAGCGAGCCAGTTTTCGAAAGTCCCATTTACCTCATGGGGTGCATCGATCTTCGATCCGAAATGGGACAATCTGTTAGGAGAACATGCGAACCTGCCGGTCGGACAATCTGCGAGATACAATCCCAAACTAGACACCTTTTTCCCTCCCAGGCAGTCGGCCGCGCCAAACCAAAAGGGAGCTGGGTTCTGGGAGTTCGTGCATTTGGTGAAACGTGTTGCGGAGCTATTCGGCCCAACACGCATGTCTTCTGGGAGCCCTCAAGACTTGTTCGGCGGTGATTCTGAGCCAAAGTCGGCCCTCGAGACCAGGGCGCAGAGCGTTAGTCCTGGGTCTTCCCCGGTCACTGGCGCAAGGAATCCTACAGGAATGTTAGATGGGGACCTCGGCACTCTATTCTAGGATATGACATTCCACTGTCGATCCGATGAATCTCTTCAATCATCTTTTCATGCTGTTCACAAGGTCAACCAAACACTTGCTTAGGGGGTAGCTCTATTGAGATCACGCTGATTTGGGGGACTCTTTTCCAGTTATTCAATGTACGAGTTTTCCATTCTCTATTAACAATGGTATTTTTTATGTCCCTTGATATGATAAACATAGACCACATATCCGTAGCAAGGGCGCTCAGCCACCGCCAGCAGCGGCCGCAGTGGAGGGGGCGGCATTTTCGCTCAACAGCTTTTGCCTCAGCGCTGAAAATGTATGTCAGTAGGCTAATAGCACGACAGCATGTATAGGGCATGGCTCACCATCTTCGAATAGTCTCTGCTGGCTGCTCTTGGTCTGTACGATCTTTTCCAGCTCCGTCAAGTTTGTCTCCAAGTCCTTGACCTTGTCCTCGTAGAATGCAATTGCCTTTGCTGGCGTCTGAAGAGAGATCCACCGGTCAGGGTCTATCGATTTATTGAATCATGAGAGATGAGAACAATACCTTCTCCACGTAGAATCCGGTCCCGACATCCACAAGCACCTTTTCCCGATCCACCAGCTTGCCGCGCACATACAGGGAGCTGGTCAGGGGCACCAGGATGTCGTCCTTTCCATCTGTACCCTTTTTGTCTGACCCCACGACGCCCTCGTTGATCGACCGAATGCAGTCGCGGAATCTGGACTGCGCGGCGCGGAGTTTGGTATGCGAGGTCGTCAGGTGTTCGAGCTCGGAGGAAAGACGGGTCTGCAGGGCGCGGAGCTGGGGCACAGAGAGCGAGTTGATGTTCACTATTGCGGGAATCCCGACGTCAGTTATGGGATGCTAGGCAGTAGGATGACGGAGTGACTGCATTACCTGCGCCTGGAGGGGCATCGGATGCGGGGGTATCTGAAGAGGCCATTTTCGCGACTGGCGGTTTGTTGCTCGTCTTGCTGTAACCGTTTGTAGGTAGCAATGCCAGAGGGCCGCGCGGTCAATATAGGACCTACGCTGGACAGTGACTCGCGAGCTTGGACGGCGCTTTCTGTCGCGGTGTTGACTGTGGTGATGTGGTACTTCGGAGGGACTTTTAGTTGGTTGCCGTGTTGGGGATAGTGGTCTTACTCAGCGGTCTGTTTAGATGAGTAATCGCCTCCATGCTTCGAGTTCATCTCTCTCGCTCTCTCTTTCTTGCTATTCTCAGTCATTCTTCTTCAAAGGCGTCAAGGACATTGAATTAGTAACTGTCAGGATGAGTCTGCAGTTTTGGCACATTTTCACAAGCTAGATCTTGCCGACCCACGATGGAGCCGACTACACCGTAACTTACCTCCATAGAAGCACTCAAACTCCTCATCCTCAACCAAGCCTACATGAATCTAAGGGTTAATTGGCTACTGTCAGCAGTTTACTCCGCAGGTTGCGTCTGTGTGGGCTAGTTGGCGTTAGATTCAACGGTGTTCTTGTTCTGTGCGTGTCGAGCTTTTCAGAGTAATGCAGAATCACGACCAGATCTATATCATTCGAATGGATGTTGCTTCGTATGTATGCAAACCTTCCCTTGGATCAAAATGCCTCCCGTGAAAGACACGAAATAGGAAAAAGGACCTCTATATCGCTATTCAAACCCAGAAATAAGGGGCTCGAGCAGATCTCCCCGCTGCCGGAACAGATTTAGAATCGGGATGAACAGTCTGCGCCCCTGGAAGGAAGCGATTGCACCCTCCTTTTCAGCGGCATCGTACGCTTTGTAAAACTCGCGGACGTCGCCCAGCGTAACCCACTGCCATTCTTCACATTTCTCTGGCTCCATAATCTTCAAGTCTGTCAGTCATGCCCTTGTCAAGAACCAGCAATCACTAGATGGGCCATACCACTGCCTCCTGCTTGGCATCCGCGACACGGGCCCCAACAAAGATAGTCACATAGTGCTTCCCCTCTGCTTCCATGATGTCGTTGGTTGCAGTCAGGTATTGCACATCGCGCACCGCGAGAGAGGTCTCCTCGAGGATCTCCCGGGCAGCGCATTCTTCAAAGGATTCTCCAAATTCGAGGTGGCCTCCTGGGAGGGCCCAGGTGCCTGGTTCTTGTGAGATACTTTTGATAGAGATATAAGGCTGTGTGGAAAGACGACATACCTGATCCGTGGCTGCCTTTGCGTTTGCCGATGAGGAACTGGCCCTGGGTGTTGAAGACGAATACGCCGACGCCGATTCTGGGGTTCATGCTGAAAGATTGATGTGGACTTCCCGATGAAGATGATGTATAAAGGTTGGAATACTTGACGTGGGAGTAGAGAAGTGGAATGTTGAAGTGATTGTAGTGGGAGAAATTGGTGAGAACGGAAAACGAGGAGATCTCCCGTCTTTATAGCGGTCGCGACAACAAAAAAGAGCCACAGAGTCAAAGACACGGTCAACAGACTTTCTAGTATCATTGGAGCTAATGAATCCTCAGTCTAGATACTGGCAGTATCGGCGCCTGACGGTCTGGCCGGTAGGCGTTTTTGAGGCTCTACTCCGTAGTGAATACTGCCTCGCACCAGCCACACCACACCGCTGGGCGCAACCACAGACAAGGGCACAACATTGCCCGAACTGTGACCCTGCATAAGTTCATTCAATTTTTGTGGCTGGTGAAATAGATTAGTTTCAGTCTGCATAAGGCTACGTAATAGACAGGATTCTTGTGTATCTTGTCAAACACCAAACGTAGAGCCGTACATGTTGTAGACGCCAGGGCTTTCACTTGGAATGGGGCATACAGATGACCGCGCAAAGAGATTTGAACTTTATAGTCTGGAATACGCCTTGTCGTAGACTGTCACAGTTGTTATATCGTTGGTCATCCAGCCGGTGAGCCATGGTCGTACATGTATCGTCCAGGTTTACTGGATTACTACACAAAAGGCAGTGCATACAATGCTACCGCAACAGTGAGTGTGTCCAGAGATCGAATGAAATGCATGATTATCTATCAATAAACCTATAAACTCTACCAAGCACTGGCTATTGCAGGTATAACACCAATACACCTGTACCTTGGTCAAGGCCAATGCGAAGATTTGACAACAAAGCCTAGCTAGGTATTAGGCGCTCTATAATGAGTCACGAGCAGTGCACTGCACTCTCTGGTCAAAGAGATGCAGAGTAGAGATACCCTATACATCGCATATGTTTGCTGGATTGGACATCTCTGACATTCCATGTCAGCAGATGTTTCCATCCAACAAAGTATGCACAAGACCATTTGGGACACAGCTCTTCTTTGTCCACCTCGTCATGAGTTACCCTCTTCTTCTCGCTATTATGTGGCTGGAAGCCAACACAACCTGTCGAATGACCGCCCAAAATACTATTCCTTGAACCGGCTGTGCATGTCATTCTTCCATGGGCGAGCAAGCCCGCATCGAGCCTATTGTGTTACCATCACTCTCTTAGGATTGCATTGCTGACGGGCGTTTCACCTCGTTGATTGTGCCATTGATGGGATCGAATATATGCATTTCATACACCGATGTCCAAGAAGCGAGATGGGTATATTGGCCATGGTAGTATAGAATTTTGGTGCACTATTGGTACAGTGGAATCTATGATACAAGAGCTCGTCTGCTCTACAGCTGCGCCAGCAGTGAGCTCACAAACTCTGGAAGTTGCTCCAGAGGAACATCCTGGCGCAGTTTCAACCGCCGGCATTGCACCTCAACCGTGCGTTGCTTCTTCCAACCCTTTCCAACCACCACAATGACAGGGTAGCCAATCAGATCCGCGTCTCCAAGCTTCCATCCCATCTGCTTGTCCCGGTCGTCCAGGATGGTATCGAAGGGTGTAGTCGAGTTCGTGACCAGAGCATCGTAGATCTTCTCCGCTTCCGCCTCCAGCCCCTTGGTAGGGACAACAATGACCTCATAAGGCGCCATCGCCCGAGGCCAATTGAGACCTTTCGAGTC
Organism: Aspergillus sp. MEXU 27854; assembly: GCA_019721355.1. Classification (NCBI taxonomy): domain Eukaryota; kingdom Fungi; phylum Ascomycota; class Eurotiomycetes; order Eurotiales; family Aspergillaceae; genus Aspergillus; species Aspergillus sp. MEXU 27854. Next base: position 2,475,332 of record JAGMTT010000003.1, read on the forward strand.
GGCCAGGCTGTCCGCGACTGCGGTGATCATCCGCGAAACGCCGATGCCATGACATCCCATCTCCATGGGCACATTTTGATCCTCGGACTTGCCGGTGGTCGACCGGTCCACCATGACAGAGGCTTGCAGGACTTCGCTGTAGCGAGTGCCCAGGTGGAATGTGTGTCCCAGCTCGATCGCCGTGTGGGTCTTCAGATGTCCCTGTCTGCATTTCGTGCATTTATCGCCATCGTGCACCTTGACCAGGTTGAGGCCATTGTTCGTTTCCGGGAATCGATCCAGCATGGTGTAGTCAATGTCGTCTGCCGCACACCCGGCGCGTTGCAGCAGATCACTCAGCGGCGGGCGCTTGTATACGCGAACCTGCGAGTCGTACAGGTCAAGCACTTGCGGCCGCTTGGAGGCTTTGTCCGACTGCACTTGCGCGATCCACTGTTCTAGCGGGTTCTCCACGCTCAGATCCAAGTCGATGCCCGCCGCGCCGGCCACAGCCTTGACGGCGTGGGAATTGACCTCCCTTTCCACGGGCTCTTGCATGTCCCCTTGCATGGAGAACTTCGGGTACCAGGCCCGTAGCAGTGTTCGCTTGTCTCGCGAAATTGCCATCCAGATATCGTTAGAAACAGTCGGAGTTGCTTCAGTTGAAACCTCCCCGGTATTGAATCCTTCCGTCTGGGTCGTCGTGCTCTTTTCGAGCCCATGTGATTGCCCATCCGCAATCTCCTCATTGTAAACGCTGTCACAGCTCGTGCAACTTATGACAGTATCTTCTCCTTTTGAGCTGGGGAAGTGAAACTCGTGGCTCAGGTTCCCGCCCATGTTGCCAGAGTCGGCGACAGCGACCAGGTAGGGGATTTTCAGTTCATCGAATAACCGGGTATAGGCAGCTCTTACTAGCCCGTAAGTCTTCAGGGCTTCTTCCACGCTGTAGTCGAAAGTGTACAGATCTTTCATGATGAACTCCCGTCCGCGGAGAAGACCCTGTCTCGGCCGGGGCTCATCCCGGTATTTTCTTGCTGTCATAGGCAATTAGACATGTCCTTCTTGTCACTTTTAGTGCACCTACATATTTGATACACGCGCAAAGGTAGATCTCTGTAAGACTTGGTGAGGCTTCCCACCAGCGTGGTGATCTCCTCCTCATGGGTGGGTGCGAGGAGAAAGCGGGACTCTTTTCTATCAAGAAAACGGAATACCTGCAAGTATTAGCAGTTGTGACATGATAAACTTGAGCTTCCTACCTCGGAGCCTTCTTTTAGACGTCCTGACTGTTCCCAGAGCTCCTGGGAAGATATCGAGGATAGGGAAACCTTGGAGGCTCCTAAATGGAGTTAGGTATGTATATTTCCATGAGCAATAGTACATACCAAGTGAGCGCATATGCTTGTCGATGAGACGTTCTAATTTATCTTGCACGCGTAAACCCAGGGGTAACATGTGGAAGATCCCCGAGTAGGCCTAGGCAGAGTTAGACGGTGCCTGGAGACGTATAGAGAAGACCTGACCTGCCGGAGAAAGCCACCCCTGATCAAGAGATCATTTACATCCTCTAAGAAGCGAGTGTCAGATGTTGAAACGGTCATTAGAGGTCGAGATGGGCACCTTTCTCTCCCTGAACATTCTTTTTTGAGATACCTCCCGTAGGTATCCAGAAGTTTGACGCGCGAGTTCTGCCATCGGTCTGCCACCATCAGTCACTGGAGGCCATATCAATGGAACTGCCATCAACATACATGGTAAGCGCATAGTACGCCTTTATGCAATCGAAGGTTTTCCGAATAGGCCCGATATGCCACTGGGGAGCGGCCCGACGCCGAGCGAAGCCCGGCAATCATGAAGTAAGGCTGGGGCTATGTGCAGACTCTCAAAGTAGAGTAATTGTCAAATGCAAGCCACCACTATTCAGACTTCTAACATTTGAAGATACTAAACTCCAACTAAACACGACGGAATTGAAGGCTGTCGCCAGTTGGTCCGTGCAGGACACTGCGGGTCCCGGACTAAGTGTTTCTCCGGCGGCCTCGGAGCGTCTCCATAATTTCGGGCGGCAGAAAAAAAAAGTCCGGGCGATATACCATCCGACAACGACGCTTTGGTCAGGTCTGCACATTCGTTCTCCATGGCCAAAGGTAAGGGGAAGCGCTCCTCTGGGGCCAATGAGACTGTCGCCGAAGGCAGCTTTGCCGCCAATGGCACCAACGCCGGTGCCGACGCTTTTCCCCAGCTGGAAGAAAGTGCCTTTGCGGGCCTGCGACAGAAGATCGAACAGAGACTGAAGGACCAAAGCTCAGCCAAGCAAAAGTCGAAAAACAACAAGCCGAAGGCTGGCTCTAACGAATCTGCAAAGGACGCCAAGCAACCCGCGCCGAAGACGGACTCAAAGCGAGGCGATGCGGAAAAGAACAAGGGCAAGAAACGGGATCGCAACGGTGAAGTAATCGCCGCGGACGAGAAGAAAGGAAAGGAAAAATTGTCAGCGGGCCAGGACGACACATTCTTACAGGAAGTTCTGGCTCTTGGTGGCACCAAGGAAGATATCGATCTTCTCGAGGGTATCGATTCCGATGCGGAGGACGTCGCAGATACTACAAAGAAATCGAAGGATGAGGACTCACTACGAAAGGAGCTTTCCAGCATGCTAGCCGCGGCTGGCCACGTTGTCCCAGAAGATGCGGAAGAAGAAGACATCGACGAGGAAGGAGAGGCAGGCGAGGCTGAGGATGATGAAGAGGAAGATGATGAAGATGAGAGCCAGCAAGCTGAAGAATCCGGTGAAGATGAGGAAGATGATATCAAGCCAGTCCCATCTTCCAAACAGACGAAAGAATCTACCAAGAGTGACAAGACGACCAAGGACAAGGCTGAGACCTCTTTCCCCAAGGAATACTCAAGGCTGGTAAGCAAATCTCAAGTTCCGGCTTTCATTATCATGCTGACCTCAATAATAGACCGTTATGCCCCGGTCTGATTGGTATGCAACTGATCTCCCCACGATCTCGGCAAAGCAAGCGAACACTCTGCCTCGTCATCTGGTGGACCGCGTATATCAATATGCCGTGACTCTGCTCGAGCAAGACAACAAGATGTACGCGGAGGCGCAGCAGGCTTCCGCCTCATCGTCACACAAGTTCTACACCACCATTATGTCGACCGGTACCCTCAGCGACAAGATCTCAGCTTTGACTCTTGCTGTACAGGAGTCGCCTCTCCACAACACCAAGTCGCTGGAAAATCTGATCGGTCTCGGAAAGAAGCGTAGCCGTGCGCAGGCGGTGGAAGTTCTCCGGTCCCTGAAGGATATGTTTGCTCAGGGTACATTGCTTCCGAGTGATCGCAGGCTCCGATCTTTCTCCAACCAGCCGTCCCTCATTGCTGCGTTTCAGGGAGCTGGCCGGTGGTCTGAAGGTGACGCTCTTCCTAATGGCCTTCAGAAACGCCATCTCATTGTCTGGGCCTTTGAGCACTTCCTCAAGGAACAGTACTTTGAGGTCCTCAAGATCCTCGAGGTCTGGTGCAACGATGAGATTGAATTCTCACGCTCCAGAGCAGTCAGCTATGTGTACGAGTTGCTGAAGGAGAAGCCCGAGCAAGAAACCAACCTCTTGCGTCTGTTGGTCAACAAGCTCGGTGACAAGGCGAAGAAGATCGCGTCTCGCGCTTCTTACCTTCTCCTGCAACTTGAACAGGCTCACCCTCTGATGAAGCCTACCATCATCACGGCTGTTGAGGAAGTCCTGTTCCGCCCTGGTCAGAGTCAACACGCGAAGTACTATGCGATCATCACATTGAACCAGACCGTTTTGAGTCTCAAGGAAGAGACGGTTGCGGTTCAATTACTCGATATCTACTTCTCTCTTTTCGTCGCTTTGTTGAAGCCTACCAAAAGTGGCAAGTCTCAGGCAAGCAAAAAGCCTGGCAAGTTTGGCAAGAAGGGCGGCAAAAAGTCCACAAAAGAGGAAGAGAAGGGCCAGGCCCAAGCTGAGGAGATGCAGGACAAACTTGTCTCCGCAGTGTTGACTGGTGTGAACCGTGCCTATCCGTTCACGAACTCTGACTCTGAGCGGTACGATCTTTGCTCCTACACGCGGTCGAATGCAGAAGCTAATTTTAAATAGTCTCTCGAAACACATCGATACCCTCTTCCGGATCACTCATTCGTCCAACTTCAACACTAGCATTCAGGCTCTTATGCTGATTCAACAACTGACTTCGTCCCACCAAGTGGCCGCCGATCGTTTCTACCGGACCCTGTACGAATCTCTCCTGGACCCGCGAGTTGCAACCTCTTCCAAGCAATCGCTCTACCTCAACCTCTTGTTCAAGGCACTGAAGAACGACGTCAACGCCCGTCGCGTCAAGGCTTTCGTGAAGCGCATCGTCCAAGTTCTTGGACTCCACCAACCCTCTTTCGTCTGCGGTGTGTTCTACCTCCTGCGCGAATTGGAGAAATCCTTCGCTAGTATCCAGACTCTGTACGATCAGCCGGAGGAAAATGAAAGCGACGATGAGGAGGTGTTCAAAGATGTTCCCGACGAGGATGACGAGCAAGCCGACCAGGCGGTCACCACTGAGACCAAGCCGCCGAAGCAGCCATCTAACCGCTATGACCCGCGTAAGCGCGACCCCGAGCACAGCAATGCCGATAGGACCTGCTTGTGGGAATTGGTAAGAGCCTCCCCGGCCGCCGGTGGCCTCTACGAGTTGAAAGATTACTAACGGACAACTGTATAGCTACCTTACCTGTCACACTTTCATCCCTCCGTGTCGGTCAATGCGGCGAATCTGCTCGAGCACAAGCCCATGAGCGGAAAACCGGATCTGACCCTGCACACGCTGACTCACTTCCTTGACCGCTTCGTGTACAGAACGCCCAAGGCGGCTGCGGCGACACGTGGTGCGTCTATTATGCAGCCTCTTGCAGGCAGCGATGCGCAGGATCGTCTGGTGGCCGGCGGCAAGCATGCCCAGCATGTTCCGCTCAACTCGGAGGCATTCTGGAAGAAGAAGTCGGAGGATGTGGCTGCGGAAGACGTGTTCTTCCACGAGTACTTCAACCGACTGGGCAAGGACAAGGAGAAGACGCGCAAGAAGAAGAGCAAGGACCCTGTGGACCGTGACGAGGAGGATGTGGAGGGACTCAGTGACGCAGAGTCTGAAATCTGGCAGGCACTGGTCGACTCGCGGCCCGAGCTGGAGGGTGCCGGCAGCGATGACGATCTCGACATGGATGATCTGGAGTCTGCGTATGACAAGAGTGACGACGAGGAAGACGAGGAAAGCGACGACGAGGTCATCTTCAATGACGAGTCCGATGAGGAGATGGGCGAAGTGGATGAGGACGAGGCGTTCGAAGCGGCTGAGCAGGCCGCTGTCCAGTCCAAATCCAAGTCGAAGAAGACCCAGGAGCCGGAGGCATCAGAAGATGAGTTTGACATGGATGTCTCTGATGACGAGGCGTTTGTGGATAGTGACGAGGAGCTCCCGTCGGACATGGAACTCGGCGGCGGTGTGGAACTGCCCAAGGACGAGGACCAGACCGATCGGAAGAAGAGGCGCAAGCTCAAGCATCTGCCAACTTTTGCATCGGCGGACGACTATGCGGCCCTGCTGGCCGGGGAAGACGATGGAATGTGATGGGAGGGTGGCCAAGGAGGTGTTTTTGTTTATATTACTGGCAGATAGATACCATACAAAAGTCCGTTATCAGGGTGGCATGCTCAAAGTAGGTGCTTGTGTATAACAGTTGATGTAGGGGCCGCTGGTTTCTGCGTGAGAGTTCCTGGTGAATGAATGAGACAGAGTGCTCATTTCTACCTTGGTACCTAGGTATCTGGGTATATTGAATATTAGGAGCATTGAGATCCATCTGGCCAAGGCAGACGTATCAGTAAGGTAGATGTGCCACGTAGAATGAGTTCTGATTTGTGTAGCCCTATTCAGATCATGAAATAACAACAAGGGGTTGTGGTTTAGTGGTATAACGTTCGCTTAGCATGCCTTCGCATGCGAAAGGTCCGGGGTTCGATTCCCCGCAACTCCATTTTTTGCTTAACTACTCTGTTTATCCAGCGGTAGTACTCCGTCGATGGCCGAGATGTTCTTTTTTGCTGTTTTCCAGGCCACAGTGGAATAACTGGGGTGGTGGGATGGGGGGATGGGGTTGCACCAGAAGGAAGTGCAGAGTGCTCCGAATATGCATGAATACCCAGAGTGACCATGTCATGTAGCCTAACATGTGCGGTGCAGTCTGAATATATATTTAAGGTAGCGATAGGCAAGGGAAGGCAAGGGATTCCACGCGACCTAGTCAAATCGAACCACCGTCCTTGCATATTAGATGTGATTCTAGAATTGACATCACCGTAAGCCAATCATTGCAACACGTACAGAGCTGGTTGGTGCAATATCCTGGCTACGATCGAGACCTTCTCAGACACCGATGAGCTGATAGCAACGTGGGTGAAAAACATCACGCCATAGACTAGTGCATAGCGTGCTTAAGCTTATGTGTACAACATTGGTCAGATTGGAGAATATACTTTGGCGTTTCCTCAAGAGCGATGGTAGGACGGGAATCTCGAGTCAGGCAGGACACTACGGAGCATCGATATATCAGAATAATCCTCGAAAAGTCATTATTATGCAGTGCATTATTCCACACAATTTCCGGTTGAGAATCTGAATCTTGAATTCTAATTATTTAGCAGAAAACTCTGCGCCTGGTTGCACCACCCACGTCATGGCCCAGAGTCCATAGCAGGTCACTAACGTCTTCGGGATGGCGTTGAGCCGGATGCGGGGCCTGCAAACATCCACATCGGGCGGAGCCGCCAGGCCAGGCTGTGATTGGCGTAGCCTGGGCCCGGCTCCACTGGCAGACAAGCAAATCATGTTTTGCCAATTGAACAGATCTACGGATCTATTTCCAGGGAAGCTTTAGTGCATCTTAGTTAATCATTACGGTGGGTCAGTGCATAAAACGACGGCCAATGGGCCATCTGGAGAACCTCGGAGTCGATTTGCCCGCATCGGGACAGTATCAGCTCGAGACTCCGGGGTAACTCGACTGCCCACGAGGAAGGGTCTTCCGGCAGTGGGATGGTTCTCACGGTCACCAAGTTGGCCACAGATGAATGCCACGCTCATCCAGCGAGGCTGAACGTAACTTCCCGGCCATCCACAGACCTACGGGCCGGAAGAACGAGCTCGAACTGTGTCCATGGTCCATTCGCTCCGCCACCAGGGCACATGGGCTTACTCCTTCCATCATGATTCTGGAGCTAGAACCTTTTCCGTCCAACCCCAAGAGGTCCACGCCCGGAGCACGTCATGTGCTGGATTCAGTAGGAACAAATGGCTGAGTTCATGCAGGCCATTTCGTTTCAAGAGTTAGATTCCTTGGGCCCGTTCGGACCCCCACTCATTGCGCGGATTCTCTGGACGTCGAAAGCAGGTTCAATGGGTTAGTGTAGTTTGGTGTCTCAGCGTCTTCGTTATCAGCCTCTAAGATGACGCTATTCTGCTCTCGTCTACAGAACCGGTTAGCCAAACCAACCGTTTTTTTCTCTATCCTTGGGTTCGAGTAATTTTTTTCTAATTTCCTTTTTATTTCTTTGCTCTCTGCCTTTCTGTCGGAAGAAAAATCGTACGTTGTTGAAACTCTTCGAGTCGCAACTAAGCCTCTCCTCCTGGTCGCTTGGCTGCCTCTTGCCTTTTCTTGTCCTCCTCAAGCCCTCTTGGCCCCTCTGTCCGGCGTCTTGGTATCTCTTGGTCCACCGAGTCTAACGTGCTCCTACGACTATCTCAATAATCGATCGACATTAAACCGGGCTTATCTTTCCCTCTGTCGCCGTCGCTGCTCCTCTCTCCTGCACAATTCACATCCCCCTTCACCACCAACCCTAAATGTATGTCGATGTGCATGATTTTCCCTCGAGACAAGTCTTACTGACATCATCACTATCATCCCAGATCCTTCTCCCCACCAAACCGTTCTGGCGTTCGAGGAGCAGTACATGCATCCGAAGGCCTTCATAATTCCGTCCGTACACCAGTCCATCGCTTCCTCGCACCTGCGGTTCGCCCGCTCGCTGAAATGGCGGCAACCCATACTTCCAAGGCTCTTGAAGGGTCCCGGGACGCTCCCCGGTCTTCGGCCATGTCTGATACCTCTCCCGACAAATTGAAGCTGGACCTGGAGAATCAAAGTCGTACCATTCAGTCCGACTCGGACTCCGACGACGTGGGCCGTCAGATCGAACTGGAGGCAGGGAACTCGATCAAGTACCGCACCTGCAGCTGGCAAAAGGCATGTCTGACGTCAAACCCCCCTCGATCCTGCGCTAACCATGTCGTCTAGACTGCCGCCCTACTGTTCTCGGAGTATATCTGTTTGGCGATCATGTCCTTCCCCTGGTCCTATTCCGTCCTTGGTTTAGTTCCTGGTTTGATCCTGACCGTGTTCATCGCGGCTGTTGTGCTCTATACCTCGCTCACGATCTGGTATGTTGTGACTACCCACAATTCTTGGAGTCCATGCTAACAACCTCACAGGAAGTTTTGCCTGCGTCATCCCCATGTTCGTGATGTGTGTGACATCGGGCAGCATTTATTCTGGGATTCCAGGATCGTCTGGTATTTGACCGCCATCATGTTCCTTTTGAACAACACCTTTATCCAAGTATGTCCACCCTGCAGGATTTGACAGAATCTATCCTAATTCTTCCTCCCAGGGGTTGCATTGTCTGGTCGGTGCAGAGTACCTCAACACAATCACGGGCCATTCGAGATGCACGATCGTGTTCTCCGTGATCACGGCCATCATCTCCTTCATCTTCTCCCTTCCCCGAACTTTCAGTGCGCTATCTAAGGTTGCCACCTTCTCGGCCTTGACCACCTTCATATCCGTTCTGTTGGCCATGATCTTTTCCGGCATTCAAGATCACCCCGCTGGATACACTCCGGCGCTGGGAAATCCGATAGTGACCGCCCTTCCTGTCAAGGGAACTACTTTCGTGACGGCGATGAGCGCATTCCTCAATATCAGCTACACCTTTATCGGACAAATCACCCTCCCCAGCTTCATCGCCGAGATGAAGGAGCCTCGGGATTTCTGGAAGTCGGTCACTGCCGTGACGATCGCGGAGATCATCGTGTTCAGCTTGGCCGGTGCCATCATCTACGTTTACACGGGTAACCAGTACATGACGGCTCCCGCGTTTGGCTCGCTCGGCGACGAGGTGTACAAGAAAGTCGCCTTTTCCTTTATGATCCCGACCTTGATCTTCTTGGGCGTGCTCTATGCCTCTGTCTCCGCTCGCTTCCTCTTCTTCCGTCTTTTTGACGGCACCCACCACAAGGGCAACCATACCGTGGTCGGATGGGCCTCATGGGCTGCTATCCTCGCCTGCCTGTGGATTTTGGCCTTCATCATCGCCGAAGTCATTCCCTTCTTCTCCGACCTCCTCTCCATCATGAGCTCGCTGTTCGACTCGTTCTTTGGTTTCATCTTTTGGGGTGTGGCTTACCTCCGAATGCGACATGCGGATTATGGGCCGGGGTTCTGGAAGAAACGAGGCATTCGGGGCTGGTTGGGAGCCATTCTTAATGTTGGACTTATCGGCATAGGGTTATTCTTCCTAGGGCCGGGAACTTATGTGAGTTGCCTCATCTGCTGTGCTGGCCTGGGATGTGAGACTAATTGATTTGGCAGGCCTCTATCAAGAGTGTGATCTTGAACTACCAAGCGGGAACCGTGGGTAGTCCATTCTCTTGCGCCAACAATGGGCTTTAGTGATGTGTGACGTGACTCATGACTACTTCTTTCCTTCTTTATTCCCAATCTGGAGATTTCAAGTGAGATTAGCGGGGTGGAACATCCGATGGATACGACTGCAGAAATTCGCACGGGGGAAAGCCGATACCAATACGGACCAATGTGGAGGTTTTATCTGTTTGGGACTACGCGACGACAACGACAGAGATTTTTTCCCCTTTCGCGATTGACGTATTCATCCATTACTGTGGATCAAATGAATCATTCCATCCGCATGTCACCCCTTCGTGGATCTTTGGTCCGCGTTGAGGCCGTCTGCGCTGCCGGCCGTGGTGGATTCCGGGGAGCAAGGAGCTCAATCTTGCAGTGCTGCCGAAGGAGTCGGTATTGCTCATCATCGTAGACATAGATCATGTAGAGCTGTAGGATAGCATAGATTGTCGTAGTCGTATCATGGAAAAACAAATCTGTAGTACTGACACTCACGTCTGGGTCAAGGACAGCGGAGGTGGAATCATTGACCTAGTTCCTACAGAAACCTTGCTCTGAAGGAATTCACAGTAGAATTCCCATAAGTGATGCTGTGGATACAGACGTGATCTAGAGTCTAGCCGACGTGGGAACCACTCGTTCACCCTCTTTGTTGAATCTAACCACCTCCCCCGACAGCAACGCATGCTGCAATGCCTGTCCAATTTTCATCACCGTGATGCCAGTCTCCAAGGGCACGGGGACCGGCCGATCTCCCAGCACTGCATCCACAAACTCATTCGCCTCTCGCGCGAACGCATCCTCGAAGCGCTGCCAATATTCCTCCTGCACCTCATGACGCATGCCCAACTTATCGGCCAGGATCACATTGTTCTGGCGCGGGATCACATTGACCATGACCTTGCCCTCTGTGCCGGTGATCTCGGTGCATACATCATGGCCGTGGGCCTGCGTGCGCGAGCAATAGAAATACGCGATCTTCCCGCCCCAGAACTCGACTATGCCCACCGCATTGTCCACGTCAGAAAGCTCCTTCAGCTCCGGGTGCTGCTGCAGGGTTCCGGTGGCCCAGCATGCTTTGGGAACTGGGTTATCCAGGAACCACAGGGACAAGTCGATGTCGTGGATCGCGCAGTCGACGAAGATACCCCCGTTGCGGGACGCATAGCGGACGAAAAACCCCGTATCATCACGGAGATCGCATGTGTTCGACCGGACCAGGAACGGCGCTCCGATCGAACGGTGCGCGATCTTGTCGCGGGCGTCGCGGTACGAGGCGTCGAAGCGTCGCGAGAAACCGGCCATCACCTTGATGGACGGGTTGGCTTTTGCGGCGTCGACGACGGACTGCGCCTGGAGGAGGTTGTCTGGTGAGACGGGCGGGAGACTTCGGGCGTGACATTGGGACATACCTCGGCGAGATCGGTACTCAATGGTTTCTCGCACAGCACATGGTTCCCCCTGGCGATGGCGGCGAGGGACTGGCGAGCGTGGACGTCTGTGCTGGTGGAGATCCAGACGGCCTGGAGGCCGGGATGGCCCAGCATCTCGTCGTAGTTCCTGTAGACGGAGATCTCGAATTCTTTGTACTCCGCGTTCGTTTGAGCCCAGCGCAGCTCATCGGCGTCGGTGGTGCACACGGCTACCACCTGGGCTCGCGGAACGCGGTACAACAGCGTGTGGACGTGGCGTTTGCCCTAGTACATCGTCAGTTGAATTCGTCTGGGGGTGGATGGGGGTGTACCATGCGGCCGAGGCCAACCACTGCAATCTTGAGGCATGCCATGTTGTTAGGGGCTTCGAGCGGTCTCGAATCAGGAGAATAGATTGTCACTGGATTGATCAGAGAGATCTAGCTGATTCTCCATGGGAGATGGCGCTCTATTTATGTCTTCGGTCTGAGGGCTTTTATCCATGCTGTAGGCAGCTTTCTGACAGTTGGACTGGCCTTCGGCGCGCCCTTCCATGCATGGTAATTGAGGTGATTGAGATTTATATACTTCGGATGGGCTCCTGCGGGGCCTCTTACCGTATCGGGAAATGCCCATGAGGGGTTGTCTTCCCCGCATGCCCCTCATACCCCCAAAAGGAAACCAGCGCCCTCTCTTCCCCAGCTGGTCTCTACAAGCTCCCAATGGCACTCACACCTTGCTTGAATTGTCGAGGTATGGACGTCCCCCTTTTGACAGACCACGAGCTAACATACCATACGTCCAGCGAAACACCAGAAGTGTAAGCACCCCCACTGTGGTCGGGATCAATTGTGTTGACGTTGCTTTGCAGGTGATAGAAAGCGTCCAGCATGTACACGGTGTCAGTCGAAAGGCCTGACTTGTGTGCTGGCTCCGCCCAAGTCATTATTTCGACATGGCTCCACGGCCCATTTCGAGGCTCGACTCGCTCACAATCAGCCATGGGTCAACAGTCGGCCTAGGGACTGGACAGCGTCTCCGGAAACTGGTGAGCAGTCACCGCACATTGCCTCTCCCCGCCTGGGGAATACTGCCCCTTCAACTGCGCAGATATCAGAGAATGATGTCCCTCTGCCGATTGAACCAAACCAGTCGGGGGTAATTCGTGGGGAGCTTTGGATTTCCAACCTACACAGAAATGACTTGCACAATTATCGCGCACCATTCCTCAGTATTCAAGAGTCATGCCTCTTGCGGTATTTCATGGAGGAGCTCTCACCATGGGTATCGTCAACCAACCGCAGGAAAGATTACACCACTAATATCGTACAGTTTGACCACTGTGACGAACTAAAACATTTTCAGCGCGTGGTGCCCCAGCGCGCACAATGCTCGTCGGCTCTTCGAAATGCTATCTTCGCCGTCTCTGCGCGCCATCTTGTTCGGCTCCCGCAGTACAAGACACCACAAGGGGCTCTATATAATGGACAGCTGCTCTCAGATTTGAAACACACCACGGCGGTGGAGTACATGCTGAAATGTATACCCGATTTGATTAAATTTCCGGAAATTGATGACCCTGTAGTGCAAGAGAATCTCATGGCGGCGACTGTCATTCTACGACAGTATGAAGAAATGGAGGAGCATGTAGAAGAGGACGTATCGGGGGCTAACGAGCATGCTAATTTCCTAGACATCACGCAGAAAATCATTGATGCAATGATCTCCTCTCGCTTGCAACAGTCACTTGCCTCTGCTGCCTATTGGATTGCTATCCGACAAGAGGTCTATTATGCTCTGACAAGGGAGCGCGCTCCGCATATGCGCTTCGGTCCAGAAGACTGGCGCAATGCTTCAGTCGCAAATACTATGATCATGTTCGCCAGCGAGGTGGCCAAGTGGCATTGGGGTGGAAAGGCGACGGGGGAATGGGGTAGTCTCTTTCGGCACCTACGTTGACGGCAAGAACTGACCCGAGACAGAGCGGCTTAGACTACGACAACAGCAGCTAGTGCACGACCATGAACATCGCTTGCTGCCGATTCTTGCACGAAAAGCAGACAGGTCAAAGGGCGAGCTGTTTCCTACAGTGTGGTATGCGACCGACGATCAAGTCACCGCAGTTCAGCATTTTGAGCTGGGGAGGATGATTCTTGTCGCCGAAGACCCGCATCTCGAGTAAGTCAGGCGTCGCTTTTACCGCAAGGGTTTCCGATATGCTGAGCTATGAAGGCATGCACCTCGCTCTGTGAGCCGCAAAGCAGAAGCACAGGTCCGGTCAATTGTTCTCAGCATTTGTGGCATTGCCCTAAACCATCTGCGATGTCAGCCAGCTCTGGTGAATGCCGTCATTGCCATCTCCCTCTATGGAGAGTTTTTCACCGAACCGGAGGAGCGCGATGAGCTGGTGAGGATTCTCGATCGGACCCGGGACCTACGGTCGTGGCCCATGCAGGAGGCATATCGGAGATTCAGAGATCGGGGGGATGCGATGCCCTCCGTCTCTTATACTTAGGAGGATGGTTTCCGCGGAGATCCCCTATCTCCACGTGACTTTCCCGCTTATCGGCAGTCGCTTCTCCGCAAGTTCTCTTCGTCCTCGTCCGCCGCACCAACTTGTTTCTGTAAATTCCCCTTCCCACTGCTTCAGATCACAATTATGTCTGCTGTACGACCTCTGAGACGAGGCCTGAGCCTCTTGGGATCCAAGTCGGTCTCTCGTGCTGTGCCTGTGGCTGCCAATGGCTCTGCTTTGCTTCCGCGGCAGCTTTCGTCTCCCCACGCTCTCCGCTCCGCAGCTGCTGGACGCCCGTTTCTTCGCGCGGGCACTCTCCCGGTCAACGGGGGTGTGCGTTATGCCTCCTCTCCGGCCTCCACGGGTCCCTTGAGAAAAACGGCCTTGTATGACCTCCATGTCGCTCGTGGAGCGAAGATGGTGCCCTTTGCGGGGTATTCCATGCCCCTGCAGTACTCCGACCTGAGCCATGTCGAGAGTCACAAGTGGACCCGCGAGAAGGCCAGTCTGTTCGATGTGAGCCACATGTATGTCTATACCCGCAAACACCACGTAATAGAGCAAGTTGCAGATGTATCCATGATGCTAACAAGCGTACAGGGTTCAGCACCAGCTCAGCGGACCAGGCGCCATGGAGCTCCTCATGAAGGTTTCCCCCTCCTCGCTCGATAAGCTCAAGATCAACACCTCGACCCTGTCCTGCCTGCTGGAAGATGGTACCGGTGGCATTATTGATGACACTGTCATCACTCGCCGTGGCGAGGATTCCTTCTACTTCGTCACCAACGCCGGCCGGCGCGACGAGGATCTCGCCTTCCTCGAGGCCGAGATCAACGCCTACAAGAACGCCCACGGTCCCGAGAGCTTGAAGTGGGAGATCCTGGAGGACCGCGCTTTGGTCGCTCTGCAGGGTCCCCTCGCAGCTGAGGTCCTCCAGTCTGTCGTCAACGGCTCCGGCCCTGAGTCCGACCTCAGCACCCTCTACTTCGGAAACTGCCGTGACCTCTACCTCACCCTGCCGGACGGCTCGCGCAGCGCCCACCCGGTCCTGGTTTCTCGCACCGGCTACACCGGCGAGGACGGCTTCGAGATCTCCATCCCCGCGTTCGCCGATTGCCCCGAGCTCCCCGCTCAGGTCACCGAGCTGCTGCTCTCCAAGCCGGATCAGGTGCGTCTGGCCGGCCTGGCTGCCCGTGACTCCCTTCGTCTCGAGGCCGGCATGTGTCTCTACGGCAACGACATCTCCACCGCCCAGACGCCCCCCGGCGCTTCTCTCGGCTGGGTGGTCGGCAAGGACCGTCGCGACCCGGCGACGGCCACCTTCAACGGCGCGTCCGTGATCCTGCCCCAGCTCGCCTCCCCCGCGAAGACACTCTCGCAGCGCCGTGTCGGCTTCACGGTGGAGAAGGGCTCGCCCGCCCGCGAGGGCGCCGTCATCGTCGACCTCAACGATGAGTCCCGCACTCAGATTGGCGTCATCACTTCGGGTCTGCCCAGCCCTTCCCTCGGCGGCACCAACATCGCCATGGGCTACATCAAGCAGGGTATGCACAAGAAGGGCACGGAAGTGGGCGTTCTCGTCCGCAACAAGGTCCGCAAGGCCAGCGTTGTCGGCATGCCCTGGGTGGAGAGCAAGTTCTACCGCCCCAAGGCTTAGACGGGTTGAATTGGATTGGATAATTTCTTGGGTGTCCGGTTTTCTTTTTTTGTTTGAGCATGATGTGTATATATTACGATTCCCCTTATCTTTGTGCGAGACTACCGCATGGTTTCAACCTGTCCGCACTCTATGCTTTCATGAAAAGTGTCTATAACACGGTCTAGAAATGCTGATTCGAGCCGAGCTGTCATCTACATGATAGATAGTGCACATGCTGTCCTCCGTAGGTAGGTAGGTCACATCCCGCGGAAGTTGAAATCCGCCATGCCGCTACTCGACAACGAAGGCGGAACGTCGCCAGGCGCGGTGCCCCAGCGACTCTCATTCCGACCCAATACGACGACCAGCTCCCTGCCCTCCGTGAAGAAGTCATGCCCGACCCAGTTCTTCGTGTACGGCCTGCCGTCCAGGGTTGCGGACTGGATATACACGTTGCGATAGGAGGGGTCGAAGTTGACCGCGCGCACGGTAGCCGTTTTACCGGTGAGCGGGGAGGTGATGCGGACGGACTCGAAGAAGGGGGCCAGAATCAGATACACGTTCTGGCCCGGGTTGGGGAACAGGCCCATCATGGTCATGGCGATGAAGGAGCCCATGGCGCCCGAGTCGTCGTTGCCGGGCAGGCCGGCGGGCGCGGTGTTGAAGTACGCGGGAATGTAGGCGTGGGCGCGGGCGGTCGACTTGGCCGGCCGGCCGGCGTAGTGGTACTGGAAGACGGTCAGGAAGGCCGGCTCGTTGCCGATGTAGGTCAGGCCGCTTTCGTGGAGGTAGTCGAGGCGCCGGACGAAGGCGGCGGGCCCGCCGAGGCGCGAGATCAGGCGGGCCATGTCGTGCGGGACGAAGCTGGCCATCATGGTCAGTTGATGGGTTCTGAAAGACGGACAGAACAGAGGGGAAGGGGGAGGAGGGGAGGTACAATTGGTATTCCCAGATGCTGGACTCGAAGGTCTCGGCGGCGTTGTTCTGGAGGGAACAGGCGCGGCCGCTGGTGTCGATGTTGGAGCAGGCCATGGGGTCCTAGCCATTGGTCAGCATGGCGACCGGCAGACTGGGAGTGGAGGAAGGATGGAGCAATACCTGATATCCCCAGGTGCCATTGAGGTACTTTGGCTGGACGAATCCAGTGAATCCGGTGTCGGAGCCGTTGACGACAGAGCGCTGGTCCTCGCGGAAGAGGTTCTCCCAGTTGCGCGAGGAGGCCTCGTACTTCTCAGCATCGACGGTGTTGTTCATGCCGCGGGCCATCTGGGCGATGGTGAAGTCGTTATAGGAGTATTCGAGCGTGCGGGAGACGCTGCGCGTCATGGGGCCGTAGCCCAGGTAGTCGAAGTCTTCGACGGGGATGTAGTGCAACGATTTCCAGCTCATGAGGCCGCCGCGGCCCTCGTTCGACCAGTCGTACGGCTCCTCTTCGGCGTCCTTCTTCACGGCGCGGTAGCCTGCCTCCCAGTCGATGTGGTCCGAGATGCCCTTGACAAAGGCGTCGGCGAGGACGACATCCGCGTTGGAGCCGTCTTGGGTGTACCCTGCCGTGGTATTAGTGGGTGTACTGGAAATGGGGCCAGAGAAGCAATGATACCCTTGCAGAGGGACATGCGGCAGTCGGGGAGCCAGCCCAGATGCCGCTGGGTGTCAATTAACGAGCGGATCATGCGCGCCAGGGACTCGGGGTCGAAGATGGTAAGGAACGGCAGTTGGGAGCGGAACGAGTCCCAGAGACTGTTGCGGTTAGAATGTACCTGGGGAGTGTGATGAAGGTGAGCGCACCAGTAGAAGGAATCAAAGTATGGCTCTGTGCTCCTCCAGAGCGGGTTCTCCCCGGTGTAGTCCTGCGGGTTGATCATAGTTCTGTAGACGCCGCTGTAGAAGTTGACAAGGAACGACCGATCAACGCCCTTCCTCGACACCCGAATGGGGGTTAACTTCTTTTTCCAGAGATCCACGGCAGCGGAGCGAGTCGCGTTAAAGTCAAAGTCGGGGATCTCCGCTTCGGCATTGCGGCACGCTTGCTCGCTGCTGATGAAGCTCAAGCCCATGCGCGTTTGGATGACGTTGTCTGGAGGAGCATGGAACCGGATAAATGCACCGCCCTATACTTTCGTCAGTAGAGGACGCGGATAACGGGGACATGGTGAGACAGACGGGAAGAGGATACCCATTGATGCCGCGGGAGATGGTGAGGTCCTGGACGTCGGTACTGGCGCGCGAGTTGACGAAAATGCCACTATCGCGCACCGAAGCCGCGCTACGAAAGTCGGCACAGAAGTAGGGAGTGTAGGAGCCACTGCCGAAGCTGGGCAGGAAGGTCGCATGGCCCATCATGCGACCCGCCTTCGCATCGACGGCGATAGTGCCATTGTCCTGTCGCGTGTCGGACAGGTCGGTAAGGTCCAGCAGGATCAGGGGCTTGGTCTCATTGCCGGACGGGAACTGAAACTGAAAGAGCGATGTGTGATGGGCGACGGTCATGTCCACTCTGATGCCCGATGCCATGGTCAATCCAAAATGGCCGGGGGTCGCGGTGACCGAGCTCGAGAGGTAGGTCGTTTTCCTCTCCTTCTTGGGATACACGCAGCCATCGACGTCGTCATCGCGACACGACACATACGGGAAGAGCGGGAAATTGCCCAGAGATGGCTGGCCACCGGTGCCGGAATCGTGTAGACTGGAGAACCCGGTGATGTTGCTGCCATCGTACGCGAAACCTCCCTGATTGCTCGGGGAATCGGTGTCAGCGACGGCTTTCGCCATGCCATAGGGGAGAGACGCGCCCGCGAAGACGTTGCCTGATCAAGTACGATTGTCAGATGAGTTGACATGGGGGGTTAAGGACGGTGATCACCTCCATTGGAGCTTCCAATCAGCGGATCTACATATTGCAGTACGTCGTAGTCGTCTGGGAGAGGGGGCAGCTGAGCGTGGGTGAGCGCCTGAGCCACACCAATGACCGAAATGAACGCAAACGAGGGACGAGAAAACATGGTAATGAGCGACAAGGTAGGAAAGAAAGGAAAGAAAGGAGTGTGATGGTGAAGTGAACCTGGTTGAAGGAATGTGGTGTTGTTTGTCAAGGGTTCCCCCTGGCATGCTCGAGAGGGATAGGAGACATCGTTCGGACGGTCGACAGTCTGCTGTCGTACTACGAAGTACTATCCAGACAGCAATGAAATTGACAAGAGAGATAGCCCTCCGATAGCCTGTTGATTCCGAATTCGACTGGAGTGATGGTCAGCCCCTGATGATCCGGGCATGTTCCAGATGTGATCG
The DNA here is from genome assembly GCA_019721355.1 of Aspergillus sp. MEXU 27854. NCBI lineage: Eukaryota > Fungi > Ascomycota > Eurotiomycetes > Eurotiales > Aspergillaceae > Aspergillus > Aspergillus sp. MEXU 27854. The sequence continues at coordinate 2,493,952 of JAGMTT010000003.1, forward strand.
GAGGGCAAACTTGCAGATGGCGGCGCTAGCTGGGTCATAGTGCGTTTCTGATGAGCGGACCGATCAGATATATATCCGATTTGCATATCCTCTCCTTGAGTCAGATCTATGACCTGTTGGAGACACCTTGATGAAGTCGTGACCTGGTTAGGGCTACGGTTGCTGATGCTTTTCCTGTTTGGGATCACCCGATCACGGGACATCAAGTATATATGTATCTTTCTACTCGACAGACATCCTACAACCTCTTCCTCATGGCTACAAGAGAGACTCACCATTGGAATCCCCAGTAACATCGCCTGATATCCCTCTCACCAAGTAATGTTAGGTCTTTCATGTTTTAGGGCACAGGGCACAGGGCATAACCATCTTTGTGTAGGACGGGAAGCTTCAACATGATGCAAATACTCACGCAGAACGTATAGATGGTAGCTTGCGGTAAGCACAAGGGGTCAAGGCTAATTTCTCTCGTGCCTGGAATACCGTATCTGTGAATCGTCCTAAGGAGTGAACGCTTGAGGGCTGCGATATGTCAGCCTGAACCACATATCCCTTACTTCCTTCGATCAGCTTCTTCGAGCCTTGGAACTCATCCTCCACGGAACAGTGTGATAGGTCTTCATCCGCCTTTCAACATTCTCTAGCTGCTGACTCACGGCTTTCAACCATGTCTGGGGCTTGTAAAGAGCCCGTAGCGGAGGAACGTGTGGCAATATCGGACGAGGTGAGCGGTGGAACAAGGGGACCAACACCAGCACAGCAGCCTCCGCGATATCCCCCCCGGGCTCAGGCGATCCTGATCATGATAGCCCTCTATACCTCTGCGTTTCTTGTTTTTCTTGTCTGTGATAAACCCCACATTCCCCTGCAAGGCTTGAGCCCTAATGTCGCCCAGGATAGATTGATCATTGCGACGGCCATCCCGCAAATCACGGACGAATTCCAGTCTGGATGACATCGGGTGGTATGGAAGTGCGTTTATGCTCACCGCGTCTGCGTCGCAGCTCATGTACGGCAAAGTTTACACCTTCTACCCGGCCAAATGGGTATTACTCACCTCCATTGCCATATTTGAGGTTGGCTCTGCCGTTTGCGGGGCTGCGGCGTCCTCCCCTATATTGATAGCTGGCCGCGCTGTTGCGGGCGTGGGGACCGGGGGCATTGCGTCCGGCACCATTCTCGTCATCGTCCTGACGCTCCCTCCGCGGCTGGGACCGATCTTTCAAAGTCTCAACGGGGCGATCTTGGGAATTGCCTCGGTGCTGGGTCCGCTGCTGGGTGGCGTCTTCACGAAACACCTCACGTGGAGGTGGTGTTTCTACATCAATTTGCCCTTCGGAGGCGCCGCCATGGCGGTGATCTTTCTCCTGCTGCATGTCCCGCCGCCGAACGAGACCCAGGCGAGCCTCCGGGACCGGTTTCTGCGGCTGGATCCGCTGGGCAACTTGGTCCTGATTCCTAGTGTGGTCTGTCTGCTGCTGGCGCTGCAATGGGGTAGTTCTTCCTCCAGTTGGAGTGACTGGCGCGTCGTGCTGCTATTCATACTCTGTGGAATCCTTTTCGTGGCGTTTGTATTCTGGGAGATGTGGAACAAAGAGCAGGCGTTGATTGCGCCGCGGGTCTTCATGCAGCGGTGCGTCCTTGTCGGCGTGTGGTGGAACATCTGTATGGCCGCAGCCATGATGGTGATGCTGTACTACCTCCCGCTCTGGTTCCAGGCCATCCTGGATGTGGATGCGGAGAGATCGGGCATCATGAACCTGCCGTTCCTGCTGCCGATGGTGGTCTCGAGCATCAGTGCCGGGGTCTTGGTCTCGGCCTTTGGTTATTATAACCCGTTGATGTTCGCCTCGGCCGTGTTCGCGTCTGTCGGAGCCGGACTGCTCTCGACGCTGGAGCCCGACAGTAGTCGCGCGCAGTGGATCGGCTACCAGGCGATCATGGGGGTCGGAGTCGGGCTTGGTGTCCTCCAGGCCAATGTCGCGATTCAAACGTGTCTGAAGCCAGCGGATGTGCCTGTGGCCGCATCGTTGCTGATGTTCGCCAATCAGCTCGGTAGCGCGATCTTCCTCGCCGTCGCGGAGGCCCTGTTCTCGAGTCTCCTCACCTCAAACCTGTCGCGGGTGCCGGGTGTCAATGCGGCCGCGGTGGCGCATGTCGGCACGACCGATTTGCGACAGAGCCTGTCGGGTGCGATGTTGAAGGCGGTAATTCGGGCGTACAGCTGTGCGATCACGGCGACATTCTATCTGCCCGTTGCGGCATCCTGCTTATTGGTTGTTGGGGCCTTGGGAATGGAGTGGAAGAGCGTGAAGAAGGTGCAGCATGGGTAACCCGAAGCTGTACCTGAGAAACGGGAGAGTAGTTAGATGGGTTCTGTTGAAGATAAAGAAAGAGATAAGGAACCGGACCAGATGCGCATGATGGCGGGAGATGGTGTAACCGGAGATAATCTGACGTGGTGGTTGTATGTATAGGTACCTTCCTGTTTAGGCAGTCAACGGTGACCTGTTAGTCATCACGATGAGCCGAGGTTGATCGATCAACCGGAAAGATCCTGACGGCCGCCGGATGGAATCAATCGGTCTGTCAATCCGCCCGATCACCGTTGAGCCTAGGCCAAAGAGACCGTCGCCGCTCGTTCGTTCTGTTCTTTCATAGCTTCCTGTTGATATTCGTCATCATTCTTACTACTATTCTGCCTACGTATCGTCAGTCTTGCTCCGTTCCTTCATGATGCGATCCCCGTTCTTTCGGACGGTCTCCACCACAACCACGCTTTGTCTCAGGCCCAGACCTATAAAACCGCCCGTTGCGCCCTTCACCAGTGTCTCTCGTTCTCTCAACCGTTCCTTCAAGCCGTATTCCACCGGTCAGTCCGTCCCAGCGCCGCCTCTCCTTGGCTACAATTAACCCTCTGTGTGCTTGTGTAGACGCCTCCTCTGTTCCCTCCCAGGCGTCCAACCCGCGCTCACGCTTCAGTCGATTCCTCGGCTTCACCTCCATCGCTGTTCTCGCCTTTACCGCCGGCCTAGTCTACCAGACGTCCAAGACTGTCTCGCGCATGATGACCGTCACCCTGCCCACCGACGAGGAGACCCTCACGGCCTTCGTGCCCCCCGATGAATTCTCCCAGACCGTCGACGAGTTCATCCGCAACCACCCGCTGACCGTCTCGCTGCGCGAGAACCCCGCCTTCACTGAGTCGCGGCCGCACCTGAAGATCCCCGAGACTCTGCGCGCGCGCAATCTGACCGCGGGCACGCTCGCCGGCCCCGAGAAGATCGTCGTGCCGCCCTACATCTTCTCCGAGGAGGGGGGCAAGAGCCTCGTGTCGATCTTCTACCTTGGCCCCAGCGTGTGCGGCCACCCGGGCATCGTCCACGGCGGTCTGCTGGCCACCCTACTGGACGAGGCAATGGGCCGGTGCTGTTTCCCCGCGCTGCCGAACAAGGTCGGCGTGACGGCCAATCTCAACATTGATTACCGTCGCCCCGCCATGGCGGAGAACTATGTCGTGCTGCGGGCCGAGACGGTCAAGGTCGAGGGCCGGAAGGCGTGGGTGGAGGCGCGCATCGAGACGCTCCCGGAGGACGGCCAGGAGCCGCAGGTGCTCGTCGAGGCCAAGTCGCTGTTCGTGGAGCCCAAGCAGGCTGCGGTATGTTCCTAGATCCGGATGAGTGGCTGTGAGTGTTAATACTGACGTCTGTTTCAGGTCATGTCGAGTCTGTACAAGATTACAAACTAGGGAGTTCTTGGTTCGCGCTCGTGGGATTCTGGGGCTGGCGCATAGACGGATTTTGGATTACTTCTGTTTCGTGCACTGTATATAGTTAGACATACTACTGTTGTAGTATATGCATCTGATAATAGAATATGTCTCATAAGATTGAAGGATAGAGTCGGATATCTTTAGTTGATTCGGAGTAGATGCGGCAGGTCACCTGATCGGGCCCGAACGGACTCCGCAACAGCTCAAGCCAGATCGATATACTACCAAGACCACGACCACCTCTCACCCTCTTCCACCCTTCCGCAGCCCTTCTCTGGGCGTGTCAATCTCTCATCGTCTCAAGCTGTCACCCTTGACACTCTCTCACCATGTCCAAAGCAGCAAAGTACCTCCTCGTCTCTCTCCCCACCTCCATCACCCCCTCCCACCACCGCGATGACGCCCTCGACGCCATCTCCACCACTGTCGCCTCCGATAATGGCTCCGTAGCTCCATTTCCGATTCCCGAGTTCAAGATCGGAACCCTCGATGCCCTGGTGCAGCAGGCGGACGAGCTGGCCAAGCTCGAGGCCGGCTGCCAGGCGGTCGTGGCGAAAGTCGGGGACGCGCTGAAGAACATCCTGGAGGGCGACGAAGCACAGATTGAGAAGATGAAGGCGGTAAATGATAGTATGTTGGTTTCGCAACGTGGTATGATGCTGGGAGTTAACGTGGATGGACAGAGCCCGTGGACCAGTACCTGCGGACGTTCTCGTGGAACAAGGTCAAGTACCGCGCCGACAAGCCGCTGAGCGAACTGATCGATCTGCTGCAGAAGGTATGCATGCTCCGTTGGTCTGTTGGAGTCTCTACATTCAGGTACTAATCGCGTGCGGAACAGGAGGCCGCCAGCATCGACAACGACATCCGCTCGAAATACTCCCAATACAACCAGGTCAAGAACACGCTGATGACCCTCCAGCGGAAGCAGACGTACGTGACACGTCCTAGCCCATGATTCTCCATTTACGCGAGACCTGTCAAATCTAACCAACCCACTCCCAGAGGAAACCTCTCCACCAAGTCCCTGACGTCCGTCGTGGACCCGCGCTCCCTCGTGCAGAACTCCGAGTTCCTGGAAACGCACCTCGTCGCCGTCCCCTCGCAGCAGATCAAGGACTTTCTGAAGACCTACGAGACCGTGTCGCCTATGGTGGTGCCCCGCTCGGCCAGCCTGGTCGCCTCCGACGACGAGTTCACCCTGTACGCCGTGACCACGTTCCGCAAGCACAGCGCCGAGTTCATCCACAAGGCGCGCGAGCATAAGTGGATCCCGCGCGAGTTCAAGTACGTCGAGGGCGGCAAGGAGGAGGAGCGCCGGGAGGTCGAGCGGGTCGGCGGCGACGAGCGCAAGCTTTGGGGCGAGACGCTGCGACTCGGCCGGACGTCGTGGAGCGAGGCGGTCATGGTCTGGATGCACGTGCTGGTGCTGCGGGTGTTTGTCGAGACGGTGCTGCGGTATGGGCTTCCATTGGACTTTGTCTGCACCATTATCCGGGTATGTCCCTCTCCTTCTGCCACCGGGTTGATGGAACTAACTGGAACTTAGACACCGGGCACGAAACAAGCCGACAAGGCGAAGCGGAACCTGGACGAGAAGTACTCGTACCTGGCGGGGAATGCGTTTGGGCGCGACAAGAAGGGGCGGGTCAAGCGAGACGACCCGAGCGAGATGCAGCACGGCGAGGGCGGCGAGTACACGGCGTATGTGTATTATGAGTTTGAGTTCAATTAGCTGGGTTATACCGTTGGATAGCGTACATACTGTTCATTATTGACACAAGATTTCTACAAAAGAGAGATAGAGACGTATATAGGGAGTATGTATATTCTAAAGACAATATGTACAGACAAATCTAGCCGTTCTGTACAGGAGCAATCTATCCATCACACATGAGACATCAAACGACAACGTAAAAACAAACGACACCAAGAAAGCATCTACTCCTTCTTAGGGGGGAGGTAACCCTTGGAGTCGAGGTAATCGATGATCTGCTTGACGGCGTCCTGGACAGGCAGGTCGACGTTCCGGATGGTGATCTCAGGGTTGACGGGGGCCTCGTAGGGGGCGGAGATGCCGGTGAACTCCTTGATGATGCCCTCGCGGGCCTTCTTGTAGAGGCCCTTGGGGTCGCGCTGCTCGGCGACCTCGACAGGAACGTCGACAAAGACCTCAACGAAGGGGAGACCGGTCTCCTCGCCGGGGGTGGGCACCTCGTGCAGCTGGCGGGCGGTGTCGCGGTCCTTGCGGTAAGGCGAGATGAACGAGGTGATGGCGACGGCGGCGCTGTCGGCAAACAGCTTGGCGACCTCGCTGATGCGCCGGATGTTCTCGTTGCGGTCGTGCTCGCTGAAGCCCAGGTCCTTGTTCAGCCCGAACCGGATGTTGTCGCCGTCCAGCCGGTACGCGTGCACCCCGCGGTCGCGCAGCAGCTGGTGCTCCAGCTCCACCGCGATCGTCGACTTGCCCGACGCAGACAGGCCCGTCAGCCAGATCGTCAGCCCGCGCTGGTTGCGCAGGTCGCAGCGCTCCTTGCGGGTGAGGGCGGCGGCGTGGTAGGTGATGTTCCTGGAGAGTCAGTGGGAGTTATCAGGGTGATTGAGGTAGACTTACGTGGCCATTTTGAGGAATTGAGTGTGGAAAGAGTTGAAAGGAAGAGAGGTGAGAAGGAGAGGAGAAGAGAAGAGGGGAAGAAAAGAAAAAAGAGTACGTGGCTGTCACAGGGGAAACTCCTTGGCGGGGCTCCTCCGCTGATCGCGGGGATTCGCAATTTGCAGTCAATGGATTATGTAATTCCTTTATCTAGTTAGTTAACTACCTCAACTCCTGTACAGGGTACGTATACAACTCTAGATCTCTAATCCCTCTACAGTAGTAGGTATCTACGCCGCTAGCGCAATCACCTTCCGCGCCGCCTCTTCAAACCCATCAAACGCGTGCAGAGGCAGTCCACTCTCCGCAATCTATCCGGTCAGCGCCGATCTACACCCGGTCAGAAATCACTCACCATCTTCTGTCCCGCTTCTTCGTTCGTCCCCCGCAGGCGCACCACCACTGGCACACTCATTTCCAGATCCCGGAAGGCAAGGATGATCCCCTCGGCGATCATGTCGCATCGTGTCAGTCCACCAAAGATGTTGACAAAGATCGCCTTCACCCGCGGATCCGACGTGATAATGCGGAACGACGACTTCACCGTCTCCGATGTCGCCTTGCCGCCTGTGTCGAGGAAATTGGCACAGTGTCCCCCGTGAATGGTGAGTGCGTCGACGGTGTTCATCGCCAGCCCGGCGCCGTTCACTGTTTGTTCGTCTTAGTATTCCGTCGGGACGGACGGCTGCGGATTCTTACCTAGGGTTCCGATGGTGCCCTTGCCGTCGAGTCTGTAGCGGTCAGAACGGTGGTCATGAGAACGTTCAGAACAAAAAGGGTGATCTTACTTCACGTAAACGATTCCGTCCTTCTCGGCTTCTACCTCCTCTCGGACTTCTTCCTCAGGCCGTCTCAGACGGTGCACATCTTCTTGCCGCTTGGAGCTACGGAACGCGGCGTCGTCGAACCCAAAGCGGGCTCCACACACTTTGAGTGCGCCCTCCACGGGATTCGCGCGGACCTCGAGAAGATAGGCCTCTTTTTCTTTGAAGATAGCCCACAGCGCTTGGATCAGCTCGGCCAAGTTTCCCTTTGTCGATGCGGGAAGCTGAAGGTGCGATGCGACGGCCTCGACAACTGAATTCTCACCATTGGTGACTTCTGCGGTCGTGTAGGGGAACGGGAACCGGCCTGTCGTGGAGGGCGTAAAGTCGGCGCTCGTGGAGGCAAGGATACACGGCGACAAGGCCGTCCGATCCACGGTGAGGTTGACGTAGATATCGGAGCTCGACGGTGCGGCCTCGCGGACGGGGATGGACTTCTGTTTCAGCATATCAAGAGCTTGGAACTGCTTGACAAAGAGCGACCGGGTCTGGTTCTGAGAAAACATTCCTTCCCGTCTCCGAGGAGTAACCCGTCTCATCGTATGTATTCCCCGTCTCTGACCTGCGAGGTTGGGGGTCTGCGTGACAATAAGCTCTTGGACTCCAGTATGTGGCTCTGCTGGGTAACTCACTGCTGCTGTACCTGACGCACGAGATCGACCGGCCAAGAGCGTCTTCATGCCTTCGCCGAATTTCTCAGGGTGGTTGACCATGACGGCCCCGGCGCGTTCGAGCGCCTGGTATTTCTCTTCCGGGCCTGGCTCGCCAATAGCAGTCCAAGCTCCCGCATGGCCCATAATCCGTCCAGGAGGAGCATACAGACCGCCGACAAGGGCCATGATGGGTCTAGTGTGTCAGTACCTCGGTGCCTCCGCTTGGAAAAACGAAATGACATACTTTGGACTCGCGGTCCTGCGGTTGTAATCTTTAATCCACTCGGCCGCATCCATCTCGGCCGTTCCACCAATCTCCCCGACAATGATCATACCCTCTGTATCGGGGTCGTCCTCGAAGATCTTCAACGCGTCGACAAAGTTCGTCCCAGCGAGGACATCGCCGCCCATGCTAATGCAAAGACTCTGTCCCAGACCAGCCCGCGTGGTCGACGCCACAGTCTCATAGCTCAGCGTGCCGGATTTTGCAACGATGCCTATCTTTCCCGGCGCAAAGCAAGGCAACGGCTGAAACCCAATGCGACACTTGCCAATGGCGGAGATGATTCCGGGGCAATTCGCCCCGACGAGCCGTGTCTTGGACTGTGTTTTGAGCATGGAGTGGATCTGGACTCAATTAGCCGGTGCTTGCTTCTCTTTCGGACAGTGCTCTCACCCGGAGGATGTCGTGGATGGGGACGTGCTCGGCGACCGCCACGACAAGGGGAATTTCGGCTGCGATGGCTTCCTCAATGGCCTGGGCGGTCTGGTTTCCAGGCACGTAGATTGCGGACGCATCGGGTTTGGCTTTTTCCTGGGCCTGTTCCTTGTGAGCAGACGCTTTGGGCGGAGGCGATGACTAGACGTACGGCTCTCACAGAGGGGAAGACGGGGAGTCCCAGGTGTTCGCCTTCGACGCCAGGTTTGACGCCTCCTACGATTTTCGTGCCCCATTCAAGGGATTCTTTCACGTTGGCCGTGGCCTGGGCTTGTTAGCGCGGGTAGGCAGGAGCGGTTGTAGATGTACCTGTCGGCCTGTTGATTGTCAGCTACTACACGGGGTGGGTTGTACTCTTGATACTGCCGTACCTGTGAATCCCTGGAACAGCACCCGCGTGTGGGCGCCAATCTTTAGATTGGGGAGCGTGTCGGCATAGTCATAGCTCCGTGATGATGTGGAGAAGCGGGCAAGACGGTTTATTCCCGCTGGTGTTGGGATAGTTCTCCGCACCCGCACTGGGAGGGAGGATATCTGTGTCATCTTGTTTATATAGATATTCGTTATTCTGGGTGGGGATACCGGATCCCAATTGAGGCTACCAGTCGACAATGCACTGCGACTGGAGCCGAACAAGCGTCTAGAGGTGGCCGGCGTGGGAAGATTGAAAGGTATCTAAGAGGAGCATTACAAGAAGAACCAGGTAGGGCAACAGAATAGCCGAAGAAGGCGATCTAGGACCTTATAAAGGCATGCGATTCCCCGCCGCCGGTCTCGGACTGCTGACCGACAATTTCCGAGGTCCGTAGGCGCTCTGCGATTGGCCTTCTCGGAACCCAGGGGATGGAAGCAAGATCCACACTCGGAGCATGGATGAGCACCACTCACGGCAGCCTCAGGCAGCTTAATAGGGCCTGAGGCAACTTCATATGGCCTCAGGCCGAATCGAGAGCCTGAGGGGAGCGGCCATGTTGCCGACTCCGATCGTGACGGCATGTACTCGATGTTGACCCACTTGCGGGGAGAAATCATGAACAGTCCATAATGGACCAGAGTGGTAGAATTGTATACAGGAAAGAGAAATGTCATGAGATATCTATCTTCAGAACACTCAGACATAGTGCGTAGGAAGTCTACCGTACTGTATCGACTCGGAGAATGAGTTGAAGACCAAAAAGGAAATCTGCATAGATCACTGCCGACGATCATTCGTTGAATTGCTTTGTCACCCGGCAGCCAATCACATTGGGCGTCTCCATGACTGACGCCATTCATTCTTCGATCGATTCCCACTTCTCGTCCTTCTTCTCCCAACTATTAATATCTTCTCGACTGATTCCACGGCTGTCGATTCCGCCTGTCTCCCGTCCTGACGACGATCCCTTTTGCTCCACATCCTTTCCTCCGGGCATGGCACCTCCCCAGTCCGCTCCAGAGCCCCAGAGTCTGTGACCCGGACTTTCATCCCACTTATACTCCCTCTCTTCCAACTACCTACCTACTTGCCTTCTTTCTCTGATCCTCTCGCTCTATTCTATCCCTCACTAACCACCCCAATGTCCGTCCCAGCAGCCTCCACCTCCGAGCTCCATTCCTCCCTCAGTAACCTCTCGCTCAGCACCAAGGCCGCCATCAAGGACATCCCCCGCCCCACCGCGCGGCCCATCCCCAAGAAGAAGACCCCCGTCGTGGCCGACTCCTGGGAAGATGAGGCCGACGCCGTCTCCTCGTCCGACGAGCTGGGCCCGTCCTCCAACCCGGACAGCATGCCCCTGTCGCCCTCCGTCACCGCCGAAGGCCCCTTAGATCCACCGCCCACCCCCATCTCGCCCCAGACGTCACATCCCTGGGCCGCTGGCACGCCCGCCTACACGAGCGCGGGCCCGCCGTCCGCCGCCGCGCCCGCTTCACGCTCCCCGACCCCGTCCCGCAGGCCCGAGAAGCAGACCGCCGTTGCGGGCCGGATGATCGCCGGGGCGCTGGGCCTGCGCGCCCCCAAGCGGACGGAGGAGCAGCGCGCCTACGACCGCGCCGTCAAGGAGCAGGAGATCAAGCGGCGGAATCGCGAGCGCGAGGAGGCCGCCAAGGCGAAGGAGGCGGAGGAGCAGGCCAAGGCGGCTGTTTGGGATGATTGATCGGGGTCTGCGGTTCCAACTTCTTCGTCTAGCGCCCCTTTTCGCGGTAAATATGTCTACATGTATTTATGTATGATGCCCGGCTGTTTGTGCCGTTCCTTGTTCCAGCGGCGGGTCTCGTTCCATATTGTTTGTTGGCTGGTGTCGATTGAAATTGCACGGCAGAGATTGGTCGTCTTCCATAGACGTCGGATGGTCCCGTGGTCCTGTACTATAGCCTAATGGGTGGTAAGGTGGACACCAGAATAAGGAAGTTCCATCAGGACAAGTCCTGTCTAACGCATATCGCGAGAGAATGAAAAGAAAACAAGTTTATTCGCCCAGAAACATCAAGTCACATGTTCGTCAAGTAGGAGTTTCTTCTTTGTTTTTCTGTCTTTCGCTCCCTGGTCACATAATCCCCCTAAACGTAGACCCAAAACCGGGGGCCAACGTTGACAACACCGTGCGCCTGAGACAAATGCCACAAATACAAGGAAAGCACGAGAAGAGTATCAGAGGTCGAGGAGATCACCAAGTCACAACGACGCCGCTCACAGGCAGCCGCCACCGATCTGCTCCTGGTGGACTTCCAGCGTGTCGCCGTCCTGCATGTCGAGCTGGATTCAGAGGGGCATTAGCGCCGGCGTTTCAGATACTTATTGTAGTGGGAGGGGGCGTACCGTATCGGGCGTGTCCTCAGGACGGACGCGAGTGCCATCGAACAGGAAGCGAACCGTGGAGAGCTGCTTTCCTTGTCTTTCGCAGAAGGCGTTCATCAGCTTGTTCAGTTGCGTGGACCGCTTGATCTTGAAAAAGACCTCGTTGTTGTTGTCGGTCACCTTAATGTTGAGGTGCTCAACAGGCGCGGCGGCAGCAGCAGCATCGCTACCGATTCCCGAGTCGGCCATCGTGATTGTTGTGACGTGAGGGGGTATGTGAGCGTTAGACTGGAGAGCGAGAACTGGAAGAGAGTCAGTTTCTTCCCGGTGACGTTTGTCGCATGTCGGGTGGAGATCCAAATCTGATGACTTACTGAGATTGGGGGGTGGATTTCAGCGAAGACGAGACTTCAAAGGACAGACGTAGGATGGGAGGAAGATGAGGAGAGAGTGAAAGAGGAGAGGTTATGAGGATGGAAGAGGTGAGAAGTGAATCGCAGGTGAGGTGGTGGAAGGAAGGCGAACTGAACCCCCACCAATTGCGCGGCGGAGAATCTATTTTGCGGCGCAGGTCCAACAACAGAAGATGTCACCGCGTAGATCCGAGTTCCTGTTAGTTGGCCGTCATTGTTTGTTCTTGAATGCGAGATAGTATTCTCATATTCGTTCTTTTCTTTTGACCCTTCAATACAAGCTCTTCTCGCAAAATTCCTGCGATTAGCGTTATGGTAAGACGGGACGAAGAACGAAAATACCTCTCTGAACGGATGATAATGGATTTAGGGACTCAAGGAAGACCTTGCTTCGGATCCTCCATGTCATCCACGAGCTGTAAGTTCTCTGGTGTACGGAGTAGAGGTCTAGGAACAGACATACTAACGGACCAGTGTGCCATCCAAGGTAGCCCGTCCAATATATACTCACTTACGATCCAGCTAACAAGACATCGACTCAGCGTGTCTGACCAAAAACTCCTACCAAGAAGAGAAATGCCAGGCACAAATTGATGCCCTCTACGAGTGCTGCAATGCCTTCTACCAGGAGCGCGGTGATGATGCAAAGACTCCCAGCTGTCCCAAGGCCAGTCTGCTGCGACTCAAGATGAAGCAGCGGTCGCAAGGGAAGTAACCGTTTCAATGCTCTCGACCAACATGTGCATAGACGCTACGACTTGGCATAGAATATACCAAAATAATCAATAATCATCCATCATCCCCAGAGGTTGTGTTGTGTTGTTGGGTGTGCCAGTTCCCTTGCAGTCTGAGCTCCCATAAATGAGTAAAAGCTAGACTAGTTGTAAGAACTGCCAATTGCTCTAAGACAATCTTGAGCACGCAGAGAGGCCGATTGACCTGAACGAAGATTGAAAAACGCTCGTCCCGAGACTCTAATGATTGCCTAATTGACATTTGAGGAAGAAAAGAAAGAAGAACATGGCGCAGAAATTTGATGGAAGGGTTTTTATGCGTGGGCGGGCCGACCGCGCTAGTCCCAAAGAGGAGCTAGTGCCCAAACACGCATGATTTACTGTCAAAGAATCCCATTCTGAATTGTCCCTGCCAACCAACCTCGTCTCGTCAACGTCTTTGCTCAGTCGCCCCAACATTATCTATCCTCGCTCTCTGCCGTCATCTCCGCCTCGCCCAACGTACATATCCCGTTCATGGCCCCTTTGACGCGAGCCGCGGGCTCGGCCGGCGCCAGAGCCGGGTTCACCTCGTTGAACGTAAGTACTCGCTTTGTTTTTCCGTCACCGCATTGCTAACGCCCTCGTTTCCTCTCGCAGTCAGCTCGCCATTCGGCCGCCAACGAACCTGAGGTCATCGAGATCGATGACGACGATGAAGACGAGCCAATGGATGACGAGGTAATTGACGAGGATGAGGACGAAAACGCCGAAGACCAGGACGACGGCGACGAAGACATGGAGGATGAGTACGAGGAGGAAGAGGGAGACGAAGAATCAGAGGACGGCTCCGTCGAGGAAACCAACGGGATAAACGGGAGTGAATCGCCTCTGCATTTGGGCGCCGCGCCCAATGGTTACCGTATGTACCCTGTCTCTAAGTCCGCCTCCCGACTTGGGCGCAATTCTAACTGCCGTCTTCCAGAAGGGATGGACGCGACAAAGACCCCAGAACTATTCACCTCGGCAGGCGCACAGCAAGCGTTGCACCCTCTGCGTCGGACCGCCGACCGGGTCACCCGCCAGATCGAAGCTTTCGCCGAGAAGCTCGACCGCTTCAAGCAAAAGGGGAACCGCACCGATGATTTCGGTAACTACCAAGCCGCCTACCAGTTGGTGAAGAGCTACCAGACCTTGGCACAAGACGCGATCCAGGATATCTCGAAGCAACACACCCTGAAACGGGCCAAGATGGGTTGGAGCACGAGCCTCACCAACGGAACGGCTTCGCACGACTCCAAGACCGAAGAGGAAATCCAGCGACTGCAATTGGAAGCAAACACTTGGCAACTCCTTCTGAACCTGATCAGCATCGACGACCCGGCGACCAGAGAGAGCGCCAAACAAGCCCAGGCGACCGCCTTCCAGAAGCTCCACCGCTACTCCTCGGACCGGGACGTCTGGGAACACTTCCTGAGTGCCGACCATTACGCCCTAGAGTGTATGATTACGATGAAGTGGCTGGAACACACCGCAAAGACAGGGGGCCAAGACATCGATTCGGTCATTTCCGAACTTGAAGCCCAGGCCGAGAGAGGCCAGGGCTTGTGGACGCATGGCTGGCTCTACACGAAAGAGACGATCAAAGGACAGAAGCGACTGCGTGCCTGGCCTCAACCACTGGAGTCTAACGACCCGGGCATCACGGCTTCTCTTCTAAACTCGGAGAAGTCGGAGCCGTTGATTACCCAATTGGATCCGGATGCCGTCACCCGTCAGAGGCAGAAACTCCAGAAGCAGGACCAGTTCTACGAGCGGGCGACCTGGATGGCTTGCTGGAAGATGCTGCGTCAGGGAGAGAATTGGACGAAGATTCGGGAGTGGTCGGAGGCGCGCTTAGAGAACTGGCGCGCGGTCAGCTTGTGCGGCTCTAGCGTGGACCCCAATTCGGGTGGTGAGCGGACACCTCTCGATGATGGCTCTACTCGCATGATGAATTGGCGTTCTCAAGAGACCTGGCGGGCCGCTTGCTCTGCCCTAGCCCGGAACCCGAACACGGAAGACTTCGAACGGGCGGTATATGCCTTATTGTGCGGTGAAACCGAGGCGGCCTTCAAGGTCTGTCAAAGTTGGGATGACTACCTCTACGTTTACTTCAACAGTGTGGTGCTCTCTCGCTACCAGGGATTCTGCAAACAACTCCAACGGAAACTGAGCCACTCCCCCACGACTCCGGTCACCTTTGTGCCCGAACCGGTCGGCTATGGCGAGTTCAACAAGTTTGTGCTGTACACCAAGGGCAATGACCGGATCGGGGTGGAGGCGCGTAACCCGTATCGCACCATCCAAGCGGCCATCCTCGGCAAAGGGTACGATGCCTTTTTCTACTCGCTGGCCCGAGCCGTCTCCCAGGTGGCGGCGAACAAAGCGGAACAGGCTACGTTTGTACCAGATTTGCCTCCGGGTACCGTTGATGAGACTCTCCTCATCGCCGCGGAAGACAGTGATGCGTTGCGGATTGCGACTCATCTCTACATCATTGCCAACTCCCTTGGCTATGTCCGCACTGATACTCAATTCTTTGATACAACATCAGTGAATGTAATCGGGTACATTGCAGATCTTGAGGAAGCGGGCATTGTGGATATCATTCCCCTTTATGCATCGCTTCTCCCGACGCACATGGCCCACTCCGTGCTGGGGCAGGTCTTGATCGAGATCGTTGACCCACGAGAGAGAAAGCAGCAGGTCAGGCTCATGGACAAGTACGGCATTGATATCGAGGCTGTTCTGCAGGACCAGTGGCGATGGATCAGTGCCAGTGTCTCTGCCGTGGACCACCCACGCACCCTCAAACAATATCCCAAGGTTGTCCGACGTAAGGACGGCCACCGCGAGTTGGTTGTGGTCAAGAAGGACTTTATTGGCACGGATATCTCCGCCACCGACGAGAGGATCATCCGCAGTCTGGAGTGGCTTCGCTACGTTGATGGACAATGGGGCCGGATCTGCCAGCTAGGTGCCTTGCTATACCGGAAGTTTTACGGTAGGTCTCTACTCGCATCGAATGATTATATCTCTACTAACATTATCCACAGTGAAAGGAAAATTGTCTGCTGCTCGCGAGCTGAGCCGGCGCATGAGGCTGTCTGATATTTCTCGGGAATCTTTCGGGTTCGATGTGGCCGAGTTCCCTGCAGGCGTGGAGGATGGCATTGAGCCGAGCACTCCAGAGCCCTCCAGTCCGACCAAGTCCAGACTGTTGGGCAGCCACAGACGGAGCCGGTCGCTTGGCGCCCCGTCTACTGCCCAGACAAGCATCTTAATCCAACAGTCACAGACGATGCGGGACCTGGAAGAGCTGATTCTTGGATTCGATGCTCTGGAAAGGTTCGCGGTAACGTTCGAAAAGTTTGACAAGTAGGTCTCAATGTAGAGTGGATGGCGAGGATATGTGCTGACCCGTTTTTAGGAACAAACGCAGGCGTGATTCTGGCGCGATCAAAGATCTGAGGAACGAACTGCAGGATTCTCTTGATGAGATTGCGATCCACGTCGACGCGGTGTTGGACGAGTGGCTCGTCGTGGCCGACAACGGTAAGACGCCAGTGACCAGTCATGGAGCAAGGGCCCAGCTAACTCGCGATGATGATGATGTAGAATCCGAGCAGGCGGAACTTGACGAGATTAGAAACACCTATATCCCCGAGTTGTTCCTCGACTATCACAATGCCCTGTACTACGCGGGCCACGTGCTTAGCAGTGAACACCTGGTTCAGTGTATGAACATGGCGATACAGGTGTCGGAGAACGAATACCTGACCCGCAGCTTCGTATTCTCTCGGCGCATGGCGGAGCTGGTGGACGCGTTGGCCTTGTCCAGCAAGGCGATGGTGAACACTCGAGCGAAACCGGGCAAGAAACTCCTTGGAGGCGAGTCGTTGGGCATCTGGAATATAGACGTGACCGAGGACGAAAACGAGATCCTCCGCGAGGCGCGATAAATGTACTATCTGATGAGATGATGGGAATGTATATTACCGCCTTACCCCACCCTCTCTTGCATTTCTTTATCCTTACTTTCTTGTATCTGGGGTTGAGGGTTCCGGTACGATCTATTGCATATCAGGTCTGGATGGGTTCTATCGGTTTGGAGAACTGATCTCTCCTGCCGTACATCAATGGAGTTGCATTCATTTTCATAAATGTACAGTCGCGTAATCGGGGTGCTCAATCATGGGAATGATATAACTATGAGAGATTGGTGGCGTGGCATGAATGACGTGTGAGAAATGAGATCAAGATCAACAATCTCCCCTCACTGTCCTTTGAGTTCTAGGGCTTGATTCGTCACCAGGTGATGTTCACGTCTGCAGGCGATCGGTGAACTCGGTACAGGCTTGTGTCATCAACGCAAGGGGTGGCTTTCTTAAGTTCACTCTCTTTCGAGTGCCGCCCTAGAAGAGTAATCGATCCTTCCTGGCCACTGTGCTTCCCTTGTGACCACCTCGAAGCATGGCCTCCGCCGCTCCGCGTAACTGGCTATAAAGACTCTTGAAGAGCAGCTCGTAGTTCACTGGCTGTTTCTACTACCGTATTGTCCGCTTGGCATAGAATCCACCACTCTTCCGTGTTTGCAATATTGCGGATGAAGTTGGCCACTCCGATAAGACTGCTGGCATAAAGATCTGGCTCTGGGCGCCATGTTGACACTGAAAGGTGATTGGCGGGTGAAGTTGCCCAAGCCTTGGCTGGATATCGAGGGTGTCTTCAGTATGCTTATACCTTTTAGAACGAGGCTTGTCTACCGCCGGTTGACGGTTCTCCAGCTGAGGATGCAGCCCAAAAGTAGGCTCTTGCGGGGTGTTGGAACGTAACGTGGACATGATTTAGACCAAATGGTCCAGAGGTATTATTATATGGTTCTTGTTGTAGTGAATTTGAGGGTCAAGATATTGAGTTACAGTGGTTTTACCATGGATTACGGAGTAGTGCAACTTATTTTTGCTTGCTTCTAGAGTCAAGAAGATGATCTTCCCTCCACTGTTACTTTACTGCCATTAATTCACATGCGAAGGTGACCGGCGACAAGGCATGACAAACACAGCATCAAAGAGAGAAGGGAGGTGGACGGGAAAGGGTCGTGCACCGCCCAAATGCCAAGGCTGGTGGAACCACCATTGGGTCGCCGAGGCTGCTAGTCAAGGTCTGGAGTGCTGGATACGTGGTGGTGTACGTATCCAAATCAACCCGAAATTGTGGTCAAAGCTGGAGACAGTTTCGATCAAGTAGTAACTGAGATTTATGGATCAATATTGACAGGGTTGGATTCATAGTGGTTACAAATGTGGTCAATTGGGGACTCCCGGGTATACTCCTAGGTATACAGATCAAACAAACGAAGGAGAATGAAGGAGGGTCGGATTGGATCGAATGGAAGAAATCCTTTGATCGAATAAACAAGTCCTCATAAAGTAGATATTCAATAGAAACCCTACAAACAAGAATAATGAATAGATAATAATATAATCATAATAAAAGGAGGAAAATAAAAAAAAAAATAATAATAATAAGAAAAATCGAGTGAGGCAGTGCAACCCGCTTTCGACGAGTGACGGGCCAGCAATGGAAGCTCCGCTCAGAACGACTGGTGGCAAGTCTGCAAACGTTTCATCAAGACTCCTGAGTCCTGCGAGCTGTGGTCTTCTCTCTAGTCATCAGTTCTGAAATCACTATCCAAAATCTGATAACGTATAGACTGTATACTGTTGAGAGAGACTGGACAGAGGACTGGTTATGTACTCCGTACTTAGAGTCTGGACCGTACCAAGTGGAGACTGTCACAGCCATTATTATATTCTGAACGATGGGCTTCCTGATTGGGTCCAGGCTTGCAGACGGCGGGATTGGCGTCACCACCGACAACTAGACCAGTAACTAACTTCTTGCTCCAACTTTTCCGGTCCTTTTCTCTCTCTCTCTCTCCTCTGGTTAACACGAGATACACTGGCTCATCGGGGGTCTGAGTCTTGCATCAGATCCATACCCTTTCCTCTCGTCATATTCTTCAGATCCATCTCATCTTAAAGTCATAGTGAGGCACTACACAGCTTCCCCGGATTGGGTAAGAGACCCTGCCTCATCCCATCCTCATCCTCCTCCCTCTTGGGTCACATCTTGCCTCGCCTTTGCCCCCCGGCTGGGCTCTCATGCATGCGCTGACATCTCACCGACCCAGTCACCCTCTCGCCGTGCGCTGCTCATTGCTTCAGTTCGCCGAGGTAACACCGTAGCGCTGTGGTTGGTGGTCAATCGCCTGGTGTTTCCAATCTTGTCTCCCTTTTTCTCAACCAGTCGATCCTCGTTTCTTTCCTTTGCAACTGTACCTAGACGGGTCATCTCTCATCATTCTTCCATTCTAAGCTGCCTCCAGCGCCAGTCCACCTCATTGCAATCCATGTGCATATCCATTCCTTGCCAAGTGCCGGTCTCGCCCATCGTCCCGTCTCATCACTCCATTCGTTGTTTCAGAGACCATATGGCTTAAGAATTGACCCTGATCGTTCCCCCTAGCCGTCAATTCAGCAGAAAACCTTCCTCCAACCCACGCTCATGACCAGTCTCGGTTTGGATGTCACCGCAGGATCAAAGTGATCTGCTCCGTCTGGAGCCGCATTCTTACTGATATCGATATCCCTTTCTTCCGCCCTCGATTCCTTTGTCTCTCTTTGGACCCACTCTAACGGCGCGACCCCTTTGGAACGATCATGGCCGACTCTCCAGACGGGAGGGAGGATTCCTCCTCGTCCGCTCCCCAGCGACGTCGCGAGAGAGCCCCGACGATCACCATCGACACCTCTGCAATCACCCAGAACCCAGACCACTCCATCCCTCCTCCTCAGATCATACCGCCTCCGTCGCAACCTTCCCTGCAGATTACATCAGACAATGTCGAAGCGACGGACACCAGGGCGCTTCTGAACAACGACAGCATCACGCCTTCTGAAGGCGTGTCGCCCGGCTCCATTCGTTCGTTCGGCTCGTCCGATCTTCGCGACTACGATAGCCGACCTACATCGCCGCATAACTTTTCATCTCCCGCCTCAAAGATGACGGAGCCAGCCCCCAACTCCAATTACCTCTCCGTCCCCGGCGCGAGATCGCGCGGGAACTCGCTCGAGTCGGAAGACACGAATCATTCCTCGGGATCATACGGCGGCGACACGTATATCGGCACGTCAGGATCGCAAGGGTCCCGCGCTGATTTGACTCGGAACGTTGTTCTCGACGACGAAGAGGCGCTCCGACCCGACCCTGGCCGTGAACATGAGTTTGACGTGGAGGAGAACAGATTTGCCTTCTCGCCAGGTCAGCTGAATAAACTGCTCAATCCGAAGAACCTCGGCGCGCTACATGCCCTGGGTGGTCTCCGTGGGCTGGAAAAGGGCCTGCGAACGAACCTCAACAGCGGCCTGAGCCTGGATGAGACGAGACTGGAGGGCTCCATCAGTCTTGAAGATGCAATTTCAACGGCCTCCCGCGATTCTGTCCCCAAAGCGGTTTCTCAACCACCACGCCAGGCCACCACTTCGACCATGGGCACATCTTCGAAACAATCCGACGATTCGTTTTTTGACCGGAAACGTGTCTACACCGAAAACAAGTTGCCCGAAAGGAAACCCAAAAACATCTTGCAATTGGCCTGGATCGCGTACAACGACAAGGTGATTATCCTCCTGACGGTGGCTGCAGTCATTTCCCTTGCCCTCGGAATCTACCAGTCTGTGCGGCCATCCGACAACGAGGCCCGCGTGGAGTGGGTAGAGGGCGTCGCGATCATCGTAGCCATCTTGATTGTCGTGGTTGTGGGTGCCGCCAACGATTGGCAGAAAGAGCGCCAATTCGTGAAACTCAACAAGAAAAAAGAGAACCGGATGGTCAAGGTGATCCGCTCCGGGAAGACGATGGAGATTTCAGTCCATGACATTCTCGTTGGCGATGTAATGCATCTCGAACCAGGCGACCTGGTCCCGGTAGATGGCATCTTCATTAACGGCCATAATGTCAAGTGCGACGAGTCCTCGGCGACAGGTGAGTCCGATGTGCTACGCAAAACTTCTGGAGACGAAGTCTATAGTGCGATTGAACGGCACGAAAATGTCGCCAAACTTGATCCCTTCATCGTCTCCGGTGCAAAGGTATCGGAAGGAGTGGGAACGTTCTTGGTCACGTCGGTTGGCATTCACTCGACCTATGGAAAGACAATGATGTCCTTACAAGATGAGGGCCAAACTACGCCTCTTCAGGCGAAACTCAACATGTTGGCTGAATACATCGCCAAGCTTGGTCTGTCTGCCGGTCTGCTGCTGTTCGTGGTGCTCTTCATCAAATTCCTTGCCAACCTGAAGAATGGAGGTACTCCCGACGAAAAAGGACAGGCCTTCTTGCAGATCTTCATTGTTGCTGTGACTATCATCGTCGTGGCTGTTCCAGAAGGCCTCCCACTGGCCGTCACACTAGCGCTTGCGTTCGCCACGACGCGTATGCTTAAGGATAACAACTTGGTGCGGCTGTTGAGAGCGTGTGAAACAATGGGCAATGCGACTACGATTTGCTCCGACAAGACAGGAACCCTGACGGAGAACAAGATGACCGCCGTAGCCGCGACACTGGGAACCACGTCAAGATTTGGAGACAAATCCGCGGACTCGGACTCTTCAAACGGGACAAATGGAAATCGAGATCCGAGCCCCTTATCTCCTTCTGAATTTGCCTCGAGCCTGGCTGATCCCGCGAAACAACTCCTGCTCGACTCCATTGTGCTCAATTCGACCGCGTTTGAAGGTGAAGAGGATGGCACGATGACCTTTATCGGTTCGAAGACCGAGACGGCCCTTCTCGGCTGGGCGCGAACGTATCTGGGTATGGGGTCGGTCAGCGAGGCTCGAGCCAATGCCGAAATTGCTCAGATGGTACCTTTTGACTCGGGCCGTAAGTGCATGGCCGTTGTGATCAAGATGGATAAAGGGCGGTATCGAATGTTGGTCAAGGGCGCCTCCGAGATCCTGGTCGCCAAATCTACGCGCATCGTTCAAGACCCGACAAAAGACTTGTCGGAAAGGCCCATCTCCGACCAGGATCGCACCACACTGGACAAACTCATTACCCGCTATGCCTCGCACTCACTGAGAACCATTGGCCTGGTCTATCGCGATTTTGAACAATGGCCGCCTCGCGGAGCTCGCACGCTGGAGGATGACCGCAACCTTGCCGATTTCGATTCCTTATTCAAAGACATGGTGTTACTCGGCGTTTTCGGTATCCAGGACCCTCTCCGAGCCGGTGTAACTGATTCGGTCAAGCAATGTCAGCGAGCGGGTGTTTTTGTGCGAATGGTTACGGGTGACAATATCATGACTGCGAAAGCTATCGCTCAAGAATGCGGCATCTTTACCCCCGGAGGAATTGCCATTGAAGGACCCAAGTTCCGCAAGTTGAGCACCCGACAGATGACTCAAATCATCCCACGACTCCAGGTCCTCGCCCGATCGAGCCCGGATGACAAGAAGATCCTCGTCACGCAGTTGAAAAAGCTCGGGGAGACCGTCGCGGTTACCGGCGACGGTACGAATGACGCCCAGGCGCTGAAGACTGCCGATGTCGGTTTCTCTATGGGAATCACGGGTACAGAAGTTGCAAAGGAGGCTTCGGACATCATCTTGATGGACGACAACTTTGCGTCGATCGTCAAGGCCATGGCCTGGGGCAGGACGGTGAACGATGCGGTCAAGAAATTCCTGCAATTTCAAGTCACGGTCAACATTACAGCTGTGATTCTGACCTTCGTCTCGGCCGTGGCGAGCGACAGTGAAGAATCAGTCTTGACTGCTGTCCAGCTTCTCTGGGTCAACCTTATTATGGATACTTTCGCAGCCCTCGCCCTGGCGACAGACCCGCCGTCGCCCTACGTTCTGAACAGGAGACCCGAGCCGAAGTCGGCGCCGCTGATCACCTTGACCATGTGGAAAATGATCATTGGACAGAGCATTTACCAATTGGCCGTCACCTTGGTCCTGAACTTTGCCGGCCATAGCATCTTGGGCTACGAGGGTACAATCCTCCAGACTGTGGTGTTTAACACCTTTGTGTGGATGCAGATCTTTAACCAATGGAACTCGCGCCGGCTGGACAATAACTTGAACATCTTCGAAGGGCTGTTCCGTAACCGGTGGTTCATCGGGATCCAACTCATCATAATTGGTTTCCAAATCTTGATTGTCTTCAAGGGCGGCCAGGCCTTCTCCGTGCATGAACTGAACGGGCCCCAATGGGGAGTTTGTTTGGTGCTTGGTGTTATTTCGCTCCCCGTCGCGGTGATCATTCGGCTTTTCCCCGATGAGTTTATCTCCAGGCTCATTCCTAGGTTCTGGCATCGGAAAAAGAGTCCCAAGCTTTTGGTGTCGGACGAGGACCGGCGGTATGAGTGGAACCCTGCTTTGGAGGAGATCCGCGATCAGTTGAAGTTCATCAAGACCGTCCGTGGAGGTCGTTTGAGGCATCTCAAACACAAGCTCCAGCATCCCGAGGAACTTTTGCCGCGATCTCGCAGCAATTCCCGCTCACGAGACGATTCAATTCCCGGCACTCCTGTTGGCGATGGCAGTACTACTCCACCCCAACCGGCCACTCCGGAATCACGGTCGAGACGCCGTACTCGGTCTCGCTCAAACTCGACGTTTGGACCTGCAGCAGCAATGGCAGGCGTCGTTGCTGGGAGCATCGCTGGCTGGTCGCCGATCGAAAGAGCCCCATCGGGAGAAGGAGAATCGTTCAAATTCGATACGAACAACCCACGGGCAGGGCTGGCTCAGCAACAGGGCATTGAGATCCACCCCGAAACAGCCGCAGATGACCAGATTGTGGGAGAATACCTGGCCACGTCGAAGACTCCTCCAAGCCAAAACCCAGACCTCCTTCCCTTCTTTGAGCATGCTCCCGTCCGCGCTCCCTCCAGCCACAGCAGGAGGTCCACATCGCACCGATCTCGCTCTAGCCAGAGCCAAAGCCGGTCGTAGTGGCCATGTTTCTTTGTCACAATACCCCCAATACGTTTTTGGTGCCCGGAAGGGTCCATCCAACGATGTATACATACACGTCTTGCGTCGACAACATTTCCTTTCTGTGTTTTCTGTCGTTGTCACTTACCGTTGCACTTGCTCGCCTCACTTTTGTGGAGGCTTTGTTTTGTTCATTTCGGTCCCTTCTATTGTTAGATACCGCTTTGTTTGGCGTAGGTGGCTTGAAAAGGTCTGTTGCTTGTTGCTCATAGACTTAATCGCATGGATTGGACCTGCTGGCGCAAGTGAGGACGGTCTGATATATTCGCTTACTGTACATATAATCAAATCTCTCATGTGTTGATGTCCCTTGTAGACCTCAGTGCGTATGTCTCTTTCATATAAGTGTATTTTCTACCCAGCAGTTATGAACAAGGACCAACGACTGTTTGGTTGTCTGAGACTTTTCATGTATAAACACGCTTGCAACTGCTTGCAACAACCGCTCCTATGCCGATAGAATTCCAATCGAAATGTTCATGAGCATTTTCAACATATCATGCAAATCCCAATACCTTTACGATGTACTACAGTTCAACGACCAACAACCTTCAGTTCCAATATCCTCAGAGGCGGGAAAACAACCCCGGTGAACCCCATGCCCAGCCAGATCCCCAGGTCACAGCTATCGCCCACTAGCTGAGCGACAGGGCCAGTGTAGTAGACTTGGTTCTGCCAGACAAAGTTAGAATCGTTCCGAGTGTTTCAATGGAGAGAGGCATGTCACTCACCATTCCGACAATGGCACCCGCCCAGCCGATCAGAAACGCCGCGGTGGAAGCAATGCCAACCGGCAGCTTCTGGCGATTATTCCACGCGGACCAGTCATAGCCTTTGCAGCGCTGGAAGACCAGGTCCTCCAGCACGCTGATGGTGAACCAGATGACCACCCAGTATCCGATGAGCGGCAGGAAGTTGTTGAAGATCTCGTACAGGAAGTTGCGGCCACCGATGGCACACGACATGTATACGGCTGTGGTGAAGACGGTGAACACAGGGCGCGGGATCTTGCGCCACACATCGCCGAGCATCTGGAAGTTCATGGCCATCGAGTACGAGCCCGGGGCGTTGTTCGACACCACCGTGATGACGTTGACGACGGCGCACAGCTTCCCGAACGTGCCCAGCCGGTCGTACCCGGCCATCAGGAGACTGCCCGGCGTGCCGTCGTACAGGTCGGCCCAGCGCGGCGTGTGCGCCACGCCCGACCCCAGCCCGACGCCGAGCAGCAGGGTCACGCACATGGACAGGCTGCCGCCGATGGTCGTCACCGTCCACGTCCGCCACCGGCTGATGTCCGGCGGGAAGTACACGTAGTAGTCGGCCGCGAGGGGCACCCAGGACAGCGCCACCGACAGACATAGCGCAAAGAATGCCGCGCGGTTGGTGTTGACTTCCCTCGCGGAGCCGCTGGATGCGGTGTGCAGGTCGAACTGTGGGCCCGCCGAACCCGTCAGCACGCAGAGCACGATAAGCTGCGGGAACCAGGCGTATCTAGGACGCGCTCAAGGCTGTGTTAGCCACCGGGGCGGTTGGTGGGCAGGGGCAGGGGCTGTACCGTTCATAGTACTGGAAGATGGACATCCCAAAGGAGGCCATGGCGAAACTCGCCAACGAGACGATGACAATACCGACGACCACGGAGACGGTCCCGCCGGATATTTTGGACAGCAGCTGGCCGCCCACCATGGCGTTGATCATGCCGTAGCCCAGGTTGGTCAGCACATTCAGCACGCAGCAGATCTTGCTGGGGTAGTAGCCCATGAAGTATCGCGCTACGATCTGTCAGAGCATATCAGCCGTGCCGTCGACATCCAGGCCAATGCAATGGAGACTAAAGGCGCTCAAGTAGGTAAGTAGATGTGTGAAGACGTACAAGTGTGCGGTTCCCACTCCTCGCGCCCCAGGTACTCATATACCCGATGGCCAGCCCTCCCAGCAGATTGCCGAATACAGCGCAGAGCGCCGCGTCAAGGAAACTCAGATGCATGACGAGCGTGCCTATCGACCCGACAACAATGTTGTTCAATGCCATCCCCATGCTGAACCACATCAGAAACATGTGAAATATGTGTTTGGCGTTGGGCTTCATGCGCTCGTCGAGCGGGATGGGCTCAATGCCTCGGTTCTCAAGGCCTTTGACACATCGTGCCCAGCGCTGGTA
Organism: Aspergillus sp. MEXU 27854; assembly: GCA_019721355.1. Taxonomy (NCBI): domain Eukaryota; kingdom Fungi; phylum Ascomycota; class Eurotiomycetes; order Eurotiales; family Aspergillaceae; genus Aspergillus; species Aspergillus sp. MEXU 27854. The sequence goes on from JAGMTT010000003.1 coordinate 2,519,755, forward strand.
TCTCGACCGGAGAGACGTGTGATGGACCGGAGGTTCCTGATCATCTGAAGACGGGACGAGGCTGTGGACGGAGGGCGACACGCGGTCTTTTTCCAGATCGGGGTGCATACTGGGCTCATATAGCGGAGGTCTTTCTGGGGGAAGAGCGATGAGAGGCGAGAAAATCAAGAAAGAGCCGATTCACGCCCTGCCAGTCCCCTCTTGTGTCACGGATGTGAAGTTGAAGCTGTCCCAGACCGGAAATTACCGAGAGCTGGCAGTGAGAAGCGCTGCGCTCGCTGCTGGTATAAATAGGGTCAGCAAGAAAGGGGAGGATTCCAGGAGTTAAAAAAAATGGAGTCATGATGCTACTGCTTCTTCTGCTGCACTGACATCACCCTTTCTCTCGTCCTGTCTGGTAACACAGCACTCCAGCGCTGATATCGGCATTCCACAAGCACCGGACACCAGTCGGATGCCTGCCGCTGCATGGCTTCGGATCTGAACATCACCGGTGCAGAAAGCCTGAGGAGAAGGCGTGCTCGTTGCTCCTGACCTCTGTGTCCATTTGCCCAACAGAGCCACGGAATTCAGGACGATGGGGGCATAGCTCTCTGCACACATAGTCCCCGTTACCACCGGTTGTCTCGCGTGATTATCATGCACTCCGGGCTCATACGCTGGAAAGGTCGTACCTCGACGCGATTTGTTACAGGACGATGCGTATCACATACCATGGCCGGTATACTGACGTATAAGCTTGTCGGAGCCGGTTGTCTGGTATGCACCAACCACGCAAGGAGAGACCATGTCGATCACTTTAGAGAGAAAGCTCTCCAAATCCCGAGGCCAAATGCCTGCGGCACAGGCAAAAAGAGTTTGACAAGTATGGGCACGGTCATCATGTTCGCGGTGGATCGGCGTGGGCGTTTCAACCCGTGGACGCTTCGAACTGGATTTGTAACGTATGTAACCTGGAGGTCTGATCATGCAATAGGTTATGCTGCTTGTGTCGGCAAGTCTTGTTTCCTCGGATGTCTGTACATGGCTTGCATGGCTTGAATGGCTGGTGCATGGCGTTGCATATGCCGGGTGTCGTGCATGCATGGAGGAAGGTTTACATCATGGTTTCAAGTATGTAGAACCTTTGAAACGATTAGTATTCCTGACAAGGAGATAGATTCGATGAAAACTGATTGGATTGACTCGCTCTGAGAGATGCGTAGAAGACTAGAACCACAATGCCTCGGGGGGGTAGAAGACAGAGTGGTCCGGCACCACCTTCCATATAAGGAACCCTAGCTGACCTCATGTCATCACATAATAACATAGCATATCTTCTCTGCACAGTCTTGCACAAACCAATAGAAGTCTTATGCATTCTCAGTTACATAGCATGCCACACGCCTGCCGTTGCAAACCACTTCTATCCGACCACAGACTCCAAGCAATCTCAAAAGCTACCCAGCATCTATCACAGAAACCCGAGCCACAGAACGCCATAAAGCACATGAAGAAACCAGACCAGGAACAAACCAACCAACAGATAAACGCCACAGAACAACAATACCCAGTCTACCGACGACGATGATGCCCGCTACCGGCACTGCAAGTAGAAGACACAGATGAAGATCCACTGCGACTCGACAGCGAAGAAGAAGAAGAAGAAGAAGAAGAAGAAGAAGAAGACCCTAACGACCACGAAGCCACAGATTCATCCGCGTTACATGGTGAAGATGCAGCCACCGCGGCGGTAGTATTGACAGGAGTAGTGCTCGTTGCAGACGCAGATCGAACCCGCGCGAGTCTCGCCCGTATAGCCTCCACCAGGGTCTCCTCTGCCTCGTAGCTGAAGGGGACGTGGATGGGACCCACGAGCTGACTGTACTCGTCGCGCACGTAGTAAGTGATGTGTCTTCTTGCGTCGAGAGGGGAGCCGTGTGCCGCCTGGCTGTCGAGGACTATCGTTAGCTGTCTTGTGAGAACAAGGAAGAGAAGTAGGTAAACTTACGTGATGATTGCGCGCAGCGCAAAGGTCGGTGCAACGGACTGGATGTGGCGCTGGTGCGCTAGTCGACGCAGATGGTTCTCCCGACCAGAGAGAATGTTAGGAGGGTCAAAATCTACCTTGATAATCATCTTTGCGGTTGCGATGTGGATTAGGATGGATGTGCAAGAATTAGATTGTGAGACTAATAGGGTCCTGGTGACATTAGAACGGCTGCAAAAGCTGTTTCTGAATGATGAGGTGGTAGATACATGTTGTGATGCAGAGGCTTTTATAGAGAGAACACGTACATGAAGTGTCACGTCGGTTTTCTCTGATATCTGCCGTGATCAGGTCAAAGAATAGATTCTCACAGTAAAAGAGCCAATGGAAACAGGGAAGCACCGCTGGCTGGTGATGCTGCGGCATTTAGCCCTATAAAAGACAATGAGTGAATGCTGGAGACAGTTTCCATGGAGTATACAATGCACTATATCCCAGAATGAGAGTACCGTGAATGACGATGCTTGTTGCTTCACTTGAAACTAGCTGAGCTAGATATACGTTCACGATACGTTAATGCCTACATTAACCACTTGAAGCAGTTGCCCAAGTCTGGCAAGAAAGAGAAGTTAATCACATAGTGTCTCAACCAGGCAGCTGGGGCTCTAAGAGGATGTCTATTATTTTGACCAACCTCACCAATACCTACCAGTAAGACACTTTTGCTAGCTATATCAACATCACAATTACAAGAAAGAAGGCTTGCAAGTTCAAGTCAGCCATCAGAACACTCCCACGACCCCATCTTGATCCTGCAGTATAAATTCCAACACAAACCCTCACAATCGAATCAATTTATACCCTTCTTCAATCAGAAGCACCAACTAATTGGGGAGTGCGGTGTCCTTGATAGGCTGTCGATGGTCCTGAATCAAACAAGACAGGAACGTATGGAACGAGCGTGAAAACACTTCCATCTGGCCTGTGCTATGCAGACCCTTGGAGTACCCAAACAACAAATCCAGCCCGTCGTCACTCTCCTCTGCGTCTAGAGATACCTCAAAGACAGACGGCATATTCATTCTTTTCTCCACTGTCGCCACGAAGTCGGATGTGCGGTAGGAAGATGCAGTCGCACTCGCCCTATACTGGATTCCAACCTGGCCAATGGGCAGACAGTTCTCCGTCTGCTCAAGCCCAAGGCTGCTCACGATCATATCGAAAGGCACGTCGCTGTGTGACTCTCCCTGGAGTGTAACATCTCGGGCGTGCAGGACAAGATCTTCAAAGATCACATCATCCCCAGCACCTTGAAGACGGAGGGGCACCATGTTCATGAAGTTACCCACCAGACGCTCGACGTCCGGATGGGGCCGGTCCTCAATGATCTTCAAGATGACAATGTCGCTATCCCCAGTGTGGCGGAAAATATATGCTCGGAGGGCTGCAAGGAGGAAATGGAAGGGAGCAGCGTTGAGCATGCTAGTGATCCGTCGGAGGCGGCCGAGTGATTTCGCGTCCAAGTGCAGCCTGTGCCCGCTTCTCTCGATATCAACATTAGCGACAGAATGGGAATCACTAGCAACTGGTAACACCCTCGATGGCTTCGGCAGACCCCTAAGGTTAGAAAACCAATATCGCAGATGGGAACGGATTTCGTCCGACTTCAGGTGCTCGTTTTGCCAGACAGTAAAATCAGTATAGGTTGCTCGGGGGTATGCCACACATGTTGGATCGCCTCCTGCGGCTACCATATCATAGAGCTTAGTCCAGTCATCGAGGAAGATTGAAAGGCTGGTTCTGTCGAAGCAGAGTGGGTGAGCAACGATTGCAAGAATGTGCATATCATCCTGCAATTGGACCAACAAAGCAGCACCAACTTCACCCCTTGCAATATCCAACGGCCGGGATGCCTCTGACAATATGTAGTCATTGATCTGACTGGCAGATGAAGACTGGTGGAACAGGTCATGATGTCTGAGTAAAAAGCCCCCGGTGGAGAGAACATCCTGGAAAATGGACTTGTTGACCTGGCAGAACGCGGTCCGGAGAGCAGTGTGTCGCTCAACCACCATGCGAAGGGTACTGTCAAGTGTCTCAAGCGATGGCACCCCCTTTAGCCGGAAAGTTGCGATCAGATTTGCCAGCCCTTTGTCCCCCAGCCCGTCCAACATCGAAACGAAAGGTGCCTGGAAAGCTGACGGGGGTACAGCACCTGCAGACTGGGATCTAGGTAAATGGAAAGTTGCCTTGGAGCTGTGAGACATCCCTGCGTTGGGTTTCTTTGTGCTAGTGTCGGGAAGAGCTCCGTTCGATTGGCCTTCAACTGCAGTCGGCATTGCGACCACAACCTTTCCTACCAAGTCATGGATTGACTGGGCTGCAAGAATATCAAACAACGACACATCGACGCTGGTCACTTCCTTGAACCATCTTCTGAACTCCACAGCGACAATCGAGTCCAGGCCATAGAACGACAGGGCATTGTTAGGGATTATGGATTCCGGTGGAGTGCCCAACACACCAGCCACTTTAGTGATAAAGGCCTCGAGAGCGATGTCGATTCTCTCATCCACGGTGGATGCAGTCTGCAAAAGAGCAGCAAGGTTCTTTGCCCCTTTGCTGGTTGTTGCGGCTCCGTACTTTCGGTTGGCATACAGGCCACGGAAAAGGGAGCGGCCAGACCAGTAAACATCAGGATCAGCGACATTGATCCCGATGATGATCTGGTGCCAGTCCAGGCCCTCGGAATCGCCCTCGGGGAAGTCAAGACTCACAGCCTCCTCCGCCTGGTACAGGAGCTCCTGCTCCGTGATTTTATCTAGCTTGTTTCTCTCCAGGCTTTGGCGGGCAATATCACTCTCGGCTATGAGCCCTCGGGTGGTAACAGCACCAGCATTCATGGTGGTAGCAGCTCGGCCCTGCTCCCGACGCCAGCGGGCGAATGCATCAAGCCACGCATTTGCTGCAACATAAGGTGCCTGGCCTCGGTTGCCCCATACGGATGCACCAGACGAAACACAAACGAAGAAGTCCAGCCTGCCGGAAGTTGTAGCTAGGTGTAGGTTCATGGCTCCCTGACATTTGGCGTAAAGAGCATGTCTCAATTGCTTCAAAGTCAGAGTCCGAATCATTGCGTCTTCGAAATCAGCTGCAAGGTGAAAGATGCCGGCAAGAGAGGTCCCGAGAGCTGCTGTTACTCCTTCAACATCAGATAGCAGGCCTACATCACCTTTGAACACGATGACTTCGGAATCTTTCGACCTCAGCCAATCTACTGTCTTCTTCGCCTCCGGCTTCTGGTCACCGGAGCGAGAAAGAAATGCAAATTTCCTTGCTCCACGAAGGTGCATCCATTCGGCGAGAACAGCACCCAGTCCACCTAAGCCGCCCACAAGGAGATAGAATTTGGCAGGGCTAAAGAGCTGCTTATGTCGGTAGGTTGGCGGCTTGACCATGACCATGTCATTATCATTTGGAATCATGACGATCTTCCCCGGCTTTCTGCCAAGCTGTAGCATGCGGAATGCCTTTTCCGCCTGGCTATAGGGGAAAATGTGTAAGGCTTCTGGCGGACCGACTTTACCACGGAAGCATAGATCAAGTCCGTCAGAAAGCATCTTACGACCAGCTTCTGGTCTCTCTTCAAACACGGTGACCATGTCGAAAGCAGTGAACGTTGCGTTCCTGCGGAAGACATCCATGCCCAGGTTCGAATTCTGATGGATATCTCGCTTTCCAATCTCGACAAAGCGGCCGAAGGTTTTTATACATCCCCAACTTGCTTGTAGCAAGTCTCCGGCCAGGCTGTTCAAAACGACGTCAACGCCTTGACCGTCCGTTGCTTCGGACACCCCATGGACAAAAGAGTCGTCCCGGGAGGAGAATATCTGGGAGTCCAAGAGGCCATATCGCCGCTTGAGGACCTCCCTTTTTTGCTTAGAACACGTGGCTAGGACCTTCGCACCGATGTTCTGCGCAATTTGAACGGCCATTTGTCCCACGCCGCCAGCTGCGGCATGGATCAAAACAGTCTCTCCCGGCTGCAGGTGAGCTATATCAACGAGACAGTACATGGCTGTGCACAGGACGACGGGAAGACATGCGGCGATAGGAAAGTCAACCGATTCAGGAATCCTGTGGCAGAACAAAGCATGCGTTCTCACCCGTGAGCCATGGGCACCCATTCCGGGGCTAAAGCCGACGACACGGTCTCCTGGCTGAAATTCAACGTTGTCTATCTTGGCTCCGACGCTTGTGACGACTCCTGCAAACTCGCCACTCATCTTGGTATCCTGGATGATACCCATCGCCACAGCAATGTCGTGGAAGTTGATAGCGGAAGCCATCACCTTCACCTCGACCTCGTTGTCGTGGAGAGGCCGATTTGTGATTTCGTCGTTCTCAGCGAAGTACAAGGACTCCAACAGGCCCACCTGTCCGATCTTCAAGGTCAAGGCAGGGTGGTCGCCAAATTTTTGAAGTTTTGGCTCGTTGCCGATCCCGTTCGGTAGTTTGCGGTTGAGTTTGACATCTTCTTCGACGCGCGGAATATACAGACACCCTGATCGATCGGCAAACTCTTCCTCGGCATTGCTCGGATCGGCCGCCTGAAGTATACGTTTCGCAATGAGACTCTCGGGGCTCGCGGCCTCCACGTCCAGCGTGATAAACCGTGACTGCTGGTTCTCGTTGCGGATAGTGCGTAGCACACCCAAGATTGCGGCCTGGTCAGGGTTACTGCATTCATTGGTAGCACCCTGCAACAGCCAGACCACCGTGATCTTTTCACGATTGAGCAAGTCGCGAAAACCAGCCCAGCGCGCCTCGGACACCTTGATGTCCTCATCCAAAGATGCAAGTACTACAACTGTCGAGGCTGGAAGCTCTTCTCGAGGCAATAGAATGGGATCCACCTCTGTAACTGTCTGTGTGGCCTGGGAGTCTCGGAGCTTCTGGACTATACCTTCAGTCCGTGGAGCGGCCAGGTCAGAGGACGGCATGATGATCGCCAGGTTAATTGCGTCACTATCAGCGGATTTTCGGCGAGAGATTTGACAATTGTTCCAAGACAGTGCATCCTGCTTGTTATCCTGCTTGTGAGGGTGTGTACGTATCAAAAATCCCCGGGGAGAAAGCAGTGACTCGAGACTCTCTTTCGGAAGACTCAATGTGTCGGACAAATGAACAATAAGATCATAGTTCTCCTTTGGCTTACAGACGCTGACCAGATCTTCTGAATAATCCTCCAAAATAGGAGCGAAAATATCCTGGTCTTCGTCGGTCCAAATGTCGAGTCTGGCAAACCGCGGACGCTGCGTGCCGGTGAACCATATGTGGGGGATAATTTTCAGGACATCTTCCCCTTGAGAAGTGATACAGAGGATTCTAGATGTAGGGTATTGAAAGCTAAAAGTCTCGAGAAGTTTGGAGAGGTTCGCGCCATCGGTATGCTCTTGAAACTCAAAGCATGGCTGCCACCGCTGTCGGAAAAATAACGTGCGATCCTTAGACCTGGCGGAATCTGTCTGCATAGCGGTGGCCTCGATGTCACGAGCTTCAACCATCATCTGTCCGTCAGGTTGGTAGATGAGAATATCATTTATGGCCACCCGGGGACTCGGAAGCTGCGTAAATGTGGAGATCGTGTATTGCTGTATGTCCGAGCTTCCAGCCTTCGACGCAAAAGTCCCAGACACGTCAATGGATCCCATAAAGGTTGACACATAGCCTGTGGTGATCTGTCTTCCTAGCAAGGCCTCGATCACAGGAAACATCAAATGCCACGACGCGTCGAGAAAGGTAGGATGCATGATCGTGCCCTCAGCTAGTTCATGGGCGGACTGGAAGCTAGGGTCAAAGGAAATCTGCGTAACTGCAAACCCAGGCCCAGTGGCAATATCATCTTTGAGCAACGCAAACCGCGGGCCGTAGTGCGAATTGAGCTCCCCGAGGCACGAGTATAATGTCACGGGGTTCATATGACGATCAGATCTAGCATACAGCTCTTCAGGATCTGGGTACTTTCGGGCCGGTTTCAACGCCACCGGCGCGCCGTACTCCACGCAGATACGCCCGTGACAATGGTCCGAATACTCGTTCGACTCGTTGTAGGACGAGATCGTAAACTCATACCAATCATCCGAGGTCGTCCTGGAAGAAGATGTGACTGGGTGAAGTTCCAACAAGACCTCGCAACCTTGGTCGCTGTCCTCTTTCAGAGTCAAGGCGGATTTGACGATAACGTCCCGCAGTTTGATTTTCTTGATGCGCACTTTCTCGCTTTCGAGGCGAGCGCCTGCCTCGATGGCCATGCAGACGAAGCCGGCAGCGGGGAACACAACCCTCGAGTCGATGACATGATCCTTGAGCCAGGGTATCTCGGAAAGACGGATGTAGTTCCGGAAACGAGGCATGTTTTTGACAGAGCCCGGAACTGGAGCGCCGAGCAAAGTATGTCTCCATGGACGATGAAGATACTCGTCGACCAGACGTGTAGTGAACCAATGGTCTTTATGATTCCAGGAATATGATGGAAGATCATGCAATCTGGTTACATCCGACTCCTCAACGACCGAGTCACCAATCATGGCATGGTTCTTATTCACAGCCTTAAGATTTACTGGATATCCAGTAGCGAACAGCTGACCTGCAGCTTCGAGAAGGCTTTCGTAGGCGGGCACACTCCGACTGAGGGTGCCAAAGTACGGGATTTTGAGCTTCAGTGCGGACAAAATCTCACGAGAAGGGCCCTTCAAAGCGGGATGCGGTCCAATCTCTAGAAGTAAGTCGACATTGCGTTCTTCATTCTCATCGAGGACGGTCCCAACTAGAGCATCCATAAACCGAACAGGACGAACCATGTTCTGTGCCCAGTAGGAAGCATCCATTCGTTGTGAACCCGAGTCTCGCGCAGTCACACTCGAAAACATGCGGCAGGTAGCTTCGTGGGTTGTAAATGATGGGTTGTCTTCCAACGATCGCTCATAACCTGGGGCAAGCGGCAGCATATGGTGAGAGTGGAAGGCCTGCTCGACCTTAAGCAGCCGCGCAAAAACCCCGCCTTGCTCCAAAGATGCCTGGAAGTCATCAATCGCGTCCTTATCACCAGAGACCGTCACACTTGTAGGGCTGTTGATGGCTGCAAGCGTCAACCGGCCTTGGTAATTCTGAAGCTCAATGGCCATCTCATCCCGACTCATGCCTACAGCTATCATAGCACCTGCACAAGATTTACCAGCACCTGCACTCATGTGGAGGCCCCGGTAGTAGGCCACAATTATCGCTGCATCTAGAGACAGTATTCCCGCAGCATAAGCAGCAGCAATCTCACCAGATGAGTGGCCGCAGACTGCAGTGGGAACGACACCCCATTGCCGGAGGAGACAGACCAATGCAAGCTGTATTGCAGTACAGATAGGCTGGGAAAATTGAGACTGCCCTAATCGGGAGGTTTCTTTGTCACGCTGGAGTTCCGTGATAATTGACCATGAGGGTCCATCAGGAAGAGCTTGAAGGACTTGGTCACATTTCTCCAAGACATCTTTGAACAGCGGGGATTCCTGGATAAGCTGTCTTCCCATGTCAGGGGATTGAGCACCTTGACCTGTGAATACGAATCCGACACGAGTAGCTTCCTTCGACGCCGCAGTCCACGCAGCCGTAGTTCGTTGGGCCTCCAGATCATGTAGTACAGATGATCGGTCGTGGCCAACGGCAAACGATCTCCATGAATGCATGGATCTCTTTGAGCTCAGAGTATACGCTAGACTCTTGGTGTGCAGGTCAGTCTTTCCGTCGTTGTATTCTTTCAAGGCCTTCACGGACAACTTCCCGCCCTGTTCGGAGTGGGAGGAAATTGGAATCAGATATGGCCGATTATAGCTGTTGACTGCCAGTTCAGGAAGGTCTCGTGGGCATGTAGGAGGCTGATCATAGGCCTCCAATATGACATGCGCATTCGACCCTCCATACCCAAATGAGTTGATACTTGCACGCCGTGGAACGCCGGTACTGTTGTTCCACGGCATTTTGGTAGTCGGCACTTCAATCTTCCACTCCTTGAAATGAATATCAGGGTTTGCCTTATTGAATAGCATATTGGGTGGGATAATGCCATTCTCCATCGCCAAGACAGTCTTTATCAAGCCAGCAAGTCCAGATGCACCTTTGGTAGACGGTCAGCTAATCCGAAAATACTCTTCGAACAGTTCTCGAGCACGCACCTTCCAAATGCCCGATGTTCGCCTTAATACTTCCAACGTACAGTGGGGTTTCCCTCGATCTGGTCGCAAAAACGGAACCAATGGCTCTGGTCTCCCCAGGATCACCGACCTTGGTCCCAGTTCCGTGGGCCTATAGAAGCACCTCAGCAAGGATAGTAGGTGGACAACTGCAGAACAGCTTTACCTCAAAGAATTGGGTATGATCAGGGTCAAGCCTAGAGCTGTGGTAAACGGATCTGATTAGAGCTTCTTGCGCCTCGGAAGACGGGAGAGTGATTCCATCTGTCTTGCCATCGTGGTTGGTAGCTGTGGCCCTCACTATAGCTCTTATACGGTCTTCGCACTGAAGTGCATCGCGTTCAAGCTTGAGGACAATTGCACATATTCCGTCACCGCGAACATAACCGCTACCATCCGCATCAAAGGAGCGACAGCGACCGTCACTGCTTAGGAACCCCATATCGGCTAGGGTTTGGTAGACATTTGGAGCAAACTGAAGGGCAGAACCGACAATCACCGCCATGCCTGCTTCCCCATTGTGTAGTGACTGGCTACCCAGATGCAGACCGACGAGAGAGGATGAGCAGGCAGTGTCAATGGTCATACTTGGGCCATGGAAACCGTAGAAGTAGGAGATGCGGTTACTGAGGATGGGATTTCCGGTGCCAGTAATGGCGTAAGTCGGGTAGTATTCCAAGTCCTTTCCGTGCAAGGAGTTGTAATCATTTGCATTGGTGAATGTCCCGCAGTACACCGAGGTGTTGGACCCGCGGACGTCCTCCAGGGGGATCCCAGCGTCCTCGAGTGCTTCATAGACAACCTCGAGAAGGATCCGCTGTTGCGGGTCCATTGCAGCAGCTTCTTTGCCAGAAATGCCAAAGAACTCATTGTCAAAATGACTGAGGGGTTGGTCAAGGAAGTAACCGCCTTTGGCGTTAATCTGATTGAACGTCAGCACTTACCCTTTATGAAGGCTAAGAAGCGTCGTGTACGCACCGTTCCCTTGTGAGATCCATCTGGATGGAAGAAAGCGTCAATGTTGAATCTATCTTCCGGCATCTTCCGCCAGAGATCCTTCTTCTGGATGATATTGTCCCATAGTCTGCTTGGTGTAGTGGCTCCCGGCACACGGCAGGCCATACCGACGATGACGGAAGGGTTATCCATGTTGAGGAGTAATAGAACAACAACTTGACTTTGACTGGTGCTATTCTATTGTGAGATGAATAGGGCTGGGAGGGGTCGTGTAGAAGACACTTTATATAGCCCCGACACATGAAGGTCAGCCCACACGTCTCAGCAGGGTTTCATATCAACCTTTCAAAAGTCGGATTTGAGTAAATGATCATATTTGACTTTGGACGCGTTTCCATGTGATCCTGACGCAAAAGACACCGGATAGGGCTTGAAAGCTCGAGGTCCAGGCTTTTTTCTCCTCCTGTAGAGAGTTGGATATGAGCCTGTGCCAAGCAGAGCACGATAATCCATGGCTGAAAATCATCCAAAACAGGGTATATGCGTATATACTGTGGAGAATGAGTATCTGTTACCAATCAACATGGGATATTTCTTACGATGTATGTGATGGCAATCGGGACGAGTTCCGCTCTATGGATATCTTCACCAGATCCTGATTTTCACTTGGTCCAAGCCCAGTTAAGTCATTCGTTGCCACTGGTAATGCATGATACCATAAATTGAGATGTTTATGGGGACTGAATGCAGGTGGCTCAATGCAGTTCGAGTGCTTTGTTACTTCCATCGTTGGTTTCTGCTGCAAATTAGTACTGCCCGTTGTCCTCCAGTCGACCAAACAACCACTGCTCATGAGGCATAATGAAGATACTCTGTCTTCACGGAAAGGGCTGTAGCGGGGCCATCTTCAAGTCACAAACCGGTCAGTTCTTCAACGAGACTAACTAGAGTGCATGCTAACATAGTCATTGAGTGGAAGACGGTCTTCGTTCAAATCTACTGGATCTGGACATCGAATGGGACTTTCCGGATGCACCATTCACCAGCCCTCCGTTTGCTGGTATTGATCAGGTCTATGACCCGCCATATTACGAATTCTGGTCCAAGGACAGCCTAGCGACAATCCGTGGTAGTTGCTCTTGGTTGTTCCGCTACATTGAGCGAAACGGGCCTTATGATGCAGTGATGTCCTTCTCGCAAGGAGGAACCCTTGTTGCAAGTGCCCTGCTTCTGCGTGAAGCAGAGGCGGCTCACCTTCCGCAGCCTTTCAAGGCGGCTATTTTCTTCGGCGGAGGCCCACCCTTGACGGTGATGGACAGCCTCGGGTTTGACATCGCCGAGGATTCCTGGCAAAGGGACCGCGTTTCCCGTGCGTCACTGGCCGAGTCAAACAAGAGTTCCCACGAGTCGAGAAAGGGGCAGTGGGTGGGCCCGTCTTTACGGGACGGTGAAATAACAGAAGAGGAGCTCCGTGACGAAGTTGCCGGCGCATACTGCATCCCCATCCCGACGCTTCATTTCTACGGGTTCAATGATCCACGTCTCGAATGCGCAGTGGAGCTCTCTGGTATCTGCGAGTCAAAAAAAAGGAGAACTTATACTCATCATGGACGCCACGAAATCCCGCGTATGTCTTCTTTCAGCAGAGCGGCCGCGGAACTGGTCCGAGAGTTGCTGAATGAAACCGGTACGACATCGAAAGAGTCATGAGTCGGGGAATCCTGAGAAATGTATGGCGAAACATGATGTTATCGCTGGATCCATGGTTGGTGTTTTCTAAAGTTTGTTTGGCTTGGAGGCCGGATTAGCTTCCTAGGCAGGCGGTCTTTAGCACGTAGTCTGCAAGTGATAAAGTCGTCTATCAGATTATTGTTCACGTTGATCATCCAACTGCTGAAAGTTCACGGACCACGCATAGCTGCAGGAAACCTTTTCAGGACTTTCGGGCCCACTAGATGCATTCCAGATCGAAACCCCGATCGCGTTATGTCACGACCGACCAGTCGGAAGACTTGATCTCAGCAGTCGCTGGGACATCTTACCTCACAGGCAGATGATGATGCCAGTAGGCACTATCTTGTTTTGTCCTTGGCGCCCGCATGCACTAGACGCCTGCCTGTCCTGCTATTGGATGTGCTTGGAGAGCTGAAATGCATCACTCTGGGCTTTTCGTTTCATGCATGGATCTGGATCTCACGCGGTAGAGTAAGCTTATGAAAGTATAACGGGTTTTGGCCGGCAGAGTCCCAGATGACGAGTGTAATAGTGAAAGTCGTTTCTCTGCTATGAGAGCAGCCAAACAAGCCGAGTCGCACCGTAGACGTCATCAACGCACAGACTTTGTTGGCGGTGTATCCAAGGGGGCATCGTTCTTCTGAAGAAGCATTAGTGTATAGAATGTCCGCAGGTATGCTACTTCGCGATAAACTCCGGCGGGCGAAAGACGCGGGGGACTTCAACGCGGGGCTGAGCAAAGTGCCCCAATCAACAGTACAGTTGTCTTGTCATGGGAATCTCAATTCTGCTCCGAAAAGTAACAGCTGTAGGTCTCTGACAGAGTCGGATATTCCAGAATTTCAAGCGTCGGCCGACTGTATGGATCGCCCAGCAGCCTTCCTCCCTTTGGCTACTGCGATGAACCTGCGGGCTGATAGGGTCAAAGAATCTTGGAAGCTTGCAATGCAGCTTGAACCATTGCGACCATCGATGGAAGATCAATCCACGATGCATCCCTGAGTGATCCATACGAAGCTTTGTCTAGGTTGAACATAACACCTAGGTCGTCAAAGTAAGAGTGGTTCATCATGATGAATACCCTACCGAACCCTTTTGTGCAGATCGTGTTCATGAGAACCGGCCACTGCCGAGGTCCGCAGGGAGAAGCCGCAGCAGCGAATCAACTGGCTGATTCACCCTGAAGGATTCACAGAGACAGATGACATCTGTCTCGTTTGAGGCACCACATGGGTGACAATCTCCATACTTAAGAGCAAAGATCAGATTTAACCGAGATTCGCGGGGCGGATCCATGGATTTGCAGTGGGTGAAGAGCGGGAAGTGGTTTAAGGTGGTGGAGAGTCCACTAGCGGAGGGGTTGTTTGGATGGTTTGATTGGGGTTCTCTATCAGCTGTTCGTACTTTCTCTCCACACCCCCTTGTGAGGTGATCTCTGTCCTCTCCCTTCTCTCTCTCACGCATGTCTCTCACGTCAATCTCCTCGTTATTGTAGACGATGGAGAATAGCACCCAAATACAGCCCGGTGGCCTGCAGAGCCTTTGGCTGAACTTCTGGGGAAAACCCCTTGGCATCACTTCTGCTCAACTTCTCTCATACGCCCTTCTGATCGCTGCGGCATACCCAGTCCTCGTGTCATTCCTTCGTTTTCGCCGTCTGAAATGGCTTCATAAAAACTACAACTACCCGACTCGGGCGTCTCTCTCCCGCATGACGGATGATGAAGCATGGGAGATTCAAAAGGTCATGTTGCAGCTGGAGTTCCCCTTCATATTTATCAAGGCTCTTCAGTTCGCATTATTCAGAGTGCGTACTGGCTCACATCTGGTTCCTTTATATCTGTAGCTGTCTCTTGCTAATGACTTCAAGACCTATGGCATACCCACCATCTCCAGGCTCCTCACCACCACCAGCCAATTCTCTAATCCCGAGACGTCGCTCAAACGCTACACTGATACTAGCGCTTTGGTTCAGGAATTCATGGGCCACAAGCCATCTTCCAAACGCGTCCTGGAGTCGATCGCAAGAACGCGCTGGATCCACAGCGGCTATCGGTCTGCGGGGAAGATCTCGGAAGATGACATGCTATACACGCTTGGCCTGTTTGCAATCCAGCCGGTGAGATTCATCGAGAGATTCGAGTGGCGTAAATTGAGTGATCTCGAGAAGTGTGCGATTGGCACCTTCTGGAAGAGCCTGGGAGACGGGCTAGGTATCAGTTACGATGCCCTCCCGTCCTGCAAGAAAGGATGGCAGGATGGGCTTCAATGGTTAGAAGAGATTTCCGACTGGAGCGACGAATATGAGGTGCGGTGTATGCTGCCTGATGCGAAAAACCGCGAAGTCGCCGACCAGACCACCGCCGTGTTGGTGTACATGCTCCCGGGCCCGCTTAAGCATATTGGGCTGAAGTTCGTCTCTTTTATGATGGATAACCGGTTACGCAAGGCCATGTTGTAAGTGCCACTCCACTCAAAGGGGTATCAAATGGCGATGTCCTGTTACTCACGCCAACTCAACAGGTATGAGGCCCCACCACCTTCGTACGCACGGTTTTTCTCCTTCCTGCTGTCCGCCCGTCAATTTGCCTTGCGCTACCTGTCGCTTCCTCGACCTTACTTCCTGCGCTACACCAGCTTCACTGAGGAGCAGGACGAGAACGAACGCGTTTTCATCACCCAGTGGGATGCGGCCCCGTATTATGTCAAACCCACGTTCTGGAATCGATGGGGACCAGTTGCTTGGTTGACCTGGGCACTCGGGCTGCCTCTCCCAGGTGATGATGGCAACAAGTACTACCCACAGGGCTACTACATCCCTGATGTTGGCCCGAAGTACTTTGAAGGCAAGGGACGGAAGGCGTTGGACAAGACTCTAGACGATTTGAAAACCTCTCGGACCGGGAAATGTCCGTTCCATTGATGAGAGACCATAGTCCGCAGCATGGGTTTCTTCAGTCGAGTGATATTCCTAGTTTGCTTCCAATACCCAAGATTGAGCTATATTTTTTGAATTTACCTTAGTTCATCTCGTCCTTCCGTTCTGTCAGACTGGTGAGATCATGATTATATGGCAGCGTGATGAATCTCGATTTATTTCAACAGTTCCCTTTGAGCATCATATTGTGCAGGCATAGAAATCAAATCAGGAGGATCCTCAGCGATGGGTAACGGGGATCATTCCGTTGGTGGACGGATAATGCTTCAGCCCCAACTAATTAAGCAATTTCTCTCCCAACAAAAACACTTCTGGTCATCATACATAAAGGCGCATGAATTCCCACCGGGAGTATCAGCGATTGCAAGATGGACACGCCTTCGTTGGAAGGATTTGCTCGACTCAGTCAGAATATATATTTCCACGAACCGACATCACCGCGTGTCCCGGCCCCCGTATCCCCGACGCTGATCGTCCTGTGCACATGGTTGGGAGGCGCAACCATTCGCAGGATCTCTAAATACACAACCGAATACCAGCGACGATTCCCGACTGCTTACATTCTCCTCATCACTGCCAATTTCTCCGACATCACCATCCGCTCCTTTCAAGCGATCCGTCGCGGACTCGCCCCAGCCCGCGAAGCCATCGCGCGTATCCTGCCGTCCAACAGAGCGGCCACGACGCTCCTCCATATCTTCTCCCATGGCGGCTGCAACACCGCCGCGCAGCTCGTCCGCTCGATGAGTGAAAGCTCCGATGGTACCGGCTTCCTCTCAACGCTCCGACTCGTCGTTTTCGATTGCTGCCCGGGGGACAACGCATTCGGCCGCTCTTACAATGCCGCCGCGCTATCCCTCCCCAGCACGCAGCCCACTAACACCATTGGCAAGCTATTGCTCTATCCGACGATGGGGATGATTACTAGTCTTCAACACATGGGGTTGATGAACTCCGTGGCGGATCTACGATCCGAGCTCAACGACCCCACTTTGTTCGGGGCGGCCGCGCGGAGACTCTACTTGTACTCACAGGAGGACGAGATGGTCCAATGGCTGGATGTCGAACGACACGTGGATGATGCTCGCGCTAGAGGCTTTCCGGTTGATGGAGTACGCTTCGAACAGGGTCCTCATTGTGCATTGGTGATGGTGGATGGGTCGCGGTATTGGAGGGCGATTGAGCAGGCCTGGAGTGAGACAGGTTGTCTTGAGGATGATTCGGTTCAGGTTGAGAAATGTAAGCTCTGATGGTGTCAGATACTGTACATAGTATGTTTTCCTAGGTATATAGGTAGTCTGTCCGATATCTGTCGTATAGCAGCGCTCCCACACGTCGCTCTTTCACTCTCGTAAAAATGGAAAGAAGAGGAGGAAAATGGAACGATGGAACCGATGCCCTTGACATATTGAGTGAAACAGTGTTCCTACTCATCTAACGAATGGTTGTATTTTGTGGTCTGGATCGTCGATTGGAGTGGTAGAGGAGTGTACTCCTTACAGTGTAGAGGGAAAGCTCCAGCTTGAGGTGGTTAGGTAATGTTAGGTAATTAACTTGCCGGATGGAGACCTCTAGCTTCCTGTCGAATTTCCTGGACACACCTCTCACTTCACCAACATCCCACCCAATTAGCTATTTCCCACTGCTGAACAGTCGTCGTTCCATATATACATTGTGTCCCCGCTCTGCTTTTCCCCTCTGCTATCCTCCCGCCATAATGGCGTCACCGACTCCGGAAGGCGCTCCGACGCCGCTCAGCAGCTTTCCCCAGGACCCCTCCGAATTCGACAGCGACCCGCGCATCTCCTTCTCGAAACTCGACAACAAATTTATCTTGGAAACGGAAGATGGACAGGAATTTGAATTCGATACGGTCTTGAAGCGGTGGATTCCGACGGTGTGTGCGCGCCTTCTCTCCAGCTGTGTCATTCCTCCTGTGTTGTCCGGCTGTTGAGCTCCTCCTGCTTTGCTGTTTGGTTTCTTTTCCTGCTGCCGCACGTCGCCGCAGCAAGGCCCATCCGTGGAAGACCTTTGTTCCGTTGCACATATGCTGGCACAGCTACCACTGCATGGGATCGTGGTTGGTTCGTGACACTGATTACCTGCGCGCCGTGGATGTTCTCCAGGTCGACGAAGACTTGCTCCAGAAACAGCAAGAAGCCTACAAAGTCGAAGGTGTGGACGAGAACGAACAAGTCACCGCTCAGCAATTGAAGAAGAAACGGAAGCAGCAGACGAATAACGATGAGGTCGGTCAATCGCCTTGATATAGAAAACCGCCTAGGTTTCGTGCTAACCGACGGGACTCCCCACGTGCAGGGCAACAAGCAAAAGAAACAGCGCGTCAACACCGCCGTCTACGTGACATCCATCCCTCTCGACGCGGATTTCGACGAGATCCAACATGTCTTTTCTAAATGCGGCGTCATCGCGGAGGAGATCGATAGTGGCCGTCCACGAATCAAGATGTACATGGACGACGAGGGGAAGTTCAAGGGCGAAGCGCTTATTGTGTATTTCCGGCCGGAGTCGGTCAACCTCGCCATCCAGATGCTGGATGACTCGGATTTCAGACTCGGAGTGACAGGCCCGCAGGGACCGATGAAGGTCCAGGCTGCAGACTTTTCCTTCAAGAGCCAGAAAGAAGCGCCCGCTAAGACCAGCATGAGAGACAAACGGAAGATCATGCAGCGGACACAGAAGCTGAACAGGTACGGGCTAGCAGACATGAACGGTTGGAGTGGTCACACTAACGACGGGGTAGTAAATTGGCGGATTGGGACGATGATGAGCCGTCTGCGCTGCCCGAGACCAACTCCCGATTCGAGAAAATTGTCATCCTGAAGCACATGTTTACTCTGAAGGAATTGGATGTAAGGCCGTCTTGCTCCCTACGTCATGTAGAATGTTGACCACTGACCGTCCTTTCAGGAGGACCCCGCGGCAATTCTCGACATCAAGGAAGATATTCGGGAGGAATGCTCCAAACTGGGAGAAATTACCAATGTTGTGTTATACGACAAGGAGCCTGAAGGTGTGGTTAGTGTTCGCTTCGCCAACCCCGAGGCGGCGCGACACTGTGTTCAGGTAGGTTTCCCCGCGCTCAACGCCAGCAACATGCTATAGGCAAGGGTGGCATTAACGCCAGTTCTAGGTCATGGATGGTCGATACTTTGCGGGAACGCGGGTTGAGGCATACATCTCGGATGGCAGTGAGCGGTTTAAGAAGTCCAATGAGAAGCGGGCGGCGCTGGAAGATTTGGCGGAGAAGGGCTTTAACGCGGAGGACGAGGAAGAGCACCGGCTGGATGAGTTTGGGACGTGGCTTGAGAGCTCTCACACAGTGGAGAACACGGCCAAGTGAGATGTACTCCGTAGGGAGGATGGAGTTGGGAGTAGTTGGATGGATAGAGAATTGAATCAATTGAGTCTGCCCAATTGGGATTATTTACTGGTCGGTCAAGTGGTGTGGCCCAAACAGGCAAGTGTGGTTCGTTCCTGTCGGCGCTAAACCTGTTCGGGCACAGGCGTCCCTCCCCCTTATTTACATCGCCTCGACTTGTTGATCCCTGAGACGCCCGCACAACGGGATCTCCTCTCACCGCTCAACTCACCTTCAACCCAACGACCTTTCCTTTTTCTCCCTCTTTCTCCTCTTCCTCCTGGATCCTCTCTCCACGTCCACTCTCCATCTCATTCCCCTTGAATTCTTCACCACTTCGTCTCCCCCCTTTCCTAACCTTTTTCTTTGAACAAGACCGTCAATATCCCGTCCACAATGCGTGAGATCGTATGTTGTGCCCGATACCCCCCTGTTCCCCCCTCTTCCCCCCGACGCGTCTCTTTTGGGCTGCCTCCTTATGACCAACCCCACCCGTTCCTGGAGAAACTTTGGATGAATTGACTGACATGCTTTCTTCTTCGTGATCACAGGTTCATCTGCAAACCGGCCAGTGTGTAAGTGCGACCGTGTCCTTTCGATGAGGATGGATGGATGTTCGAGATGTTTTGTGACAAGAGACTGAACTGGGTGGTGATAGGGTAACCAAATTGGTGCCGCTTTCTGGTATGTCTGGATTGATCTGGGGAGACTGGCCCTTGGAGGATGTAGAGTCTTACGGACACGCGTCCTCGGGGCTGGGTAAGGTTCTGTGGTAGCGTCGACGCTGACAACTGTACAGGCAGACCATCTCTGGCGAGCACGGCCTTGATGGCTCTGGTATGTAAGTACCACCGACACCCTTTCGATGGGGTTCCAATGCTAGAGGACTACAACGACGGACGATTCTGATGAACGAATAGCTTCAATGGCTCCTCCGACCTTCAGCTCGAGCGTCTGAACGTCTACTTCAACGAGGTACGTCCACTCCCATACGCAAAGATCCAAAGACATAGACCTGATCCCCGTTCTCCCTGTAGGCCAGCGGAAACAAGTATGTTCCTCGTGCTGTCCTGGTCGATCTCGAGCCCGGTACTATGGACGCCGTCCGTGCCGGTCCCTTCGGTCAACTTTTCCGTCCCGACAACTTCGTGTTCGGCCAGTCCGGTGCCGGTAACAACTGGGCCAAGGGTCACTACACCGAGGGCGCCGAACTCGTCGACCAGGTCGTCGATGTCGTTCGCCGCGAGGCTGAGGCTTGCGACTGCCTCCAGGGTTTCCAGATCACCCACTCTCTCGGTGGTGGTACCGGTGCCGGTATGGGTACCCTCCTCATCTCCAAGATCCGTGAGGAGTTCCCCGACCGTATGATGGCCACCTTCTCGGTCGTTCCCTCTCCCAAGGTCTCCGACACCGTGGTTGAGCCTTACAACGCCACCCTCTCCGTCCACCAGCTCGTCGAGCACTCCGACGAGACCTTCTGTATCGACAACGAGGTATGCTTGCCTGGAAAGGGAGAAAGGATTGGCGACGAGACCGGTATACTAACGGACGTAGGCTCTGTACGACATCTGCATGCGCACCCTCAAGCTCTCCAACCCCTCCTACGGCGACCTGAACCACCTGGTCTCCGCTGTCATGTCCGGCGTGACCACCTGCCTCCGTTTCCCCGGTCAGCTCAACTCGGATCTCCGCAAGATGGCCGTCAACCTGGTCCCCTTCCCTCGTCTCCACTTCTTCATGGTCGGCTTCGCTCCTCTGACCAGCCGTGGCGCCAACTCCTTCCGTGCCGTCTCCGTGCCCGAGTTGACCCAGCAGATGTTCGACCCCAAGAACATGATGGCCGCTTCTGACTTCCGCAACGGCCGCTACCTCACCTGCTCCGCCATCTTGTACGTGATGTTCTTTCGTATGATCTTGACCTACCTACTGACTTGGTGATAGCCGCGGAAAGGTCTCCATGAAGGAGGTCGAGGACCAGATGCGCAACATTCAGAGCAAGAACCAGTCCTACTTCGTGGAGTGGATCCCCAACAACATCCAGACCGCTCTGTGCTCCATCCCCCCTCGCGGCCTCAAGATGTCCTCCACCTTCATCGGTAACTCGACCTCGATCCAGGAGCTCTTCAAGCGTGTCGGCGACCAGTTCACCGCCATGTTCCGTCGCAAGGCTTTCTTGCATTGGTACACTGGCGAGGGTATGGACGAGATGGAGTTCACTGAGGCTGAGAGCAACATGAACGATCTGGTCTCGGAGTACCAGCAGTACCAGGATGCCGGCGTCTCCGAGGGTGAGGAGGAATACGCCGAGGAGGAGATCCTTGAGGGCGAGGAGTAAACTGGCTCCGTCGTGTTGAATTGAGATCTGCTCACAGTAATACCCGTGATAAGCCCGATTTCGACGGCGTTGACCTGGATGATGCCGGGTCAGGGTCGGTGAATGATTTTGTTTGAGCGCTCTTAATTTCCTTCCTGTTTTTAATTATTTTGAAGGCACCTTCGGGGGCCGTTGAACCTATTGAAATGGAATAAATAGCACATAGTCTTAAAAGCATGGACTTTTAGGAATCTCCGACGGACTCCGATCAGCCTGATTTGATAATGGAAATGCAACCGTTCATCATCCCCTACGTGTCCACGTGCTGCTGTCAACCCCCATCGGGGTCATCTTCCGTCCGTCGTCCGAACATCCACTTGTCTGCACCGCTCGGGCTTCACCCCAGAACGACTCTGGTCTCCGCGCGATCTGCATCCAACTGGACCCCGTGAGCTGCGTGCGGTCCGTGATGGGCTTGATTGGCCTGTTCGGTTAGGAGAGGCCGAGGGATGGTTCCTGACCCAGTCTTCAATGATGATCATGGAGTGTATAAGATGCTGCCCGTTGGGCCGAACGCCCATCATGCAGCGATCCGTTGTGTCTGTGTGTGGTATCAGACGTGAACAGTCATGGTTGGAATCTCGACCATCGTCCAGGCGTTCTTGATCGGGGCGACCTGTACCCTCGCCCGGGTCAACTATCCGGCCATTCCTCAGGATGTGACTACCCCAGTCCAGCAGCGTCTGGCGGTTTATGGGCCAAATGGTACGATCAGGCTTGACGGATGACGAAAGACTCTTGTATATGTCAACTAACTCTTCACGCAGCGGTGTCCATTGGATGGAACACGTACGCCAAATTGAACCAGAGCTGTGTCCAATATGGTCTGTCAGAGGACAAGCTCCCATCCAAAGTGTGCTCATCCTCGCCGACCACGTACGAAACGTCCCGGACCTACTCCAATGTGGTGGTGTTGACCGATCTGACCCCCGCCACCACCTACTACTACAAGATTGTGTCGACCAACTCCAGCGTGGACCACTTTCTCAGTCCCCGTTCTGCGGGAGACAAAACGCCCTTCAACATGAACGCGGTCATCGATCTCGGCGTCTATGGAAAGGACGGCTACACCATTGCCTCCGACAACGCCAAACGGGATACTATCCCGAACATCCAGCCCGAGCTCAACCACACCACCATCGGACGCCTGGCCAAGACCGTCGACGACTACGAGCTCATCATCCACCCGGGTGACTTTGCCTACGCCGACGACTGGTTCCTGACGCCTGCCAACCTCCTGCACGGCAAGGAGGCCTACCAGGCCATCCTGGAGCAGTTCTACGACCAGCTGGCCCCCATTGCCGGCCGCAAGCTCTACATGGCCAGCCCGGGCAACCACGAAGCCTCGTGCCAGGAGATCCCCTACACGAGCGGCCTCTGTCCGGAAGGCCAGCACAACTTCACCGACTTCCTGCAACGCTTCGGCGCCACCATGCCGACGGCATTCCCGTCCTCGTCCAGCCGCAACGGCACGGCGCAGGCGCTCGCCCGCCGCGCCCAGAGCCTCGCCAAGCCGCCGTTCTGGTACTCGTTCGAGTACGGTATGGTGCACGTCGTGATGATCAACACGGAGACGGATTTCCCAGACGCCCCGGACGGCCAGGACGGCTCCGCGGGGCTGGACGGCGGGCCGTTCGGCCAGCCGCACCAGCAGCTGGAGTTTCTGAAGGCGGACCTCGCCAGCGTCGACCGCTCCGTCACGCCGTGGCTCATCGTCGCCGGCCACCGCCCCTGGTACAGCACCGGGCTGGGCAACGGCTGCGGGCCGTGCCAGGACGCCTTCGAGGGCTTGTTGTACCGCTACGGCGTCGACCTCGGCGTCTTCGGCCACGAGCACAACTCGCAGCGCTTCCTGCCCGTCGTCAACGGCACCGCCGACCCCAACGGCATGCGCGACCCCAAGGCGCCCATGTACATCGTTGCCGGCGGTGCGGGCAACATCGAGGGGCTGACCGCGGTGGGCATCAAGCCGGACTATACGGCGTTTGCGTACGCGGACGACTACAGCTATAGCACGCTGCGGTTCTTGGACGAGAATCATCTCCAGGTGGACTTTATTCGGTCGTCGACGGGCGAGGTGCTGGATTCGAGTACGCTGTATAAGAAGCACGCGGAGCCGTTTGTGGTGCAGTAGGTGTATATACGATATACGATTTGTATATAATGGTAGTACTTTGTGGGTATCAGCAAGATATCCTAGCTCTACAGTCTACAGGATCCATTCAGACATGTCCTCGAAGTTCTCGGGCCCCCGTCTCGCGAGGTTGCCCGCTCAAGTAGTGGCTGTCTTTCCAGATATCCGTGTCCCCTGCGTAATAGTAATCCTCCCTGTCCAGGTGGTAACTGCGCCATCAACTGTTAGGAAATGAGATGCTACAGGACGAACGACTGACCATTTATTGTGCTGCTTATCCCAGAGAAGATTCCGTGCTCCCGGATCGGCGTGGACAATGCCGCAGGCGACAAACTCACTAGACAAGCCAGTACCTTATACTTTATATAAATGAGAGTATAGGGAGGACGAGAAATGGAAAGGAGTAACTTAATCTCACAGCCAAGCAGTCTTAAACGCCCCTCGAAGAGCATCCCTCTCTGCGCGATCCATCTCGCACTGATATGGGAGTTCGGGGTTGATCCCGGGCAGGCGCTCCATCAGGACATAGGAGACAAACCCGCCCGGGATCCATTGCTCTTGAGTCTGTGTTGTATGTTTCAAGTCGAGCAGTCTAGGTGCGCTGGAGCAGTTCTTCTAGGTCAAAATGGACGAAGCTTTCACTTCTGTGCGAGCACTAGACACCTGGGTGGGACATGCCTGCTGTGCACGCATACCGGAGTTTTTATGCATTGTGCCGATCCAGGGGATTTCATCCAGGCATGGGTCAGCTTGTTTTGGGTGAACGGTTGGTCGCGCGACTGATAGGGCTAGCGCAGATCTCGATCACGGCATCGGATGGACCGTCGCCTGAGACCTTGGAGCAAAAGAAGACAGCGCGCGCCTCCTAGGGAACGCCGAGGCTCTCCCAGTCGAATTGGGTGTGGAACGATTCGTGCTCTGTGACTTTTTCGACCAGTTTCCAGGAGCTTGATGGGAAGAACACCACCGTGCCAATAGGATCCTCCTCTTCAAACCAGGGGACGCAGGGCCGGACCTTCATAGTGAGTGTTTCTGATGGTGCCGGAAGGGTCAAGGTAAAAAGGATCAGGTTTCTCAGGCAGCTGGTTTTTTACCCAAAGTGCCTTACCTCAAGGTAGGTAGTCGGGGTCATTGATCACTACTACTGCCGACCAGAAGATCCAGAATAAAGAGGTATATACGCTGTACACTTATCCACAATGACAGTATACTGAACATAGACAAGAAGCAAGGAAATAAATAGCGTAAGCATGGTATGTACACAATCACACAACTGCAAGCTGGGCACGAAAATCGCCCGAGTAGCCTTGTCTGGTGACAATATTAAGTTCGAATAAGTCGAAGAACGGGTATAATGGGTATTGCATTAAGGCGAGGCACAGCTCGATCGTCCACCGCTCTACACCTTTGCTTCCATGGTGGTCTCATTTCCAGCCGGAGGGGTGATGCTCCGCTTCGATGAGTTCTCTCCCACGTCGCTGTTGGCGGTGCTGATGACGTCGCGAGTGATCTCGACATAGTCGTACTGTCATTGGTCAGCGTCTGGAACACAAAAGAACACATCAATAGACTTACGGCAAACTCGCCGATCTCGGCGTCGTCGATACCCATGATCTCGTCTTCCTCCGGCGCACGGAGGCGCAATCCAGGGACAAGGTTGATGAGGAAGAGGATGAGGCAGCTTCCGAAGAAGGAATAGGCCATGCCCGACACCGAGTCCGCCAGCTGATATCCGAGCTGGATGTAGTTGTGGTTGATCCAGCCTCCATCGATCTCGGTGGCGCCATCAAGATGGGCAATGTAGTCGCTGTGCGCGGTTAGAGTCGATCGACCGACACAAGTTGCGTGGAAGGGGACTTACGCAGCAAACAATCCGGTCAGGAGATTGCCCACCAGACCACCGATACCGTGCACGGCGAAGATATCGAGAGCATCATCAACCCTCATGACATACTTGAGCTTCGTCGCGTAGTTGCAAGCGGTTGCGCCGACCACGCCGAAGATGAACGCCGCCCAGGGAGTAACGAAACCGGATCCGGGGGTGATGGCAACGAGACCCGAAATCACACCAGAACAGAACCCGACGGTCGACCACTTTCTCTCCAATCGGTAATCCA
Organism: Aspergillus sp. MEXU 27854; assembly: GCA_019721355.1. Classification (NCBI taxonomy): domain Eukaryota; kingdom Fungi; phylum Ascomycota; class Eurotiomycetes; order Eurotiales; family Aspergillaceae; genus Aspergillus; species Aspergillus sp. MEXU 27854. The sequence continues at coordinate 2,545,603 of JAGMTT010000003.1, forward strand.
GCAGACACCAGGTGACACCGCCGACAGATGCAGCCAGGTTCGTGACGACAGCCGCCATGACAGCGCGGAGGTTGGCGCTCAGGGCAGAGCCAGCGTTGAATCCAAACCATCCCACCCAGAGGAAGACAGTACCGATGACCACGTGGGTCACATTGTGAGGGCGGTAGTTAAGCTCGTGAGTTCCGTGGCCCCGACGCTTTCCCAGCATCAGGGAGTAGGCCAAGGCGGTGGCACCAGAGGCAATGTGGACGGGGGTACCACCGGCAAAATCGAGACCTCCCAGGTTGAACACCCAGCCCGACGCGTTCCATGTCCAGCATGCGATGGGGTCGTAGATGATGGTAGACCAAATGAAGACGAACACCATGCAGGGCAGCATGCGACCACGCTCGGCAACGGCACCGACAGCCAGTGCCACGCTTGTACGGTTAGAAGTGTCTGTGCTATGGATGGGAGTGCGGGACTCACGTAATGCAGGCAAACATGCCCTGGAAGACCGCAAAGAGGAGATCAGGGACCTTGGTGCTGCCCACTGAAGGGGCAGCCAGGACGCCCTTGAAGCCAAAGTTTGCCAGATCTCCAATGTACGGTCCCGCCGTGTGTGAGAATGCCAGCGAGTATCCCCAGAAGAACCATTGGAACGACACCATGCCTACAGACATGATCGACAGCCATATGAGCGAGAGGGCGGACTTTCGGCGAGCGAGACCCGAGTAGAAGAATCTTTGAAGGTCAGCAGAAGACTGGCAATCATTTGACTGTAGATACATACCCAACTCCGGGAATCATGAGCAAGACCAATGCGGTCGACGTGATCACCCAAGCAATATCACCAGACTATGGAATGATTAGTACATGCGATCACGGTGCACCTCGAAGGACACCAACGCTGTAGTAAATGTTCAAGTCCTCGGTCAAGGAGTCTCCACCGGTACCGGTGTCCGACCCATTGTAAGGGACTGGATATGTAGCCATGGCGAAAGGTCTGTAGCTAGGACGCCTGGACGTGTGTAGGGGAGGATCTCCCAAAAGAAAGAAAGGTCAACAATGAATGGATGTCGCGGGACAGCAATGGAGAGTACTGAAAGGAACAGTAAAGCTGGTTCTCCCCTGGTGTTCAAAAGGAAGATGTGTCGAAAAGTAAAAGAGCGAGTGAGCAAGACAGGGGCCGGACGCAGCCGTGATAAATATGCAAGCACAGATACCAGTCAGAAAGCCAGACCTGGAGAGACCGAACGAACCCACGGCACCGTCCGACACTAGTCTGAGCTGGTGGCCATGGATTCAACAGAGATTGGATTGAAAGGTTATTGGAAGGGATTGATATCAAGGCCAAGCCGGAGGAGGATTACGAGGGTCGGGAGGAAAAGGGCTCATCTGATGACATGCAGATAGCTGGGAGATTACTGTTTACTCAGTTGCCTGAGTCATATCGTTTCTTTTTCGATTGTTCTGTTTTGCTTTTGCACCATCGATAATCGTCGATGGTTCCATGCAGGATTCCTCCATACTTCCAGACAGCGTCGAGGAAGAAGGAACCGCAAGGGGGACGACCGAACCCGGAGAACTGGCTCGATATCAGAGAAAGATTGGCTGATCCTCCATCCATCGGGTGTGGCGGTAGATAGGAAGACATCCGGATCCAATGAGAGACAGTCGTCCGAAGCCTTATCAACGTGGATATGATACAGCCATCCCGGGAGAGAGGCCGACACAAAGTTCAATATCGTTCATGCCGAGCCCTGGACCCTCCACCGCGTGGAGAGATCGTCGTGAAAGTCGATGTCGCTCATGGGCTGTCACATAAAGACCAAGAATGCGCCGCACGTCCTGACCCGAATCATTGCCAGAGAGTCTTGGAATTGACAGTCGGTGATGGCGAGGATTGTCGGTGGCAGCTGAACAGCCCCCGTATCAGTTGCTTATCACGACTGCTCAGAGACCAATCAACAGAAGGGCTGAGCGGCTTATCGCGCTTCGCTGTTTATTAAGAGTTTCCCCATGTCCTATGTCGATATCAAACTGTCGTCGATAGATGAAGTCCTCTCAGGGAGAACTCAATCCCCTCAAGGAAACCTCCGCGGGTGTCATTTTCTCGCTTAACAGGAGCGTGATTGGAGTATCGATCAATTGTCAATCCTGGGATGCCAGCGGCTTACGATCCCGTTCTAGACCTCATTCTGGCCATGATAGGGCTGTCCCTGAGTCTGTACCTGACAGCCTCCACTCACCCGGACCACCCCGGATCTCTGGAGTTCGTCTTGATCCATCAGGCATCTGGAAGAGAGTACAGAGTACACAAAGTGGTGCAGATCAAGAGGTCACCATCCAACGGTTGTCTCCTGATAAGTTCCCCCGTCGTCATTGGTCGGCTGATCGGCATCCCGACAGATCGGGGGTTAGCGGGCTTGGCGGTCTCCGTCCCAAACTGGACTAGTGACTGATTATCCTGTCGCATATAGAAGGAACTCCCCTTCAACCAGTTTCAATTGTACTTTCCTACCATTGAAAGAAGGGAAAGTCTATGGGTATTGTTTGAGTGGATATAGAGACGATCATGCAAGGACCTGTAATATCCCAAATACGAGGGAGGCTCAATCAACTACTGGAGAGATCCGAGCGACGTTGATGTCCAGTAGCCCCCTTGATCCCAAGACTCAAGGGAGTTATATGGTATATAGCTGTGTGTACCGAGGTACTGCTATATCTTGACTATATGACGTTGGATGTGTCGGAACTGTCAGAAAGCACGGTCTACTACGGCGTAGAACGTTGGAAGAATATATATTTATGTCGCCTATGCTCCTATGTATACAGACATGATCACCAGAGCCGACTAACCAAGATCCATCAAGTTCAAGACAACTCTCTATCGTAGCCAGATCCAGGCTAATATTCTTTCTCCCGATGAGCGAATCGTTGTCCAGCCTAATTTTGCTTTTGTAAGTCTTCTCTCACTTCCGCGCCGTTCAGGGTGGAAGTACCAGCCACAATCCGTGCACCGCCACACCCCTGTCTCCGCCTCAGGCGCTCCCCCATTCGATCGGCCCGCTTCACAACTCAACCATGCGAACATGGAGTCTCACCAAGACCGTGGGTTCCAGATCATGGACGATTCCGACATGAACAACCACGACTCGGACGGCTCCGGGTCGTCCGATGAGCTGATGCAACCGCCCTATGCCCGGGCAAACTCGACCTTCGGTGAGTCCTTCGACAGCTCGGTGCATACCCCAGCATCCACCATCGCCTCCTCGCCGCCGCCCTCCCATGTCCCGACCTGGAGCGCAACCTCTTCACGTCCCCGTGGCGCCAGTGTCGGCACACCCGCGGTCATGGATAAGGTGCCCTCCACCGATGGCGCGACTCCTGAACTGCGCCCGCAACGCCCCTCGGGCCCTGCCAGGACCCCCTCAAACACCTACGCCCCCCAGCGACGCCCACCTCAATACATCAGCTTCCAGAACGACCGCCAACGCTCGTCCTCGTCCAAGCGAAACCCCAGACGCGACCCCAACGCGCAATACCAAGCCCAGGAAAAAGCCTACGTCCAACGCATTCGTGCCGATCCCCAGGCATGGTACAGCCACTTTGATGACGCCCAGAACATGAGCATCGCGGTGGGCGATTCCGATCTGGAGGAACCCTCCCCCTCATCGGAAGTCCCCTTCGAGGATGACGCCTACGATCCGGATATTCAGCTCTTCCTCACCGACGACAACCAGCCCACCATCGAGGAGCTGAAGAACCCGAAGAACCAGGAAAGGCTCGAGTGGCATTCCATGCTGGCGTCGGTCTTGAAGGGAGACGTCGTCAAGCAGGAAAAGCAGCGCCTTCTCGGCTCGGCGGAGTCCAAGAGGTCCGCCGCTCAAAACAACGCCATCTGGCTGGGAGTGCGGGCCAAAAGATGTGGGCGGAGTCTGGCCTTGCAGAAAAAGCTCATCGAGGAAGCCCGTGCTGGATTAGACCCGACCATCGAAGAGATTATCAAGTTTGAAATCAAGGGCGAGACGGAGATCGGGAAACCTCCCATCAAGCAGGTTGAGGACATCGTCGAGCAGATTGAAAGATGTGAAAGTCTCTACTCTACATACAAGGAGTTAGAAACCGCCCATCCGCGCGTGGCCTCCGAGGAGTACCGTTCGAGCTGGGAGGCGGTGTTTGCCTGGCACAATACCACCATCCTCATCAACACGGAGCTCGCCATCCTGCAGAAATGGGTCGGGAACCACGAGCTCGATTTCAGCAAAGCTCGGAACAAGCCCGAAAACGGCGAGTTGTCGGACGATTCCTCCTTTCTCGACCGCATCATGAAAGAAGATGGGCTGAAAACTTTGCAAGGAAAACATAACATGCTGGTGGGCATCGGCGAAGTGATCCAGAAAGCAAAGAGCACCCTGATTGAGAACGCCAACTCGTTCGCTAAACGCCACCTCCCACCCTATATCGAAGAACTCCTCACCCTCATCAACTTTCCTTCCCGTCTGATTCAAGAGATTATCCGGGTGCGATTGTCGTATGCGAAGAACATGAGAGACCCCGCGCAACAGTCTCCCATCCTGGTCGACCAAATGATTTCCCAGTTCCAAATATTGATGAGAGTCGCTGTTGAGATCAAACAACGCTATCTCGATATCGCAAGACCCGAACCGGGCTGGGATCTTCCGCCTTGCATCGACGAGAACTTTGACTCCGTCGTCCTTGACGCCCTCAAATATTATTTCCGCCTCTTGAACTGGAAGTTGAACGCAAACAAAAACACGTTCAAAGAAGCCGAAATCCTAGAACAGGACTGGGAGTTCTCAAATCACATTGGTCGTCAGCTCGAAGGGGGAGATATCGAAGTGGCCGAGCAGTTTAGGTAGGTCTCGAATGTTGCTTGCTTTGGGGTTATGGGACTAACAAGAAGCCAGCGCATTGACCGCGAAATCACTTCAGCGTTTGATGATTCACTTCGAGCGGGAATTGGCAGCCCGTCCCAACGAGGAACCGTCAGACATGGATAAACGGTACAAGAGTGTTCTTGACTCAACCCGGATCCGCCAACGGAAACTCTACCGATTCTCACGATTTCTTCGACAATTATTCGAAAACGCCACCGAATATAATATCTCCGCTGATATCGCGCACGAGTTCTTCGAGGCACTGCTCATTTCCGACCATTTTCTGATCAAGTCCAACGGCTCGGTTGGGCAGAAAGGTGTTTATCTTTTCGCCCATCATGCTCTGTGGAACCGCCCCGCAGACATTCAGGCGATTTTAGGCACGTCTTTCCGTGAGGAGGACGTCTCCAAGGACTCGCCTCATGTGCCGTACATTCTGGCTGTGCGCCCTGAGAAACCCCTCTCGTGGGCAGGCAAGGAGATGCAGGTGGGTGTGTTGGAGCAGCCCACCGATCTACGACTCGGAAAGCTTCGTCTTGTTGTCGAGGGCACCACACAGCGACTGTCCAATGCCCGGCAAGAGCTGGCGCAACTGACGGGTATCCAACTGGACATGGCGATCGAACAGCGCGCGAACCTCGGACGAGTCAATATGGAATTGAACAAGATCAAGAAGACGTCATTCAAACTATCAATGACCATCATGGACAGCGTGGCAATCATTCGCAACCAGCTCAAAGTGAAAGGGGCCGAGAACCACGACCTCATCCAGGCCTGTTACGCCTTTGCCACTGAATTCGGGAAGCGCTCTTCGAATGTCGACCCGAACCGACGTGCAATGAACAGTGCACGTCTGGTCGAATTATCTCTGGATTGGGTGTCGTTCGTCTGCGACGACTGCGACGCCGCGGACCGCAAGACATTCAAATGGGCCGTCGCTGCACTGGAATTTGCAATGGCCATCACCTCGAGTCGACATCTTCTTTCTATGGATGACGCCCAGTTTGGTTGTTTGCGACAGAAGGTAGCCGGGTGTATGGCGCTCCTGATATCCCACTTTGACATCATGGGAGCACGGTCCTCCCGCGCGGCCCAGGCCGAAAAGCAGCGTCTCGAGGAGCGCGGAGGCCTCAGAATGTTCGGTGCTGGTCGCATCCTCACAGACGAAGAAGCGGAGAAGGCCGTCCGTGATCAACGCATGGCCCATCTGCACGATATCGAAGCCAGCAGAGTCGAAGCGGATGCGAAACGTCAAGCCTTAGGAAAGGTGCTGGAAGGGTCGAACGAGGCTGACAGATCCCTGACGGTGTTGTCATCCTCAGCAACAAACGTGACTCTCCGATGGCAGCAAGGCCAATTCATTGGTGGCGGAACCTTCGGCTCTGTCTACGCCGCTATCAACCTGGACAGCAACTATCTCATGGCGGTCAAGGAGATTCGCCTGCAGGATCCGCAGCTCATCCCCAAGATCGCCCAGCAGATCCGCGACGAAATGGGCGTTCTCGAGGTGCTGGACCACCCCAACATCGTCTCGTACCACGGCATCGAAGTCCATCGCGACAAGGTCTATATCTTCATGGAATACTGCTCCGGCGGCTCGCTAGCCAGCTTGCTCGAGCACGGCCGCGTCGAAGACGAGACCGTCATCATGGTGTACGCGCTCCAGCTCCTCGAGGGACTGGCCTACCTGCACCAGGCCGGCATCATCCACCGCGACATCAAACCCGAGAACATCCTCCTCGACCACAACGGCATCATCAAGTACGTCGACTTTGGCGCCGCCAAGATCATCGCCCGCCAGGGCAAGACGGTGCTCCCGATGGACGCTTTCGCCAGCAGCGGCCACAAGGACGCCCTCGTGCCGAAAGACGCCCAGCTCAACCACCAGCGAGGCAAGAACCAAAAGACCATGACCGGCACCCCAATGTACATGTCCCCTGAAGTGATCCGCGGCGACTCGAACAAGCTGGTCCACCGCCAGGGCTCCGTCGACATCTGGTCGCTTGGCTGTGTGATCCTGGAGATGGCCACGGGCCGCCGGCCCTGGTCCGCCCTCGACAACGAATGGGCCATCATGTACAACATCGCCCAGGGCCACCAGCCGCAGCTGCCGACGCGCGACCAGCTCAGCGACCTGGGCATTGACTTCCTCCGTCGCTGCTTCGAATGCGACCCGCTGAAGAGACCCACTGCCGCCGAGCTCCTCCAGCACGACTGGATCGTCTCGATCCGACAGCAGGTGGTGCTTGAGCCGGCGACCCCGAGCAGTGAACACAGCGGCAGCGCGAGCAGTGCCAGCAGTCGGCAGAACTCCACCTATAACTAGCTGGCTGGTTGACTCGCCGCGTCCTTGAGCTGTGTCGTTGTCATGTATCATCCGGCAGCCCCGTCTGCAACCGTTCCCGATTGCATTTGATACCCCTATACCAAGTTCTACGACCGCGTTATACATGCAATGTCCCTTTTCTTTTCGATGTGTTACTATTTGGCGGATGACGCATTCATGTTTGGGATGACCTGGAGTTGTTCTGGCTGTTTCACGGTGCTCAAAACACGAATGACCCTAATTGAAATGTATCTAGTTAGTTTAGGTTAGATATCCAGATTCGTCTCGGAAGGAGAAGGTTGAGTGGCTACGATACAATGTACGCTCGGTAGAGTTCTTTTGCTATCTGCCTAAGATATAAACCAGATATCAAGATATGATATGCACCTCGAGATTCAGACAAGAAAGGTATGAAGTATATGAAACCGAGACCTGTTCACCTATCGCTACTGACACGAGCAAAAGAAAGGCCATCATCCCAAGAGAAATTAGAAAAGAAAAAAAAGCCTAAGAGGAACGACAAAGATAATGGGAACATATGGGGAGATAAGCGAGACCATTCAACCAAGGAGGACGCCAATTCACAGATCATCATAAAACATAAAAGGTAGGTAGATACCTCAGAAAGCGTGCAAGAGTGGATGGCAAATGGTGGCCGACGGAAGAAGCCGGGAATCATGTCTTTTCCTCCATCATGGAAAGATTCCGTATCATCATATTCGTCAAATAGGAGGAGAGGGGATAAATATTGAGAAATAACAGGGTTAGAAGCGAATAAGAGAGCTAGACGTCATGAGATCAACGGAATTCGATGGCGGGTGTACAGCCGTGGTCTTCCACATGTCGCAATTCCAGTTGCTGGTACCTGAACAGAGTTAGTTCGGGTGTTGGTAGCAGGATCGCCGGATATTGATCATCGGGGTACCTACTTCTCGCTCTTTGCATGAAAGTAAATTCCTGTTACGGTCCCTTCCACTTGGTTGAAGCATATGTAGTAGAAGCCCTCGAAGCTGGCGCCTGAGATGGTTCTCACACGGTGATCGGGCACGAGGAAATACTCCTTCCACCGCATAAAAATATGTTCACGTTGGGCAAAATTCCGGTACGTAAAGTCGGGCCGTTTGGCCTGTTTGGCGAGGGGGCGCCAGGCCGGGAACCTCGCCCAGTGATGCATATCGGTCTTCTCGGTGGCGCCCCATTCTTCATTTCGAGTCTTGAACGTGTGCTTGGTTCCGATAATCTCACCCTCGAAAAAGGTGGTTAGAGTCGGATGGTCTTCTGTGAGGCCTAATTATAGAACACGAGTCAGATCCTCCGGGTCTGATGGGGACGGATGTCATGGGCGAAATCTCCACGAACCTTGTATGCGGAGATAACCACAGAGATATGACTCAACCATGTCAACGTGTTTAATTTCTACATCCACGTTGTACACTTGGCGGTCGGACTGTTGTGTCCCGGTGAATTTGCTCCCGGGCCGAAGAAAGGAGGAGGTATAGTTGGGAAGAAGCTTGGGCGGGTTAGCGGAGGATGGTCCGAGGTTCTCATCACAACTCACTCTGATGTTCGAAAACTCATAGCTGAGAAGAGAAGTAGCCGAGGGCGTGGTCACTGGAGGGGAAGGGTTGGAAGGTCTGCGAGAACATGCCGAGTCGCCGGCCGGACTTAATCTTCCCACAGTAGGCTCATCGTCCGGTCTGGTCGTACTTTTTGGGGGAGCGATAGGCTCGGGCTTCTCCCTCACAGGGTCCGGGTCGGAGCGATCGATCATGGACTGCGCCGACAAGAGAGGCGGGGAGAGCGCACGATCGGGCGCATCGCTCTCCGCATTCGAAGGATCCGGCGAGTCTCTCCAGGCCGGCAATCTCTCTAATTCTGGCGGACAGGTGGAACGAGAGGATAATTCTTCAGCAAAAGAGGCGGCATTCAGGCGGGGTGTGTTGTCACTCGGAGTCGGCATTGAGGCGAATCAAAGAAGGACTGACATCGGATCCGATCGGTTGACAGGTCTGACGCACGGGAGCGAGACAAGACGAAGAGAAGGGAAGACCCGGGAGACATACACAGAGAGGGAAGATGGAGGGTGAGGATGAGTGAAGTTGGGGGGATATCGGGAAAGGAGGAGAGCCGCGGGTAAGGAGGGGTCAAGGCGTAGGAAAAGGAGGAGAATCGTTGACAAGGGAGATGTGACAGAGGGAGAGAGTTGACAGTTGAGAGAAGAGAGCGAGAGAGAGTTGAGAGAGGAGGGAAGACGCACTGCCCGAAAGGGATAGGCTCGTTGATCATGCGGGCGCGGGGGAGGCGAATGGGCGCTTCGGGCGGATAATTTGCTTTTGGCCAGACCATCCAATCCACTCGCTCATCAGGCAGCATCGCCAGCATTCTCTACGTCTGTCTACGCGACCGACGGGTCCACGATTGCATGTTTCTTCGTATCCGCATGTTCCTTTTGGGTATTTCTTCTGACGGCCATGAGGAAGATTGCGAGTCGTCTTTCTCGCCAGACGCCGATTGCGTCATCATTCTCGATGGTGCTTTTTATCTCAGTTGGAGCCAACCTCTGGCGAAAAGATTCTTATATTTGCCTTAACCTTCAAAACGCCCAATAACCATCCCAATAGACTGTATAATTAGATAGGCTTGATCTGTGGAAACAGCCAGTCAGTCGTCGGCAGAACGAAGATGCAGGGACTTGTCATCCATCGTACCTTGAAGTGAAGAGAAATCAGAGAGAAAATAAGCGCTTTCAGGTCTTGGACGAGATAGTAGAATACTCGAAGACCTTCGGGATCAGCGGATTCGGTCACGTCAACCAAGGAGCCGATTTTCGCGGTCTGCGACATTGACGAGTTAGAACCTGATATGGGGATAGACAGAAAGTAATGCAAGTAGTCCAAATACCTCAAAGGAAATGTGCTCGTTTCCGAGTCGAATCTCCAGCTCTTGTCGTCCATCCTTGTTCTTCTGAGGCCATTTGGAGTCGTCCTCCCTACTTCATGTCAGTACAGGTGCCTCTCCATCCGACCACTTATCAAAAGCATACTTCATAATCTCGCTTTCCTTGATAATGCGCTTGATCTCTTGGATCAGCATCGAGCTCACACACACTGTTCCGCCCTATTAGCGACAGACGACCGGATGGGAATCTCCATGGTAGAACGGACTTTCTTTGCGGATGAGCGAATCATTGCGGTAGTTGGAGTTGTTCGCATATCGCACGGCGGCACTGCGACCATCGCCAAGGGTGCGAAAGTCAAATTCTGCTTTCCATTAGCAAATGCAGACGATCGTGACAGAACAAAAGTCAACCAACCTAGGAACTCATGCCCGAACCGCCCAGAGTGACCTGAGCTGCAGGGCTGTCAGCAGCTGAGGAAACCTGGGCTCAACAACACGTCTTACTAGTAGCGGAGATAGAAGGGTTCATTCTGTGTCGCCATTATCGGTGGAGAAGAATACTCCGTGGGCGCAAATCGAGAGATGATATGATGGGGGGAAGAGTCGAGGAATGCACGTTATTATTGCGGCGGTTCCTGAATTGAGAAGGGTTGCCGGCGGCGCTTAGTCATCCACACAGTCCGGCCAGCTTGGTCTCTCTGGTGTCTCTCTCCGCCGCGCAAATGGCCAGGTTAGTTCGTTGATCCTCACTCCGATTCCCTTGCCAACACTTGCGCGAATGAATGCACGGCAGGAGAGGGGTGTCGAATTGCTTTAACATACTCTTCTCTTCACTTACGACGATATTTTCTTCTTGCGAGGAGAGTCGCTTTTGGTACTTCTCCCCTCGAATCTCCCCTGACCCGCTCCAAAACAACCACCCGGACTGACCACATTAGCTCTCTCCTCCCTCCGTGAACCCCCTTCCACTCCCGTTCGCTTTCCATTTTAGACCACCATGGCGTCCTTCCTCGATAACGCATACAGTCTGGTCCATCAGGACAACACTGCCGACCAGCCCACGCTGCAGGAGCTCCGGTTGCAGCTGGAGAAGGGCAATGATGAGACCAAATTGGAGACAATGAGGCGGATCATCACGATCATGCTGAACGGGGACCCCCTGTCCGAACTCCTGATGCACATTATTCGCTTTGTCATGCCGTCACGGAGCAAGCCCCTCAAAAAGCTGTTGTACTTCTACTATGAGATCTGCCCCAAGCATGACGCGAGTGGGAAACTGAAGCAGGAGATGATCCTGGTCTGGTAAGTCCTCTGCGCTTGTCAATTTCGCCAATTGCTCGGTCTCACCCGCCTTCTCGCTCAGTAACGGCATCCGCAATGATCTCCAGCATCCTAACGAATACGTTCGCGGCAATACCCTCCGATTCTTGTGCAAGCTCCGGGAGCCCGAACTGATTGAGCCCCTCCTTTCGTCGGCCCGCTCCTGCTTGGAACATCGCCACGCCTACGTGAGAAAGAATGCGGTGTGGGCGGTCGCTTCTATCTTCCAACACTCCGAATCTCTCATTCCAGATGCCCCCGAACTCATCCAGACCTTCCTCGACACCGAGACCGACAGCACCTGCAAGCGGAATGCTTTTGCAGCTTTGATGTCCATCAGTCACCAGAAAGCCCTGGAATATCTCGCCTCTACGTTCGACGGTATCCCCAACACCGATGAACTCCTACAACTGGTCGAACTTGAATTCATTCGCAAGGATGCGGTGCAGAATGCTCAGAACAAGGTCGGCCGCGAAGCAGACAGGTGCCAAGGGGTGTTTAGCTAACTCTCAGCAGGCAAGATATCTGCGACTTATCTTCGACCTTTTGGACGCGTCCACTAGCACCGTGATCTACGAAGCCGCGACCTCCCTGACTGCCCTCACCAGCAACCCAGTCGCCGTCAAGGCTGCCGCGGGCAAATTGATCGAGCTGTGCATCCGGGAAGCGGACAACAACGTGAAGCTTATCGTTCTGGACCGTGTCGACCAACTCAGAATTCGCAACGAGGGTGTCCTGGATGACCTCACCATGGAGATCCTCCGTGTCCTCACGAGCCCCGACATCGATGTCCGTCGCAAAGCGCTTGGCATCGCCTTGGAGATGGTTTCTAGCAAGAACGTGGAGGAGATTGTCATGCTGCTGAAGAAGGAGCTCGCTAAGACGGTGGATGAGCAGTATGAGAAGGTACGAGACCCAATGGCTTGAGACGGAGTCATCGCTAATACCCCCACCAGAACAGCGAGTACCGTCAACTTCTTATCCAGTCGATACACTCCTGCGCCATCAAGTTCTCCGAAATCGCCGCTAGCGTCGTCGACCTTCTGATGGACTTTATCGCCGACTTCAACAACAATTCCGCCGTCGATGTCATCTCCTTCGTTAAGGAGGTGGTTGAGAAGTTCCCGAAGCTGCGCGGTGCGATTGTTGAACGTCTGGTGTCCACTCTTAGTGAGGTCCGTGCTGGAAAGGTCTACCGCGGGGTGTTGTGGGTTGTTGGTGAATACTCCTTGGAAGAGAAAGACATCCGGGAAGCCTGGAAACGGATTAGAGCCAGCTTGGGAGAGATTCCCATCCTTGCCTCCGAACAGCGCCTTCTGGAAGAAGTCCCCGAGGAAAGCGTTCTCAAGGAGCAGGTCAACGGCCACGCGAAGTCGACCGCCCCTACTGGGTCCCGCAAGGTGCTGGCAGACGGCACATATGCCACTGAAAGCGCTCTGACCAGCGAGTCGGCTGCCGCCGCGCGACTCGCCGCCGTCAAGGCTGCGCAGAAGCCGCCCCTTCGTCAATTGATCCTGGACGGTGATTTCTACCTGGCCACTGTTCTCTCTTCGACGCTCACCAAGCTGGTGATGCGTCATTCCGAAGTCTCCGAGGATGCCGCTCGCACGAACGCTCTGCGTGCGGAAGCCATGCTGATTATGATCTCCATCATCCGCGTTGGACAATCCCACTTCGTCAAGGCCCCTATCGACGAGGATTCTGTGGATCGGATCATGTGCTGTGTCCGCTCGCTGGCGGAGTTCTCCGAGAAGAAGGAGCTAGAGACTACGTTCCTGGAAGATACCCGGAAGGCCTTCCGGGCCATGGTCCAGGTCGAGGACAAGAAGCGCGCCGCTAAGGAAGCCGTGGAGAAGGCCAAGAGTGCCGTGCAGATTGACGATGCCATCCCCATCCGGCAGTTCGCCAAGAAGAACGCGTTGGAGGGTGCAGAGGAGATCGAGCTGGATCTGGCCAAGGCTACGGGCGGTGACTCTACCGTCGAGACGGTGTCGTCGAAGCTCAGCCGAGTGGTCCAGCTCACTGGTTTCTCCGACCCGGTCTATGCGGAGGCGTACGTCACTGTTCACCAGTTTGATATCGTTCTCGACGTGCTTCTGGTGAACCAGACTCTGGAAACCCTGCAGAACTTGTCGGTCGAATTTGCTACCCTTGGAGACCTGAAGGTTGTCGAGCGACCAACGACGCACAACCTCGGACCGCGTGACTTCTTGAATGTACAGGCTACAGTCAAGGTGTCGTCGACGGACACGGGTGTCATCTTCGGTAACATTGTGTACGACGGGGCCAGCTCGACGGAGACCCATGTGGTCATTCTTAACGACATCCATGCCGACATCATGGACTACATTCAACCCGCGCACTGCACCGAGACCCAGTTCCGCACCATGTGGACGGAATTTGAGTGGGAGAACAAGGTCAACATCAACTCCAAGGCGAAGAGCTTGCGGGAGTTCCTCAAACAGCTGATGGAGAGCACCAACATGGCTTGTTTGACTCCGGACGCGTCGCTCAAGGGAGATTGCCGGTTCCTGAGTGCCAACTTATATGCCCGGAGCGTATTTGGTACGTAATCTCGATTTCTTTATTCCTATCCCCTAGAACAAGTTTCCTCTAGAACAAGACAGTGCTAACCGTGTACCACAGGCGAGGACGCGCTGGCGAATCTGAGTATTGAAAAGGAGGGAGAGGACGGACCGATCACGGGCTTCGTGCGGATAAGAAGTCGCTCGCAGGGGCTGGCCTTGAGCTTGGGATCTCTGAAGGGACTCAAGGCGTCGGCGGCATAAGGGGTCCTGCCTGTGGTCGCGTTTGAATATTGATTACCCTTACTTATTAACATAGTATCCTATTTATTATTCTGTGTCCTGGCTGTTCTTGTTCTGATGGACGATCTGTCGATTATATGCTTCTTTTTTGTTTTACTGCATGAGAAAGGCTCTTTCAATGAAGATTATTCCATAGACTGTTCTTTCGCCTTTGGTTCCTTCCACAAAGACCCCGTATCCAAGCTGGTGTGAACCATGGGTTCATGGAGGCAAACGTAATCCTCATTTTTGAGATGCGACTTGTGGCGACATGGACCTCACGCACCAGAGAGAAATACTCAAGATCGTCTGGTCTGACAGTGGACAAGAATCGCATACCAAGGATGTCCCAGCCACTCAGCCGACGCATGCGGATGTCTCGGAATCGATAAAGCCTGCAAACAACCATCCACGGTGTCGCAGATTGAATGAGAAGTATAATATATTATTGATAATATCTCTACTGTCATTCAGGGGCAACAAACAGGGGTAATCTAGAGGAATAATCTCGGACCTCGTGTTGGTCGTATGGCGGGAATAATGACGCCCTTCATAACGGTGCATTATTATCGCCCGCCGCCAGCCTTCTCCACTCGCCTCCAGTTTCTCCAGTTATCCATCTCTTCTTTCTCTTCGTTCCCTTCTCTTCTCCTCTCCTCACTTCTCCTCTTCCTCCTCCGCACCCTCCTGTGGACTCTCGTCTTCTGGTCGCTGTACCATGCTCTCGTCGCATTGTTGCGCATAAGAATGTCCTCTCCCGTCAATGGCGCCTCGCGCCCGCCCTTCACCCACGCGGATCAGCCGGATTCGCAGAGCCGACTGCTAAAGCACGATGCGACCCTGGTGGTCGCACAGTCGGTCTCCCTCACCTTGGGGGGCGATTCTCTTCTTGTCGTCGGTATGTCTTGATCGGTGTCGCATCGCAGTGGATGGTCGCAATTAACTCGGTCGGGACGATTGCAGACGAACGCTCTTCGCGCAAACAAGATCGTGCATGTTGCGGTTTGCTGGCCAAGTCCTGTATGCGACTCTTCTCCCTCTGACCTTACCTTGAAAAACATGCGGAGTCTCGTCTAATTTTGACCATCCAGCAACGAAAGATACCCACTCCATCTCGCTGTTCAACGTTCTAGACGCCGATCTTTCCCCCGCCGGCTTAACCATCACCTATGCGGATCCAGCCACCAAAGATGACGTCTCCGTCGCTGCACTGCAGTATCCCGTCGCTGAGGAGGAAAAAGCAAAGGTCGAGGCGTGGATCGCCCAGCTCCTCGACCAGGCCTATGGGAACGCGCAGCGGTATAAGCGTCTCAAAGTCCTGATCAACCCCTATGGGGGCAAAGGGTCGGCCTCGAAACTGTACCACAACCGTGCGGCGCCCATTTTCGCAGCCGCGCGCTGCCACATCGATGTCGAGGAGACCACCCACCAGGGTCACGCCACCGAGATCGCCGAGCGGATCGACGTGGACGCCTACGATGCCATTGTCTGCTGCTCTGGGGATGGCTTGCCGTACGAGGTGTTCAACGGCCTCGGGAAGAAAGCCAACGCGGGCGAGGCCCTCGCCAAGATCGCCGTCGCCATGCTGCCCTGTGGCTCGGGAAACGCCATGGCCTGGAACCTGTGCGGGACGGGGAGTGTGTCGGTGGCCGCGCTGACCATCGTCAAGGGGTTGCGGACTCCGATGGATCTCGTGTCGCTCACGCAGGGCCACACTCGCACGCTGTCCTTCCTGTCGCAGTCGTTTGGCATCGTCGCCGAGTCGGATCTCGGCACCGACAACATCCGCTGGATGGGCGCCCACCGGTTCACGTACGGCTTCCTCGTGCGGATTCTTTCGCGCACAATCTACCCCTGCGACCTGGCCATCAAGGTGGAGATGGACGACAAGAACGCAATCAAAGCTCATTACCACACCTACGCGAACAGCAACCCGCCGACCCGCCCCGCGGAGGCTGCCACGGGGGGTCTTCCCGAGCTCAAATATGGCACAGTGCTGGACGAGCTGCCCAAGGACTGGGAGGTCATTCCGGCCGAGACGATCGGCAATTTCTACGCCGGCAAAATGGCCATCGTGTCCAAGGATACCAGCTTCTTCCCGGCGTCGGTGCCCAACGACGGCATGATGGACATTGTCACCATCGACGGCACGATCGCCCGCACCACCAGCCTCAAGATGATGACCGAGATCCCTGAGAACCGGTTCTTCGACATGCCCGACGTCCAAGTGCGCAAGGCCACCGCGTACCGCCTGGTGCCCCGCGAGAAGGAAGGCTACATCAGCGTGGACGGCGAGAAGGTGCCGTTTGAGGCCCTGCAAGCCGAAGTCCACCAGGGGCTGGGCACCGTGCTGTCGAAATCGGGGCACATGTACGAAGCGGAGGGCCCTAGACCTTAGTATAGACGAATACCTTAGACGCGGAGGAACGGGGGTCTCTGTTTCTCGGTCATTCTTTTGCGCTGTTCAGGTCTTTACACTTTGATGATACCCTTGTTCTTGTCCTGGACTGCGCATGTTTAGATAGACGCTAGAGGGGCTCGCCTCTTATTCATAAACGTCCTTTTGTATAATATCCAGACAGTCCTATACCAACCAAGTCTATTCGTTCACATGCAATCGCTGCCGTACGCCGAAGATGATACAAGACTAGTCACAAAGTACACTTTTCCTTTTCCTTTTCAATTCCAGCACGCGCATCTCAATCGAATCCATCCCACTCCTCGTCTTCATCCTCATCCTCCGACTCCACCTTGCGCGTCCGGAACCCCCACTCGACCAACCGGTCGTCCTCCAGCGCCTCCCTGGCCCGCACCCGCACCGGCTTATACGGACTCTCAGCGCGCAGCTTCTCCAGCGGCCGCAAGATGAGCTCGATGGGCACCTCGCCCTTGGGTTTCCGCTTCGGACCTTCACCTTCTCCCTCGCCCTCCACCTCCTCAAACTCCAGCACCTTCTCCAGCTCATCAACCCAGATATCCATGAGATGATACCGCAGGCCATCGGGGCCATGCGGCATAGGCACGTAATCGCGCTTCTCGTCAGCGGGCGGCTGGTCGGGGTCAAAGTTGAGCGGACAGAGGGGGCCCTCCTCGATGAGCGCAATGTACGACTCGAGCGCGGCCCATTTGCCGTCGCCGTCGCCTCCATCCTGCTCTTCGCCGTCGTCGGCGTCAGCATCCTCGGTGGCATCTGCCTCCCGCTTCGACCGCTTCGCCTTCTTCTTCGCGGCTGCGGCTTCACGCTTGCGCTTCTTGTTTGCCCCGCCAGTGGCGAGTTCCTCCGCGCCCTTCAAGAAAACCTCAAAGGCAACGCCGACATAGCAGCGGATCAGGAAGAGGTACTTGTCGAGACGGAGGCGGTCGAGCGCGTGGAAGTCGCGGCTGATGGTGATCCAGAATGCGCGCAGGAAGCGGTGCAGGCTGGCGCGGGGGAGAGTGGGCACGAGGGCATAGGAGAGGTTGCGGGCGAGGGCTTGTTGTGTCAAAGGGCGGTCGGAGTGGTAGAAGCCTAGCCGTTGTTAGTGTTCATTTATCAACGAGGAGGGGTTGGGGGGAAAGGACGCACAGAAGAAGAGGCCCTTCCAGAGCTTAAGGAGTTCGAGGAGCGAGAGGTCCGATCGGGAGCGGAGGAACTGGATTAGGGAGTCGGTGGCTTTGTCGCGGATGCGTTTTTCTGTGGAGGGAGGTTAGTTGGGTATGGGTATATGGGGGGAGGGTTCGTACCGCTTGATGCGAGCTCCCGTACAAAGGGAGTCTTTTGGAGGTCTGTCATGATTTGCGCGGGTGAAATTGGGGAGGTCCGGGGGGATAGATGGGTGGTGGAAGAGAGGAGGACACTGGCACGGGCCGAGTGAATGATAAGGCGGGCTTGATTTTGTGTAAAATCCTGAATGAAGAGTGTATGAGACCTCGTGTGTATCAATCACTAGACTTGGATCGATTGAAGCCGGACTTTTTTTTTTTCTGAGAGTTTGCTCAGTTTGCATGGGTAGTGGTGTCGGGTGTTCTGATTGGTCGTCTGCAAGAACCATCTGGCTGTGGGGCTGTGGGGTAGGACGACCTTATTCTCGACATCCTGTCAGGAGTTAAGTGGCAGTAGTAGTATAGGTAGCTATATCCAGACATTCTATCAAAGCTCTGTCCATGTCATACCTGCACTTAGCTTGACTTAGGTTAGTCATGTGCTGTACATTGACTTCTTGTACCAAGTGTGCAGATTGAATCCGTACGACTTATCGTGTCCCAATGGCAATACCTATATGGCACGTGGCCATCAAATCCTAACACAATTGATGTAGTACATCATAGTGTAGGAGTCACATTGCTGGAGAATGGATTGCACCGGTGTAGGGAGTCAGCTACTATGCGTACTTGCATATGGCCTTGCATGCAATCTATCTATGCTTCAAACAAAACATCGAATCACCAATCCGTAGTGAATAGTAGTTCCACTTCGGAATCCAGTGTTTAGGCTATTTGGCGACATCTACAAAGTGTTTTGTATGCTCTGGGCTTACTGTACTCCAAGCAGTTTGCTACCATATTAAGTGGCTGGGGCATCCTGTTCACAAAATCTGAGCGCCGATTTGGCCAGTAGATAAATAGCATACAATGAGTATCATGAAACATCAAGTGGTGGCTAGAATGCATAGGACGACTTATGTATACCTATGCATCTTTTCATATACAGGATATGTTCCGTATTGAATCGGATTCAGTTTTATAAAATGTTCATGCCTCATCCGGAAATAACATTGATAAACCCTCCTCTGTATATTTACGTCGAAACTACGGCGGGTAGTTGTTCGCGATATGCAGCCCGAGACAGCGAATAGACCACCTATATGTAAGGAAGGGACCATATTCAGGACGGTCATACCAGACATATCTTAGGTACTATGTTTGAGACCACTCGTATCTGTTAGCAACACAGCTATTAGCCGCATACCAATAATGCAGGCGCCTAAGGTCCAGCAACTATATCGCTGGCTACGTAGCCGTGATATGTTCCCCGGAACGGGGCAGTGGACTGCGATGGGAAAGGCACAATTCGCGTGCCTTTTGCAGCCGGGACCACAAGTCTGGGTCTTCGTCGCATTTTGTCTTGGCGTTGCTTGCATTGAGTGCATCCGAGACCGTCGTTGGGTGCATAGTACCGTATCCTTGATCCGCCCATAGGCAGAGACTGCGGGGAATCGGGTCTCTAATCGAGGACCTCAGGGGATCTCTTGGCGTTGGTTTTGTACTCAATGCCTCTTTGGGCATGGCGTTCGGGGTGGAGCCTGTCCGAAGATCCCCCAGAGAACTACCTAGAGTACAAAGTAGTCATGTCTGCTTACTAGAGATGATGTAGAGTAGCTTAGCCAAAGTGTAGGTCAACTGCTCACATGGAATTCTGTGATCGCTGAAGCACAAGATACATTCCTCCGAGAATACATATGTACAAGGCCTCTAGATAATCCCCCAATAAGATACCTTATACACGGGCACGTTTCAGTTGCCTACACTATCATTAAACTTGAAGATCCATTGACCCTGTTTTGGACAGCCATAGATGGATAACTATGGGTATTTGGCTGTAGAGTACAGTGATAGATCCTACCAGTCTGGCAACTTGTACGAATACGATGATATTACCCAATATAGAAGTAGGCTATTGCGGGTAGTGGATCTAGGTGGATCCCAGTGGATGATCAGTGGGTCCGCATACGGAGTATACGAAGTACGAGGTACGAAGAGGTACATACAGAGTATGATGCCGTCAACCTGCCGAGTTCTTGATGTAGGCTACATCATATCCATCATGAAGACCCTGGGCACTTATTAATAGACATTGAGTCAGGTATATAAGGCTGTCGGCTTCCTTTCCTGAATGCAAAGCATGCGAATCTTCAACTTGGTTGATTGACTATGCAGCTGCTCTTAGGTCTTGTTTTAGCATCTCTCCTGCGCACTGGACTTTGCGCAAAGAATGACTGCAAATGCGTTCGTACCCTTCTTGCTGGCGTTTCAACACAATGTTTAATTAGATCAGGCCCCTGACATGCCATGCTGGCCTTCCGACTCCGAATGGCATTCACTCAATGAAACCATCGCCGGTCGTCTGATAAAGACAATCCCAGTGGCATCGGTCTGCTATTCCTCAGAGCCAAACTACAATCCTGCAGTGTGTCAGTCTGTTCGTCATAACTGGACGACCTGGCCTTTCCATTCGTCGGATCCTGCAAGCATTGGCGACCCTTCCTATGACAATGCCTGCAGCCCTATCTACCCCAACGGAACCAGCATCTCGGGTAATCCGCAAGCGGGAAAGCAAGGCTGCAGTCTGGGTGCTTACCCTCCCTACATCATCAACGCGACAGGAGCGGATGACGTGCAGGCTGGGGTGCGCTTTGCAAAGAAATGGAATTTGCGACTGAATATCAAGAACACAGGACACGGCGGTCGAAGGAGGTATGTGTTTCTTTTCCGCACTCCTTTTGTTGGACAGCCCAGATTTACTAACAAGTCGGTCTTCAGTTTCAACCCCGGAAGTCTTTCGTATGTACGACCACTTCAACACGAATGGACACGACTAACAAACGCAGGATCTGGACCCACAATATGAAGGACATTCAGTATTACGAAAAATTCACCCCGCGGTCTTGTTCGAGCAACAGCACACACACGGCAGCCACTCTGGGTGCTGGTGTGCAAGACGGCGAGTTGTTCGCCGCAATGGCGAAGCACAATGCCATTGCTGTCGGCGGAGAAAACAATGTATGTATTTCCTTCGCCACCGTCTCACGCTTAATTGACATCCTACTTACTCTCTAGGATGTCGGAGTCGTCGGGTGGGCGACTGGCGGTGGTCACGGTCTCGCAACCGGCGTGTACGGCATGGGAGCTGATAACATTATCGAAGCCGACATCGTCACGCCCAATGGCGACGTCTTGACAGCCAATGCCTGCCAACACAAGGATATCTTCTGGGCCATCCGTGGCGGGGGTGGAAGCACGTTCGGAGTCATAGTCAGCGTCACAGTCAACGCGTATCCGATGCCCTCATTTGCAATGACCGGGGTGAATGTGTCCCCCAAGAAGGGCACATCGTCCAAAGACTGGTACAGACTACTTGCACTGATGCATGGCGAATTCCCGCGTTTGCACGATGCAGGCCTCCACGGCTACTACACTATGTCCGGCGCCCCGATGTCATTCAATGTTGCCTTGATGCAGTACAACACTGCGAACGGTACATCCGATGCAACCCTGAAGCCTCTCCTGGACCTACTCAAAGCAGCGAACGCGACCGCCAGCTTCGACATCACCAGGTTCTGGAAACCGTCGTGGTATGACTTTGTCAAGGGGGTGCCGTTGTTCGGAAGCACGGGGAAAACCCATGACATTCGGGCGTCCAGATTCATTCCGAGGCGAGCGGTGGACGATGTTGAATTGCTGGCAAAGACACTCGAGGCTATTGCCGCTCCGGACTCGATACCGGTATGATTATTCTTTGCCATATGTCATGCATGCGGGTATACAGCGCTAACGGCCTCGACACAAGGGAGTTTCGAATCCATCCATTTCCGGTACCATGACGGGCAGCAAGACACCAGTTGACAATGCTTTGAACCCGGCCTGGCGCGAGGCCATCGTCCATGTCATTACCGGCCAAAGTTGGGACGATACTTTGCCCGATGACCTGGCAAACAAGGCCATCCATGACATGACCTTCAAGAGGGGATATGCTTTGCGACAGCTTGCGCCCGACACAGGTGCCTACTTCAATGAGGTACTGCCACACTCTTCCCTTCTTGCAGCACTCCCATTTCAGTGTCAGTGTTCTAATTTGTAACGTTGGCCAGGCGAACCCGTACGAAACTGATTGGCAGTGGTCTTTCTGGGGATCAAATTACCCACGACTTCATGCAATCAAACAGAAGTATGATCCGGACGGGCTTCTTTGGTGTCCTCATTGTGTGGGCAGTGAAGCCTGGAGGGCATCAGAGAACGGTACACTTTGTCGTACCATTTAAGGGGACGACTCCCTCCCTTTGGCTTCACTCGGAGATTAGACTACCTGGGTTAATGCGTGTTGAACAGACAGTATGGCTGGAAGATGCTTGAGATTAGGTCATTGGAAAGGAAACCCACCGCTCCCACCTATATCTCTTGAAAGTTCCGAGGAAAAACTTCGCGGTGCATCTAAAACCGCATTCCTGAAGTTCTCACGGTCCATGTTGGCTTGGGTACCTGATGAGAGAAAGTCTGCTGGAGAACTACTTGAGGACCCCTGGCTCTAAGCAGAGTAGGATAAGCAACCCGCATGGGTTGAAAATCTTAAAGTAGTGTCTCATTATCTAGACTAAGTCCGTTCTACCAAAGTATCATATTCGCTTGTATGTGAGCAGTCCCAAAGAAAGTGTATCGATGAGACCAAGTTTAATTCAACGCGCTTTGCCAGTGAAAAGATTTTTAGAGACATTGTTTTCGTTGACACTATATACTCTCCTCTGATCGATGAGCTCTACGGCTCCAGCACAAAGTCTGTCCCAACGCACCGATTACAGATAAACAGCCGGGTTGGATCCACTGCCTCTTTGATCTGCAGCAATCGATCGTACTTGTCTCCCCAGAAGACCTTTTGCCAATTGGGCTCATACCTAGGATGTGAAATTAGTCACTTGCCTCTCTTCTCAATTGCGAACACCGCTCATGGAGTACTCACGGGTTGGCTTCGTTGATATAAGTCCCCCCATCTTCTCCGACAATCTCGGTAAGCCGCTCGCTGAATCGTACCATCTGCTGTATCTTCTCTCGTTTCTCCCGATTGGTCGCGCTGTCTTTCCAATCGATGGAGACACTCATGAGCGCGTGGCTGTGTTTCCACACATCATGGACAGCGGTGTTGTCGCGCTGGTCATTGTTGACTTTGCCGACTACGACACAAACCCAGGTTAGCAAAGTTTGACTCATAGAGAGGGTATGTATCTCTTAACTGAAATTGAATCCCGCTCCTTGGCGGTTCTCATGAATAAATTCGGCCAGCACCTGTGACTTTTCTCTAAGGACGTCGGTTGTCAACAGCCGAGACGCATCCTGGATATTGGTCCCGATGTTGGGATCTCTCAGAAAGGTTTCCACATAACCGTCCCAGGTCGATGGATATGCACCAACCGCTCCAGAGACGTCGGGGAGCTGCGCGAGGTTGAAGAATGGGGCAAATGTCTTGTTGAAGGACGCCACTGTCTCGTTGGGCTGGAGGAAAATCGCCGCAAACCCATCCGTCATGGAGCCATATCCGGTATATCCTGCGTCTGTGACAGCCGGCAGCAGCTTGAGGGATTCGGCGATGACATGTTTGTAGCTGGCATCGCTAGAGGTATTCAGTTGAACGAGGCCGATAAGAAGACTGGGCGGGACTTCATGTGTCCTGTAGGTGACGGATGTAATGACCTGGATATAGATGACAGGAATTCAGCGACCTGGCAGGGACACAGGATGTACCTGCATTTACTTACCCCCCATGCGCTCCCACCACCGCCCCTAATTGCCCAGAAGTACTCAGGGTCGGTGAAGGCATTGATGACGCGGTGTCGACCATCTGCGGATACAATGCTTGCTTCCAGGAGGTTATCGGCAGCGAGGCCATGGTAATGTGCGAACGGCGAGTGGCCTCCTCCCAGCAAATACCCTCCCGCAGCTCCGACAGTGCGAGCTGATCCTCCTACCACTAGCACTCCACGTTTAGCAGCGGCTTGGTATACGTCTGTAGCTGTTGTTTAGTTTGGGACATTCATTTCGAAGGGATGTCCGGACTCACCAAACCATTGCTCTCCTGCCTTTAAAGTCACAGCAGCGGTCCCACTGCTTCCAGCTGGCGCACCTTGAGGGACAAAAGAGTCGTGCCATTCTATACCCTTGAGGTTATGCGTCCAGATAGAAAGCGCCCCTTTTCCACTAGAACGGCCGAGACTGTATCCACGATTGTCAAAATGGGACATAACATGCGCAGGAATGTCTGATAGCCTTACTGGTCGTGTCCTGTATTCTTTATCACCAAGGATAGATCCCTCTTGCTAGCGAATCTCACTGTTTTCTGGATATCCTGGATGCTCCGCGCGTCGACGGCGTAGTATGGCACTATGGAATTATATCATCAGCAAGGCGAACAAGTATAGCCATCCAAAAGTGTGTCCGACATACCAATCCCTTGATCACACCGGGCCTCAACAGGTGTATCAATGGAGCATTGTCCTGTCTTCCCCATCTCCCATACAATCGCTGCATGCGCGCCAGTCTGGTTAGTCCGCCAAAAGCTATCCAACCAGCTTTCCTTTGCTATGGCACACTGGTCGGCATTATACAGCTGCGCATGGCACACCGCAGCCGGAGGCACGGAGCGGATCAATCTCCCGCCAACAGTGGCGTTGAACTGATTCCATATATGGGCGTCTGGCCAGCAGCTGTCACCGTAGGCGCACCGACGTCGATGTTGGGTAATATTCGACTCCCCTGCGGCAAAGGCAATGCCTGTAGCTGCTAGGATAACTTGTGAAGTAGGTGGAATAATCATGGTTGGGAACTGTCCGAAGTTGAGAAGCTCTGGTTATGAAGCTAGGGGCAGTTGTCTGTTCCAGGAGATGGTATTTATGTTGATTCTTGAAGCCTGTCAGCTATACACGAGTACGAACATTGCCTAATATGGCAGAGATGGTCGAGATGTGCGACGTCATGCATCGAGGCTCGGCGGATGAGCCGAATACGAGGCTTGCCTCCTTTGACTTAGCTTCAAGAACAGCAGCTTTGTCGGGACTTCAGGAGCAAATAAAGGAGCTTGGCGGATTGTTGCCTGCTGTCTGTCTCTGATCGGAGTCAGTCATTCGGCTTTCATTCGTTCATTTTTCTCCATGCTTTCGTATTCTCCGATCTGGTACACTGCCTCTTGTGCGCCATTGCGCCGGTACATCTCTCCCAGGTTACTTTACAGTGTCTAGAGTGTGTTGAATGCCACAACCCTTGACAATGACCTTCGCCCTCATGTAATCTCAGCAAGTACAGCAAACAAAACCTGATTGTCGACCCTGCAGCCTTCCCACTGAAACCGCGCGCTCCTATACCCGCATCGAAGTCGCATATCAAGCTCTAAAATGCTTAGATTCTTTTTGTTACAATCCATGACCAGCTCCAGAGCCACAGCGCATACGGTCGTGTCTTGGTATTCGTCTTGCGATATCTCTGTGCTTAGTGTGGTAGCCGGTACGTCTTGCGCTGGCGGAAGTAAGCACCCAGGAGCTGCCTCTAGGTCGTGAGAACCTGGAAGACAGCTGGTGCCCTCGAGAGAGTCCTTCCATTCCGCGGTCCACGTTGGCGGTAACGCATAAAACTCGAGTGTGGGAATGTCCTCTGGAGTTGATTCTGCACGTCCTAGTCAATCCCCAGTATGTCGATGCTGTTGCATCATATCGTACCGTTCGGAAATTCAGACCTATCTAGGATGGAATTCCTGCAAATGACGAGCTCACTGTTCATATTCATTGTGACATCTTTCGCACTCTCCTCGCCGCTGCTACATCCGACAGAACTGTGGTCAACACCCGCGGAGTCAAGCAACGCTGTCAACTGCTTGTTCACGTCTCGAAGCTCATCCGTGATAGATTGCAGTCTCCGAATCTCCTGAGAGGTAGTCTCCTCGACGCAGGCGAGCCTCCGCTCCAGCTCCGCTAGGTGATCGCGTTTGCGCTGTCGGCAGCGACGCTGGTTGTTGCGGACACGGGTGAGGTTTTCCTCCTGGCTGCGGAGTCAGATCACGTCCTTGGCTGAACTATCGAGGGGATCGCTCACTTTGGTTTTTCGCTTTATTCGTGGCATTGTAGACTGTCTCGCGCTCTGTTGATGCAGTTTTCACGAATATCTAAGTGCTTGCAGGTAAGAAACTTGTCGTCCCCGCACTCGGGGGTGTGCCCCTCGGTTGGTGCCGTATAGTTTGGTCTCGTATCTGCACCTCGGTGCTATCTCATACTCCGAATGTGGTGACATACCACTTTTCCATCCCCAAATCGGTGACATGCCATTTATCACCAGTCCACCAATCATAGAATCATAAATCACAGACTAGGAACTATCTATTGCTACCACTCTGTGGATATAAATCCAGATAGATTCCCGGCTGTGTCCAGACATTCATTACATCGACATTGATCATCTTCCTCCAAGAAATCGGCTTCCTGTGTTCCGTTTTGCAACATGTCCGAAGACACCTATAACCTTGTCCAGTCCCGCTACGGTGACATTGCAAATCAGAGCAATGACACCCAGCACGATCAAGAAGAGGACATCGCCCGGGCATTTGGCTACACTACAGAGGATCTCAGCTCGCTGCCCGAAAAGACGAATCTCGGCTTGAGTTGTGGCAATCCTGTAGGATTCGCCAATGTAACAGAGGTGTGTTCTCTTGTTTGATACTCAGAAGCGCTGACGATTCGAATTGCTCACCTTCTCGTAGGGTGAAACAGTCCTGGACCTGGGCAGCGGCAGCGGCATTGATGTTCTCCTGGTCGCTCGTAAAGTTGGACCTAGTGGACAAGCCATCGGCGTCGACATGACAAAGGTGAGTACTTCGGGGTCGTCTTTTCTGCAGAGACGGGACTGATACCAGACACAGAGCATGATCGAGCTCGCCGAGAAGAACATCGAAAAGGCCGGGCTCTCCAACACAAAGATCATTGAAGCAAACATCAACTCGATCCCGCTGGCCGACTCCAGCGTCGACTGTATCATCAGTAACTGTGTCATCAACCTCGTCCCGGCTTCCGACAAAGGAGCCGTTTTCAAAGAGATCGCTCGACTGCTCAAGCCTGGCGGAAGAGTGGCGATCAGTGATATTCTGGCGAGAAAGCCGCTCCCGGACCATATCACTAAAAACATGGCACTGTATGTTGGATGTGTTGCTGGTGCTAGTCAGATAGGGACGTATGAGGAGTATCTTAAGCAGGCTGGATTCGAAGGTATATCTACAGCTACAAGAAGAGGTTGTTAAGCTAACCTGGAGGTAGGTGTGTTCGTTGTCGACACAAAGTCGGACTTGAACCTTTACAAGAAATCTTCGTATCTGCCTCAGAGCTCGTGCTGTGGCAGTGGAAGTGGAAAGGAGAATACAAGTGATATTGCCGACCTGGATTTCAATGAGTGGGTTGGTCAGTTATTGTCCTCCACCTGGCTCAATTGAGTTACTGACCATGTTTTCAGGCTCTTTTCAGATCTACGCTATCAAGGCTTAGATAGTTTGACTTCGTCTTGCCCCTGTAGGGGAGACATGTTATCAGGACCTTTGGTTAGGGAAGCCACCTTGCAGCGTATGGCACGGATAGTCACAATTTTGTCGCTGCACAGAGTATGTACAAATTGACTGCGAGAATGAAATCAGCTCTACTTTTCGTCGTTTCGTCGCTCATGCAGTAGCTGAAAAATATCCATGTGCCTGACCATACGGTCGGGAATCGACCGACACCTGGTTCCCATCACACATCACGCAGATCACAATAACCTCGCATGGACGTGATGATCATAACGGCTGTTTCGCATGGAGTAAATTGTCCTGATATCTGGCTCCTACTGTGCGATTATGACCGGATGGTATCCTAAGAAGGAGAGACCACTGCTCCTCTACTACATTTTCGGCTATGGTAATGTCTTCGGATAGCGACCAGGCACTCGCTTCGATTGTTGGATCGCTCAGCGAGGCTCCTGTTTTCTTAGATCTTGTGTCCGCTGTGAGGTTTGGGGCCGGGAAGTGACGTCGAAAGAATCAGAGGGTTTTCTTCGCCAAGAATTGACCCTTGGGCTGATGAATCCGAAATGCAGCAGTATGCATAAAAGCATGAATGATATTAAGTACCCGCAGTCTTTATCCCGTCGTTCATTAGAAATATTTTATATGACGTCTAAACTACTAGGTATCCTCCATAATACCCAACAAGCCCTCGTATGTGGCTACAGAATACTATCTATACGAACTATTACTCTTCTCGCCATTTGGCGTTACGAAGGAGCTAGAGTCTTTCAAATGTGGCTGAAAGGCGCCGTCTATGCATAGTTCACGAACAACTCAAATGGAACTTCGGGTGGTTTCCCTCGGCTGAGATGCTAGGAGGCTAGCAGCAACCCCGCTATGCATGTCGACATCGGCGCCAAAACAATCAGAAAACTAGATAGAATAGCTTGCATCGGAGGTTACCCCTTTCCGCAATGATCCCGTCTTTTCGCACTAAATATCCTCCGGCAGGTATAGTAAGGTAGTATCAACTACCCAGGTCCCAACTTAGTGCGGATGGTGACAGCAATAACAGTGATAAGCTCATCGACAGATCTATCGGCTTACGGCCGATATCTGAAAGTCCTTAGCCATGTTTCCTGCATTATGAAGACACTTCTTAGAAAGGTCAGAACTTTAGGAGAGGCTATTGTATACGTCCCTTCAGCCGGAGGGCGAAACGTGCAACGGCATAGAAAGGTACTAGTATGGGGTCATAATCCTTCGAAAGTATCACCTGCATAATCTCTGCAGAATATATGAAGAGTTAGATTAAACCAGGTCAGAAGGTTACATTGCGTGCGTCGCTAGTCAAGAGAGAAGCCAATACGCTTCTTAGCACCTTTTAGTTCCTTGACAGAGAACGCCACACTTCTTGTGATGCTTGAATAAAGCTTGTCACTAACTTGTTATGCCAATTTCCCCACCTGCTGCCGTCTTCACTTCTAGAAACTGCTCTCCTCGGTATAGATAAGAACAATGCTACTTTTTATCAGAAACCGGGCAAGAAACCACTAATCTGTGGTGGCTTATCCGCGTTATCCGCTGTCGTCTGGGTATGTGTATACGGGCCCTAGTCCTGTGCAACACAGACATATCCTATCGTGGATGGTTGAATATAGTCCTCCAGCGAGTCAAGGAAATGAATACTCTAGAATTCTGCCATGGCGTTCATCTGATAGTTATGGTCACAAGGCAATATCTTCCAGACAATCCTTTTTAGCTACCCTTGTATAGGAAGCACGAGATCTAGGCATTCTTAGCACATGGCTAGCCTCAGCTAGCTTTGGTCTAGACTAAAGTCGAGCAACCCGCTGCGTCGAGACCCGATGATATGCGATGGCCACTACCTAGTATGGACCGGCTTTCCACGGGCCCCTGTGTTCCTGGCTGGAGAATGTTCTGGACGGATGCTTCTCTCATAACTATCTATCTTTCACAGCACCTCACTGGTCCCTATGCTAGGCCTGGGCAGCGGAGGGTGACATCGCTTAGAGACGTCTCCGCCAACAGAAGGACCGAGCCCACTGGTGCCTCTTTTGATTGTGAAATCACAACACACGGGCTCTCGAAGAGACTGAGCGGGAGGGGAGGGGAAGGACGATACAGATAGTATGGCTCCTTGAAGTGTATAAATAGGAGCTCAATATCGACCACAAGGTACAGCTATTCAACCTAGAAAACAAACAATTTGATATCATTGCTACTCTTCCATTGTGCTTTCTTTGATCATCACATCTTAAAAATCATCAAGATGAAGCTCTCCGCTGCTCTTTCTTCCATTCTCCTCGCCGGCACTGTTGTTGCTGCTCCTCTCACAGCCCAACGCCAGGCGCGCAATGCCCGTCGCCTCGCCCGTGCTACCAACCGGTCCAGTCATCCCCCCTACAAGCCCGACAGCTCTGAGCTCCTGCACCTCTCCAACACCACACACGTGGAATACAGCTCCAACTGGGCCGGCGCCGTCCTCATCGGCACGGGCTACACAGCTGTGACCGGAGAGTTCACCGTCCCGACTCCCTCCGCCCCCAGCGGCGGCTCCTCGTCGCAGGAGTACTGCGCCTCCGCCTGGGTCGGCATTGACGGTGACACCTGCTCGACCGCCATCCTGCAGACCGGCGTCGACTTCTGCGTGCAGGGGGGCAGAGTCTCCTTCGACGCCTGGTACGAATGGTACCCGGACTACGCCTACGACTTCAGCGGGATCACCATCAGTGCCGGCGACAAGATCAAGGTGACCGTTGACGCCACGAGCACGACGGCCGGCACCGCCACCGTCGAGAACCTGACGACAGGCAAGACGGTCACGCACACCTTCACCGGCGGCGTCGATGGCAATCTGTGCGAGTACAACGCCGAGTGGATCGTCGAGGACTTTGAGTCGAATGGCTCCCTTGTGCCCTTTGCGGATTTTGGCACCGTGACCTTTAGCGGTGCGGAGGCTACCGATGGGGGGTCGAGTGTTGGCCCGTCTGGGGCTACGGTGCTTGATATCCAGCAGAGAAACAAGGTTCTGACATCTGTCTCTGTGGGTTCGAACTCGGTTACTGTCAACTATGTCTAGGCAAGCTCGTAGGGATTCGCTTCCTACCAGCATTGGGGGGGGGCTGGTCCTACATGAGACACATGGAACGAGCAGCCTTGAGCTAACGGATCGGTGGTTCAACACGCGCCGAGATGAAAAAAGAAATCCATGTATTTAGTGATGAATCGAATTAGAAATGTGCAGATTTTATAACTGCTTCTATGTACATCACGTGGGTAGTACCAACACAGTTTCCTTAAAATTGAAAGCTAACTTCAATACCTGTTATAGTAGATCTAGTCTCTTCATTGTTGCTGTGGCCGCTGCATCCGATGGTCATGTAGGTCAGGATGTATCTAAAATTTATACAGCATCCAAGCACGAAGCCATGGACAAATGTATTATAAGACTGTTGTATAGAGAGAGGCCATCAGCATGCAGGTTATATATAGATCCTGTGACGACGTCTTCTGGTGCTAGAAAAAGTGAGAAAAAAAAAGAGAGAAACAAAAATGATGGCATCGCCCCGCAGGAGGCTCGACTATTGATGGATTAGTTTCATGCACCTTTGGCAGTCCTCGTTATGTTACATACACTCCTGACATCCAGATTACTATGCAGTCTCGCTTCAGACCCATATAAAAGTCTGGCGCTCTAACCAACTGAGCTAGCGGGGCTTATTAAGGCTGTGTGGGCCAAAATACGTTTTAAGAGACCACAGCAGATCTTCCACATTGAGGGATCGAAACACGCCGGGTGCATCGTTAGGATGTCCCTCCTTATTCTCCATGTCGGATATCATAAAGTCCATCAGCATATGGCATTGGTCATAGTATAAGGGCAGATCCAGTATCGTCCAGCTTCATACACATAGTTCGGAACAACTCTGCAACTCCTTCCAGTACCAGCTCGGTTCATGTAGTCTATGGCATACTAAATCTACTAAACATCGAGTATGTAGGATGTGATCGAGATTTGTTCAATCTGTTTAACATGTCTGGGTACTGTTACCTCTGGAGGTGGAACATAATGTGTTTCGATATGCATTTTGACACGCACCCCTATGATATATATCTCGGGTGATATAGGCGATGAGACATAAATCGCCTACATCCGAGAATTTCTAACTCTATGATCAATGCGCAGGCCGTTGGCTTTCATTTTGAAAGCTGGATCAGCTCTGAACTGGACCAGGTCTACATGCTTAACTAACTTCTTATCACCATTGACTGGCAGTAGATGACCGGTGAGCTCCGTAACCCCTCGGCTTCCTCCATGGACTAAGACAGCCGATCAGCCGATCCTGGCCCTAGCGTTCATGTCCCGTGGTCCCCATGGTAATATCCTATCAGCTCAGGGTTCAGACGCGAGCAATACAGACTCCTTTCGGACTTCTGATTCGACGGATGTTTCGATCCGTTGATGCCCTCGGGTACCTCCCGAACACTTGATTGGGGCCCCACACGCGCATTGAAGCCCTATTCGCCTCTAAGCACCAGCTGCTAGTGTAGGGCGTGCACGTAGTAGCTGGAAGCCGCCCGCTCACTAGCTAGATGGCCCTGCTCGATCTCTTCACCTAGAGCTGCCCTTACATTGCGAGCAGTCAATATTCCGCGAAGGTGGATAATTCTAGACCGCACTCTTTACGTAAGAAAAGATTCGTTGTTAGACGATGCCTCACTGTGCCCACTAACTAGCCACGTCGTGGTTGTCAACTCGTTGTCAATATTCTGACAGACAACTCTTCTATTCACTTTGAGTTCAGTCCAAAACAAGTCAATGACTGGATTTCAAAAAAAAGAAGCTGTTGCAGAGGCCGCAGTGGCCGTCTCAGAAGAGCCAGCTGCAGATGAATACCCCATGGACGAAGGACCGCAAGCATGGCTACAAGTCCTAGGGAGCTGGATCCTCTTTGCAAATACCTGGTTTGTACAGCTCTATCCAGATGATCCATGAACACTTTGAACACTTGCATGAGATTCCTCGTGCATACCCTCGCTGTACATCTCTGATGCCTCTTTCTTGACACAGGGGCCTTACAAACTCATTTGGGATATTCGAGACATTCTATGCTGACAGTCTCCTGAAGAGCTCTACCCCTTCCGCAATTTCATGGATAGGGTCTGTACAGCTTTTTCTAACAATGCTTGTTGGTATTTTTGCAGGCTGGTTCCTGGATTCGGGGCACCTCCATTTGCTACTTATCTTGGGGACATTCTTTGAAGTATTCGGCATGTTCATGACCTCTCTCAGTACCAAGTACTGGCAAGTACTTCTGGCACAGGGCATCTGCACCGGGGTTGGAAGTGGGCTTCTAGGTCTGACCTCGGTTGCTGTCATACCGCTGTACTTTCAAAAGAAGAGGATGATTGCCACTGGGATCGCGGCTACAGGCAGTAGTCTAGGTAATTACAGTTGGTGCAGAACTAGCTGTGCGTGATGCGGTTGACTGACTCATATTGCAGCTGGAATTATCTATCCGATTATGCTCCGTCGTCTGTTTGTGCAGATAGGATTTCCATGGGCAGTTCGTGCGCTGACATTCCTTGTACTGGGGTGCCTTATTATAGCCTGCTTGGTGATGAGGCTTCGTCCACGGCCTTCCAGGGGCACTGCACTAGTCGAGCTCAAACATCTCCGCGATCTCCCCTATGTAGCATTCATCGCCGGTGAGTTGATGTTTTCCAGCACTCCCGTGCTATACTCAGGCTCACTCGTGCCAAAGCATTCACCTTGATGATTTCGTCGGTCTATATTCCCTTCTTCTACATTCAGAAATATGCTCTGCAGCTGGACATCAACGAAGACATGGCCTTCTACCTCCTCAGCATGATGAACTCGACGAGTCTCATTGGCCGTATTGGGCCCAACTGGCTCGCAGACCGGTATCTTGCACTATATTATATCTTCTAAACCTCTATCTAATTCTCGATAGATACGGAGGGGTCAATGTCATGGCACCGGCATGCTTCGTCTCAGCGGTCATCCTATTCCTGTGGCGATTCACCCACAGCCTGCCGGGTCTGATTGTCATTGTGCTCCTCTACGGTCTGGTCTCCGGTGGCATGGTCTCGCTCCCGCCCGCTACCATTGCCAACCTCACGAGTAAACAGAGCGAGCTGGGGGGACGCATGGGACTCGCCTACACCATCGCTGCGTTTGGGGCGTTGGTCGGCAACCCCATCGCCGGTGCTTGTCTCCAGCCATCCGGGGCCCCCGAGCCATCGGTACAGGATATCCAGTCGGAGTTCCAGGGTACATGGATCTTTGCGGGGGGAAATCATGCTCTTGGCGACTGCATGTTTGCTCATGACTCGTTATTTGCGATTCGGGCTCTCCAGGGGACACAAGATATAAGTATACAACTCAACTGGGATGGGATTGCAGATGGTTAAAAGCATCACCGAGTGCCTGGATCCGTCGATCCACATTTCGTCGGTCGATGAACTGCTCCAGTTTGACTGTGGTAAAGACAGCATCATGCGACTTGTACTTAACTGAAGACTAAGAAAGGAGGCGTCATAACTCTGAGTTTCGAACCGGTGACGAAGGTTCAGCCCATTTCCCAATCCCCCCCCCCCAAAAAAAAATCTGTAGCTTCTCTTTGATTGAGCTTGCTCCGGGGAGCGACATACCCAGTCCGCCATGGACCAGGGCCATACATTATCTGCCTTTGTTACTAGTATTATTCATATATTATTCACCATATAATATAATGTTGTTTTAGCCTAGAATTATGTTTATGTATTATTTGAACGTGTGATGATCCTCGGCGGTGTTGGGTTGAAGTAAACATGACATGATGCAGATCAGGTGGTGTCACGGTGGTGGGTCGTGCCTGGCTCCCTTCTTTTGTACTCCGAAAGGCATACCGCAACCGGCCGGATCGCAATGTTTCATTCCCGACGCTGAGTGGATTTGTCCACCATTCCAATCAGCTGGTGATCTTCTACCTAGGTACCATATACCTGATGAGATTGTTGCACGACAACTGGGGCTGTCGGCGGAGATGACATCACCACTGGCCGACGGGACAAATCGCCATCGACATGCCCTGACGGCGTCCATGGAAACCCGGACTTTGGTCTGGTCATCCTCTGATTCTCCTCTTCGTTCCTCTGCCGTGTGGATTGTCTTCCAGTCGGTCGTTGCACAGCGCTGCGGGGATGGCCAAACTTAACGTGGTCACCACGTCACCTTGTAGGACCTGAAGCCCTCGCCCCGTTTCTATAAGCGACCGCCCACGGACCCTCCTTATTGCCCATTCCACGCTTTTCTATCTGTCCATCGTGTTGGTGATACAGGGTTTCACGTCTTGGGTGGAAAAGAACGGATATGGCTCATCCTGACAGCTCCAGCGACACGAGTCGCTCGAGCTCCGAGCACGATGAGATCACCCCCACACGGACGTTCTCTCGGCGACAGTCGAGAGGCGCGCGGGAAGACAGCACGGTGATGGAGCATATGCGTCCGGAAGACAGGGCGCAACTCACGCGCCTCGCATCCAACTTCCCCCGCCATCGTCCCGTCGATTCGGGCGTCGCCATTGAACGACGGGATACCCTCGATGGACTCAACCTGGATGACCCGGTGCTGGACCCGACCAGCGACAAGTTCGATCAGTACAAATGGGCCCGAATGCGCCTAAAGCTGATGGACAGGGAGGGTCTTCCGCGTCCCCCGTCCACCGGGGTCGTCTTCCAGAACCTCAATGTTTCGGGGTCAGGTTCGGAACTCCAGTACCAAGATACCGTGGCATCGACGTTGCTGGCGCCATTTCGGCCGCAGGAATACCTGAGCTTTGCGAAGCGGTCTCCCGAGAAACACATCCTGCGCAATTTCGATGGACTCCTCCAGAGCGGTGAGCTGCTGATCGTACTGGGACGGCCTGGTAGCGGTTGTTCGACGTTCCTCAAGACCCTGTGCGGTGAATTGCATGGATTGAAGCTTCAGAAGAGCTCTGAGATCCAGTATAATGGCATCTCGATGGAGAGAATGCACAAGGAGTTCAAAGGAGAGGTGGTGTATAACCAGGAAGTCGATAGACACTTTCCTCATCTGACTGTCGGCCAAACCCTGAAATTCGCCGCGGCCGCCAGAACCCCGGAGCAGCGCTTGCTGGGAGTCAATAGACAGCAGTATGCCAAGCATATCACGCAGGTCGTAATGGCGATCTTTGGTTTGTCGCATACATACAACACCAAAGGTATTACCGTACCGAAGATAAATTTCGAACCATCGGTCCCTTGCTAACATGCTCCAGTCGGTGATGATTATGTGCGAGGTGTTTCTGGGGGAGAAAGAAAACGAGTTAGGTATGCTCTTCCCTATCCGCTCTAGTAATCATGCACTAATCACCACATAGTATCGCAGAGATGGCATGTAAGTAGCCTCTGCTCAGGTTTATCGCCCACAACTGACAGTCCGTCAGTATCAGGAGCCCCTATCGCGGCATGGGATAACAGCACCCGTGGTCTTGACTCTGCGAGTGCCTTGGAATTCGTCCAAGCCTTGAGACTCTCTGCCAACTTGGCTGGAACCTGTCATGCGGTGGCCATATACCAAGCATCGCAGGCCATTTACGATGTCTTCGACAAGGCTATCGTTCTCTACGAAGGAAGAGAGATCTATTTTGGACCGTGCGATGAAGCCAGGGACTATTTTAGTGACATGGGCTGGGACTGCCCCCCACGCCAAACGACCGGTGATTTCTTGACTTCTGTCACCAACCCCCAGGAGCGACAGCCGCGCAAAGGAATGGAGAATAAGGTCCCTCGAACCCCGGATGAGTTTGAAAAATATTGGAAAAACAGCCCTCAATACGCGGAGCTTCAGAAAGAAATCGAGGAACATATGAAGCAGTTTCCTCCCGGAGGCGAGTCTGAGCAGGCTTTTGGCGAGATGAAAAGGCTCAGACAAGCGAAGCACGTTCGTCCCAAGAGTCCCTATGTCATTTCCATTCCAATGCAAGTCAAGCTCTGTACCATACGAGCTTACCAAAGGTACCGTGGCATCCCAAATCTGATCATCTTGTTGTGTCTCGCTTACTGTCCTAGGATATGGAATGACAAGCCTTCTACTCTGACAACGGTCATTGGACGCATTTCGATGTCTCTCATCATTGGATCGATCTATTACGGGTAGGACTATCCTCTGGGTTGCGAGATCATGCTAATGTTTTAGGACACCGAATGCTTCCGCAGGCTTCCAGAGCAAAGGCGCCGCTCTTTTCTTCGCTGTCTTGTAAGTCTTCCATGTCCCTTATATCTACCGGAGACCCCCGCAATTTTGAGTATGATACTGATTGCCCCTCAGAATGAATGCTCTGATCAGTATCACCGAGATCAACTCCCTCTACGACCAGCGACCCATCGTTGAGAAGCAAGCTTCATACGCCTTTGTTCACCCATTTACAGAAGCCTTTGGTGGGATTGTTTCCGATATACCAGTCAAATTCGTCTCCGCTGTCGTGTTCAATATCATCTTTTACTTCTTAGCCAGCCTGGTAAGCCCACAACCCCTACCCTTTGGACCTAACTAAGAGACGGTATAGCGATATGAAGCATCTCAATTCTTCATCTTCTTTCTGTTCACTTTTCTCAGCACATTCGCAATGTCAGGCATTTTCCGCACACTCGCTGCAGCGACCAAGACACTCGCACAGGCTATGGCTATGGCCGGTGTGATCGTCCTGGCCATCGTCATCTACACAGGCTTCGTCATTCCCGTACCTCAGATGTCAGACATCCCGTGGTTCAGCTGGATCCGGTGGATCAACCCTGTTTTCTATACGTTCGAAGCGTTGGTCGCCAACGAATTCCACGGACGGCGTTTTACCTGCTCCCAATTTGTGCCCGCCTATCCTCAGCTCAGCGGCGATTCCTTCATCTGTAGCGTGCGAGGAGCCGTGGCAGGAGAAAGAACGGTGTCTGGGGATGCTTTCATCGAATCCCAGTACAGCTACACTTACGCACACGAGTGGAGAAACCTTGGTATCCTGATAGGGTTCTATGTGTTTTTCACTGCGCTCTACCTCCTTGCCACCGAGCTTAACTCTGCCACTTCGTCAAAGGCGGAATACTTGGTGTTCCGGCGGGGCCATGTGCCTGCCTACATGCGTGATGCGAATAAGCGCGGAACGGAAAGCAATTCGACAGACAATACCCAGACTCATAGCGCCGGGACTGAGAAAGACGCGTCTGCAATTCCCAAGCAACATAGCATCTTTACCTGGCGCAATGTGTGCTATGATATTCCCGTCAAAGGAGGCCAACGGCGACTGCTGGATCATGTTTCTGGCTGGGTCAAGCCTGGCACCCTTACAGCTCTCATGGGTGTTTCTGGAGCCGGCAAGACCACCTTGCTCGATGTTCTCGCAAAGCGTGTCTCAATAGGCGTCGTGACCGGAGATATGCTCGTTGACGGCAAAGGGCTGGATAATAGTTTTCAGAGGAAAACCGGGTATGTACAGCAGCAAGACCTCCATCTTTCGACAACGACCGTTCGAGAGGCACTTCGATTCAGTGCCCTCCTCCGTCAGCCAAAATCAGTCTCCAAAAAGGAAAAGTACCAATATGTCGAAGAAGTCATCACGATGCTCGGCATGGAGGATTTTGCCGGAGCGATTGTCGGAACGCCGGGCGAAGGGTTGAATGTTGAACAGAGAAAGCTTTTGACGATTGGAGTGGAGCTTGCTGCCAAGCCAGCCCTGCTGATCTTCCTTGATGAGCCGACCAGTGGGCTCGATTCGCAGAGTTCATGGTCGATTGTTGCTTTCTTGCGGAAGCTGGCCGACCATGGTCAAGCCGTTCTGTCTACAATCCATCAGCCAAGCGCACTGCTCTTCCAGCAATTCGACCGTCTTTTATTCTTGGCGAAGGGAGGGAAGACTGTGTACTTCGGAGAGATCGGAGACCAGTCTCGTACCTTGCTGGATTATTTCGAAGGAAATGGCGCCCGGAGCTGTGGTCCGTCTGAGAATGTGAGTGTCTCGTACATCTGTCCGGTCCAGCATGCTAACATGAAAGGCAGCCCGCCGAGTACATGCTTGAGATCATCGGTGCAGGAGCGTCTGGCAAAGCGTCCAAAGACTGGTCTGCCGTTTGGAACGAAAGCCAGGAAGCCAAAGACGTGCAGAAGGAAATCGATCGAATCCATCAAGAACGGGCTTCGGCTTCCGATGACCATGAAGGCGATGATTCCGGCTCTAAATATGCAGAATATGCCATGCCCTTCCCAAACCAACTGTGGCATGTGACGCACCGAGTGTTCCAGCAGTACTGGCGTGAGCCAGGCTACATATGGGCAAAGTTGCTCCTCGCCACGCTATCGTCTCTGTTCATCGGGTTCACCTTCTTCAAACCCAACAACACCCAGCAGGGATTCCAGGATGTCCTATTCAGTGCATTCATGCTTACCTCTATTTTCTCGACCTTGGTGCAACAGTCAGCCTCCCCTGTTTATATTTAAGTCGTCGACGAGTCATCGACCTAATCTAACAATCACCAGGATCATGCCCAAGTTCGTCGTTCAACGGTCCCTATACGAAGTCCGCGAAAGACCATCAAAAGCCTACTCGTGGGCCGCGTTCCTCATCGCCAACGTCGCCGTCGAGATCCCCTACCAGATCCTAGCCGGCGTCATCGCCTGGGCGTGTTATTACTATCCGATCTACGGCGCGGCGCAAGCCTCCCACCGACAGGGCCTGATGCTGCTGTTCGTCGTCCAGTTCTACATCTTCACCTCGACCTTTGCGAGCCTGATCATCTCCGCCCTCCCGGACGCCGAAACAGGCGGCACCATCGCCACGCTGCTGTTCATCATGGCCCTCACGTTCAACGGCGTGATGCAGCCGCCCAACGCGCTGCCGGGCTTCTGGATCTTCATGTACCGCGTCTCCCCGCTAACGTATCTGATTGCCGGTCTGACCGCCACCGGCCTGCACGGCCGGCCCATCGAGTGCTCGCGCGAGGAATTGAGCGTCTTCAACCCGCCGGCCGGCACCACCTGTGGCGAGTACCTGGCTCCGTACCTGCAGGCAGCGCCGGGCACGCTGTACAATCCGACCGCCACGCAGGGCTGCGAGTACTGCCAGCTGCGCAATGCCGACCAGTACCTGGCCGGTAGCAATATCTGTAAGTTTCGTGTCTCGTTTTAAGGGGGTGCTAGCTAACCGGTGTAGTCTACGGTGAGCGGTGGAGAAATTACGGCCTCGGCTGGGCCTACATCGGGTTCAACATCATGGGCACGGTTGCGTTGTACTACATGTTCCGAGTGAAACACTACAACCCGACGTCGCTGGTGAGAGGCGTGGTGAAGAGCGTCAAGTTCGTGTGTCGGGTGTTCAAGAGACGGTCTGGCGAGACGCCCAAGGGGCGGGAAGCGGAGAATGGGCGGTTGGTGTAGTTGCACATAGGTAGCTCATAGCGTATGATGCATCGAGGTAGCTGTATGAATCAATAATGGACACAGAATTTCATCCAGCGAATCAGATCTCATCTGGCAAGCATCATTGGTCTAGTGGTAGAATTCATCGTTGCCATCGATGAGGCCCGTGTTCGATTCACGGATGATGCAATCTTTCTGATCATATTCTTTTTGAATTCTTCAAGTCTGTAGTGGCAGACAGGTCAGGCTTATGAGGCTGAAGGGTGAGCTTCCAATGACCGGGGGGAGGGGTTGGCTTTCTTGCATAGACTGTGGGACTGCTTGGTTAGTATGTTAGCCCGACTCTTCTTTACGATGCAGTAGGAAAGACGCATCGTGCGGATGGATGCTATTGGAACATTATGAAAAGCTGGTAATATTCGCTGCGCAATCAAAAATAACAGATACAATGCAATGACAGTCGTAGACGGCATGCAGAACAAGATCAGACAAATGGGTATTATGCTGGAAAGACATGCAACGCCGTGGTCATTAGTATTAACGGATTATCACAGGTCATTCGGACGGATCGTAGGTTCGGGATTCGTAGCTCGTGTATGGTGCATGCGCTCGGTGTTATAGCGGGTTGCGGGCGACGACCAGGGCATTCACCACATGGCCGGACTTCCATCCCTGGTCGACGAGGGACGCATGTTCGCGGAGCATCTTGCCCAGGTACGCGATGCGGACGCGCTGGGTCCGGGGAATCTACACCCACATTAGCTATCTCCACCAGATCAACCGGCCGACAGGTAGGGAGGAAGACGTACCCCTGCGTCCTGCTGGATCTTGCGAGCGATAAACCCCACAGTGTGCGACTTCTTCACGGTGACGACGACGTCCGGCCCGCCGCGGTCACTCAGCCGGGCCTTGACGCGGATCAGATCCCGCTCGCTGGTCTTCCCCTTCTCGTTGCGGCGGCGCTCAACGTCCTCGGCGATCAGCTCATCGCCCGACGCCTCGTCCAGCGACAGCAAGTCGTCATCGTCGTCGGTGTCAAAGTCGTCGTCGGGCAGGTCCGCGGCGAGCATGTTCTCGGGGTCGCTGACGATGCACTGGGGCAGGCGGTACAGCACGCCCTGCTGGTCGTAGGCGCCCTGGCAAAAGTCGCCAGTGGGGACGGTGACGCCGGCGGCGTCGACGATGCTCTGGGCGGTGTCGAGGTCGCCGGCCTGCATGAGGGCGATAGCGCTGGCCAGCGCGGCCCAGATCTCAGCGCGGCCCGTGACGCGCGTCTCGAAGAACTCGCGGCGCTCCTGGTCCAGCTGCGCGCGTGTCCACAGCCGCCGCTTGCTGTACCAGATGTGCGGGCGGATTGGCGCATTGAAGTGTTCGCCCAGCGGGAAGTCGTCTGGCGCGGTGCGCACGACGACCCGCGCGGTGGCGGAGGGCCCACTGCGCGAGGGGTGGCAGAGCGTCGCTGTCGTCGTCGTGGTGGTGGTGGTGGTGGTGGTGGTGGCGGTGTTGGGGATCGCGGCGCGGTGCGGTGTGGCCTCTGCAGCGGTCTCCTCCGGGGCTACTCGGTCGGCGTGGGCGTTGTCACGCGACACTGATATGGAAAAGCAGCAGCCCTGGACGGAGTACGGGGCGGTGGTCAATGAGGCTGTCCTGTTGTGGGGGATCGTCCCCGCTGTCTTGGACTTCTTGGACTTACCATCTTGGAGATCGATGGATCAACTCCATCAGCCAGGGGGTGGCGATAGCGAGCGGCAGAAATTAGGAGAGAAGGGAAAGGACAAGAAGATGCAGCGATATGGATATGGCCTGAGTTAGTAGTGGCGAGATGACATGACGTCGAGTCGAGGTGGAGAAGAAAGAAGAAGATGGGGTGACCCAATACGAGCAAAGAGGGGGGAACAGTTAGTCTTTTAAGTACCTACCTCCTATACTCACCACACAACAACAAGGGATGCAGACAAAGGACAAAAGGAAAAAAAGTCGTCGTCAACGCCAACCTAAATCGACGCTGCATCCATACCGCTTCGATCGTGTCACCGGGGCTGTACGTTTATTTAGATCAAAATGACGAGTCTTTCTATACTTCCGGTTCCAGCGACGGCATCGTTTTGCGTCCAACCAGAGCCGATACTTTGCCTGAATTCATACTATTTCCTATATGCTGGATTCTCTATTCGTCCTCGTCGTCGCTGCCAAAGATCGCCTTAAACACCGCCTCCCCAGGACGTTCGGCCTCCAGGGCTTCGTTACGCTCCGGTTCCACCACGATGGGCTTTGGCTGCTCCTGCACCCCCGAAGATCCTGCATCTGCGCCCCCCGTCGGCCCAAGATTCAGCATCAGCTGGTTCATCACATCGCGGGACACCAATTCCTTGGGGCCCGCGTCGTTCTGGTAGCCGGCTGACTGGAACCGGTCTCCGGGGGTGCCCTCCGCACGCTCGCGTGGTTCGCCCGGGTCGACCTGCACATGGCTGGGCGGTTTCACGTTAAACCGCTTGCACAGGAGACGGGTCGGGTAGAATGTAAGTTGACTCCGCGTCATGGGCCCAAACATGCCGATCTTCGCGGCCTCCTCCGCAGGGTCGGCCGGTTTCTCGGTGGGCTTGCTCAGTAGCGAACCGGGCGAAGTCGCGGATTCAGCCTCGTCTGTCGAACCCTTTGGCCCAGACGACGCCGACGTAAATCGGGAAGCCATTAATCCCGACATGGGCTTGAATACTTCTGCGGCCCGAGCGAACTCGGTAAGCTCCCCAACCCATTCATCCGTAGTTGAGCCCGGTACCCGCTCTGGGAGACTCTCGCGGAGTCCAGCTCGTACTTCTAGAAAAGTTCGATAGCGCGTGCGCTTGTCGGGGTCCTCCGAATAGGGCATCCACCCGCTGGCCGCTCGCGTCAGCGCCTGCACCGCGACCTGTTTATCCAGTTTGGGAACAAGATCCCAGAGATCTCGCCGCTTCTGTGCCTCGGTAGCTTCGTAGCCCTTGGGGGCCTTTTCTCCTCGTGCTGGGGGAAGATCGGTTCTTCCCGTAAGCTTCACAATCCGCTCGCGGGCTTCAGGAGTCATCCAATCGAAGATCGACTGTCCCGGCAGCTGCGCTTCTCCCAGAAGCGCGGCTCTCGACGATGGGTCAAGGGACGAGGCTTTGGCTGCCTCTTTCGTGGAGACATAGCTCGATTCGTCCCTGTCGTGGGACTGCGTTTTGCTGGACTTCCAGTCTTTAGGAATTGCCGGGGGTGCATATTTCTTCTCTTGAGACGAAATCGCAAGGCCAGAGATTCCGTCCGCAAGGAGGAATCCATCCAGCGGCAATCGGCCATCGTGGCACTTTCGGAACCCACCGCCTTTCGCCGCAATTGCCTTTTTCTTTATAAAAACGGGTTTGCTGTCGAGAAGAGGATTCGACGAGGTGATGGCGGGTTTGCCGTCTTCAATGGACTTGGCTTTCTTTTTCTTCTTCTTGTCGCCCCCAATCACGCGATTGTACGATATCTGCGGCCCCAGCGAGTACGGATCTTCATCGTCTGATCCGGTATCGTTCAAGACCCCGACACCGAATGCGCCGCGACGGGGTTCTTTCGTCTTTTGTGGCTTCGACTTCCCGGGACCTATTAACCGGCGACCAAAGAACGGATCGGCGTCGTCATCGGAATCGTGATCATCTGCTTTATGCGCATCCAAACGGGATTCCCCTTCGAATCCAAGGCCTTTATGGTCTGTCTTATGGACGAATGCCACCATGGGCGGGTTCTCCGGCGCGAAGAGATACGTCTTGTCGGTATCGGACGCATCCCCAAGGGCCTTGCGTCGGACCTTGGGTCCAATGCCTTGACCCTCCTTCCAACCCATCTTCTTCAGCAACTTCACGCCCATCGTCTCGCCGCCAGATTGGAAGACATCCATCAGGCCACCGCGGCGGTTGGGATCCGCCCCGGTCGATCCAAACCCGGAGAAGTCGTCGGCGGTGCGCAAATTCCGAGCCTCCTCGGCCTCGCGGATGTCCTCCTCATCCATGAAATCCTCGGGGCGTTGCTGGGCGGCGGCTTTGGCGCGGTTCTGGCGCGACGAGACAAAGGTCGCGGGGGTCCATCCTTCTTTTGAGCCGACGGTGTTGAAGTACCTGGGGGCGCGGTTTGTTTAGTCGTGCTGTCCAAGGCTACGCGCGGATCGTGAGCTCACCCGGCACTGAAACCACCGGTGAAGGCGCCATGCAGGCGTTTCCTCCCCCGGTCGTCGGTCACTTCCTGCTTCCAGATCGGGGTGTAGGAGCCATCGTCGCGGACGCTGTCGTCAAGGGGCGGTAGCGGGGTCCCGTAGAAGGCGAAGGGCGATTGGTGGGCCTGGAGGTCAGCCTCGAAGGCGGCGCGAGTCCGTTTGCTGGCCATCTTCGTCGAGGGGTATGCGACGGGCCGGTGAGTGTTAGATGCGCATTATTTGATCAAGGTATCTGATTGACGCGATGACGTACGGTCAGTTTGGGTGCGGATCGTTCAGTGACGGGGGTTGGTGACTTACCGAGTGTTTTGAGTAGGAGTTCAGACTGTTAATACATGATACTGGGTTGGAGGCCAGCGAGGAGTCCACTGTGGTAAGTTGTTCTGTCCAACGGCAAGGGGCGGAGAGTTGAAGGTACTCGAATTGGAGAGGTGATTTGTCGCCATGTGATGGAAAAGCACCGCCATCGACTTGTGGCGGGTGGTCTGTGGCGGTGCATGTTTCGTCACTCACAATAAGAACTGTAGCAGATGATCTAGAATAAAAATCATAAGGGAGAGAAAGGGTAATTCATCATTCACATTCAGTTGGCACCTGATTAATAAATCTGTTGATGTGTTGGTGCGTGCCCAGTATATATATATTTCTTGTAAGCCTTTACTCTGTATATCCCAGGTTTGCTCATGCCACCTGTGATTGAGACTGTTTCTAG
Organism: Aspergillus sp. MEXU 27854; assembly: GCA_019721355.1. Lineage (NCBI taxonomy): Eukaryota > Fungi > Ascomycota > Eurotiomycetes > Eurotiales > Aspergillaceae > Aspergillus > Aspergillus sp. MEXU 27854. The sequence continues at coordinate 2,590,465 of JAGMTT010000003.1, forward strand.
GAGAAGACAAATATCATTCCATTAACTTCGAGAAACAAAAAAAGAAAATTAAAGAGAAAACAGAGACAAAGACAATCTCACTGATCTCGAATGGTCGAGGATGTCTAAGATCTGAGGCCCTGTGGCATGCCAATCGTCATGTTCTAGATTGGTGCCGGGGATCCAACATGCCTGATCCCGATGGAATGGAATGTCGCGCTCGTGGGATCTTTCCCACCTCCTTTCTGGTCGATCGTTGTGACGAGTCAATATCCATCCCAGCCATCATCTGGAGGCGCAAGCACGAGCACCCCACCAGTTGCTACCGAGGGAATATCGTGCAGGATACGAGTGATAGACAGCTGGATTTCCTGGACGAGGCATCTGTCTCAGTCGAGGGAATTAGGTAGTGACCTGGAGACGATTAGTCACAGCTGGAGATGGTCCGACGGATATCCAGTCGACGCTGCATATACCCCTGAAGGTCACAGGATGCTTTTCGTATCTTTGAAAAGTATTTTATATTGTTTCTTTCTTTCTTTTTCTTATGATCAGGAACGACGAAAGTAGATTGAAGTACCTACGTCCTTGTAGTTTAGGCCTTTTGTACTTGGTAAATATGTAGGAATCCACCAATCATGCGGCCATCCTCGTCCATCTTGAACTAATCTGGATGCGGATGCTCTCCTTCCTGTTTCCTTTCCCCTTTCATCACCTCTTCCTTTCCACCTCATCATCTTCTTCTCTCTCATCCTGTCTCCTCTCTCCCTCTCTCTCACTCGCCCCAGTCACATCCCTCCATCCACCTCCTCGTCGTTACATGGGGGCACCGCCTCCCGTCATCTGCTGGCTGTGAGCGGTCGGTCGTCAGCCACGCCAACCCAACATCCCCCCCCCAACTCTCCCCCGCCCTCTCCCCGATCGGCCCTTTCAACCTTACACGACCTGACCCATCCCAACCCCCGTCGGCCTCCTATCCTCTTTCCTCTTTCCCTCGTCTCTCCCATTTTCTCTCTCACATACGATTCAATCCCCTTCTGGGTCATCCTCGACCCAACCCTCTTTCTCTCCCCCTATCGTGATGTCCGCCACGGCGTCATCCGCGTCGCCATCGGTCGTCCGCAGCCACTCGACCTCGTCCCGACCTGCATCCTCACGCCCTGTTTCATCCGACCTGCCTCACCGAACCCGAAGTGTCGCGGTCAGACCCGCAACCGCCTCCCAGCCTTCGCCGCAACGCCAATCCCAGTCGCACCAGCATTATCATTCCAAGTCTCAGACCCATGACCGCCGTCCTCCCTCAAACCACGCCGTTTTCGATCACATAGCTCGTCGGGACTTCGAGGGCGCCCGAAGTGCCCAACCCGCCCCCGCGCGTCGGAGTGGCTCCAAGGAGCGGTCGCAGGAGCGACCGCCGACGACCCACCGCTCCGACTCGTCCGCTGCCAAACACCAGAGGAACCTGTCCGCACAGGGTCATCAACGAGACAGCATCGACATGGCGACGGCTGGTCCTGTCATGGCGGAGGGTGCTACCGGGGTTGCGCAACCCCCCTCGGGGTCGCGACTTCACCCTGCGTCCGCCGTGCAATCAAAACGTCGCACGACCATCACCACCCCGTCCGGCCAGTGGGCGCTGGGGAAGACTTTAGGTGCAGGGAGCATGGGTAAGGTGAAGGTGGGCAAAAATATCGAGACCGGAGAACAGGTAACCCCTCCCTCGTTAATATCAACAAGACGGTCAACGCTGATCGTGACGCCAGGTTGCTGTGAAAATTGTCCCTCGACAGTCGACCGAGGAACACCGCAGCTCGCGCGATGCCGAGAGAGCTGATCGGTCGAAGGAGATTCGAACCGCTCGTGAAGCCGCGATCGTCAGCCTCGTTAACCACCCTTATATCTGTGGGATGCGCGACGTCGTCCGGACCAACTATCATTGGTATATGCTGTTCGAGCTCGTCAACGGGGGCCAGATGCTGGACTACATCATCTCCCACGGCAAGCTGAAGGAGAAGCAAGCTCGAAAGTTCGCCCGTCAAATTGCTAGTGCGTTGGATTATTGCCACCGGAATAGCATCGTGCATCGCGACTTGAAGATTGAGAACATCCTGATCAGCAAGACTGGTGACATCAAGATTATCGACTTTGGCCTGAGCAACCTGTTCTCTCCGCGGAGCCTCCTCAAGACCTTCTGCGGGAGTCTGTATTTCGCGGCGCCCGAATTACTCCAGGCGAGGCAGTATACTGGCCCAGAGGTGGACGTATGGAGCTTTGGCATTGTTCTTTACGTCCTGGTTTGCGGAAAGGTCCCGTTCGACGATCAGAGCATGCCCAAACTCCATGCCAAGATCAAGCAGGGCGCCTTTGAATTTCCTCAGGGACTGACAGCAGGTATGTGCTCATCGCCTTGCACTCTGGTATCAGGCCAGGCACTAACGAATCTTCTGGCAGAATGTCGCAGCATTATATCCCGGATGTTGGTAACGGATCCGAAGCAGCGTGCGAGTCTGGCGGAAATCATGAACCACCCATGGATGAACAAAGGCTTCAATGGGCCCCCGGATAGCTATCTCCCCCACCGTGAGCCGTTGCAGCTCCCACTCGATCCCGATGTGATTGAAAAAATGACCGGCTTCGACTTTGGGCCGTCGGACTATATCACGGCTCAGCTCACCAAGATCATCGAATCCGAGGACTATCAACATGCTGTGCGAACGAGTATCCGCGACCAACCCCCTCAGAACCACGGCGAAAAGAAGCGGGGCATGTTTGACTTTTACAAGCGACGCAACTCCGTCAGTCGGGACACGCTTTCAGCTCCGTCCGCGGAGACGGTACAGCTGGGACATGATCCACTGAATGCTTACAGTCCCCTCCTGTCCATCTATTACCTTGTCAAAGAAAAACTCGAGAGAGAAAGAGCTGAGACCAACCCAGGGGCGCTTGGTGTTCCTCAATCAACAGGAGATGCCATGCTGCAGATGCCAGACCTGCCTGCGCCCGAAGCAGCATATACCAATCAGTACCAAGTCCCTGGCGAGAAGGACACCGGAAGACGGTCCCGGCCTCGCGCACGGACCCATGGGGATGATGATCTTGCAGATGGAGTCAAGCATCTCAACCTCGCTCCCGGACAGACTTCTCCGGCTCCGCCCATGTCCCAACCAGAGACCCCCATGAAGAAGGAAAGCGCTGCGGCGGGTCTTTTGAGAAGGTTCAGCACCCGACGCACAAAGGACCGCACCCGCGATCCCGAGCGTGGAAGGATCGGAAGCCCGCAGACGCCTCAGTTGAACGTTCAACCGCCTGCCGACTCGGCCTCTCCGCTCTCCAGAGGGTTCAGCATGAGACGGGCCCGGCGCGTTGAACCATCCTCAACGATCCCTTCGGCGGGCAGTCAGCCACAGCACCAAGATCTTCTCAAAGCACCTGGATCAGCCGAGCCGGCCTCGCGGTCCAACAAGTTCCTGGAGAGATCCGCCAGCGTGAATTCGGCTGACTATCGGGCCCGACGTGCCGCGCGCCGCAACGAAGTAGAGGGGACCGCCCCGCCTCAGACGAGTGGCTCTGATTATTCTGGCAAGGACCAAACCCCCGTGAAGGACCCAAGACCCACCGCGCGCACCCACGCCACACGGACCATGTCTCTGGGACACGCACGCCGCGAGAGCATCCAGGCCCGACGCGCTCGACGGGACGCCGCCCGAGAGGCCAATGTCCCCGAGGAAACCGACGCGGATATTTCGGGCGCTGGCACTGCGCTCGAGAGTGCGAACGAGGGTGAGGACTTGTCGAAGCCCGTATACCTGAAGGGCCTGTTCAGTGTTTCCACTACCAGCAGCAAGCCGCTTCCTGTCATCCGAGCGGATATCATCCGCGTGCTGAAACAGCTTTCTGTGGAATTCGTTGAGATCAAGGGTGGTTTCAGCTGCCGCCATGCCCCTAGTATTGAGCTCGACAAAGTGGTGGACGTCGGCCCTCCGAGCCCGGAACGACAAGGGAATATGTCTAACCATCGTCGGCGGATCAGCTTCGGAGGGTTGCTGAGCCACGATGACAGTAAAGAAGAACCCCGTGGCACCCCCAAGTCGCAGCGTCGGACTCGTGGCCCGCCGGATCGCAGCTTTGTCAGTAATTCGGATGCCTCGGACGAGTATATTGCGTCTCCCGACCCCAGTGCTGGTGCCGGAGAACGGGTCATGGGAGAGACGACCACCCGTGTGCAGAGCGACACTGGCGAGAACCTCGTTCTCCGATTTGAGATTCTCATTGTGAAGGTGCCACTCTTCTCTCTTCACGGGATTCAATTCAAGAAAGTGTCTGGAGGCATGTGGCAATACCGCGAGATGGCGAAGAAGATTTTGGACGCCTTAAAACTATGATTTGCATCGGACTTACACTAATCGCATGAGATGTTGGCATGTCATGGCAGTATGACCGCCTTGCATAGTCTTTGTTACGAATCATTGCACGAGCAGAAGAGTTTCATTTGCTCGACTTGTTCCTGTTTCCTTTTCCCTCTTACGTGATTCGTCCTGTGTTTTGAAGATAATGTCGGTTTCGGTATACAGATCCCGAGCTGGCTCGTCTGCAATTCTTACTGTTTGTTGTGGTGTATATTAGAACCGAACGGGGATGTCTCATGGGATTCTAGTTTAATTGTCGTGCTGGAGTATAGAGTCTGGGTGCTGGGTTGTATATTTCGAGGGTTTAGTAGCACCTGATAGTGTAATTGGATTGCAGCAGAGACCTTTGAAGCCAGTTCTGTCTCCGGCTAGGAGCATCTCGATACGAGATTTGTTGAAACCATGACATTGCTATGTGCTGTTGATACTGTCTGTACCTGCATACCCCCACTGAAAACTGTGATGCCCCCGAGGGCGAGTTCGGTTATCCCGACTAATCTATCAACCCACTGTTTGACAGTGCCAATCCCGACAGACCAGATACAGCGCTCAGACAGCCATTCTCATGCATTTTGGTTGTTTTGGTGGTGGTGGTCGTCTCCAGCGCTTCTTTGCATGGATCGGTCCCGTTCACATCCGCAACCTGACATGCACCAGGTTTGGAGACGCCTGATGGCGGAACCCACAGGGCAGGGTTTTGGTGGAAGAAGTTGGATGCGCGCAAGGTCACGCCGACGGTCTCCACAGGCATGATGGGGAAATCTTCCGTGCGAGGGACATGGGTCACCCCAAACTGGATATAGCACACGATGTCGGCGTTTTCGATACATCCGTCTCGCGCGGCCCAGTCGCGAATGTCGGTGTTGTCCGGGTGATACGTATCCCCGGATCTCTGGCACACATATTGACCGGCGGGAAAGAGCTGGTCATCTTGGTAGGGGACGACCCAGAGCGAATGCTGGGCAAACGCTGCTCGCTTGGACAGCCGACTGCCCGGCCTCGCCAGCAGCGCTGGGCTGTTGTTGTTCATGATCTTGTATGCGACGGGCTTCTTCGACCGCGGATTGACTCGATCGGGGTTGATGATGTCCCAGGTTCGGCTGGTCTCGTGGCAGTAGTCGCGGGCTCCTGTGCGGGCTGTTCGCAGCATGGTCTTCCGGCTGTAGAACCCGCTGTCCGACGAGGTCTCCTCTGGCAGGACGTTGTCGTTCTGAACGACTGTGTTGCGATCGCCGTCAATCGCCGGGTCTACCCGCAGGGAGAAGATATGCTGGTGATTGGGAGCATCAACGCCCTTGCCTACTTGATTTCGCTGCGGCGACGCCGCTTCCCAAGGATGCATACTATATGTACTCGGGATCCCAGTCAGCCGCACCTCACAGTGGTAGGTCCCGTCCAGGGTGAACGTATGGTAGAAGCCGTATTCGTAGTTGGCGGCCGTGATGATATGCGAGATGACCAGCTTCCGATCGCGGGCTGAGACAACGGTGCCATCGCGTTCGTCGGTGTGCTTGTACAGGAGGCCGTTGTCTTCCTCGTGGATGCAGACGGCGTTCTTGAGCACGTACGGCGTCCCGTCCGCTGCCGACAGCACGGCGTCGAGATACTGGATCGCACCTTTGCAGTCGCACCCGAGGCGCAGGGCGTTCGTCGACACACCGCTGCCGTATTCCCCAACGTCGAACGCATGCCGACGCGCATACGGCACGACCATCTCCGCAATGCTGATCCGGTTGAAGAGCATCCGCTCGCGGCGCGCGCTCCCATTCATCTCGTCCATTCGGATATCGGAGAGAACGACGCCCTCGCGGTAGTTGAACCCAACGTGCAGTCTGAGCGCGGCCCAGCGCAGCTCGTGCCCGTGCATGCGGAACGACACGCCGCACGGCTGCGTGATGTGAATCGGCCGCAGCCTGTCCCAGCGGTACTGCCCGCGCAGGAACTGCGGCAGGTAATTGTGGCTGTCGGGGGGAACGGGCGCGCGCTCGCCGCGCACCCGACGCACATCCACCGACACGACCTCCTTCCGCTCCTTGTCTACGAGTACGGTGAAGTCCAGCGGGTGCGCGTACTGGTTGTCCTGCGGGCTCGCTCGGTAGTACGGGATCGCCTGCACCAGCCGGCGTTCTGTGCCCCATCGCTCGTCGTACCCGAGCGACCAGGGGTCAAAGTACACTTTGGACATGTCGGTGACGCCGACTTCTCGACACGCTTCGACAACGCGGGGATCGCGCCGTGCGACCTCCTCCGCGTGGCTCTCCTCGTCGGGGGTCTGGAGCACGATGACGCCGCTGACGACTTTGCAAGCCTCCACCGTGCCCTGGGTCAGGTTGACGACTACCTCGCAGACCTCATTGGTCTTGTGCATGATGACGGCAAAGGAGCGTCGGTCAAGACGGATGGCTGTTCCGGCGCGGAAGGCGGCGTACTCGCTTCGTGAGGGCTCATGCAGCGTGATGCAGTTGAATTTGAGCCGGTCCGAAGCAAAGTGTGCCCGCATGAGGGCCGCAGACTGTGTGATCTCATCCGCAGAAAGAGGGTCTGCTAGGTTAATTTGACAGTTCAGTCATGATGCAAGGATCGGTGTGTTACCAAGTGGATGAGGGTGGCATATCCTATTCTTCCGCGGAGCAGAAGGCGGACAGTCGCCTCCTGATACACCGTTGGTGGACATTTTGGTGTTCATTAGCGTGGGTGTTTCTCTGTTGGATATTGGATGCCACTACGACAGAGCATATCGGGTTTATATGCGCTGGGCCTGTATAGAACCATGTCACGCGCGGTCCGAGGCCTTTGGCGTCACAGCAGGTTGGATGAATGCGAGCCGCCGTCTGGGGTAGTCGAGGACCAAGTTTCCAGCAAGGGACACGCCCATGGCCACTGATGGCAATTGTAGCTTCATATGACCGGAATCTACTTGTCATCGGACCTGTCGTTTGCCTACATTGGTCCGATCCAAGCGCCTTAAGTCCGAAGACAATGGGATTGTCAGGGGATCTGGGATACTTCGATCTATTACATCAATAAGATCAACCCTCTCAGGTGACGGAGTATACTTCCCCTTGCGTTCCAGCCAGGATGCACCAGTATCAAAGACTGACGTGAAGGAAGAAAGCCGATGGTAAAATGCTTGTGATTTGTTCAATAATTGGTTACTGTAGCGTATTAGTTCTCATTGAACCAGCGTCTCATCGCAAGGACGGATTCAGTATGTGAACAACAGAACAGAGAAGTTGGAGTAGCAGGGTGCCTTGGTTTTCAAACCAACTCGAACCTTGGAAGAATTCAAAGTCTACTCACAACATCAATGACGCGTCTCCTGAAGGACCTAGATGAGCACCGGACAATTGATCAATATGTGATCTGCCGTCTAACTTGTCCCTCCCCGTCCATGCATAGACTGTCGAAATCCGGATTCTTCATTCCAGAAGGACAAGGTAGGGATGCATCTGCAAAGTCAGTGGGATGAATGGTACAGTGATTTGTAGTGTGACCTGCCCAATTATTCTCCCTTCCTGGCGTGGTCCTCATGCCAGAAAATCCGAGGACTCATGTGTCATGGCGTTATTTCGACAAGCTGGCTGCCATAAGCATACCGGGCTAGATCTCAATCAGCGCTGCCATATTGTTGAGTACTAAGCCCTGGGTGGGACCAGGCTGAAGGGCTGACCGTTTGACTGTCGAGCCGGGAAATAGAAACCAGTTCCGTTGATCAGTAAATGATGTCTTATAGCTTCCTATAACCGAAGGAAATGTGTTTGCCTCTTCAGTTAGAAGTTCCAGGTTGTTTGGTCAGGTCTTCATCTGAGATTCGCTTCGTAAAGTTGTCATATCAGCCCCTCCCTTGAGGGCGATGTGCCGGGATCTATAAGGTAAAGTCAGCCAACTCCATCTCAGAGAGAATTCAGATACGTACCAGCAAGAGAGAGTGTGGTGGAGAGATTTACACAGTGCGTCAGGAGAGAGCAGTGCTGATCATGTCGTCTGCCCTCTGGTGAGTGGGGCGGAAGGTAAGCGCCTGCAGAGGGATGGAGTAGGCAGTGCTGCGAAGTACTCTGTAGCTTCAACTGTTTCAGCTTCAAGCGGCGGCATGTCGAAAAAGAAAGTATACGGTGGTGCTAAAATATCAAGTACCGGTACGTCCCTACACCAATCGCACGGTCTGTCAACTTCTTTCTGAAACATATGTTGTTGAAGGTACAGGTCGAGATATCACCTGAACAACTGGCAGTGATCCCTGATCTCTAGCGAAGATAGAACCCCACAGGGAGGAGAGGGTGGTGGGACACAGAATCAGCCTAGTAATCAGCCATGGTCTCCGCTCGAAAGCCCTGTGATGCACCTTTTCACACCTCCATCTCTGCTCTATCCGAACCATATCGTACAGGCATCATGGTTGTCAAAGAGGTATCTGGAACTCTAGAATTCTCAGAGGCCACTCCGATGCTGCAAAAAACGGCATCGATTGTGTCTGCGCAGGAATGTCAGCAGCATCAACATCTGCTCCGATGTTTCTTGAACTTGAAGCAGACCGTGTCCAGAAAGAAAAGTCTGTTCAAGACAGAATATGCCCACGATATTCACACCCAACTAGACACGAGGATTCGACAAAAGATAGTGGAGGAACGCCGATGGTCAATCTATGTCTCCCGGGCTGTTCATCGATTTTCTGTGTGGTGGACTTCAATACCAGCCCTACCAGGCCAGGTCACTGAAAAGCCATACGGACAGCATGAAGGGACGTGGACGATAGATCGGATGCCTCCACTGGGTGGGTACCTCATGATGCAGCTCAACATCCAAAGGCTGACTTGGACGCGGCAGATGTCTTGATGGTCCTTCATGCATTCACATTACATAGCAAAGCCTTTGCGGAGGACTGTTCTCGACACCAAAAGCTGGCACTTTGGAACGAAGGCTTCCCCCTTCAGCTAGCCTCGCAGTGTATGGACCGGGAGAGTTTCACGTATACATGTCCCGAATCCTCCAAGGTGCATTTTGAGGAGATGACAAAGTTAGCATGGGACAATCTTGCCGACCCTGATAGCGTCTCGATCGAGTGTTTCCGATGCCGAAAACAAACTTTAGTGCCATGGACGACACGGCGTCAGAAAGGTCTCGCAGATGATAGCTTCGTACAGCAGTGCCAATTCTGCAAGTTCATTCTACGCAGAGACGGTCTTCTGGTTCAGAAGCTCCGTCGGGATTTGCACTCGTTCCTAGAGGACAATGTTCCATTGCCAGGAACGTGTCATGATGGCACGTTTACTCCCAATGGTGCAACCAATGAGCTCCTGAAACAGTCTCTAGGGCAGTTGCTTCTGGAGGAGACGCGCCCAAGCAATCTGTTCCCCGATATGACCCAGATAATCGAAGCTAGCGCAAAGGCAGTTGGGGATAAACATCTCGGCATTCTTCATGATGTCTTCGAGCAGTACCAATATACGGCGAATTCCTCCTGCGAGTTACACGCCGCTGTGATGAGAGTTACACAGTCCGCGTCAACGATGCAGCGTGTGGATTGGTCCGAGTACGATCTATACATGACCGGATATGTGACCTTCCTGCGAGAGCAAAGCAAGGGATCCAAGGGCCCTGCTGTCGGCAATGGGGATACTTATATGGGTGCCCTTATATTGATATGGAGCACGCATCAACTGAGGACCCGTTCTTATTGTGAATTTTCCCGACGTGCAAGCAATGGCGCAGTAGTGGACTGGAAACCAGCCCACGCCTCTGCGACATGCAGGCTATGCCACACTTTGCACCCTCCTTCATTCACCCGTCGATTTATTCGAGGCCTCACGTCCCTATCAGAGTGGAAAGAATGGCTAGCTGCTTCTGTCCCGCCGGGCTGGCACTAGAAGATCTGGAGCTCCATCTTCCACAGCAGGAGTGTCGTGAGGGATGCTTTTAAGGCCATAGGTTCAGGTTGTCAAACTCAGAGACCAACAAACTTGAAACAAGTTACAACACGTCATGGGCTCGTGATCAGGGTGTAATCCTTGACGACAATTGTATATTTCAATAGCTAAGATCATTGATCGTTCCTGGTCCCTGGAGAATTTGAACGCAGGCCCCCAGGTGGATAAGAATGGATAGTAGATTAATAGTTTGTAGACCAGGGAATAATATAGGAAAGCTATAGCGACTCGGGGGCTTGAAACTTGAGTGACATCCCCGGGAGTGTATTGGCCCAGGCCGTAGATATGTTGCTCTGGTTCCGGGAACGAATGCTGGTAGCATCCAAAAAGCCATGCGCAAACTGGCGAGGCATAAGGGGTCAGGTGCCACCGTGCGCACTAGCCCTAAGCTAACCATCGCATCACGTGGCCAAGCCACTTATTGTAGCAGTGCTAATGCAAATTTGTACGATGTGAGTAATTAGAGCATCATAAATGTATAATTTTGACCCTCTCAAAGGAATAGGATGAATCTAGAAAATTTATGGAATTGATTCAATTCTAGTCCGAAGATTCACTATAAATATAAAAGGTCTATTGGGGGGCGGGGTCGGTCAGATGACGGGGTTGGTTAGTAAGCAGGTCCGCCCGTGCCAAGCATCCACCACAGCATATATAGAATCTTTTCTCCTCTCTACAACGCTCAATCTGGTCTTTAATTTCAATTTAATTAATGGAAATGATTCGGAATATTCACGATTATATCATTTCATTGTTTTTAGCAAAAAATAATGTTGTGTTGCGACATTCAACTAAGCCCTTGTGATTGGCTGGATTTTGGATTGCGGGAAGCTGCGCTGTCGCGGGCGTTCGTAAGAGCGATTTCAGCGTTTGTTTTGACGCTCCGAATCTTCCACATAATGTGCGGTATGAAAGGAATCATGATGCCAGTAATAGGATCTGCCATCTCGGAAGTCTTTATATATAGGACCTATAATCCATCTCTCTATGTTCAGTTGTTAACTCAAGATTTGAAACTGAAGATTTCTATTTCTTGGAAAATTGATTCTAGTGAATCTGATATTGGGTCTTTTATAATTTGATAGAATTGATAGAAACGGTGACTAAGCCACCAGCCCTTCCCAAATCGGACTAGAGGCCCCCACATCGACCAGTGAGAGCCTGAGAGGGCATCTCTAGGGAAACACTTGACCTTCCTTCTAAGTTCTCCCTGACTTTCTCCGTCTTTCTTATCTCTTGATGGCTCTCTGAGTCTTTTCTCTGGATCTTGGATTCCTTCCCAAGTGTCCCCACTCTCTATCTACCCATTCCGATGTTTTGGACTACACCCAACTTACCCAACTCTCCCCAGAATTCAGCCAGCATGGTTATCGATCTTACCCAGGATTCTGATCCTGATGATCAGCCTGTTCAAAAACCAGTGAGTTTCATTCCTATATTTTTGACTTTCTAATCTGTTTTTCTCCATCGAGTTTCGAATCTATCCATAATTCGTCCGCCTGATTATTGATATTCTAATATCCCCCCCCCCCGCTGCATAAGTTATAACTCTCACCGCCATTCCATCATTTTATGATCTTCCTATATTTTCCATGTTTTGATATCATTTGACTAACCTCCGCAGCCGCAACGACGTCCCGTGAATTCTTTTCTCTCCACTCTGGCACACTACGCGACTCTTTCCGCGGTGCCGCAGAAACGCAAGAAGGAGGAAGACGCCGTCTCGATCAAGAGCGCCTCGTCTACGTCCTCGGGCCGTCTTCCCAACGGCACCAGCAATGGAGTCAATGGCGTGTTGGTCAGAAACCCACACCCCTCCACCCCCAGTCCAACCCCCAGCACCCAGGCCAAGTTAAAGGCGGTCGTCATCCCTTCTCCGTCAAAGCACCTCCAAAAGCAGATTGACGCCGCAGACTGGACGTACTCGTCCGGGTCCGATTCTGGAGAAATCACCGCCCTGTCCAAGAACCACTATCCCACCGACGCCTTCGACATCCGGGCCCGGCGCGGCGCGTATCCGGCGGCGAAGAAAGTCGACCGGTCGACGATCCCGTTCAGTGTCGGGCGCGGAGGCCCCATTCTCACCCGCCGACCCCCCGTCACCGACCAGCTGCGGGAGACGCTCCATCGCAAACTGGCCAAGCTGCAGGGCCCGCCCGTGACGTTCGCCTCGACCGACAGCCGCGCCCTGCAGCATTTCGCCGCCAACTTCGAGTTCGTCAACCGCTACAAGCTCCGCAAGGGCGTCAAGCCGCTCGACAAGGAGTTTGACGGCGGCTGCAGCTGCGGGCCTAGATGCGATCCCAAACGGTGCCTGTGTCTGGACACTGAAGAGGACTCGGACGACGAGCAGTACACCCCCGGCGCGACAAACCGCAAGATCGTCCCCTACCAGCCGGCTCGCGGCGATCAGGCCCTCGTCGTGCTGACCCCGGACTTCCTCAAACGCACCGCCCGCATCCCCGAGTGCGGCGCCCACTGCAGCTGCGGGCCCGACTGCTGGAACCGCGTCGTCCAGCGTGGCCGCACCGTCCGTCTCGAGATCTTCGACACCCTGACGCGTGGTTTTGGTAAGCCCTTCCCGCCCTCTATCCCTTGGTCCGCCATGCGTCGATAGTGCACCGCCACTGCAGACCCCCGCTGACCAGCGCAGGCCTCCGATCGCCCGACCCCATCCGCGCAGGGCAATTCATCGACTGCTACCGCGGCGAGGTCGTCACCAAGGACGTGGCCGACGTGCGCGAGGAGCTCGCCATCCGGCAGGGCCACTCGTACCTGTTTAGTCTGGATTTCTCGCCCGACGTCGATGAAGACGAGATCTATGTTGTCGACGGACAGCGGTACGGTTCACCCACCCGGTTTATGAACCACTCTTGCAACCCCAACTGTCGCATGTTTCCGGTGTCGCACACTCACGCCGACGCAAAACTCTACGACCTGGCTTTTTTTGCGCTCCGCGACATCCCCCCCATGACTGAATTGACCTTTGACTACAATCCCGGCGCAAAGAAGGCCAAGACGACGGTCGAGCCTCATGCGGTTCGCTGTCTCTGTGGGGAGAAGAATTGCCGGGGACAGCTGTGGCCCAACCAGCGGAAGGGCACCAAGTGACCTTTTTCATTTCTTCAGTTTGACTGTATGTAATTAGCATGTTCCAGCGTTGGCATTGCATTGGCGTCTCGAGTCTGGTTGATGGCGTCTTGGAGGATTTATTGAATACCCGAGCGATCATGATTGCATCCAACCTTATGTACCGTGGATTTTAGACCCGGTTCTAACGAAACACTGATAACCACCTTATGTTACGTTCATAATGTTGAATTCTATTCGATCTAACAACTCCACCAACACCGTGCAAATAACCCATCCCAATCCCTCGCTACCAAACCCCAAACACCCAAACCACCATAAATAAAACACCACCATAAAAACTCCCTGTAAGAAAAAAAAAAAATGGGGGAGAAGTTAACCCCTCCCCTCCATAACCTCAAAAATCCCCCCCATCACAAACCGCGGCTGCGACACGCGGTGCGACGCATTCGACCGCCGACTCTGCGCAGAGGAACGCTCGTCCGCCGCCAGCGCCGCGAACAGCCCGTCCATGGGCACGAGGGGGTCGACGGGGCGCGGCTCCATCAGGCCCAGCCCCTGGCGCTCGATGGCGTCCTCGTCGGCGCGCGAGCGCTCCTCGCTCAGCGCCATGTCGACCCTGGACGGGCGTCGGCGTAGTAGGACTAGCACGTCTGCCAGCCGGAAGGAGGGGCTGCGACTGCCGCTGCGGCCGGCGTCGCTGGTCGTGGTGGTAGGGCTGGTGCCGCGTAGGCGGCGGAGGGGCGAGGAGGGCAGTGAGGGCGAGGCGGTCGGGCTGGCTGTTGTTGTGGACGAGGCGCTGAGAGGACAGTCGGTGCAAGGGCGCTCGGTGGAGTGGAAGGTTGTGTGGAGGGAGAGGGAGGCTGTACGCATCGTGCTGGTCTTTTCTTTGCGATAGATGGAGGTATGTATGAGCGGTGGATAGGCTCCCTTCACGTCCAATCGATGCGACAGTCACAGCGAGAGCATAGGATCACTCTGGCGAGTATATAATCGCCAGTATGGGCAGCGACACCGTGATCAATCGATGATCAAAGAAACCAAAAGCAACAGACTGTCCACCCTCGTCATGTACAAGGCAGAGGGAGAGGTAATTGAGAAATCGTACAGTCCGTAGAGGGAGGACTGGTTATATGAGTATCACATCTGCAAGGAAAAAAAAAAAAAAAAAAAAAAAAAAAAAAAAAAAGGACAACGACGACCCCATATTAATTAACTCGGCCAGGGACTCTGACGAACGCAGCGACAATGCAACAAGAGGAGGGGAGGGCGGCCGATCATTGATCTGTCATTTGCAGACCAAACTCCTGTTTCGGCGTCTGCTTGTCGCGGCGTTAAGCTGAAGCCGCCGCTGCTGCAAACGGCGACGATCTTTATCTTCTTCCGTTTCCGATAGCTTCACTGGATGAATCTTTCAAAGGAACAACATTATAGTCACAATCGCAAACATTTCACTATGATAATAGTTCTCATCCTGTACGAAGGAGTCAAGGAAGAAAGGAACTAGGAAGTAGGAACTATATCCCCCTGCGATCCTTTATTGCTTCCTGGCGGCCGAATCCGGTAATCCTCCTTCACCCTCGCCAGCATTCTTCCATCCCTCTCCACGCTCTCCTACATCCTACTCTGGGGAAACATACGACACCTACTCACAGCTGACTCAACGCTGAATCAATCATTCATTCGCCCTCGCGCCGCGCTATGCTTTTCCCCGGCAAATCTCCCGAGGAATATCCAAGACAAAACAATAACATCCAACACGCGTAGTCTACAAACCCTCATCAAATACACATATCTACATCAGAAACCACATCTACACATTCATCATCACAATCACGCATCCGATCGCCGCCGCTGCGTGAAGCTCCGCCGAAGACTCTCGCCCCAGGCAGATTCATCCAACGACTGCATCACCTCCTGCACACTCATCGCGCTGTTCTGTCGCGAATGCTCCGATCCAGGCGACGTCTCATCATGCACGTCCGGTCCGCTGCCGTACGACGACGTCGTCTGGGCGCGCGCCCGTCCCGGCGACAGCTGCAGACTGATGCTCGACCATTCCGTCGGCGAGCTGGCCCCCGAGATGCGTCCGGCGAGACTGGTGTCGATCCGCGGCAGATGGCCGCGCGGGGACGAGGGCTCAGACCGGGGCGCCAGCCCGGACCGCGACGACTCGCCTCCGTCTCCGCCGACGCCCACCAGCGCTTCGTGCGCCATGCGCCGTCGCTCCTCCTCTGGGGCGTCGTCCTGCGACCCGTCGTCGACGTAGATCTCCGGCACCGAGAACTGCGGCACAAAGTCCATCCGCGCGGACCGCTTATGGTCGATCCGCCGGCGGAACTCGCGAGACCAGTACAGCGTATCGAAGAAGCCGCGCACCGTGTTGCGTCGCACCGCTTCCTCCACTCGCTGCAGTCGCGCCCGTCGCCGCAGGAACTCTTCCAGCTTCAGGCTCTTGCTGTCACTGATGACGTTGTAGTGCGCCAGCAGCATGAGACACGAGTGGAAGGAGATGCCGCGCACCGGGTCCGCCGTGACCAGCACTTCCTCGTAGAACGTATTGAGCTTTTGCCGTCGCGCCCGGATCTCCTCCACAGGGAGACTCCGCAGGATCTTGCTCAGCTTGTCAAGATCGACTCCATCCACCACGCGTCGATGGGCAAGCAACGAGTCCCGCTTGTCCACCCGACACTGCTCCAAGATGCGTCCGATCGAGAACTCGTCATCGTATATGCGCACGTTAAACACGCCCGACAGTTCCTGATATTCATGTTAACACCTGCCGTCAAACCAAGACATACCAAAAAACTTACCCCAAGCAGCCGCGGAAATTGCTCCTTCGAGATGAAGCCGGTTCCATCAGGATCGTACGTCGCCCACGCCTGCTTGAACCGGCGAATCTCCTCGCGGCTGATCACGTAGAGCCCGCTGCTTCTCTGGTAGACGTAGGAAAAGCTCTCAAAGATCAACGACACGAACAAGGACACGAAGATGTACATGCTGATGATGTTCCAGGAGATGAACAGTGGCCGAGCCCATGCCGCGCTACCGCAGTCCTCGTACAAGTCCCCGCTGATGCACATCGGTGGCTCCATCGTCGCAAAGTCTTCCATGATCTCGTTCCACCCCTCACCGCAGCTCAGCCGGAAGAGCAATATGAGCGATCTGGGGACATCTCGGAAATTCATGTTGTTGTTTTCCATTCCCCCAAACTTGGTAAGGCCAAAAGCCTGGTTCATGGCGATAGCGTAGACGAGGAACAGGACGAACCAGGTCGCCAAGAGGTTCCCGATCGCGGTCAAACTGGCGGCGGCGGTCTTGAACAGCTGGTCCAGCTGGTTGTTCCGCGGGATGAGCAGTAACGTGATGGCGACAAGGAAAAGCTTGTTCAACTCCGTGATGGCGTCAATATCCTGTGGAACGGCGTTGAGGATGGTCGTGATCAAGGCCCCTGGAACAACCACGAGCGAGTACATGTCCCAAGAGCTTCGACTAAACCGGTGCCATCCCAATCCAATCATCCGGATGATCACATTGGCAATGTAAAAGAAGTTGAAAATGAAAAAGAGAATTTCTGAAACCGTTAGCCCAAACTGCATATCACTCGGCTTTTGACATCACATACGTCTCACGTATTCCCATGTTTTGGGCTCGGGGTAGAACTCCAGGACCAGCATCAAAAGATGAAGCACGAGTATGGTCGACACGCATCTTGCCCATCGGCCATGCTTCTTGACCGCGATTCGATAACACCGCAACTTCCACTTTCGAGTCGTCTTGCCAAAGGACCGTTTGGAAGGCGAAATCTGCCGAAGAAGCTTGCGCAGTTCGAGCCAAGACCGCTGCTCAGCAGTAAGAAAGGCCACGCCAGTTTGTTCCGTGTAGTTGCGCATGAACACAGAAACAAACAGCGTCAAGACAAAAACGGCTCCCAGCAAGTTAAACACCACGAAGAAAAGGCCGTTCTCGGGTGCTGCGTAGTCTTCCGGTTGTAGACCCTTGCCGGTAATGCTCATTGCGCTCGCTTGGACATCCGTCCATCCCTCCTGAGACACGATTTGGAACAGGATGAACAAAGAGTCTCCGAAATTGTCAAAATCGTAGTACGGGTTAGCGGCAACTCGCGGCGCAAGAACGTCCCAGTTGAAGGGACTGCTGGAATACTCGTTGACGCAGGCAGTCAAGTTACCTGTCAATGAACCATCGTTGCATTGGATCATCTGTCCGTTGAAGAGGTTGACACCATAGATGGCGAACGGGATCAAAAAGCTCATCGACACTGCGGCAGCGGCAATGACTTTCCAACCTCCAATGATAATAACCGAGTGGAAAGTGTTCTTCGCGCTGTCGCTGACATTCAGCAGCCGCAAGGCCCTCAGAGCCTTGAACGCACCAATGGCTCGGGAAACGCTCCATTCTTTCTTCAGCGAGCTGATGACACTGATCCAGAGGGTTATCAGCACGATTCCATCGATAAAGCCCCAAGAGCTGCGGAAGTAGGCATTGGGCGTCCAGAAAAACCCGTCCGCGACGACTTTGATAAGGGCCTCGATGCTGAACAATATGGCGAATCCCAGATCAGTCCACATGAACCAGTTATCCGTTTCAAGCCGCTCGCGCTGGTAAATTGGCGTGGTGATGCAGGCAAGCAAGACCATGGCGACAATAGCAGCATAGATGAAGGCGGAGAACGTGTACCAGACCGGCTTATATGGGACCACACCCTCCACCCGCTGATGGCCACGTCCAGGTCCGACAATTCGCTGGCACAGTCGTCGAATAGGGTTGTCCGGTGAGAATATAAACATAGACTTGTTGTAGTTCGGGTGTCTCATGAGATACTCTCGCTGTGCGCGTTTCCTTTGCTCCGCAGCCGACACGACTTCTCGCGCCATCGCCCTCGGGTCCAGCTCGTCGTTCGCTCGAGAAATTTTCAATCTGGAATAGAACGGGTTGGGTTCACGGCGCATGACAGAAGTCGAGAATCTGTTCCAAGTGCGTGAGAAGAAGCCCGGGCGGGCGCTCTCCTCTGTTGTTGTCGTCACCAAGGGGGCATTGTCCTCTGTTCGGCGATTCTCTGGCTCTTCCTCCTCGTCCAGAAATTCACGGACAACGGCATCCTTCAGAAGCATGTCCAGGGCTGCTGGGCCATAATCCAGTGGGTCTTTATAGCGCTCGGAGTCACGCCCCAACATGAGAATTTTCGACAGCGCCAGATTCCCTTGCGAAGCAGCGCCGACCTGTTTCTGCTCGAGGAAAGCTCGCACCTGCTGTAGCCGTTTCTCGTCTTCAGAAACATCGAAGCTCTCTTGGATAACCGCAATGAACATGTTCAGGATGATGAAATTGGCCACGACAAACCACAGGATGATGAAGGTGGCAGAGATCCAGGCAGTTTTGTAGTGCGACGTATATAGCGTGGTGGTGAAGAGGATCTCAGTCCAATTCTCACTGGACAATATCGTATACATCCCAAGAAAGGAATTGTAGATATCCGAAAAGTTGATCGCATTGTCATCTTCGGGTATCTGGCTGCGAAAAAGCTGCGTTGCAAAGATGGACGCGAGGAAGGTCATCAAGAACACAAAGATAATCAGGTTAAGCAGACCTTTGGCGTTCCGGAAAACAACCATGATCAGGTTCCGCGTGACGGAAAAAGCCAGTACCACCCGATAGACTCGGAGGATCTGGAACAGCGTGAGCACAGAATACGGGCGCCCAGAGTGCTTGATAGTGGGGATTTGGATTATGCAGGTTATGACCACAAGGCCCAGGTCGACCCAGTTGCGACGCTTCTGATGAAATCTGCGCCAGTCAGATGCGAACCGTAGGATGATCTCACCGAGGAGAACAAAGGTGACAACGGTTTCGGTAGTGTTGATGAATTCGGCCCGGTCGTCAGACATTGTTGCGCTTCTCAATGCCTGAACAACAAGACCGAAGATAATGACACAGACCCAGAGCCACTCCGTTTTGTCGTAAAGGCGTTTAAGCTTGCTGATCTTGCGAGCGTCATGATCTTCCTTGTTCAACCCATCGAGTTTCTCGAGGGCAAAAGCACTCCGTTTGCTTCCCTCGCGGATGACCTGGAAGGAGTGCGTGATGACCGCGACCAATAGGTTCACCAACCACAGACTCAGAATGACAAATCCAGACGCGAAGAAGAGAGCCGCAGCGAGATAGTCGCTATCAGTTGTATAGTACAGGAGGTCCGTGAAGGTGTTCGAGCTCATGATGACGAATACAAGCTCAAGAGAGTTGAGAATGTTGTCAAAGCTCATCGTCTCATTGTATGGATTATGGATTCCTTCGATACACTGAGACCCCTGGGGGCAGATGTATCCTTTGGGACTTGCATCACTCGGGACACCCATTTGGTCTATCCAGGATACTGTATGGCCCGTTTCGTTGATGAAGCCCCCGCAGAATTGGATAGTGTCGGAAGGATCGTTCAGGGCAAAATCTTCTTGTCCATCAACACCAATCCATGTACACGTCCTCCGGAAACTGGACTTGAAGCTTTGAATGCCAATGATGGCGAATAAGAGCCAGAAGAAGCCGATGAGAAAGCCAACATGGACCAATAACGGGGCGGCTCTTTTCAGACTTCGAAGAATGATCTACTCTAAGGTTAGCTGGCGAGAGGCAATATATGAGCGCCGCTGAACTCACCGATGTCCCATTGGTCAGATTCAAGAGACGAAGGATACGCAGACAGCTCAACATGCGGAAAACATAAAGCTGCTCGCGAGTCTCCACGCCGACAATACCGAGGAGGAAGGAAATCCAGTAGGCCACAACCGCCACGAAATCGAGCCGGTTGAACGAGTGACGAAGAAAAGCACGGTGTGCAAGCCTTACACGACTCTTCTGGAGAGGATCGTCGACCAACTTGTGGTCCAGCTGGTTCAAACCACCAGTGAAGGTGCGTATGATGGACGCCTGATGTTGGTCGGGGAGCACCGAGGTTTTCTTCGTAGAAAATTGGCGCTGGGGGGCGATGAGATTCTTGCCCTTCTCCACCACCGCTTTTCGGAATCCCAGAGATCGATCTATGGTACTGTATTCGGACGGATTGATGATAAACCCAGACACCAGAATCTTGGCAATCAATTCCAAGGTGTAGATGATAAAGATGGCAAAATAAGGGTAATCCATGGGGTTTTTACCCCAGTCCCGGGGGTATCTCCACACAGCCTTGGCCGACTCAACAGTCAACAAGATCAGTTGGACAAAGATCACCACCAGAATAAAAGGCTCAGTAAATGGATGGACCAAGATATCGCAGAGCCACAGCCGCAGAGGATTATCGGGGCCCAGTAATCCGAGAGACTTGCCGCGCAATGGGTTGTTCTGGTATCTCCAGGCCCTCCGCGAATGCGGTTTCTCTGGCGCTGGTTGGTCGTTCAGCGCCTCCGTTGACGGCGCATCATGGGCGTAGTCCGATAGAACAGGTAGCGACGGAGGCTCTTCCATTCGGGCATTCTTCTGGGACTCTTCTCGCAGGATCGATCGCTCCACCACCTCCGGTTCGTTACTCAAGTTAACGACACGCTGGGACATGGACTTCATCATTGAGCTCGCGCGCTGTAAAGCAGAACCGGACGACGAAGCAGACAGTCCGCGCGGCCTGCCGCCGACACTGCTACTTCCGCGCGGCCTGCCGCTGAACCCCGTCTCCAGGTCATCACCCAATCGGGCTCCCGACGGATCCGGATGTGTATGAGGTTCATGTTGATCGATGAGGGAGCTGCTCGAGCTGCCGCCGGGGGCGCCGGTGATGCGCTGGATATTCTCGGTATCCGTCAACGGAGCGGTGTCCGGGAAGGCCACGGGAGGGGTCAGGTAATGGTCTTCAAAGTCGTACGGTCGAGTACCCAAGTCGGTTGAAGCATCGCTGTGTCTGTGTCGGTTGGGCCGGTCTATGCTTTGCGGATCACCCAGACTGAGTCCCACGGAGGCTGTCGCAAACGCGCCCAGATCATCGACATAGGCGTCCTCGGCGCCGTGCGGGAGAGTGTGCGCATTATCGACCGGGGAATCCTCCGCTAGCCTTTCGTATTCTCGCGTCGGTCGCGAGCTTCTGGTCAAAGAACGCGTGGGGAGAAACCTGCTCCCCGCATTCCCTTCCGTCCCTCGCTCCTGTGGCCCCGACAGGTCCTGGAGTGGGATGGAGGAGTCCGTCGGGGGTTGGTTGTCATTGGTGCCGCGCTCGTGGCTGTTCGAAGCCATCGTAGGCAGAATGGATATGCTAGCCGAACAGCGACATTGCCGACCGCAGGGAGAAGATGGAGCCGAGAGGTTCGATGCGCCGTCGCCCGAGGGGGTCGTACAGCGTGGCCGGAGTGTCGCAAGAGGGAAGCGTCCGGTGGATGTCGATCGGAGGTGTGCGGCGCTACCACGCGACCAACGTTGGAGAGGTTAAGAGGAAGTTGTCGCAGGTAAAGGGAAAGGAAGAAAAGGAGAGAGGAGAGGAAAGCGTGGGTATGGAGTCTCCAGAGATGCCCCGACGCACGGCGTTGACACTAAGTCGGGACTAACAATGGAACTGAACTGTTTAGATCAACTGGGGCCGAAATTGGTCGCGGCGGCTTAAGCGTTCAGCTGGTCTGGTTGGGCGCCTTATTGGCAGAACCAGAGTTGACTGGAACGGACACGAGTCGTTTCTAGAATATCTTATTGTATTCAGATCAACTATTTTTCCCTCTCTCTCTATCTCTTGTTCTCTGCCTTTCACTGTTTTAATTCCTAGTTCAATGAGCCGAATGCATAACCGCAAAGCAGTTGGATGTTGCCTAGGATTGCCCCGCCACGCCCAAAAATAACCCCGAAACACTCTAGGAAGTGATGTTCCATCCCCAGTCTCAGCACAGCCCTACTACCTACAGGGTACACTTGAGTAGTATACAGAAAGAATGCGCAGGATCTAGAGTTGAGGAAAAGATCATCCATATTAACATTAATCAGTCTCCATGTGGTTCCCTTCCGACTCCTTGACATGATTCCGAACGCCGCGGAGGAAGGCCTCGACAGCATCTCCACCGCCCAGTGGAACGCCTCCTCGACGCATAAATCCTCCGTTCTCAACCGGGATTTTCAGGGCTTCACTAATGCTTGGCAGGCCTCCATCGCGGATCGCCACTGTCAAACTGGCCAGACTCTGTGCAAACTGAGGCGAGTGGAGAACTTTCTTGAGAATAACTTTCTTCTGCGAGAGGTCAAGCGATTCCATCACGGCGGCCGCCAGTTCCGGGTTGTCCAAGGCAGACAGGTCATCCACATCCTGGGCCAGGAGGAGTAGTGCGGGGGGAAGAAAGCTCAAGAGATGGTCCACTGTTTTGGCATCGGCTGACTCGACAAAAGGGAGGGTGCTGGAGGGCGGAAGGAGATCTTGCAGAGTCGTGAACGCTCTCTCCGAGTCTTGGGATTGGTCGGCATTTCCTTGTAAAGATTGCAACAAGCTCTGCACCACCGACGAGGGGTCCGACTCAGCGGCAGCTCTAGGGAAAACAAGATGATTAGTTCTATGATTCAATGATAATGCATTTCACAAGTGGACAAAGCGAATGCGCAACACCAGCATCAGATTCCCGTAGAAAGCAATGCTCACAGGAAAACACACGAACGAACGAACAGCAGACATATGTACCTACGCTCTTCCGCCGTCGGCACCACCCTCCCTCGATTCTTCCCCTTCCTCCCGGATGTCTCCGCCGGTAGCATCGGGTCCTGCTCCTCCACTGCTGCCACCGTGGTTGTGATTGGGATCGTGGTCGACACCTTCCACATCCTCCATGGTCTCGTCGTCATCACCGCCACTGCCAGAGGGGCCTCTCGGCAGGTTGGCAATTTCATGTTCCACATCGACATCTTCGCCCTGGAGCAAGGTATTCACAATCTCGCCCAGTCGGAGGTCTCTCGGGCTGAACCAGCTCAATTCCCCTCTCTCATGCTGAGACTTCGACTGGAGCCAGAACAGGTAGCGTTGGGAGCTCGACGAGAACTTCAAGACGTAGATCCGACCGTTCGTGGGTGCTCCCTTTCCAGCGGGTTGATAAGGGGTAAAGGTTCCATCCGAGGGAACCATAACGAGATCGATTTCGGGCTCAGTGTGGGGAGCGCTGCGTGGGCGCCAGCAGAAATGTACCAGATCATCTTCGGAGTAGAGGTAGATGTAACCAGGGGTGGGCTTGGGCTTGACGGTGGCAGGGTCACTGGATTGCTAAAGTGATTATTAGATGGTATAGGAGGGGAGAAGGGAGGTGTCGGAGCTGAAGCAACATACATCCAGGTCACAGATACCCGCTTTGAAGGTAATGATGGGGACTATCGACATGACGGAGGAGCTCAATGGAGGGGGTATAGAAGGAGAAAGAAGGGGTTTGTAATCGGAAAAGGGGCGGATGATATGGAACAGGTTGATGGATCCTACCCAGAAGAGATGAAAGGAGCAAAATGAGAGGTAGAAAAGGCAAGGTGGTGAGGTAGTACGTCAGTCGATCGGGAGTGTTTTGGTCACTGGAGCTAGACTGCGTCCTGAGTAGTTGTGGCGTGCCGGACATGAGAGATGAGTCAGCCGCGTCACGGGTCAGGCATCCAGGCATCGAGCCTATCGACGCACCAAAACGGCACTAGCGCCTTTCGGCTAACTGATAGGGCTCGCGTTCCCACAAACCCTCAGATTTCCCGCTCTGGGCCGCAAGTAGCAGTCACACATCAATCTCCAACAACCACCCGCCGTCGACAACCACCCACCACCCCCCCCTTCATTCTTTTCGACTCTTCTTCGTCCCCAGCAGCCAATATGTCGGACTCTACTGTTGGCCAGACGAAGCAGTTTGGAAAGGGCCAGAGGACTGTGCCGGCTCAGAAGGCCCAGAAATGGTACCCCGTTGATGACGAGTCGCAGCCCAAGAAGGTCAGCACTTGATATACCCCTACCGCAAACCACTGGAAATCGATTTCCCAGGGTGCCGGACGCGATGCGGTTTCTTATGAACAAAATGCGACAATTGCGCCGGTCCACAGTCTTCGCTCCGTGCGGCGAGATTCCGGACCTGTGCGATGGGAAGGTTGATAACGGAATCGCATCGTGGCCGCACACCCTCTCCCTCTCTGGGCGTTTACTCCGCAATAGAATCGGTGGACAGCGAATTCTAGGAACAATACATTAACATGAATTCCGCACCTACAGGTCCGCAAGGCTCTTCGTCCCACCAAGCTCCGGGAGAGCCTCCAGCCCGGTACCATCCTGATCCTCCTCGCCGGTCGCTTCCGTGGCAAGCGTGTCGTCCTCCTCAAGCACCTCGACCAGGGTGTCCTCCTCGTCACCGGTCCCTTCAAGGTCAACGGTGTTCCCCTCCGCCGTGTGAACGCCCGCTATGTGATCGCCACCAGCACCCGTGTGGACATCAGCGGTGTTGACGCCAAGACCCTCGAGAAGGTCTCTTCCCCCGACTACTTCACCAAGGAGAAGAGCAAGGAGAAGAAGTCCGAGGAGGCTTTCTTCAAGCAGGGAGAGAAGCCCGAGGTATGTGGATATGACGTTAATGGGTCGGCCCGGTTTGGTCTCGAGCGAGACGGGTCGTCCTGCGCCTTTGGGAAATGGTATACTGATCCGGTGTCTACAGAAGAAGAAGGTTGCCAGCGCTCGCGCCTCCGACCAGAAGGCCGTTGACCAGTCCATCCTGGCCAGCGTCAAGAAGGAGGC
This sequence comes from Aspergillus sp. MEXU 27854, assembly GCA_019721355.1. Classification (NCBI taxonomy): domain Eukaryota; kingdom Fungi; phylum Ascomycota; class Eurotiomycetes; order Eurotiales; family Aspergillaceae; genus Aspergillus; species Aspergillus sp. MEXU 27854. The sequence goes on from JAGMTT010000003.1 coordinate 2,615,574, forward strand.
CTTCCTCGGCAGCTACCTCGCCAGCACCTTCAGCCTCCGGAACGGCGACAAGCCCCACGAGATGAACTGGTAAACGTGCGACGTGGTGGCCGCGGGTTCGGTATTGATTGTGGAGGAATCGAAGGGCGGCTTGAATGCAGATTGGCGTTCCTACTATGGGAAAGCGTTCAGCAGCGCGGGAGGAACGGCTCATGAAATGTGTAAATCGATTCGGGCTCCGTTTTTACTTACTAGGTTACGGTCAATTCGGAAAAACCGGTTGTTGTTTCTGTTTCACGATCAGTTCCCTCTGCGTGGCCGATCTGCAGGATACTATAATGAGCCGAAATGAGAAAAAAAGACACCAAAAAAGAAGAATCCCTATCCAGCTGATTCATGTCCCCTTCGCGTGCAGCTGGGAGTGCTTTTTTCATTAATGTTCAGTACGATATACTCCAATGGCGGAAATCTAAAATTGGGAATCAAGTTTGTTATCATATTCAGCGTTATGCCATTAGACTGGACCTCATCCAAGACTCCGATTGATATAGGTACGTATAGGTAAGTATCACGTAACTACATAGAACCTAAGAGTAAGGATCCTCCCTCCGCCGTCTCCGCAACCGATGTCTCCCCTCCCTCCGCTTCCGCCGCGCCTCCTCAACAAACCGCCGAATCTCCTCCTCGACGCTATCCTCCTGGATGCCCTCCTCGTTCTCCTCGTCCTCCTCGTCCCCGACGGTCGTCCCACAAACCCAGTCCAAAATCCCCCACGGGCCGAAATTGCCCTCCGCCCCACTGAGCAGGTGGATGTCCGTGCGGCGCGCCAGCCCCCCCAGGAAGAAGCTCGTCGGCATCACCGAGTACCCGGAGAAGGCAAAGGTCTCCTCGATCGAGATGACGGCCAGGTAGAGCAGGTAGGTCAGCATGTGGAAGCGGAAGAGCATGGCCGGCAGATACGTCGGGAGAAAGTTGGCCACCAAGTACACGAGCGGGTGGTCGTAGTGGCCCGTCAGCGGGAATGGCGTGCGCAGCGCGTGGTACCACGCGCTGTGGTAGTCGGTGAGGCGCGAGCGCCGCTTCGCGTGCAGCGCGTAGCGGTGGATGCTGTATCCGAGGATCTGGCGCGGTCAGTCAGTCACTCGCTCTCCCGGTGTGCGACGGAGTAAGCAGGGGGTTGGGTAGGATTAGCTCACCTCTCTTCCCAGCAGCCCGCAGAGCATGTCCTTGGCGATCTCCCAGGGCAGTGGCAGTCGCATGGAGACTTTCAGCGCGCTGCGCAGGCCGAAGAGTCGCGTGCGGACTTCCTCGATCGCGGCTTGCGCGGCGATGCCGAGCGCCAGGTTCGCGATCGCCCAGCCCGCGACCTTGATCTCCTTCAGCCGGATTTTGCCCCGTTTCTTGCCCGACGGCAGACCGGCTTCGCCCTGTGCTTTGACCACGACCGCGGCGGAGGGCGTCAGGATGTCAAACAGGAAGAACGCGAGCGAGGGGAGCAGGTAGAAGAGCAGGCGCACCATCGCGGTGCCGAACAATTCGACCCGCAGGGGCGGATGCGACAGCACGAGGGTCGTCCATGTCATGTAAAAGAAGATCAGGTTGAGACTTGTGCTGTAGGAGGAGAGCGTGGGGACGAGGAATAAAGAGAGGACGGGGAGGGAAAAGAACGCGCCCATGATGTTGGTGTGTACAGGTGCAAGTCGAGTCTGTTGGATCACCAGCGCATGTTGCTGAATGAGTGTTGCAAGTGCGAAACAAAGGACAATAAATCCGCGTCAAGATATACTTGGTGGGGCAGAAACAAGAGTGTCGCTGTCGCATCATCCTAGTCGCGGTTGAGCCGGTTGCGGTAACATTCTTGGCTCGTTAGCGCAATACATCGCTCGATGATGTCAGTCCTTCGACATGCTACAACGATGGGTGTAAATTGGATTTTCTAGTGGATGTTAGCTTGGATTACATACTAGGCCGAGAAGAGGCGAAGGAAGATGGATGTTTAGTATACAATGTTTGTATCCACTCCACCAATATATATCCGTCCGGCTACACAGTATCAATCCATTAGCTCTAGTAGTATTCGCGGTTGTAATATCAAGGCCACGACATGATGATTTACAGAATAAATATATAAGTAGGGTATCGAAACTATCCTCGCACATAAAAGTAATATACATCACCCCTACTTTGAGCCCGACGGAATGCCATACTTGACACCCCAGTTCCACGCTTTCTTCCGAAAATCAGGAATCACATGGAGGAATGCCAAGCTGCTGAGCCAGCTGGTCAAGGTGTCACGAATGACAGAGTTCCTGGGGCTGCCTCCCAGAGCACTGGCCTTCATGATATGCCCAACAAACATGGTCGTGATGAGATACTCGCCTCGCTCTAGTGCTTCAATCGAGATGCGGGAGACCTCTTCTGGGGTTTGCGGCTTATCGGCTTCCTCCAGCTGCTTGGTCAATTGGGGCTTCATTTGCTCCTCCTTATCGAATCCAGGGCTGAGAATCCCCATAGGGAAGACCGTGTGAATTTTGACATCAGCGGCAGGGGAGCTGCCTGCGGTCTTGGACTGACGGCTGCCATTGTACATTTCAATCTCCAGGCTGAGCGTATCCGACAACGCCCGGATCGCAGCCTTGGCGGGAGAGTACGGTCCATAGCCAGCGACGGGGTAGAAGGCAAGCGTAGAACACGTGAAGATGAGATGACGACGAGGCAGGGCAGCCTGACCCTCCGATTGCACCGGCGCGAGCCACTTCGCCAAAGTTGCGTGGGCGGTGTTCGCGGCAGTCCAGTATACCGTATCCATCTGGTCCCTGAGGGTCTGCATCGGGGTTTCGACAAAGAAGCCCGGATTGCAGTAGCCCGCACAGCACCACACTACATCAGGAGCCAGGCCGTCGTTCCATTCGGTGACCTCCTGAATGACTCGCTCGCATTCCGCGGAGCTGGTCAAGTCGGCACTGATGAAGTGGAATTTTTGCTTAGTCGGGTCCACAGCCGAGCGCTAAGTATGTGAGTGTCAATGATCTATACATATGAGGAAAGACCCCTACCTTGATGTCTTCAATGGCTGCTTGAAGCTTTTGTACAGTCCGTGCAACGATTACAATGTTGGCACCCTTGGCAGCAAGTTGACACGCAGCCGCTTTGCCCATTCCCTCCGAGCCGCCAGTAATCACGACTGTCTGTCAAAATCCAAGGTTAGAGAAGGACACATAGTGTACAAATGAGAACATCATACCCGGCCATCGACGATGAATTCGTTGCGAGCACCAAAGCCAAACATCTTGCCGACTGTGTACAGAAGGAGACTGCCCAGGAGGATGGAAATCCCCAACGTGGTGGGAGAGACGTCGTAGGGGAGGCTCGACAGTACGGCAGACATGAGAGGATGGAGATGACGAGTAAGAGCGAGAGAAAACGCGACGGTGAAGCGATTGTACTGGGCGGACATTTATCCCAGATGGGAAGACTGTTGCTGGGATACATATCAATACGCACTTTACACGGTACATCCAATGAGAGGGAGCTTTCATTCATAAAATGGTATTACATCAAACAGCACAAACACCCCTACCAGGCCTAGCGTTCCCTAGGCGGTGAGGCGTCCCTCCCAAATTTTTATCTCTGAAGTTTATCGACTCCATCAGTCGCATCGCCTACAGACCCTCATCGCCGCTGCAGTCATGGGTAAGAAGAGAAAGGCCGGCGGTCGCCCGGCCGCGAGAAATGCGACGGCGGAGCAACCATCCAAATTCGACATCGAGGAGAGATTCGACGATTCCGGAGATGAATTCCAGGCCGGCAGAGATCACATTCTTCTGGAGGAGGCTCCGGACGCAAAACGCCGGCGAAAACTCGTGGAAGACGGTTAGTGGCGTTCGCTGTTCTGTTGTGTATCTTGTTGCTAACATGGGTTGTCTCCAGAGGAAATGCTGCAGGCCTCTGATGAGGAAATTCTTGGCTACGAGTCGGTTGACGAAGACGACGTTGATGACGAGCGACTCGAGGAGGACGATTATGACGACGACGCCTTATTAGGTCTTGACAAGAAGCGTCGCGGCGCAGCCGATTCAGAGGACGAAGATGAAGGCGGCCTTGCCGCTTGGGGCTCCTCGAAGAAAGATTTTTACAACGCCGATCAGATCGAAACGGAAGCAGACGCCTTGGAGGAAGAACAAGAAGCCAAACGGCTGCAGCAGAAACATCTCCAGACGCTGAACGAGGCCGATTTCGGCTTCGACGAGTCAGAGTGGGCTGAAGCGGGCAAAGACGAGGAAGACGGCGAAGAGGAGACCGGCGTGGTAACGGAAGTTTTACCGCAGCTGGAGATCACGGACGACATGGGTGAACAGGAGAAGCTGAAGATTCTGAAATCGAGATACCCGGAGTTTGAGCCATTGGCAAAAGACTTCACCGATCTTCAAGCGAATCACAAGTCACTAGCGCAGGCGGCCGCGGCTGCTCCCAAGAAGACCGCCGAGGACGATATCAGCCCTGCGCCTGTCGCTGTTGTGAAATTCCGTGCGCTATCTTCCTATCTGGGTGCTATTAGCATGTATTTCATGCTTCTGTCATCCGGCAACGATGCAAATGGGAAACCGGGGCCTTTGTCACCGGCCCAGATGCGCTCCCATCCTATTATGGCCTCTTTAGTCAAATTCAGGAAGCTCTGGGAGTCTGTGAAAGACCTCACCGCCACCGAGACACCGGAAACCAGCAGCAAGAACGACAAGAGCACTGCTGAATCACCAGCCGACGTCCCGACTCCCAAGAAACAATCGAAGAAGGCCAAGGAGCCCCAGCCTGCCCATGAGAACAATAAGAAAAGGAAACTCTCCAAGGCGGAGCGTGCTGCACTGGCCGCACAGGCAGAAGCCGAGGCTCGGAGGGCAGAGAGACTCAAGGAGACGGAGGCTAACCTGGCAGACCTGTCCACCCTCGTCGCGCCAGGGAAGAAACGCGCCGTGCAGAAGACCACGCTCTCGGCAAAGGATGCGGACGATTCCGACTTTGGCGACGAAGATGCGCTTACTGCCAAGGAAGCCGAGGAGAAGGCTAAGCAGAAACGCTCCCTTCGCTTCTATACTTCTCAGATGGCCCAGAAGGCCAACAAGCGCAGTGCCGCTGGTCGGGATGCTGGAGGCGATGCGGATCTACCATATCGCGAACGTCTGAAGGATCGCCAGGCTCGCCTGAATGCCGAGGCCGAGAAGCGTGGTAGACAGCAACCCAAGGGAGCGGAAATGCTCGGCGGAGACAGTGACGACGAGGACCGCCGGGTGGCCAATGAGCTCCGAGGCAAAGAATCTGACGACGACGATTATTACGATATGCTTGCGGCACGTTCCAAACAGAAGAAAGACGAAAAGAAGGCTCGCGCTGAAGCGTATGCTGCCGCGGCTCGTGAGGGAGGGCGTGTGGAGGTACAGGAGGAGATCGGACCGGATGGCAAGAGAGCCATCACCTACCAGATCGAGAAGAACAAGGGTCTCGCTCCGAAACGCAACAAGGACTCCCGCAATCCTCGTGTCAAGAAGAGAAAGAGATTCGAGGAAAAGAAGAAGAAGCTGGGTAGCATTCGTCAAATCTACAAGGGCGGCGAAGGTCCTGGTGGATATGGTGGTGAGCTTACTGGTATCAAGAAGAACGTGGTCAAGAGTGTTAAGCTCTAGATGTTGCTTTATACAACTTGGGTACGTGTACGTTGGGCGTTCAAAGTGCTATAGTAAAAAGGCATTCTGTATACATACATACTTGATTTCTTCGCCACTTTCAACGGAGTATAGGTATAGGTACCTTAGTACTTCCATTCGGAGCACGTGGTAGGCTCGATAACCAACCGAGGTACGTCCCTAGAGTTCACTATCTTCCTACCTCCTACTACTAGACCCCAATCCCAGGAATCATTTCCTTGCCCGAGTCAAGTCGCCGGAGACATTCAACAATGCCAGGATAGGTGTAGTTGTAATGGGTGTACCTCCACAGATCCTCCGCAGAAGCCTTGTGGTGGGCCTGACGCGTGTGATTCTGAATTTGCGACGCTCGAGGCCGCCGCACCCGATCCAACTCCCGGAGAACGTCCCTCACCTGCTCGCGCGACACGGACTGTTGAACAAACAGGCGAAAGCCCTCCGCGTCTTCGATGGCCTGGTTGCATCCCTGGCCCTGATGCGGGGTCATCGAATGCGCCGCATCCCCAACCAGCATGACGCGGCCGCGTGTGTATGTCGGCAGCGGGTCTTGGTCTCGCAGTTGCCACACTTTGATGCCCTCCGCCCGGCTGTGCGAAGACGATGATGAATCAGATACTGATCGAGCGAAAGGCGAGATGCGATTCGACAACGGACGGACAGGCGACTCACCCGAGTATGTCTCGAACCAGGGGAGAGAAGTCGTGGAAACATCTCATCAAGTCATCCTGCGTCCCCTCGGAGGACCAGGACTCTGTGGTGGGAGACTGTAGAATCCGGTCCGGAGTGATACAGCCGACGTTCAGGAGCTCAAACCCCCGACACGGATACATAATGACTGATCGCGCGGAGCCGTCCATGCTCAGGTGTATCTCCAACGCGCCGGGCTTCGTTGGGTCCATGACTCGCAAGCCTGGTTGGTGCTCATCAAGAATCTCCCGAGGGATGGTGAACCGAAAGGCAGAAGAGCCAGACGGCCGGGCAGTGCGAAAAGCCTGCTCCGCGATCACCAGTGGTCGGATCATTGATTTGATACCGTCGGCCCCTGTCAAACGTCTCATGAGCAGACTGAGGGAATAACGGTCCCCGGCCAGGCAATGCAACTTACCAACCACTAAATCAGACGCCAGCTTCCTCCCGTCCGAGAGAAGGACATCACCGGATTCCACGTCCACGTCCACAGCCTCCACCCCCCACAGGATCTGCGACGGCTCGCCCGCAATCCCCAGCTCGGCCGAGGGTGCAGTGGCCAGTCTCAAGAACTGATTCCAGAGGTCAGCTCGGTGCTGGAAAAGCCACTCCGCGCCGTAGGTCTCCTTGAGATGCGCCATGCTTTCCGTTGCCAGCAGTGCCCCCTGCTTATCGAGAGTCCTTGTTTCTCCGCACACCACCGACTGGCATTGAGCCGGATCAAAGCCCAGCTCTTCAATGATCCTGACCCCGTTCGGGCCTAGGTTGATGGCGGCGCCGATCTCATGCCCGCCGCCGAATTTCTCGACCAAGGTCACGATGTGCTTCTCGCGCAAGACCCGTGCTACCAGCAGCCCGGCGAGTCCAGCGCCCACGATGGTGACCTTCAACGGTTGGTCCATGAGGAAATCAATGCATCAGAATAGTCGTCTTAGGGGCAGCGAACATAGGGCGGGCTGTCAGTATGATATAGGATGTACTAGTTCACAGGTAGGGATCACTCGGTTAGGTGCCGAGGAATGACTATAGGCCCTTCGCCACATCCCGACAGTTCGGATGCCCCCATCCCGACGGCTTTCGTATATTGACGATGTCTGCGTGCCAAGGTCTCGGACTATTTGTTATCATATGATATGGGACCTTGTTTACACCCAGGATCACCTTTGTTTTCAGCTGGTATTCTCCTGTCTTGTCTTCAATATCCGTCCGGTACTCTCACTTAATGGCTCAACCAGTCCATCTTATCCGCTCAGTCGAGCCTTTGCATATCGGGCAATTCCTGATCATACGCATCGAAACAGAACTTGGGGTTGTCGGGTACGGAGAAGCCGGTGTTTGGGGCCATATCGAAGCCGCGGCCACCGCGGTTCGTCGGTTCGCCAGTTATCTCGTGGGCAAGCCGGCATTCGCCATTGAGCACCACTGGAACGTGATGCACCGGTACAGCTACTTCCAAGGCATGGCGATCAACGCCGCGATCTCGGGCATTGATATCGCGCTCTGGGACATCAAGGGAAAGGTGCTGCAAGTCCCCATCTACGAGCTGCTCGGGGGAGCGTGTCGGACCAAGGCCCGCGTCTACGGCCATATCTACGAAAAGACCATCGAGGGCGTGCTGGCGGAATGCAAACGGAAGATGGACCTGGGGTATACGGCGTTTGGCCACATCAATCCGTTCCTGGACGAAGGCAACGAGGTGGTGTACTTCAAGACGCATGTGCGGAAGATGGAAGAGGCCGCGGACAACGTGCGGCGGATGCGCGCCGTGGTGGGGGACCGGGTGGATCTCCTGATTGAGCTGCATCGCCGTCTGACGCCCGCCGAAGCGGTGACCTTCTGCGCCATGATCGAAGACTGCCGCCCGATGTACGTGGAGGACCCGGTGCGGCCGGAGAACGTGGATGCGATGGCTCGCGTCGCGGACCGGATCCCGGTTCCCATTGCCACCGGCGAGCGGTATTCGACCATCTACGAATTCCAAGCGGCGCTGGCCCGCGGCGCGCTGGAGTACGTGCGCGTGGACGTCGCGTTGTGTGGCGGCATCACCGGCGCGAAGAAAGTGGCGGCGATGGCCGAGGCGCACAATGTCCAGGTGGTGCCGCATAACCCTCTGTCGCCCATCGGGCTGGCCGCGTGCTTGCAGTTGGACGCTGCTATCCCGAACTTTGCCATCCAGGAGTTTTCCACCGGGTTTGAGAATGGGGTCTTCACATCCACCACCGAGCATCTCGGCAGTAACATCGTGGACTGGGTGCCCCCCGTGGTCGATGGGTTTGTCGAGATTCCCTGTGGCCCTGGGCTAGGCGTGAACTTGGTGTCGAATGCACAACAGCTTCGACCGCCGTTCACCCAGCCGATCAGTATGCGGTCTCATTTGGATGGATTTGTGGTGGACCAGTGATCGGTTCCAAGTTCCATAACCTCATCTGCTTTGTTTCATACCGACTAGATAACTAGATGGAGTAGAGCGAAAGCAATCAAGGATTCCCTTATGCTCGCAGGTCATCCTCGCCGCGCTTTCATCGGATGTTGCTAGATACCTGCCCTTACCCTACCTAGTAGGTACCAATCGAACTTGACTCTAAGATATGAATATTTCTTCTCCGGTTACTCGATTATCAATGATCGTATGCAATCAATCTAGAATCTCGGTATGCCCATGATGCTTTCCGCAATTTCCGCTTCATCCAGGCCAGCAGACTCATCTCCTACTGTGGGATGATCGGCAAGACCACATAATTCAGATGCTCTGGGCCGAAATGGATATGGTTCATCCCTCCGAATCTCTCCTGGCTCCTTCAAGACCAAGTTAGCAAAAGAAAAGCCACGGGGAAAAAGAGTAACCGCCGCCTACCTTTCTGCAGACTCATGGCTGAAGATGCCCACGCCTTGAGTATCGCCTCCACTGATCTCAAAGGACAACCTCTCTCCCGGGCTCAGGACGACATTGGTGGGCCAGATTTCCACATCCACCCCGTAGATCTCGCCGGGTAGGACGGGCTGCACGTCGGTGGAAAAGTAGTCCCGGTACGGCCGATAGTCTCGATGGTAGGGATGCTCCTTGTTCACCTTGCGGAGGCTGACGCGCTGCCAGCCTTTGCTGACGGGGACAGGGTTCCCGATAGACCCGGTGTAGAAGATCTCCTTCCCATCCGCGGCCCAGTGGCGAATGGTGAGGAAGATATCAATGTCCTTGGGCACCGGACCGCCCAGGTGCGGCGTCACCGAGACATGAACCCGGGCCACGATGTGGCCGGTGATCTCCAGCTGCTGCGTCACCGGGGCGGTCTCGAACCGAATGTACTCTTCGTCCTCTGGAACGGTCAGCACGCGGTACGAGAGTCGGGCGTGATGAGCGAGGTCGCGCGGCTCGTCGGGCGTCCAGCGTCGTCCGGGGGTCAAGTAGTACTTGGTGTAGACCGTGCGCGCCAACGGCCACTCATTCTCGGCTCTTCGCGAATAGACCTGTCCGGTTGCGGCGGGGAGGTCGTCGAACTTGATCTGTCCCTGCCGCAGGATCAGATCGACCTTGGGCATCTTGCCGGCCTTCCAGCCGGCATAGTCGTCGTCTTTCAGGAACGCACTCAGGAAGCTCTTCTGGATCGCGACCTCCTCGTCCGAGTAGAACGGCAGGTCGTGCCGGCCGACCACCATCCGCAGGAACTTGTGCTGGGCGCCGGCGCGCACGAAGCCGTCGATGTTGCCTCGGAGATGGACCACGATGTTGCCCCAGTTGCCCACCGACAACAACGGCACCTCGATGTCCTCCAGGCAGTACTCCCGCGAGGCGTAGTACTCGTCGTCGCGGAACGCATGCTGCGCCGCCTCCAGCGCCTGGTCGCGCAGGTTGGCCTGGATCTCCTCCGCGCTCAGGTCGCCCTCCAGCGTGTCCGGCCCCCAGTGCCGGGCCGCCTTCCCCGGCAGCCCGTACAGGTTCGACTTGACCTGGCGGTCCATCCAGAACCGCAGGAACGGCGCCGTCAGGATGCCGCCGTGCCGGCAGCGATCCCGGTAGTAGTCGGCCATGCCTTCGTAGGGGAGGATCGCGGCCAGGCCGCGTGGCCGGCGCGCGGCCACCCGCCACTGCGTGCCGGCGAAATAGCTGATGCCCAGCAGTCCGACTTTCCCGCTCGACCAGGGCTGGTCGGCGGCCCATTCGATGACTTCGGCAAAGGCCTCGCTCGTGGCCTTGGACATGGTATCGCAGATGCCCGGCGACTGGCCCAGCCCGACTTCGTCCGCGCGGACCACGGCATAGCCTTCGCTGGTCCAGAAGGCGGGATCAGGCACTTCAAAGGCCGAGTGCGCCGACTTGTGCGCCGGGTTGAGGTCGTGCCACGAGTGAGGGAGAAAGCTGGTGCCCAACGTCAGCAGTTGCACACTGCACGCCGAACGGGCTGCGCAGGTCGAGAAGCCTTACTCGCGGTATGGGATATCCTTCCCGTACGGGCCATAGGTGACGAGCACGGGGCACACGGCGACATTCTTCGGCCGGTAGACGTTCAGACGAACCAGCCCCGGGTTGCTCTGGAGTTTCACCGTGTGGTTTTGCTCGTAGATGTAGGGGAAACCCTCGTGGTCGACGACCAGCAGGTCTTTGACGCGGTTGGGCATGTTGGCTCTGGAGTGGAATACTGACGTTGCCGGAAGATGGTAATCAATCGACATCTATACTTGGATAACACGCATACATATACACACATATATACATGTACTCATCCGTTGCATGGTCCGATCAGTCGGGTTCCTCGGGATGTGGGCTATTCCCTTAGGACGAACGACCTCCCTGGCTCCAGCTCAGACCAGCGATCAGCGCGTACAGACATTCAAGCCGTGGAATCGCGAGCTTGTACGCGCGGCCCATCCGAACGACTTCGCCCACAATGGCCTCCACCTCCATCATGCGCCCCGATCTCGCATCCGCCAACATGCTCGGCTCAACGCCCGGCCAGTCTCTCGCGGCGCTCCGGCCCAGCTGCATGACCACGTCTTCCGGTCCGATCTCTGCGCCATAGCCTGCGGCCACCGCAACCGACAGAACCTCCTCCATGACCCGCTGCGCCAGCTCGCCGGCCCGCGGGGACGCCTGCAAGAACTCCAGGTCGCGGCACCGCGACAGCGCGCAGATGGGGTTCCACGCCGCATTCCCGAGCAGCTTTCTCCACCGCGCGACTTGCACGTCCCGACAGACCTCCGCGGTGGCGCCGCCCGCTCGAATGAGCGCCGCAAACCTCGCCACGGCATCGTGGTGCGCTGGCGGGATGTGGTCGTGCTGCACCGGAAAGGCCCCGAGCTGGAGGCGTTCCACCTCGGTGTGATGGACGACGCCCGGGGCCGTCTGCGTCGTCGGCAGATATGCCACGCAGGAGAGGATGGGGGTGTGCGGGAAGCGGCGGCGATATTGCTGCTCGATGCCGATGCCGTTCTGGATCAGCACGAGGGCGGTGGTGGACGAAACCAGCGGCGCGATCCGCGCGGAGATGCTGATGTCTTCTTGCGCACTCGGGTGATCCTCCCGGAAGAATGCCTTGGCTGTCACGATGATGAAGTCGTACTGGGGCACCCCATTGCCTGCGCCTTTTTGCACGATTTCTTCCACCGACGAGTAGATGGTGCTTGGACGGCAGACCATCTTTCCAAAGATGGTCGAGTCGACGGTCAATCCGTTCGTCTGTGCGGCCGCGTAGTTGGACCGGCAGATGCAGGAGAGATCAACCCCGGCGCGACTCAGAACCATCGAGTAGACGATGCCAATGCTTCCTGTTCCAAACACCAGCACCCGAGGGCCTTCTGGTGGTGGAGGGTCAGCCATTTCCCTTGGTCTTGGATACGCAGCTTGAGACTCCGGTGGATCTGTGATATGGTAGGTACTGGAAATTCATAGAGACTGAGAAAGGGCGTCCTGTACGTGCCTGCAGCCAAAGATGTCTCGTTGTTTTATATACAGAACTAGAACTCGGCCGGATCACCCTCACCACCCTCCCGACCCGATGCCATCCCCCACCCCACTAGTACAGACGGTACCTACCTACCTAGCTATGGCAATCCAGCCATTCTGCAGGCCATTCACCAAGACAAAACTGGGACTCGCATTGGCTTCTCTGTGCATGTACAGCGTTAGCACGGGGGCGGAAGCAGGGAAGAGAAATCATACCAGCTCCCACGCCTCGGCTCCCAATCGACCTTTGGTCCCGCGATCCTCGTTGGCGGATACAGCCCCTGCCGCGAAGCATGCCGAGACGTAGTGTTCGTCCGTGCCGTGTGCGTCTCGGAAGTACGGGTGCTTCATCAGGCGGGTGAGGCCGCGCTGAAGGTGCGGCCCGCCGCCATTCTTACAGATGATATCCTCCAGCGACTGGCGGAATTCCAGGGTCTTGGGCTCGGGAGGTCGTTCCATAGCAAAGTTGTCCTTGTACTGGAGCATGTACTTCCACTCCGTCAGGTAGAGGTTGTGCACGCCGCCGCCGGAGCCGATGAGGAGATAGCGCTCGCCGCGCAGGGGGCGCAGGGCGGCGCCGATGCGGGCGTGGAAGAACGGATCCCAGTGCGAGTTCTGCGAGATGATCGTGACGGGCGGGCATTTGTCCTTGAACATCCCGATCAGCAGGGGGACGGTGTCGATCATCCAGTTGAAATGGGGGTCGGGGTCGACCTCGAAGCCCTTGCCCCGGAGGAGGTCGATGACGCGCTGGCCGGTTTCGAGATCCGGGTTGGGCTTGAACGTCTCCCAGAGAGCCGGCGCGGTGTTGGAGATGGGCATCACACCCGGCGCTGGATTCATCGCGACGTGGATCTTGTTCTCGAGGCTGTTCCAATGGGCACCCTGAAGCACGCGCGCGCCGAATCAGCCCTCGCCCGTCCGGTCAAGAAAGCATACACACCATAATGATGACGCCCTTCACGCCGTGGGCGAGCGCATCCTGCCCCAGGGCCTCCCAGTAATCTCGGGTTCGAGAATCGGTCCCTAACATCATCGTGGTCCCGTGCGAGAGGAAGAGGACGGGCGCCATACGGGAAGCGTGAAGTGGATGTGCCATGCTTATGTCTCTTCGTGCCGGATTACTTCAATATATGGAAGCTAGTAGGGAGGAGACGGTGAGCAAGCTCTCTTTTCTTTTGTACTAAATGGCTCCATGAGCGCGGGTTTGAAGATGAAGTCCTGGCTCCCTCCACATCCCGGGCTCATATTCCGAGGTATATGCTGCCACAAATCCGCATGCAGAACGATGATCCGCCACGAACATACACAGGAAAGCACGACTTGGATGCTTCCACCCCACTACCATTCTCCAGCCACCTTGTACATGAGCTTCTTATCGGGTCCGTACTTATGGTACCCCAACGCCCGTGGGACCGCGTACGCCCACTGCACCGCCATCGAGATACCAGTTAGCGGGCCTGTGAAGGGAACTTCGATATCGAATTACGCACCTGGAGCAGCCGACAGCCCGAGAACATGTTCCAGAGAAAGATTCTCATCGGCAGGGGCCCACCGATTTCCACCCACTGCGGGTGCACCTGAGGGGGCCGATGAGGGGGCACCCGGCGATGACGATCGATAGGCCAGTCTGGGGGGTTGGTGTTCGGTTCCCTGCCCGTGACGGATGCAGAGGAGGTGAGATATTCGCTGTCGTGGGCTGTCTCGACGGAGGGGCTTCTGGTGCTTGCCGTGCCTACTGCTCGAATTGCAGGAGGTTGTGGAGCAGGACCAGCTTCGGTCATCGTCGCGGTGCGGCTTGCCATCCTTGTTCGTTCTCATTCGTAGAGCTCTTGTCAATTGAAACCCGCTCGGTGCCGGGCTCGAGAGCGTTTGCTGTCTTATGTATGTGGCGAGGCCGGGGATTCGGATTGTGGGCCGAAGGGTAGAGGGTATACCTACCTATATGATTGGAAGTCCCGAAAAGTCTTATTAAACAATTTTGTAGCGGCCGAGTATAAAGCCGCAGAGTGACTCGGCACCGGATGTCCTTTGATAGTTGCTCACCCTATATTCAGTGGCTTGATCACCCATCTCTTGCATCGCTGCCAATGGGTTCAAGCGATCTCGAACTGGTCGTCGCCACGGCGCAGGAAGGACGGATGCGAGACCTGCGAACACGCCAGCACGTCCTGCAAGCCCTTCATGCGAAAGTCAGCCACAACACAGACGCACTGCTCCGGGCGACACAGGAGGACGACGGGTTGTCCAAGGAAGAAGCACACTTGATTGTTGCTGCGGCACTGATGGAGCTCCGTGCTCACTACGATGCGCTCGACCTCGGCCAGGAGCTGGAGCTGGAATACCGGCTGGTCAAGAGGAAGTCATGTTTGGAAAAATGCGTGCCCTATGGCGTTGTCTACGTGATTCCGGACATGTACACATGTCTCTTCAGCGTCCTCGCCGCGCTTTCGGCCGCCATCGAAGCCGGTAACTGCGTCGTGGTAGAGGTGAGTTCGATCGTTCCGTGCTGTCGGCAGATAAGAATGCAAATACTAATAGGGAAGAGAGGCGAATAGCTCAAGGACTCCCTTCTGCACACCCCGAACCTTCTCCGTCAGTATCTGGCGGATCTGAATCTCGAGGATGTGTTAGCAGTTGCGACGGAGCGCCCGCCCGCCGATTTCATGCACCACTGCCTTGTTGTGGACCAGGTAATGGAGAGCGCACAAGGCCAAGCGCAAAGGGGGCTACCCCATGCACCGGCACTTGTCTCTATTCCACAGAGGGCCGTGGCCATCCTCGACCGCACTGGCAATGCCAGCGCCGCCGCCAAAGAGATTGCGATATCTAAGCAGATCTTCCGTGGCCGAGGGCGCTACTCGGTCGACCAGGTCTTTGTCAATGAGTTTGTCTTCGACGCCTTTTTGGGTGCTCTAGAGGGCGAGCTTTCGTCAGGGGCCGGTCCGAAGACGGGGCACACTGAGCTTCGCATACATCGAGAAGATCAAGACAAAGCGAATGGGGGTCGGACGCTCTTGAACTGCCAGCGCATTTCAGTGATTGAGATACATGACAGGTACTATCCACCTTCGTAACGGCAGAGTCGACTGAGTACTGAAAGCAATGCAGGTCCCATCCGTCACTGCACCAAAGGCAGCCTGCACAAGTGCTCGGCATACACAAGATCACCAGTCTGGACGATGCCATTGACACGGTTCACGAGACACATCAGGACTTGGGCGCGCTGTATCTCTTTTCGGGTTATGACGAAGCCAAATACTTATCCCAGTACATTCCCACTCGATCAACATTTGTGAACCACATTCCCCCAGAGTTACAATGTAAGTTTCTTGAATCTTTGGATGACATCTTTCTTACCTGTCAACTTCCCTGATCTAGTAGGTCCAACGTATCCTATTGGCTTCAAGACTACCCCGGTGCTGCGGTACACGCGTGACATGTTCGAGACACCTCGACCGGAGAGAGTGGATGGAGGGTCGGTTCGACAGCTGGCGACGCTTTGGCAGCACCTCAAGGAAGGCAAGGCTCCGGCGGTCCTATCCAGGGCGTGTCGGCCGTTGAAGCCCACAGGACAGGGCAAAGCAGGGGCGATGGATTTCTTCGCGCAAGGCATGCTGCTGAATCTCGTCGTCTGCGTTCTCCCATTGACTGCTTTGTCGGCCGTGGCCACGGGGAAAGGATTGCAGTTGTTGTATCAGCGACTGTTCGCTCAGTAGGAGCTGGAAATGTACGGATAGGGTATACATCCACCTAGTGCAATGATGAACTCGATTCTTGAGTTGAAAGTAGATACCCCCAGAAATTGTCAGCTCAGGCTTAACACATGGCCGCTCGGCTTCCCCGGCGTTCGGAATGTGGAGTGGACAGACGCCACGATCCAACCCCAGCCAGAATGCGGGGAGGCCAAGGCCAGGGCAATCAAATGAGAATGGAGTCAAGGTCGTTTGTCTTCTTCCCCTATCGTATGATTCTTATCGCAAAGCTGTAGCACTGCAAATTTGGCCCATGGCATCGGATCAACCGAGGAAGCCGGACCTGTTCCACTGCGATGTCTGTCGCGCGAGCTTTAAGCGCGCTGACCATCTGGCTCGGCATCACCGAGCACATACCAAGCAGCGGCCGTTTGTCTGCCCGGTGTGTTCCAAAGGTTTCGCACGCCGCGATCTCATGACAAGGCATAAGGCGAAGCATGTCTGCGGCGAACAGGTCGCTGCGGGCCAATCAACCACGCAGTATCGCGTTGCGCAGGCGTGTAAGCACTGTGCGGCCTCCAAGCTCAAATGCACCGATGAGAAGCCCTGTCCACGGTGTGTGAAGAAAAACATGGTGTGTGAGACCGCCGACGCGACTCTTCGCAGACCACCATCGCAGCCGATGAACACGAGCAGCCCTCCCTCTGACAACCCCAGCCGGACCATGGCGGCTGCCTCCCCAGACTGTAACAATCATGATCCTTACGACCAGCACATATGGGTGAGTGATGGCCGCGAGAGCGCCCAGGGCATCACCAACGAAAGGGTGCATGAATCAGAGCAACCTCTGCCGGACGACAGCACTGCGCTAGACGACCCAGATAATGGACCGGTTGTATCCAACGGAATTCCCGCGGGCGAGCAGAATCCCTCCGGACCAGCCTTCATGGATGCAGACTTGACGGCCCTGCCACATCTGGATTTCTCCTTTCTCGACCAGCTCAATGCATGGGACGGGACGGACTTGTGGCTAAACCCGCCGGTTAGTGATGCTCGCATTCCGATCATGCCGGTCAACTCGCAGGCGTATAAGTCTTCGTCGGTGGTCCGGGCTTGGGTGCCTCTGTCCACCGAGAATTCCGCGATGGAGCGAGCCAATCTAGCCTTACGGGGAGACAGCGTTCACTGCCTGCAGACCAGGAGCGACTCGGAAACCTCCGCCTCCTCCTCGAAGTACATCGGGAGCGATGCCCGAGACCGCATGTTAAACATGGTCTTCATCGCATATCCAGGAAGAACCACGCAAATAATCGAGACATTCCCGTCGGCCGACATTTTGTCCAAACTAGTCTCGTATTTCCTGAGCCAACGGAGGGTCAAACAGATCAGTGATCTCATTCATCTTCCCACGTTTGAGTGGAAAACCCGACGGCCGGAGTTATTGGCTGCCATCATCGCTTTGGGTGCTGTCGACGCTCCCTCGGCGGCTGTGAGGAAGTTTGGCTATGCGTTGCAAGCAACCGTGCGACATGCTACCATTCAATGAGTACGAATCCTCCCGTGATGAAGCGGCGGTTAGCCCTTACTGATCACGAGTGCCGCGCAGTATGAGGAAGACCATGCAAAGATGCGCGATATGGACCTTGCCCAGGCGTTCATCATCCAGCAGTATGTCGGATTCTTCAGTGGCATCCCTCGAAAGATCGGACTGGCCGAAAGTTGCTCCATGATTACCTATACGAATACTTTTCAAGCCCGGACGCTGCTCGAGGGGCTCGGAGGACTCGAGGAACAGTGCACAATGGAAGAAGCCGCCCTGGCTTCCGACTCGGTCGAGAAATTGGATGCCATCTGGCGGCGCTGGTCCCAGCGAGAGTCCCTCCGCCGGCTCATCTACTATTCGTACACGATGGACTGTCAGGTTTCGATCACGCGGAATCTCAACCCGATTCTCTCGTATGCCGACATGGATACCGCCTTGCCCTGTCCCCAGTGCCTCTGGGACGCAAAAACAGCAACAGCATGGAAACAGAAGCTCCTCAGCCTCCCCAACACGTTCTCAACACCACCCTCCCTGAGAGTATTGCTCGAGTCCCCGGGGATGCTGAGGACCTGCAGCGATATCACGGACGTATGCTTTGCGCACCTCATCTATGTAAGCGGAATCTGGGCCCTGGTGCGAGAGTACCGACATCTCAGCAACGTTGCCGGCAAAGGCTCGTCAAGTACGTGGAGCACCCTGGTGCTCACATCACGACTGGAGGAGCTGAAAAAGACCCTGGAACGCTTCGGAAAGGACACTGCCGATATACAAAATCGGTGTGCCGAGGTCAGTCTGCTCTACCACCTGGTCGCCATGCATCTCCACGTGTCCTTTAAAGATCTTCAGCCACCCATGAGGCCCCAGATCGAGCAGATGGGATCATCACCGTCATCCTCACTCTCTTCCTCTTCTCTCCAGCAAGAAAATCAGTCCAAAGAGTACGCCCTTACATGGATCCAAGGAGAGGATTCCCGGTCGGCGGTTTGGCATGCCGGCCAGGTCGTCCGGGCTGCGACGAATTTCCCGCCGGAGACGCTCGGCGGAGTTTACTCAATTTGTCTTCTTCAAGCCACTGTGGTGTTGTGGGTCTATGGCAATCTCATCCTCGCTGGTGCTGGTCAGGCTCATATCCCGCCGCTGGCGAAGACTCCGAGCATGGTCGCTTTGAACGCCGCGGATGACCCGACTGGACTCGATCGCTTCCTGCATTACGCCGAAGGACAACCGGGATTGATGGTTCCAGGGCGAGATAGTGTTCCTCTGACCGATCCCAAGGCTATTGCGGCGGCCGTTCAGGGCATCATCAGGCAGAATTGGCCGCAGGGAATATTCCCCTCTGGCACGGATGAGGTTAACCAAGTCTTGAGCGATTTTTGTACATGTTACTCGGGTGCCTGTGGTATTTTCTAATTCGATTTGCTATCATCAGAATAAGCATCTAGGATTGCGCACCACGTACACTGAGTCAGAGAACAAAAGGTCGCCGCAAAACTAGTAGTATTAATATTAGTCTTCAACATGAATAATATAAGAAATCAAGCATGTAGAAATGCATGATCAATGCATCGACAGACTCATCGGAAGAAACATAATGACCCTCAAGGCGTCAACATGTATTTTCATATAGATACGCGAGTCGCCTGTACCATTTGTTGGCGTCACTCGTGCATTTCAAACAGGCGATTCAGTTCGTCGCGAATGCCATTGCTGTACTTGTTCTCTGATAAGTCAAGTGCCAGAAACCTCCTGGCCAATTGCTCCTGTGCACCAATCCTCATTAGCGTGGAATCCACGAGGCAACATATCACGGGAATTGTGTCCATACGGCTTCCTCTAGCGTGCGCATCTCATTCTCGGACAACATCGCACAGGCAGCGACTAGATTCTCTCCACGTGCAGCAAGAGATGCAAGCTCGTCTGCGCGGGCAACAATCCGTTGATCAATCCCATTCATGGCCGCGCAGCTACATTGGTACATCCATTAGACTGTGTCATGCAAGCCAGGAATTTAAAGACGTACATCGTTCCAAAGCTCTTGGTGCTGGGGCCCAAGCGGAAGCTAGACATTCTATTAGCGTATGTTGCTGCGTGGCTCTTCTTGCTGGGGATTTCGGACTTGTAGAGATAAGTGATCTGGTCTTCTGCATTCTGTGACTCTTCGCAAATCTTGACTTCCATATGTCCAAGTTGCAATCTGGGACCTAAGTTGAGGAACCCGTTTTCCAGTATTTCATGGAGGTGTGTGGAGGCGATCACTTTTGGCGCCGCTTCGCATTCTAGCAGGTAATTGAGAATACCACATGCTAGACCGATGCCGTCTAGAGGTAACGTTGTCAGCATTAGCTATGGCGGATACAATGCCAAAGACTCACCACTTTCGTTTGTGCTCTTGCCAAATTCGTCAATGATCAGTAAGCTACGACTCGTGATCTGCTTCAAATCGAATGATATCTGCTGTAAGTCGTTCATGAAGGTACTCTGGATCTGCGGAACATAAGTAGATGCCACAAGTAATCTGTGGGCTAGGATCTTTCATACCTGGGAGACACTGTCTTCGGAGTTTGATTTCACCAAAATTTTGTCAGTGATACCAATCTCCGCGCCATCTGCAGGGACGAAACTGTTGTTGTCAGCTGTTCGTCTAAGCATAGAGGCTATGTATAGGTCCCGTACCTCCCTAGCTGGGCGAGATAGGTGATGAGAGCGACCTATCTCACAATGAGCTCTTGGTTTCACCATATTAAATAACGATATCCCACTTGTTTCATGTAGACACTTTTTCCGGAGTAGTTCGGTCCTGTCAATAGCAACATACTCGGAGCTCGTCCAGCGCCTACTGCTCTTGGGGTATGGACCCCTATTCGATCTCGAGGGTGGTCTGCTAGGTCGGGGTTTCCTCCCATCAGGAGAGTATCATTTGGCACGTATGATGAAACCGTCAGCTCCTGCAGAATATGCCTTTCTGACTGTTAGATAGGACCCAGA
Organism: Aspergillus sp. MEXU 27854; assembly: GCA_019721355.1. Classification (NCBI taxonomy): domain Eukaryota; kingdom Fungi; phylum Ascomycota; class Eurotiomycetes; order Eurotiales; family Aspergillaceae; genus Aspergillus; species Aspergillus sp. MEXU 27854. Next base: position 2,636,100 of record JAGMTT010000003.1, read on the forward strand.
GACCATCCCTGGGGTACCTCACCGGCCTCCATTGATCTTGATGATATTCTCTTGCACCATTTTAGGGCATACCAGCTTGTAGAAGCTCGCTGCTTGCGCCATTGCAATGAGACTTCGGGCGTTAAACATGTCCTGTTCAAAAACGCGCATAAACTGCTCACCTATCAAGCTGGCCGCATACATCCGAGGCCTGTAACAACACTTTTTCGTACTGAAGCACTCTCTGTGCAAGGCCATACACAATCTCAATCTCTTTTTCTGTCATAAATGACTAGTCATCAGCAAAAAACACCGTGAGGCTGCATTCAACGTACCGCATATAAGCCCGTAGATATCCCCCAGTGTTTCGTCCATTTCTCTCATCCGGAAATCCTTGAAGTATGCTCGATTCTCTGTGATGAAAACGAGCTCCCAGCCCTCGTGAGTGCCACCGTAGGCTGCTTCTCCGCTATCATTCAAGGGGATGGCGATGTTGAACCCAAGCTGAGGGAAGTATATCACATTCACGTCGATGTCCAGGCTCTCTGGGATGGTGGCCGCAATCTCTATCGCAACCTGTTTCAGTAGGTTGCTCAGACCGTCGTAGTTGTCTTTCATCTTATCAAGCTCTCTATCCAGTCCTGGTTTCACGACTGTTCTTCCCTGACCCTCGCAGCCATCGATATCCACCTGGAGCGCTCAGCTATGCAGTTGAAGGGGGTGTTAGGCTTCTTACTATCTCCTGTATCATCCTCCCGACTCTGTACAGTTGAGCTGCTTCAAAAGCCCGAAGAGCCTCGGAGTAGGTCAGCATCCGCATGGTGCCGAGTGAAATTACAATTACCGCTCGTTGCACTTCCAACTCATCTCCGCCGACGGTCTCTTTGAGGGCCTCGTGAATATCAATTCCATAGAAGGCAAACTATATGCAATCAGTTTCATCCGATCCCAATGAGGATCCATAAGCAACGCACAGCTAACAGAGTTGCCCACACCGTGGTCTTGAAGCCCGTAATCTTGCCACTTCCAGTGCTGATGCCCTTGCGAAGATTGACCATGACATAGTGCAGGTTCTTGATGTGCTTCAGACTTTTCACAAGTTTCTCAAGGGCGCTGTAGTTTTCAGGACGCAGGTACACGCTGATGAAGGCGTGCCGTTCACGGATCACGTCCAACTCAATGCTCGGGCGAAGAAAGATCTGCTTGAGGCTGTTTTTACCCTGCGGCGTATGGGCGAAACGTTGAAATAGTCCATACACGGACAGACATTCCTTGGCTCTGGAAGACTTTGTTCCAGGCCCTTGGTTGATGGCACTAGCGTGAAATTCGGACTCTATGATCTGGAGGGCTACCAAAGTCCTCGCATTGACGAACCTTTCAAGCGTGAGTACTACGCTATGACCCAAAAGATGTGATGGATACTTACATCGTTCCGGACAAGCAAAACACCTCGATGGAGTTCACTCGAAAGATACCGCAGGATTGATCACCAGAATCCGATATCGTCGCTCTTCGTCGTTGAAGGTGGGTGAGGATTGCACCAGCACAACCGATTGTCACCGCATTTGTCATGTCGATCGAACCGGACATGTGCAAGAGTCTTCCCTCCTGTAACGTGAAGTCTAAGCTTTCGGGGTCCAACTCCTCGGAATCCACCAGTCCATTGTGTGGCACTAGGAATCTGATTCGACTCTCGTGTGTAGACGATATCTCCAAGGCTGCCAGCTTGTTCCTGGCGTTTGCGTAGTTAAACTCTTGAGAGGGTCGCGCGTCGAGTTGATAAGGTATATACAAATGGGTGCCTAAATATAAGCCTTTAGCAGCGAGTATATCGTTCTGTCTTGTCGCGGCATACTCTCGTCTTGCCCAGAGCCTCTGTTCTCCGGAGAATCCATACAATCCACCCGAGGTGAAGTCAAGAGCACCGTGGGCTTTATCTGGAGAATCACTAGAAGTTGTCAGCCAAACGCAAGTCTCGCCGGAGTCCAGGAGACAAACAGCTATCCACAACTTCCGCACCGGCAGACTGCAGATCACCTAGGAGATAGAGCCTCTCTTCCTGTGCTGAGTAGTACGAACAGCCAACGGTGCCCGAATTCCTCATGTCGATTGCCACGATGATCTGTTCAAAGTCGTCATCGGCGGAATGTTTCCCGTATTGGGCGATGTGACCTTCCATGACACCGGTAGCTGGGGGCCTAGGTGTTGAGGTTCGCCGTGGGCTTGTGGGTGGAATGACGGAGGCGGTAGATCGTGCATCGTCCCTCGGGATTCCTCTGGAATTTGAGGAGTGAGGCGTGATGTAGGGATAAGAGGTTGTTCGTCTTCTTTTTGTGATTGGTTCCATGATGGAAGGTTTGTGGTGTTCGTACAGCTTCTGGATGACTTGTAGGTAAAGGAAGCGATCCTAACACGGACACAGAACCTTCTATACAAACACACTGGCGGGCCTCAGGCCCCAGTCCCCTACGATCTTTTATTCGCCTTCATCTTCGTACATGGATTGAATGTTTTACTTATGTAATTGTACAATTAGTATTTTACAGACATCCCAACAATGCAACTATGATACAAAAGTGGAGACAGTGAAGAATACAAGAGTGAGGATGCAATCGTATTTTCAGTCAGCCCAAGCCAAAACACCCCCCATAAAACGCCAGGCATAGGAAGTGATGAAGTCAGGAAGAGGATTGTTTATGGTTCTTCAGATTCAGTTGGATCTGCGATTTTTGCCCCTTCTGACGAGATCTGAAGTCCACTCTTGTCGGAATTGAATGACACATGAGCCGTTTGTCCAGAAGTGACTTCGCCACGAATGATTTTGTCGGCGAGCTTGTTGCCAATCTCCTTGGCAATTAAGCGGTTGAGCGGACGAGCACCGTACTTCGGATCATAGCCTTTGTCGCATAGCCAGTCCTTGATTTCATCATCCACCTGCAGCACCATCCGTCGGTCATCAAGTCTCGACTGGAGCTCCTTGAGTCTGATGTCGACGATGTCTCGAAGAGCTTCTTTGGAGAGTCTCTTGAAGATGATGAACTCGTCGATCCGGTTGAGGAACTCAGGTGGATACGCGTGTTGCACGACATCCATAACAGCCTTCTTGATCTCAGGCGAGAGCTCCTCGTCGCCAAAGTCCTTAAAAGAGTGGAGAGGATCGGCGCCTACAAGGATGTCGGCACCGAGATTGGAAGTCAGCACAATAAGGGTATTCCGGAAGTCGACCTTGTGGCCCTGTGAGTCGGTGAGGAATCCCTCGTCCAGAACTTGCAGCAGGAGCGCAGAAATGTCACGGTGGGCTTTTTCGAACTCATCGAACAATAAGACCGCGTACGGCTTGCGCCTCACGGCCTCGGTGAGCTGACCTGCATCGTCGTAGCCAACATAGCCCGCTGGGGAACCGATCAAGCGACTGATGGTATGCTTCTCTTGGAACTCGCTCATGTCGAACCTCACAACGGCGGTCTCGGTGGAGAACAAGAACTCTGCCATTTTCTTGCAAAGCTCTGTCTTTCCGACACCAGTAGGACCAAGGAACATGAAAGATGCAAGAGGTCGATTCTCTCCGCTGAGGCCTGCGCGTTGCATGCGGACCGCGTTGGCAACCGCCGCCAAAGCCTCGTCTTGGCCGCGAACCGACTGCCGCAGCGTGTCTTCCATGCGGATCAGTTTCTCAACTTCTCCCGCCATGAGCTTATTGACCGGAATGCCCGTGGTCCGGGATACGACGTTTCCGATATCATCGGCGGTAACCGAATCATGGATCAAACCCGTCTGAGGCACTGCGCCTTGTTCCTCACCCTCCTTCGGCAGCTTCGCCTCGAGGCCTGGAATGGTGGAGTACCGTAGCTCTCCGGCCTTGGCGAAGTTTCCTTCTCTTTGCGCCTGTTCCAGTTGGAAGCGAGCATTTTCCAGCTCTTCCTTGGTACGCTTGAGGGACTCGATCTCGGCCTTCTCTTTCTCCCACACTTCGGTCAACTTCGCGGCCTCTTCCTGCTTGGCTTTGAGGTCTTCCTGCAGCTTTTCGCGACGCTCGCGGCTACTAACGTCTGTTTCCTTGCGGAGAGACTCGAGCTCAATCTGGATGGTGGTGATGTCACGGTCTAATTCACGAATCACGTCTGGCTTCGATTCCTGTTGCAGACGCAGAGCCGAGGCGGCCTCATCCACCAGGTCAATAGCTTTATCGGGGAGGAACCGGTCGGTGATGTACCGGTTGCTGTAGGTTGCCGCCGCGACCAGGGCACCGTCCGTAATTCTGACACCATGGTGGACTTCGTACTTGTTCTTGATACCACGCAAGATGGATATAGTAGCCGCGACCGAAGGTTCGCCGACCTGGATGGGCTGGAATCGTCTTGCGAGGGCCACATCTTTCTCAATGAGGCGATATTCGTTCAACGTTGTGGCACCACAGCATTGGAGCTCGCCTCTGGACAGGGCCGGCTTGAGGAGGTTGCTGGCATCGATACTGCCCTCGGCCTTTCCCAGACCGAGCAGCGTGTGGAGTTCGTCGATGAACAGGATCACATTACCCTGGGCATCCTCGACTTCTTTCAACACGGACTTCAGACGTTCTTCAAAGTCACCGCGAAATTTGGCACCGGCGATAAGCGAGCCGAGGTCAAGCGAGATGACTCGCTTATCTTTGATACTCTCGGGAACATCGCCCTGGACAATTCTCTGAGCGAGACCTTCGAGAACAGCCGTCTTACCGGTACCGGCCGCGCCAATAAGTACGGGGTTGTTCTTCGTTCGTCGCGATAGGATTTGAATCGTTCGATGGATTTCCGCATCTCGTCCAATGACGGGGTCCAGCTTGCCCGCCTTGGCTCTCGCCGTCAAGTCAACACCGAACTGTTCCAATGCCGATTTTTCTGGTTCACCGCCGAGATTCATCCGGTGTGTTCCACCGGGAGGATGAGGTCGTCCATTTGCGTAGCTGCGGATTGCGCATAGCGGCTGGCAATGGGAGGCACCGGCGACAAGAGGGGGTAGAACGCGGGTCTGGGGAAGCAGACGGAGGCTGCGGGGAGGATGGATTGCACGGTTGGGGGATAGTAACGGGGCTCTAAGGAGTCGACTTCGAGTGAGTGGTAATCGTGATGCCATATTGATTGGCGAGATCTATGTACAGTGAGTGTCGGTCATATGGCCAAGGAATCGGGAGCATCACGCGCAAGATATACCTTCTGAAGGAAACACCACGGAGTCAAGTATCACCCTATGAGCTTCAGTACCACAATAGCAGTGTTGCCCCCCGGGGGTGGGAGAAAAGACGCAGGGATTCGTGATGCTTCTAGTGCGATCTATGGGAGCGGCGGGAAGATGATATCATGAACCAACCATTTCGGTGAGGTCACATGACTGTGTGTCTTAATCATCCAAGCCCAATGCTCGCTGTGATCACGTGTTTCCACAGCGGGTTGCTGAGGGGCTTTTTTGGCGCCATTGAAAAAAATTCGACACCTTTTCTTCCCCTCCTATTTATTCTCCCTCTTCTCTCCTTTTCCTCCCACACAACACATCTCTCCCTTCACACACAATCACAATGGGTTTCACCGACTTTGTCTCCGAGGCCGGCCTCACTCGTATGTCTTTCTCGTCCTTGTTTTCAGTTTTCTCCCCCTCCTTCTGTTCTTTCAGGCACTAATTGGACCCCTCAGTGGCCAACAACTACTTTGCTAGCCGCAGCTACGTTGTTGGGTAAGACCCCTCTTTCACTCCCAACCTTTTCCTCTTTGCTTTGTTGCTGTTCCTGTTGTATGATGAAAACAAATTGGTCCGTGTTTATGAGGCGGATTAAGACCCCGCTGCGAGATTACACAACTTTGCGAGCAATCGCGTTTCTGATCAGGATACGAATCTTCGTCGTTTTTGAGTTCAATTTGGATTGATTGTCACTCAATGTGTTATCAATGACATTGGCTAACACTCAACTCAGCGATGCTCCCTCTCAGGCCGATGCCGTGACCTTCAAGGCCTTCTCTGGCGCTCCTGACGCCGACAAGTACCCCAACGTTGCCCGTTGGTACAAGCACATTGCCTCCTACGAGGCCGAGTTCTCCACCCTCCCCGGTGACCCCTCCAAGGCCTACACCACCTACGGCCCTGAGTCCACCGAGCTCCCCACCAACCCCAAGGACAAGCCGGCCGATGATGACGACATGGACCTCTTCGGCAGCGACGAGGAGGAGGAAGACCCCGAGGTCGTCGCCCAGCGTGAGGCTCGCCTGGCCGAGTACAAGAAGAAGAAGGAGGCCAAGCCCAAGGCCATTGCCAAGTCCATGGTGACTCTGGAGGTCAAGCCCTGGGGTACGTTTCATCTGCTTTCGACGTTAAGTGATAGGAATACTAACGAAATATAGATGACGAGACCAACCTTGAGGAGCTGGAGGCCAACGTCCGCTCCATTGAGAAGGACGGCCTCGTGTGGGGTGCCTCCAAGTTCGTTGCCATTGGTTACGGTATCAAGAAGCTCCAGATCAACATCGTCATTGAGGACGAGAAGATCTCTCTGGATGAGCTCCAGCAGGAGATCGAGGAGGACGAGGACCACGTCCAGTCCACCGATGTTGCTGCTATGCAGAAGATCTAAATGAAACGTCCGGTCATGAAAGCAATGGCGTGATGAAGGATTTGATGTTATCTGTCATGAAATACTAGAACCTAACCGGCTTCGGTTTGACGAATATAAAAAAAAATACCCAAACATTGTTGTACTCTGTAGTCTTTCAACAATTTTCTTCCAGGTAGTATGGAATGTTCAAGTACCATCTGAAGGTGTGATAGGAACTGTCAGGATGGCTAGATGATATGAATTTAACAGCCAATGGCCTCCATTCAGCAATCGATCAGGCTTAATTGTTCATGAAGAAGAAATCAGTTCATACGAAGAAATTGATGCGTTGGCGGGGCACCCGCACTAATGGACGCCGTGGTCTCCCGTAGTCTGGAGCTACCAGATCGACCACAGCTACCTGCCGACCTACCTCCCATCTTGCATCCATTTCTCATCTCCGCTCTCCAATTCCAAAAACAGACTTTTTCAGCGATGGGCTTTCTCTCCCGTCTAATCACCCTCTTTGGGCTGGTCCTACTCGCCCACGCGTAAGTCACCACCTCCCCCTCTGGCTCTGCAACCGAGCCAAACCGTCACTAACAACGCACCTACCCTCTAAACAGCGGCTACTCGGCACACGAACACACCGTCCTGCACAGCAACGCGCGCGTATCGTCGACATCGACAACTCTTCCATCGGACATCGTCGTCGAAGCCCTCGCGTCGCTGGTGGTGGTCTCGGTGGGCCTCGTCCTCGGCGCGGAGAAACTGAAGCCCATCAGTTGGAGCGAGTGGGCGGGCCAGATCGAGCGCGAGGGCGGTGGCCGCAACCCGTTCCGGCGGCTGGAGGAGCGGTATGGGTTTTGGGATGTGCGGGTGAGTGTCTGCCTTTCTGTTGGTTAGGAGGGATGTTGTTGGCTGACTGGGTGTGTCCAGGCGAAGAGGAAGCAGTTTGCGGATTGGGTGCGGGCGGAGGATCCGTTGAAGCAGTGATTATGGATGTTACTGTATGATAGTGTGGTATAATATCATTGTTGGTTGCGATATACCCCGTATATCTGTATGGATATGTACTGCTGTCTACATAGTTGGCATGATCGCTACAGTGTGACTGCAATTGCACAGTGCACTGATGCAGGGGAATATATATCACCTCAGCAACAACATATATCTATGCAGGCACTCCGTGCCCAAGCACAACGGGTACCCGCATTCCCATCACATAGATTAAGCCGCTCCACCACGGCAGAAGCCATGACCCTGGAAACACAGACTGAAATTGCCTTGGAAATTGATTCGATCCTTGCAGACGAATTCCCTTCTCCTCTCAGATCGGTAACCAGGGCTTGATCTCATTACAAAGTACCCAACTTGTGCTGCTTACTCTCTAGTACTCCGTATTACCGATTACTAGTTCGGCCGGATGTCTTAGGCGGCCCTGGGATCGACGAGTCTCTTGCAGATGCATACGTGGACTCGCCCTCGCGAGACCTATCAACGCCCTGTCCGAGGGATGGTTTACGTACGCAGTACGAGCTCCTGTACCTAGGCGCAGTCTTTGCACATGAATCGCCGTCCTTTCTCCTACCACAGGGAGGATCCAGCTCTGCTTATATTGCGCCACCGATGAACCCGTCGGCCCGCGGTCAGCCTGGCTCACGCCTTGTCCTGGGTTTGGACGCCTGAAGAGGCTGATGCGATCCTGCGATCGACAGCGGGTGTGAGACAGGGTTGAGTGGTGGTAGATAGTAAGTAGTATGGAAGGTTGGTGACCTGACTTCTGTCATGTTATGATTGTGGTAGCGGACAGGTGATGCCCTATATATAGCAAAGACACAAGAGAAACAGATCCCGTCTCTCGCGGGAAGTGGGTTGATTCTAGGCTCGTCTTGTTCCACATGCCAGTCGCTGGAATGAGCCACATGGGAGTGTTTGCCGTCTGGACATTTCGAGAACTCTCGACGAGAGGGAGAAACAATTGCAGAAACCAACCGACCAAAAATAGATGCATACGCAACCCCGTTCGTTTGTATCGTTGTAACGGCATTACGCTCGATCCATGCATCGAGTCAGCGCTCTCCCCCAGACGTCTAGACTGCGCTTTATTTCCCGCGGTGGATCGCCATTGCCACTAACGCAGGAGGTGCAGCAGGGCTGAGGCCATCGCCATCTTCGCTCCTCTAGGAGTACACAGTACTTAAGGGTGGTCGTGCCCTGCGTCAATCCATCTCTCTCTCCACCGTTTACTACGTACCACACACATACCACGCACTCCACTACATACTACCTCCGCGACCAACCCATACTCTACCAGCCCAACTCTATACTCCTCCCTCTATCACCATGCGCGCCTCCATGCTCATCGTCGCCTTCTCGGCCCTCGCCGCCGCCCAGTCCGGCTCCGCCTCGGTACGTCCCCTCCCCATACACCCTGCTCCATCTTATCTTGACTCCTAATAACCATGAACAGGGCACCGAGTCCGCTCCCGCCGTCACCTCGGCGGCCACCACCGCGGTCACGTCGGCCCCCGTCATCCCCACCGGCGGCTCGTCCGCCACCGGCGGCGGCGCCGAGGGCTCCTCCACGCCCGGCGCCTCCTTCTCGACCTCGGTGCGCTCCAGCAGCGCCGTGAAGAGCACCTCCACCGCCACCGCGACCAAGACCAAGTCCGCCTCGGACTCGTCCCGCACCTCCGCGGACGCAACCTCGTCCACCGGCGCCGCTGCCTCGACGAGCAGCGAGGGTGCCGCCGTCCCCATGGCCACCGCTGGTCCTGTCGGTCTCCTCGCTGGTGCGGCCCTGGCGGTGCTGCTGTAAAGTTCTCCGTCGGTGGTTCGGATGGGTGTGTGAATGATTGGTTGTGGTAGATTGTGGTGTATATCCAATGTAATGGCCTTGTTTTTTCTTCCGGGACACCTCTACAGCGGCGGATCCCATCGTGTTGTTATTCCCAATGATGCATAGCGACGCTAGCGCTGACCCTCCTCATTTAATATACTAATACCATCATGACTCGACGATCTTGCATCTGATGGTCATTGTAGAAGAAACCCATGTACAGCAATTACGTATTCAATAGTCCATAACCTCCAATAGATGCTATGCAACCACCCATGCTCCTATGCCCATGCAAGTTGACCCTAGATGCCCATCCCCCGCGAAACGCCGTATGAGAAAACGAAGATCACCCCATTACAACCGCCGAATCCCAATCCGCGGTTTCGGCTTCTTCCCCTGCGATCCCGATACCTTGCGCGTCCCGGGCACCGGCCGCGCCGTCTTTGAGCCAGACCCGACTGCCCCCGCCGACGCCGTCAGAACGGTCGTCGCCTGGCTATGAGCAGGTCGACTTGTCGCCGACCCCGTCTTGGGCCCGCCGAAGGACGAGGCATGGTTCTCCTTGCCGTCTCCGCTGCGACGCCGGTCAAAGTCATCGGTCGTGACCATGTCCGGCGCGTCTTCGAAGATTTTCATGTCGTCCCGGATGCGTCCGGGCGCGTTGACACTCTTGTGCAGCACCGACAGCTTCGGGGACTTGCGCTGCGGCGAGCGATCCGGCCCTGCGTGGCGGCCGTCGGGGGCGTTGGCCGCAATGTTCTTCTCCGATGCCGTCATGGGAAGACCGTCGGCGTCAGAATCCTCGTCCAGGTCTTCATCCGCGGAGCAGTCCAGCGGCATGGTGAGGACCGAGAGCGGGCGTTTGCCCAGGGCGTTCTTGCGTGGACTGGGCGGGGCGTATTTGACCGGCGAGGGGGAGAGCGACGGGTCATTTTCTTTGCTGGCGTTGGAGACGTTCTCCGCGTCCGAGTCCGAGTCGCTGTGCTCTGCGCCGGCGGTGTGGGCACGGTCCGCTGGGTGCTCCGGCTGTGGAGATGGCGACGGTACCCGCGTTCGTCGCGTGTTTTTCTTCATCGTAACAGCTTGAATTGGAGCCTTTCGCGATCGCAGAGATCGGGTTGTTGCTGTCTCTTGCTCCGGGATGAGCATGGCTCCTGCATCCTCACCGCGCGATTTCGCCTCGATGACGGTATCTCTTAACTCGGTGGGGACCGGGGCGTGGATGGAAGTCATCAGCTTTGCCTGACGAGCGAACGCCTCGTAGTTCTCTTGCAGCAACGCGCCGGCAGTGGAGTTCAGTGCCGAGTCCGGGTTGGGGTAGATGAGGAGACAAGAGATGGTCTAAAGATGCCGGTGGTAAGTAACGCAGACGACACCCTATGAGGAAACAAACGTACAATCAAAACGTCTTTCAAGGTCAGATTGGCCTTCCAGTCCCGCTTCAACGTGTCGACGCACACCGCTCCCGTCGACTCCTCCACATTGGGATGCCAGATGCGCGTTTTGAAGGTCGCCTTCGGTGGACTTTTCGGATAGTCGTCCGGCATTTTCAGGTGTAGTCGCCACAGGCCCTGTGAGTACGGTGTACCCTGGGGCCCGGCCAGGAAGGCCGTCAGCTGTGTCAGGTCATCGGCGGAGGAGTCGTCGGACGGGAAGAAGTAGTTCGGAGGAAGCTCGTCATGTAGGGCCGCATGGTCCGCCGCTAGACGTCGGAAACCGGAGACCTAAAGTGGAGGTACATTAGTGGTGAGACTTGGACCGATCACATCGTTCGGGGAGGAAAATTCATGTATAGTATCGCCTGTTATGGATCCGGTTGATGAAGACATACCATGTTTAGATCAGCTCCCCAGGTGGCGATGGAGCGTGCTGGCTATCTGGCCACAATTCGAAATGAGAAGAAGAGAGGTCAATGACACTAGGATGATTGCATGCAGCTGACGAGGCAGCCGGGGTCGGGACAGAACGATGGCCGGCGTCGATCGCCGAAGATGCTTGCGTGCTTGTTGGTTGCCCCCGTCGGTGGTTGTTTTGAATGACGGCCACAAACAAATGGCTGTCACGTGAGAGACGCGTGGGTGGACGCGTTTTAGGAAGTCTAATTGAGCTGAGTCATCCACATGTAGCTAGTGCCTTCATACAGGGATGTATGTACACAGGTCACGGCAGCTGGTTTTTAGGGTCAAGTGACCTAGACCGCTTTTGCACGTGATGCCAAGCAATTAATCAGCAGATTTCGGGTCGCGCGACATATAAATAATACCTGTATTCTTTCGAAAGTTTAACTTCTTTATTTCTGTGTTTTCCTTTATCTTCCTCCAACTTTTAGTCGAGAGCTAAGCAATTGCCAACCACTTCCTAATCAGTTGGAAGGTTCATCGAAATACATCATGGATGCATATGAAATGAGTCGGGTGGGGACAAAATCGGGGCGCCGCGACTGTTATGTGACGCCAAGACTATTACTAAGCAGTTTCGAGTCGCGCGACGCTAATATCGAACCGACGCCATCTGCAACCTTTACAGGATGTTTAGAAGGAATCAACAACAGCCGTCCGGTATCACATGGTTGGTTTGGTGCGGTTTGTCATCACGAAAAATGACCAATATAGGTGTTTCATAAATCAGGCGGGAGGGATTATATTCGAGGCCATGTATCGGATGGTCATTACATTGGGATATCACAAGCGAGACGACGCCCTACCGACACCGCAACCATGCCTCGCCAAGGATTGTTTGGTACACCTTGGATATAACCTCGAAGTGAGAGAGGAGGTGCTGCATACGCATGCCGCGTTGGCTCCATATAACCCGGAGCGGAGCCCTGAGGACGCCTCACTGTACATGACCAGAACGGCATCGGAAGCCCTGTCGCTTCATTGGACGCCAAACTCGGCGACGGGACTTCACTGGCAATTCGTTTGGCGCCGGTCATCTCGTTTATAGCAAGTTCACCGTACGCATTATCGGGGGCATCTGGGACAGTGCGTGCCCCGCTGGACAGGCCGAACTTGAGCGCTCTGGCCCTTGGCTGCGAAAGAACTGGGGACGTATTCACACTACCAAGCTCCCACCAAGCTCCCCGCGGTTTTTCCACGATCTTCTGTTTCCTCGCCGCCTCGATCAACGCTGGTAAGATCCGATAGACGGGCACTTTGCGAGTGGGACTCGAAGTATCGCCCCATGGAACACAAGCTGGAATGAATGTGAAGTTTCCCAAATTTTAGGCAGTGGTATTGACGGGTATCATTGTGCGATGAGGGGTAGCGGCAGAGTCAGAAATGGCTCGATCATGAGATTGAAGGAAACTTCATTGTATGTAGTTCCTCACAGAATGTTCAGCTCAATCAAGGTACCTCGTAATCTCGTGATTCTTTTCATCAGACGGTCTTCTTCAGCGGAGATGGTATCTAGGGCGCTAGCCAGCAACAGACCACCGCTTCGAGATTCGGGGACGGTGAGGCCAGAGGGGTTACTTCTTTTCTCCGGCTGGACGGCCCTGATGATTTCGCCCATTCGGGCCAAGAGCTGGCGCGCCAACTGCAGGATGAGAACAATTTGCAGCGACGACGAGTGTGGCAAGGAGAAGGAGCCAACTTGAACCGATGGCATCTTGACGTAGTCCTCTCGGGCCGTGACTGAGGAACGATCAAGGCATCCCTGCATGTTGGCAAAGATTCGATCGTAGGTTTCGATGAGTCGAGTGTAACATGACAGGATAAGCAGACATGAACCCTGGTCAATCGGCGGCTCAGACGGACTGCTTTCGGGGGTTCTTTCGGGGGTTGTCGCCGGAGTCTGCATGCGGGCGGTCTCGAGGTAACGTGGATATCGTTTGTTGACGATCTCAATGAGCCGTTGGGACAAATGAAAGGTCCGATCGATGGCAAAGTCTTTGTTTTTCCAGCTGATTGGTTCCTCTAGAGATGCAGGGGGTTTTGGAACCGATGCCTCATGGGCGTACAGGTCGACATTGAGCTCGGACAATTCGCGAATGGTCGTAAGAAGGCACGCCGTCTTCGGTGCATCCACGGTGTCGCTTACCGGCGATGATTGGGAAGGCGTGTTTATCATTGCGACAGGATGCTGCGACGCCATCATGGCCCATTCCTGATGGAAGGTTTGCTGCCAGTTTGCCGGGGGAGTCGGCTGGATGGGACCATTTGCGACGACGGGCCACATCCATTCCGCGGTGGTCGGAGGGTTTGCTTCATTATGGCCCACATTGTAGGCCTCCAACTCCTGTGATGCGGGAGAGGGATAGCGGCCGGCTGGCAGAGGCCAGGGTGTGTTCTCAGTGAATTGAGTCGGCAGCAAGTTGAAATCAATGTCGACCCCAGTGGAGGCGGGTTGGCTCATGTATGCACCAACCGGAGGCGTGTTCAAGTCGGCAGGCTGGTTTGAGAGTTGCGTACCTGCAACAGACACATCAGATCTCTGGGGTCGGTTGGACCGCAATGGCTGGCTCCAGCTGCAGGTGGCTCTGGCTTTGGCGCAGCGGACACACGGGCCGGTCCCCGAGTGGACGCACCGAAGTTTTTGACCGTGGCAGCGATCGCAAGCATGGCGCTGGTTCGGTTTGGCCATGGTGATTGATGCGTGAGAATCGGAGGATGAAATAAGAGGGGGACTCCAATTAGGACTATAAAGGGAACGGGCCGATCAGGTGGATCACGTGGGTCAGCACGAGCTTGATCTTACGAATCATCCATCTATCCAGCGTTTGTATAGACCTGAGCATATGATGTTACGTCTTATATCTATGGAATTTACTACGCAAGATATATGCTCCTCAACTGGTGCATGACGGACAGAAAGTACTGCGTATATACTTGCATCCTACATTACCAAAAGAGGCAGTATCCCATCATCAATACACTCTTCCAGGATGATAAGCTGCACACAGACTCTGCGATTCAAAAGCCCACTCGGATTGTCAGATCCCAGTGCAAGAGATCTAGTGTTGGGGTTTGCCCCATGGCCATACTTCATATATACTCAGTACGGAGTAGAGGAAAGACCATCGGGACTGACTAACGGCCACTAACGGCCGCTACTGCAGGTGCTCCGACTGTCGATTCGGCGCTCTTTGTCAGCGCCGAATGTACTCTGTAGCTATACTCCTACGACTTTCGGTGCTGACTATCGACTTTGCTGGATCATCCAGCTGATGCAACTGACTCTCGAAGATGAGAAATCAAGTCTTCGAGAGGCCTTTTTTATTTCCCATGTTCCCTTCGCTGCATCGTCAATTGTGCAGGCCAGGACCTGAATCAAGTTATTCACCATGGCAAGCAGCAATACTTCGACAGACGCCAGCCTCAAGGATCCCAACGAGAAACCAGTCGAGGATACCACTCCCGCTGACAGTGACAACGATGACAGAGAGCAATTGAGCCCCATGAAGGCGTGGTTGCTGGTGTCGTCGCTTTGTGTATGTGCCCTGCGCCAATCTGAAGTATACCGCTGAGTGCTTCTAGCTTTCCACCTTCATTGCCGCCTTGGAACAGGCATGACTCTCTCTCGACCATCAAATAACAAACGGACTAACGAGATGCATATAGACCATCATCTCGACGGCAGCCGAGTCCATTTCGCGCTCCCTCCACACCACCGAACTGGAATTCACCTGGATTGGCACCGCCTATCTTCTCCCCGCCGCCGGTATACAAGTCCTCCCAACAGCCCACCCATATCCCACTGTTCGTCTTGCTAACAATGTCCAGCTGCGACACCACCATGGGGGAAACTCAGCGACATTTTCGGCCGCAAGGTGAGCGCATGCAGTCCATACTGTTGCAGCCGCAACACTAACTCCAACGCACCCCAGCCCGTCCTCATGATCAGCATCGTCGTCTTCTTTCTCGGATCCCTGATCGGCGCCCTCGCCATCAACATCGACATGCTCCTCGCCGGCCGCGTCATCCAGGGCACAGGCGGCGGCGGGATCCTGGGTCTCTCCGCCACCGTCATCGGCGACGTCTTCAGCCCTCGGTAGGCTCGCATCCCCTTCTCGAGACCCCATCCCACCCTGACCATCGGCACAGTGAGCGAAGCAAATACTACGGCCTGCTCGGCGTGACCTGGGGCGTCGCCTGCGGGCTGGGGCCCATCATCGGCGGTGCATTCTGCCAATACGTCAATTGGCGCTGGTGCTTCTGGATCAACCGTACGTTCGACTACCTCGCTTTCAGACCCTCTCAACTCTAACGGACACCTCCAGTGCCCGTCGCCGGCGTCGCCGGTGCGCTCGTCCTCCTCTTCCTGGAAGTGCACACGCCGCGCACCCCGCTCATCCAGGGCCTCGTCGCCATGGACTGGCTGGGCACGATCGCCATCGTCGGCGCCACGGTCATGTTCCTACTGGGCCTCGGCTACGGCGGAGTCGCCTACGCCTGGAACTCGGCGACAGTCGTGTGCCTGATCGTGTTCGGGCTCTTGACGATGGGAGTCTATGCGCTGATCGAGTGGAAAGTCGCGCGGTACCCGCTGACGCCGCTGCGCCTGTTCGCATCGCCGTCCAACCTGGCCACCTTCGCCATCGCCTACATCCACGGGCTGGCCTACATCGCCGACCTGTACTACCTCCCGCTGTACTTCCAGATCGTGCTCGGCGCGACCCCCCTCCTCGCCGGCGTCTACCTCCTCCCCGTTGCCGTGACGCTCTGCGTCGCCTCCACCGCGACGGGCCTCTACATCAGCCGCTCCGGCCGCTACCGGCCCCCCATCTACGTCGGTCTGGCCATGATGATCCTCGGCCACGGGCTGTACATCGACCTGCCCGCCGCGCCCAGCTGGCCGCGCATCGTGCTCTTCCAGATCGTCGCGGGGCTCGGCCTCGGCCCGCTCTTCCAGGCCCCCATCATCGCCATCTTCTCCCTCACCAAGCCCGCCGACACCGCCAGCGCCGCCGCCACCGTCTTCTTCGCCCGGGACATCGCCACCGCCATGTCCATTGTCTTTGGCGGCGTCATCTTCCAGAACCGCATCCGCGCGTACAAGCGGGACATCGAGGGCGTGGTGTCGCCCGCGTTGGCCGAGCTGATCACATCGGGCGGCGCGACGACCGCCTCGGACCAGATTCGGGCCCTGCCGTCGGCGGCCCGAGCCCTGATCCGGGATCGGTACAACACCGCGCTGCGGAGTGAGTGGATTTTCTATACCGCGCTCTCGGGGGTCGCCCTGCTGCTGAGCGTGTTTATCAGCAAGCAGGTTCTCTCGAGAGACCACAAAATGAATAAGACCGGCCTCGATGTGCAGGAAGCGAGTCGGCTGGAAGAGCTGGACAAGGAGAAAGAGGAGAAGACTACAGCGACTGATTCGGTATAGTCCAGTTGGATTGAGAGGTAGCTTCCTTGAGATCGTGGCTGTCTCTTTCAGGAATCAGGGTAAGATGGGATCAAGAGATATAGATTTAATTTGCATTTCTCAGTTACTTCTGGTGGAATGCTTTTAAAAAAGTACCAAAAGACTTGTTAAGATACGTCTTGTTACGCATGGAGTGCACATCACTTGTTCCCTCAATGAACAGATACTAAGCTATGCAATATCTAAGACGAATAGACAAATTTTCCTAGGATCCAATCCCGCTCTCGTACATCGAATTATCCTTCGCCCTGTCTGTAGAAAGCAATGTTGGGGTTCGAAATCACCACTTGAGACGGCGTCCGCAAGACTTTTCTTCCCCGTGTGATCCCGCACTGCAGCTGATATTTAAATAGCGGGAACCAAGTCACTTGGCCCGCGGCATATAGCGAAATAAGAACAATGAATCAACACGCTAGAACTAGACCGATTAAATCAATATTATCCGAGGAACGACCGGAACACAGAGCGTCGCAGAAGACCTCGGTGATAGCCAATGTATACCATTATACGACCACTAATGAGCTGCCCAGGCGGGCCCAAAACCGATATCGTCAACCAGGCGAAACACCACGGAACATCTTGTGTAGTCCGACCCTTCACAGGGCATACGGGTTCACGGAGCGAATAGTGAGGCATCTGCGCAGGAGTGTTAGTGAGGAATGGCGACGAAAAAATGGGTTAGAAAACACATACGGGGGACTCTTGGACAGGTCCGTCTTCAGAATAATGGGAACACGGGTCATCTCGGTGACATCCTGGATGTATTCTCCGTCCTCTTCCCGGAGCTGGAAGAGCCGCAGGTACTTCTCTTTGTTGGTCAATTTGGCCTCCGGGGCGTCGCCGCTGCTCGTGGCGATCTTGGGGTCGGAGCGAGTCCGATGGGGGCCCTGCTGCAGGTGCCCGTTGCGGGTCGGGGACGGGGGCATGCTCTGGGTCGAGCGGTCGGCGGAAGAGTTCAGGGACACCCCGGCCGCCATCTCGGTGACCTCCGACACGTCGTCGTCGTCATCGAAGAGAGCATCCACATCGTCCGCGGACATGGTTCCGGTCTCGGTCTGCTTACGCATGGCCTCCTCGCGTTCGCGCGCACGCTCCTTCGCCGCTTCGGCCTCGCGCGCCGCAGCGGCTGCCTGAGCGGCACGGGAGTTGGCCGGCTTGGGGCGTTCGTCCTCGGGGATGTAGGCCGATGATGGCACACCCTTCTCCCAGTAGAGTTCGAGAACACGGGTGTCCTTGCGGTATTCGGCCTTCTTCAAGGGCAGCTGATCGCAATGGACACGCTTCTCAAAGCCGTACTCGGGGATAAGCACATCAAAGGCAGATTCGTAGACGCACAGCACGATACCCTCGCTGATGAGGTCTCCGCCTATCTCCTGTCTCTTCTTATCCATGTTGCGGCAGGCTTCAATATGTACACTCTGCTCCTGCGCGTTGTGAGCAGAATCTTTCTTGTTGTTACACAAATCGGCGGTTTTGTTCAGGGACTCGAGGTCGTCCGTGAACTCGAGGGAGCCCTCCGACAGAGCACATTCCAGCTGACGGTGAACAATGATGTCGGTGTAGCGACGGGAAGGGTTGGTGAAATGGGTGTACACCGGGAGGTTGAGGGTGTAGTGTTGGCGCTGGTCATCCGGCACACCGCCGGCGACATAGTACTTGGCACGCTGCATCGCCTTCACCAGGAGTGTTTCCATACCCTAGACATTGTTAATGGAATAAGACCCTGACTATGGGAAGGGAGGTAGGCTTACCTTGCGGAGGTCACCATCCTGGACCTGACACAGACTGCTCTGCAGGGTGCCACTGCTCGTTGCATCCAACCCAAAGCCCAGCCGGTTCATCCGGTCAATGAAGGCGTGGAGCCGGCGGGGGTTGGGAGACGGCTGACGGCGGAGGAAGGCCTTCTCCGGCAAAGCTGCCACAATCTTGCGGGCAACAAAGAAGTTGGCCTTGTGACTTAGTTCCTCCACAAGCTCACGCACGGGGGCCGCATTGAAGATGTTGTCCTCGACCGGCACGTTCTCGTCATCCAACTGATACAGGAGGCGGAGGGGCGGCAGATTGGAGGCGCGGTTTCCAAATCGCGCCTCACGGAATTTCGACGCAACAGTCTAGTTCGGGTTAGTTCGACAAACAAGGTTCTGTGATGGTGTCAACGGAAGTGACTTACGGCAAGGGACCGGATCGTATCGGCGGTGATGCCGGGGACAGCCACGTCCGAGCCACCCTGAATCACAGCGTCCACCTCCTCATAGCTGAGTCTTCCAGAGCTCTTGATAACGCTCTTGCCGATCCAGACATCGTCGTCCACGGCACCCGTCTCCGGGTTAGCCTTGAACACGACACTGACGGTCAAACGGTCTTCCCCAGGAAGAAGAGAGCAGAGCTCGGTGGCGACCCGCGGGGGCAGCATGTTGACCAACCGGTCAGTCAGATAGACAGCCGTGCCGCGCTTCTTCGCCTCGCGATCAACGAGCGAATTGGCCTTGACAAAGTGCGCAATATCGGTGACGTGGATACCAATCTCAACCTTGCCATCGGCCAAAGTCTTGAAGTGGTAGGCGTTGTCCAGCTCCTTCGTACCCGTCGGGTTGATGGTGAAAGTGGTCTCGTGACGGAAGTCCCGACGGGAGGCCAGAAGAGCCTCGCCCTGGTTGGCGACGGACCAGTCTTCGAAGCCAATGCTCTTCAGAACGGCCTCGGAGAACTCGTCCGAGCCGAAGTTGTTGTCGCGAAGGAGGGCGTCGGTTTCCACCTTCAAATCGCCCATCTCGCCCAATTGCTCGACCAAAGTTCCAAACGGATGCAGCGAGGTAATGGGCCAGCGCTTGATGCAGGCCACAAAGATGCGGTTCGCGTACTCCTGATGTTTCTCGACAAAGTCCCGGGGCGCCTGCTCGGTGGGGATGGCAATCAGGGGCACCCGCTTGTCGGTGGGCTTGAACCACACGATCTTGGGCTTCTCCTGATGACGGTCCTGCTGGGAACGGCCGTGGGCGCCGTCTCTGGCGAGCCGCTCGGCTTCCTGCTTCTCCTTGGTCGCCTGGCTACTGGGACGAAGGAGCCCGAGAGTTCCGGAGAACATCTGACCGGCAATGCGTTCAATGACGGCCACAATGTGACCAGCGTACAGAGGCTTCTGCTCATCGCTGATTTCATCTTCCTCCACGAGCAGGAGGCTCTGGCCTTCCACCTCCACATCATCATTCTTCTTCTGGGTCGGTCGCTGGCGAAGACTGCCGCGACGACGGATGCTGCCATCCGGACCGACTTCCTGGCGGTCTCCATTCGAACCGGATTCGGACCGGCCCAGCTTCTCGGTGCCGGCCGTGCTACCACTCCGGGCATCGGTGATGTCCTTGCGCTTCTTCTTCTCTTCCTTTTCTTTCTTCTGCGACCACACCTCGTCCACATCGAGCAGTTCGACGGCGACGTAATCGCCCTCGAGAGCACGGTTGCGGTCCTTACTACCGCAGATGAAGATATCGGCGTCGAGGTCGGCGGTGGTGACGTAGGCGTCGGAGCGATTCTTCTTGTTCACCCGGAGAATACCAGCAACCAGTTGACCGTTACTTAAGAGCGCGGGGAGGTTGGCCTGGGGGAGGTAGGGAGTGAAAAGGGTCTTCCGCTGTTGCTGTTGTTGCTGATGTTGCTGAGCCGACAGCTGTGGGGGCGCATGCTGACTGGCCTGCAGACCGAGACCCTGTCCATTCAACTGTCCATTCTGCTGCAATGCCTGGAGCTGGGCCAGCTGCAGAGGGTTCAACTGCTGACCGCCCCCAAACATCTGCGGAGGAGCCATCATCACCTGACCCTGAGGCAGCTGGATGAGTTGAGGCTGTCCGGGGTACTGGAATTGGCCAATGGAGCCAATGGATTGGTTCATCGAGGCCCGGGAACGGTGACCGGGCTGGAAGCCACCGCCCTGACCAAAGCCCTTTTGCTGATCCTGACCCTGACCCTGACCCTGACCCTGGTTGTTGGGCTGACGCCAGTTGCTGTCAAAGTTGCGGGAGGAGGTCCGGGTGTGTCCCGGCTGGCTACCACGGCGGTGGTTCTCAGAACCATCGTTGGACTGGGGGAACTGGAAGCCACCGGCTCCACGACCCGACAAGGATCCTCGGTTGCCTCCCACGGCCATGGACTGGCTGCGGCCATGACCCCCAGCGCGAATGTTGCCGGCGCGCTGGAAGCCCAGCGGGGGGACCTGTGGGGTGGGGGTGGAAGGCTTGTCGTCCGAACCCGCGGCGTTGTCGGACGACTCGCCACCGGCATTGGGAGCTGGGAACTGGAAACCGGAGGCGGTTCTCTTCTGCTGGGCCAGTTCGGCGGCCTTCTTTGCTTCGGGAAGAGCGAGGGAGTGGCGGCGTTGGTGACCACCACCGGGAGGACCGCCCCGGCCACGGCCGTGGCCTCCGTTGTCATGCTTGGGCTGATGTCCTTGTTGTTGCTGGTTGTAATCGGAATATCCGGAGGCACCAGATGAGGGAGCCGGGGGAGGGCCCATTCCGAGGCCTGGAAGGGCCGACTGGTTGCGTCGGTGCGAGTGTTGGGGCACGCCCAGCTGCTGTTGACCCATCTGGGGGAACTGGAAGGCGTTCAGTTGCGGGGAGACCCCGCCGACGGAGGCACCGCCTTGCAGGGAGGGCGAGAAGGCGGGAACCTGGCCCAACTGCTGTGGTTGTAACAGACCCATGTTCACGTACTGCTGATGCGTGGCGGCGATCTGCTGTTGCTGCTGCTGAAGCAGCTCAATCTGTTGCTGGATGGCCAGTTGTTCCACTGGGAAGAAAAGATCAGCTTCCGAGGATACTGGATGACGGGACGGGGAATGATGAGGGGCAGGAGACGTACTCATGAGAGGCGTCAGCTCGGATGGACTTCTCCGGTGAGCGATATGAAGCTTGCGGCCGCCGGGAGGGCCGGATTGACCTTGTTGATCCATCTTCCCGATGAAATGAACGGATTATGGTTGTATGGCTCTACAAGGAAGGCACAGGGGCGACGAAGCCGAGAGAACGTTGACAATGACGGGGTGGCCACTCGGGAGGAGACGGAGGCGCAGCGACGTGACCGACCGCGAGGAAGACGAGCACAACGACTGGAGAGGCAGAGACGGACACCAGAGGATGGCTAGGATACTGAGACCCGAGCGACGATAGGTTAGTTGAGGGGGGTTCGCCAGAGACGATCTGGAGGGATGGACGGAGACGAAGTGGGGTGGAGGAAGATCGACACGGGGGGAAAGGAGAGAGGAAGAGGATAAGAAGATTGTAGAAGAAGAACAAAGAGAGAATAGGGGAATACGAGAGAACAGGAGAAGGAGGAGGGGGAAAGGAGGATGAAGGAGAAGATGGTGACGAGGCAAAGTGTGAATGGGGGAGAGAAACATGATGGCTCCGACGGAGAGGGTGATTACCCCATACGGGTGACATCAACGGGAAGGGAAGGAGGGGGAAAAGAGCAAGAAAGCAATTAAGCTGTCGGGAAGGGGGAAGGCATCAGTAGCTTAATGTCTTACTCACCTCCAAATCAAATCAAATCAATCAATCAATCAATCAATTAATGGATAATGATCGACCGACAGCGAGGAATGCTGTGGTGGGAGGGTTTGTGCGTGTGTGCGTGTGAAGAAAGGGGGACACGCTGTTGACGGATGGAATGACGTCGGAGAGGGAATTTCCCTCAGCTTTCTTGAATCTGTTGTTTTCTTCGATCGTTCTCTTTTTCCCCTTTTCTCGGGAGGCCAGAAGAACAGTACTCCGGATGGGAGGGGGAAGGACAGGGAATCCCGCCGACAGTGCGGGATTGAACCGACCGATCTGAAAGGGAGAGACGGAAAGAGAGAGTGGGTGAAAGAGAGGAGAAGAGAGGGACGAAAACGGATCAAAGGATGGGAGGATGATGGAAGGATGAGGGGGGGCGAATGGAGGGGAAAGAAGAAGAGAAAGAGAGGAAGAAGAAGAAGAGAGAGATCAAGAAGGAAGAAAGAGAAGGAGAAGTCAGCGGATGGCGGTCGATCCCATCCAAGCGACCAAAACCACTCACTAAACTGCTTCCTAACGAACTAAAGCTTCTCCCCAAGTGGGGGGAACCTTTGCTTTCTTCGTCCGTGGATACCTCGTCCACGCTCTATTTTCCCGGTTATTTTGTTTTCTTCTTCTTTGCCGATTTTTCTCTCTCTTCGGGAGGTGGATTTTTTCTCCAAACTGATAGCTAGAGTGTACGGAGGGAACGGATCGTGGACTGAACCATCAAGAGGGAGTCCGAAAAGGGGGAAGACGAAGTTTCAGGATCGGTTGAGCTGGCGTCTTTGTTCGGAGACCCTCGTGGAGAAGGACCAGAGAGCAATGGGAAGGAGGAAAAGTGTACGAAGAGAAGAAGACAAGAAAAGCCACGCGTGATGGGATGATGATAACGATCATGATCTAATCCAGTGTTTGGACCTACTGGGGAGAGACCGAAGCTACTTGGAGCTCCATTGCAGTACATCCTGTCGCATAGTATCTCTCTCCCAATCCAGGTACCTCCAATGTACTTCTCTATACTGCCAGGTAGGTACCTCCAGAGCTGTACGCATCTCTCCATCATTCCCAGGCATCAGGATACAAAAGAGTCCATCAGGACTTTCACAAGGCGGCTAGCTCCATGAGAACCACATATTCCCGGTTCACTAGTCAAAGCTACCAAACTTGCGGAGGATAAGGGTCTGGTTCTAATATCTTGGTTCCCGGTGGTGTCATCGTCCGTCATGCCAGCATTCCACCTTCCTGTCATTTTCATTCGACACCACGCATACCATTGCATTGGACACCTTCACAAATTCCGCGATACTTCCAGACCGGAAATATCATGTCATTCCCTACAGATTGACACATCCAAGACTTCATTGGACGGAGAGCTCCTCGATTCACCCGGAGAGCTAGCTCCTTCACCATCCATGGATTTTCAACTGCCCTCCCCCGTCCGTTCAAACACCTCCCATACACCTCCCATCCGCGGATCGGTCAATGCAAAAAATCATGAATGGCGCCTGGGCAATCCACTCCAATTAGTCACTCTCCCACCGACCCACCAGAGCTCCCTATCCCGTATCGACGAGCTTGACAAATTCCCGATGTGATATGCACTGGAAGATTGCCCGTGTCCGTGTTGCAGCAGGTGTATCGAGCGCATACGTCCTTCGTCCACTGGTACGGTTCCTCAGCGTCAGCATCAGGATGATGAGGCGCCAATCGATCTCATGATGTTCATCATGATGCAAAAGGCCCCGTTTGCCGCTGCGTCGACCGAGGAACCAAAACGCCTTCCGTTTGCCCTGTTTGTCCCGGATGGCGATCCTGATTCCTCAGGCAGAAGAACCCCTGACTAAGCACACCCGTCCAACACCATCCCCAGCGGAATCGCGTCCCAGTCTTTTCTGCTTTCTTGGAGCTTCACGCCTTTGTCTTCCCCTTCTTCCCTTTCCCGCACACTCGTTATTCAGATCAGTCTCTACCCGTCGGGGTACCGCACCAACTGATTTCTTTCTTTGGTCCCAATTCCGTCATCCCATCGTCAAACTTACCACTCTCCGCTTCCAGGATTTGGTCTCCAACACCAATCAACACCTCCATAAGCGATGATCCACCGCCTCTCCTAGCCTAATTGACCAGTACTTCTATTCGTCCCGAGATTTCTTTTAGCCTGGCTCTATGATGGGCCGCTCAAGCTACCCCCCACAGCTGGACAGCCCGTCCCGGCAGCTCGTCCTCGATCTGGCCCGGGACCTCGAGCAACTGCGCGTCCACAACACAGAGCTCAAAAAGGTCAAGGCCTACGAGCGCCGCTCCTTCTACGAGAATCTCGACCGCATCGATAGCGAGCTCGAAGCCCAACACAATGCCGCCCTAGACAGGGTCGCCGCCCTGCACGAGCGCGTGCTCGAGGAGGCCGAGGAAACCCTTCGCAGTCACCAGCGGGCCGTTGAGGAGGAGAACCGTCGCCGCGAGGAGGAGGCGCGGCGCGAGGCCGAACGGCTCGCAAGGCTGGAGCGAGAGAAGGAGGAGCGGTTGCGACGAGAGCGGGAGGAGGCCGCGGCGGAGGAGGCCAGACGGCGAGCCGCCGCCGAAGCGAAGAAGAAGGAAGAAGAGGAGGCGAAGCGGAAGCAAGAAGCTGAAGCGGCCGAAAAGAAGAAGGAAGCGGAGCGGTTAGCCGAGGAGACCCGGCGACGCGAGGAAGAACAGAAGAAGGCCGAGTTAGAAAAGGCGGAGAAGGAGAAGGCCCAGAAGCTCCAGGCGGAGCAACAGAAGAAACTCGGCGGAGGGCGATTGTCTGAGGAGGAGGTGAAGGTACAGAGTCGCTACGTCGAGCTGCACCGACAACTGAAGACGCTGCGACAGCGGATGAAGGAGGAGTCGAAACAGAATCCCATCATCAAGCAGAACCTCGGGGAGATCCGTCGGACGATCAAGAAATGTGTTGGTCAGCTTCGAGAAGGGAAAGGAACCAACAAGCATCAGGTATGTCGGAGCTTTGAATACTCGACTTTGAACAATTGACCAGAGCTAACTTGCCCTTGTATAGATTCAAGAAATACGGAATACCCTCGAAAAGGCGACCTCCATTGCCGAGCCGACCGTCAATATTTGCGATTATTTGGCATTTCCCCCGCCAGAGATTGCCAACTCGGGTGATACCCAGGTGCCTGCGCTTTTAATATACGGGTTGAATATCTTTTCCAAGAGTCTGATCTCTGCGCTTCTCACCGAAGCGTCCATCAATCATGGGCACGCCGAACCCATTGGGATCGTGGCCGCGCAAATCTTCTCGATGGATGCCTTCATCTACAAGGGTTACCCCATGGCAGACATCTTGTGGGCGAAATACCGCGTCGTGTGTCCGGCGCTGTGGGGTTTCTACGGGGATGAGAAAACTGAAGGTGGCCGCCGCGCCCTGGCTTGGTGGCGTGAATCACCGGATGGTCCGTACATCAGCGAGCAAACCCACGCCGATCGAATGACGGCTCTGGGTGCTGGCTTTGCTTCCATCACCCTGCGCAACTTCGGCAAAACTCCCCGCAAGAACCCATTCCCCAACCACATGTTTTGGTTCGCTATGCACAAGATTTTGACGGTCCCTGTTGACGAGATCCAAGAGACTCATATCATCCTTCTCTCGTCCATGTTGAAGTCGTCCGCAGAAAGGATTGTGGGATTCTTTGGACACATTGGTCTGGCTCTCATGCGGAGAGCCATAATTGACCTGCCTAACGCCCTTACACGTCAAAGCATGGGCGTTAATCAGTTGAAGCTTCTCAAGGATCTGTACAAACGCGAGAAGAACATCATCATTTGAGCGATTGAACTGGGCAGAAACTTGGCAGAAACCCATCTTCCGGTTGAATGGGTAGGACGAGAACAGCTCCTCGGAGGCATTGCTAACCGCTCAGCCAATGTGTGGCTTGAAAGGACTCAGCCTTGTGTTTGGCCACCACACACATACTTGTCACCGCTCTCTTCGCACTCATCTGAGCGGTGAGGGCCAGGTCACCTACAGGGAAAACGCATCCCGATGCACGACGACATAACCGTCGTGAATCTACATGTCACATGGATGGGGGTAGTTCATTCTTCCCACCAGCTCCAAGTTCCAAGTATCAACGGAAAAGCCAGATAGCTGCGGTCTTTTATCGCCGAACAATCCAGGATCCGATGATCAGATTTAACATCATCACTACATCGTGCGGTTCCGGTCGGCCGGCAACCATGGATCGGTTGCCGAGTCGATGATTCGCTCATTGAAATTCAAGATGAGGCTGCCTGGTTGACGCAGAGAATGGCCAACTCCAACTTGCATGCAAACTTTCATGCCCGAGGCTGCAGATTCACGCTGAATAAAACCTGGGGTCTCCATCCATTTCCGTCCCCGGATACGAAGTCCCCAGACTTCGACAACCCTGCATCTAATAGAAAGATTACGGAACATTTAAGAATACACTAGAACGCTACATGTCTTTCTCCTTCACATCATTTAATTAAGCAGCAGACAGTCGACTCCCCATTGTGGGTGCGAGTCCGGGGTGTGAGAAGGTGGGAAAATGGGCCTCCTCGATCCTCCGCGAACAAACGCTGCGACCCTGCCCATAGAGATCATTCAATCTATCCTTTGCTACTTGGACGTCGAGTCATACCATGCCGTACGACAAATATGCTATTCCTGGCGATCCGCAGCATCAGCCCCATGCATGCTCCGCAACGTCCTTCAGCAAGTCCCCGTGTCGCAGCCCAGCGCTACGAGCTTGCTGTCCATGGAGGAATGGAACGACTACTTCAGCCAGGTCACCCGGCTGAACCTCCTGGGATACCGCAGCCACGTTGAGAAGACCGTATCCCAGCGTGTCCTTCCGGAAGAATGTACCTCATCATCTGTCCTGGCGACCACCCCCGACGGCCAAAAGACAGTCGTCTTGAAAGGCGCGCAGGCCCTCGTGTATGACAACGACGACACCAAACCCATCCTGGAATTCGCTTTGGCGTCCAGCCTCTACCCGCACTGGACGTCCGTGTGTCGCGCCTTAATGGAGACCCGCAACGCCGGCCGCATGTCCGTCAACCAGCGGTATGCGAAGCACCGCATCGCCGTCTCCTCCACGGCGGCCTTCGTCGCCATCGGCCTGGGCCGAGTCATCCAGATTTACAGTCTGCATGACGCCGACGACCGCAGCCTCCCCGCCGAATACGTCCTCGGCCAGAGCGACATGGTCTTCGCCAGCAGCCCCGGCGCCGACTACGAGGACACCGACGGCGTGGTCGACTCGCTCGAGTTCACCGACCAGGACCGGCTCCTCCGCGTCGCCATCGGCAAGGAAACCACCATCCACCGGCCCACCCGCGTCCGATACCTGGGCCATCCCGACCCGGACGCCGCGAACCCCGTCCCGCCGGCCTTTGACTACTGGCGCAAGCACCTCCACCACGTCTACCTCGACTCGGCCGCGTTGGCCGTCACGCTCACCGGCGATGATGAGTACCGCTCCACCTTCCGCGGTCTGCGTCTCCTCCCGCGCGCCTACCACCCGCGCTCCCAGCACGCTCGACGTGCACCCACTGTCCCCGGGGACAAACCCCAGCCCCGCTTCTTCATCGCGTCCCTGCAAACCGGCCACACAGACAGCTACTGCATCGGACAGATGACACCCGCCGGCACATCGTCGGCCGTCCGCATCCATCGCCTCTTCCCATCAATCTACTTCCGCCCGGGCAACAGCGTCCCCGGCATCCGCACCGAGGGCCCGCCGCGCCTGTACCCGCCCGTGCCGGCGACCGAGCGCGAACAGCAACACATGACCTACGGGCTGCGCGACGTCGTCTCGCGCTGGAACGCCATCAACCTCCCGTCCGCGACCTTTTCCGCACCGCTGCTTGCCGTCTCATCCGACCACCGCCTCCTGGTCGTGTACGAGCCCGGCGCCGGCCACTCCTGCTGCATCGTCGACGGCGGCTCGCTGTACGTGTATGCCATGGGCGACGGCCCCGCCGTGTACCAGCCCTCGGGGCTGCCGCCGACGCCCCCGTCCTCGTCGTCGTCGTCCTCCTACTCGGCGGCCGGGGGCGGGGGCGGGTCGCCGCTCCGCGCGGACGACGGCAGCGACTCCGACGACGAGTCCGGGACCATCTACGACAGACTGCAGATGGCGGTGGCCAATCCATTCAATGATAGCCGGTACGAGCCGCCGGATATCATCCCGTCGTGGCCGTTCCTGCTCGACCGCACGTCGATGGATATCGAGACGCTGCATGTGAGTTCGTCGCGCGGGAAGGATGGCGCACGGTTGTACACAGTGACAGGCTATTCGGGCAGCGAGGTCATTCGGTGGCGGTTGCGCGGTAGCTAATAGCGTGTCTCTTTCGTCTTATTTGTGTTGGTATCTCTCGTGGCGTATCTGTGTGATCTACGCATTAGACTAGAACTAGGCTACAGCTCGAGATCTGCGATAAATCAATGTATTATTATATGTCCAATTAGGCAAGTAACCAATATCTACACCACCGGCGACCCGGCGGGAATAACAGGGGTATAATGGGGATAGATAGGTATGTGAATCCGTCGGGAAACAGCACTATCCAATAGACAGAAGGAAAAGATTAGGGAAAGTAAAGAGTGACGAGTCGAGTTCAGCAACAAGACGGAGCGAATCACGAGTAAATCAACAAGTGGTATCAGGGGAATAGCAAGTAACGCATTTCAAAATGAAAGATGGATAGAAAACAACACAACGAAGGGGGAAAGATCGTAGCCATCAAATACAATTTTGATCAGTTCAACAGAACAACGCGAGTGAACCAACGCGAGGGTACCGGTTCTGTCTAGTCAATCTGAAAAATCTCACAATCAATTTATGACATGATTTGCGGTCCAAATGGCCCGTCAGTGTCCTTCGGCGACGCGGATACCAACCCGTCGGCGGTGCTTTCGTTCTCCTCGCCTAGTGAGCTCTCGCCGTAGTCCGTCGGCTCAGCATCATGGTCGTAGCTGGACCGACGAAGAAGAGGCGGGGTCCTAGGGGGCTCGCGCAATCGACCGGCCCGCGACGACAGGGGGCGTGGCGTGGTATCGACGTTCTTGAGAGGGCGGGTTTCGGAGGGCTGTCTCCATGGGGCGGCTGACGGGCCACCAGAAGTGGAAGCAGAGCCCTGTCGGACGTGGGAGCTAGGCGGGGTCAAGAGGCCTGACAGGAACGCACTGGCGTTGCTCTGTTTTGATGGCGTCTGCTCAGAGCCAGCAGCTTCCCGACCCTTGCGCCAGCTACCCCATGCTGCTGCTGCGGCCAAAGGGAGAGATCGCGGGGATGCAGTCAGCTCCGAAAGAGAAGGGAGCGAGGGGAAACTCTGCCCGGAGTGTGCCCTTTCTTTCTCCTGCTGCTGCATCTGGAGATTTGCCTTCAGGCGGATAGCAGCATCGCGCACGGCATTGTGATCAAATGACGGCTGGGACACGGTGTTGATGATATCCTGAAGATCATCAATGCGGACGCCCAAGAGCTCGCGGAGCCAGTTGATCTCGGTGTCCTTCTCCTTGATCTTAAGCGGTGCGTCCTTGTCGACCGCCGCAACTTCTTGCTCAAGCTCCTCGATACGGGTCTCACGTTGTTGCAGCTGGTCTTGCAGCACCAGGATGGACTCTCGCAACGCCTGCGGGGAAATCTTCTCGGGTACCGAAGTTCCCTGGTTGAATGACATCGACGGCGAACTTGCGTGCCCGGAAGAAGCGCCGGCGGCCTTGGCCGACTGGGCGGCTTCGGCAGCGGCACGAGCCGCGGACTGGGCGATCTCGAGCTTCTCCTCCAGGTGGCTGACACGGTCCTGCAGATGTTGCGCCTTCTCATCCGACAACGCCAGTCGGTCCATTAGATGGGACTCTGCGCGCTGTCTATCTTCAGAGGAATTATGGAGGGCGCGGGCGTGACGCTCGCGGAGGTCATTGAGAACGCGCTCGTGCATCTTGCGCTGTTCTTCCATAGCCAGCTCCTTTGACTCAACCGCGGCAGCAACAGCACTGGCTTTGGTCTCTGCGGCCTCCTCGAGAAGCATCTCGTAACGCTCCCGGGCGGTGTCACTGTTCATCTGGACATTGTCCAGCTGACTCTGGAGGCGAAGGATTTGAGCTTCGAGCTCAGCACGAACAATGTTGACTTGGCTGTTGGCAGCTTCCAGATCAGCCTCCATTGAGGTCCTGGTGCGCTGAATCTCCACGCGACTGCTCTCGCGGGCTTCGTTGAATTCACGCTCGAAACGAGCTGCTTTCAGTTCCAGATCGTGATTCTCCAGCCGCAAGTTCGCGACCAGCTCTTCCAGTCTTGCGTTTTCCTGCTGGGATTGGCCGAAAATGAACTTCAGCTTGGCCGCTTCACGTTCTTGCTGTTCAAGCTCGCTAATATCGTTTTCAAGCTTCTCGCGCAGCTTCAGCTCTCTGTTATAGGCAGCTTGAAGTTCGTTGTATTTGGCCTGCCGTTCCTCATCGCGTCTACGCCACGAGGCCTGGTCGCGAGAGATATCGCGAGTCACCGTGACCATCTCATCCTGAAGGTGGTCCAGCTTCTCGCTGAGGTTATGTCGGATGCTGAGGCCATCCTCGATGCGCATCTTCAGGTGATCGATGGTGCCCTTGAGCTTCTTGTTCTCCTCCTGAGTGCCATCCAATTCACCCTTCAATCGCTCGTTCTCTCGCTTCAGGTTGTCACTCGTGTAACGATGTTCGTCGAGGGTGCCCTCGAGGGCAATGTTCTTCGACGAAATTTCCGCCAGAGTCAACTTGAGCTTGGCATGGTCCTGCTCCAGCGTATCGGCTCTGAACTGTACCTGTTCAAAGTAAGGAATTTTCTCTTCCTTGAACTGCAGGAAGCGTGCCTCTGCAGACTCGGCCGCTTCACTGTGTCGAGCAGCATCTTCTTCAGCGACCTTCAGCAATCTCTGGAGTTCGGCGATGGAATCCTGCGCCTCCCTACGAAGCTTGTACTCCTGTTCGGCACGCTCGTCCGTCATTCGCAGCATGTTCTTCAAGCCGTCGATCTGCAGCATGAGGCTATCGGCGCCGATTTCCTCCGCATCAGAGGGTCGTGGCTGTTGCTTCATCAGCTGGGTGGCCACCACTTCCTGCATCATTTCTCTCAGATCCGCGGTGTGATCCTGCGCAAGTTTGTGTGCAGTCATTTTCTGGAGCTCGGCGATGCTGTCCCGGAGCTGCGCCAGTTCGGATACTTCTGGCTTGTCAGCCTCCGGCTGAGTGTCACGGGTTGCAATTGCGTCCATGATGACATTCTTCAGTCGATCAAACTTGCGGTCCCTCTGGCGCATGGGAGACCTCGTTCGGTACGAGGCATTCTCCTCGTATTCCTCATCTTCGTCGTCAGCATCGCTCTCCTCGGCTTCCACGGAAGCACTCCAGGTCCATTTATTTTGAGTGCTGGATGTGATCGCAGCCACAGATTGCTGGATAACACCCAGAGCCCGTTCCAGGGGAGACAACCTCTCGTCAACAACAGAACCAATCAGGTCATTGATGCGCCGGTCAAAGAACCGGCTCCTGTTGGCCAATTTCTCACCCTCTCCAGAGGAGATGACATCGTCCCAGTCGCTGATATGATCGTTCTGGTGAATCAATTGGCGAACAGGAGAGTGCGTGCCAGAGGCGAAGCCCTTGGAAGGAGTGAATGAGCCCGGTGACTCGGCATCGAAGTCGAGTTTCGGAACCTCCAATGCTTGAGAGACGGGGCCCCGTCCTGGACTGGGGCTGGGAGGGTCGCTCCTGATGTCGACAGGAGCGTGGCGCTTCTCCTTCGATGGCCCCATAGCTGATTCTGGAAGGCGGTTCGTGGGCAGAGGTGTTGTGATGCGCTCAATGCCAACATCAGAGTCATCATTGAGCTGCTCCATGATGGCGTTCAATTCCTCATCATCAGGAGAATCGTCCGAGGAATCATGTTCCACGGCACGCTCTTTCTGAATAGAGACTTCAGATGCCTCGCTGATAGCAGCCTCCTGCTGCCCTGGAGCCTGTTCGGTCTGTTCTGGCTTGGGCGATGTTGGAGGACTAGGAACAGCATATCGGGAAGCCATGAGGTCATTCTTGGCTGGCTTTGGTTCGGGCGCGGGCTTAGGCTGCTCGACAGTCAGGGGCACGAACTCGGGAACAGCGGGCTTGAATTCAAATGGTTGCGCGGTCGGAGAAAGCATGGAGCTCTTGGGATTGGACTCGCCCGGCTCCTGAGTATGCTGGGGTTCCTCCTCATCAGGAACCCTTGCTTCTTCTGGCTGGGGCTCCTCCAAATCGGGCTTCTCATCGAGAACCTCGCGAGTCTGTTCTTGAGTCTGCTCCTGCATGGACGTGTCAGCCGTTGCGGCGACCTTCTCATCTTTCGTGTCAAATGGTGTCCAGGTCGAGGCCTCGCTGACTGGCGTGTCTTTGCGATCGACTTCTTTCTCATCGCGAGAAGTAACAGGTTTCACCTCCGAAGGGGTGACCTCGCCTTCAGGCAGAGCATTCTCCTTGCCTTCCGCTGGTGTATGCGATGATTTGTGAGCGTGCGTAAGCTGAGCATTTGTCGACTCCGTCAAAGCATCGCCGGGCACACTGAACTGAGCCTCCTCGTCAGAGCCCGCATCACCACGACGGGCACGCTTGTGACGGTCAGTAGGTGCTGAACGGGAATTTTCGTTATCCCGTTCATCATGTTCTCTCTTATCATGTCCACTATCCGGTCGGATGATAGGTATGGCCTTCGACTTCTTCGCTGGCTTGGCGATTTCAGAGAGGTCGACGTCTCCAAAGATCTTGGTCCGCCCTGGGGCAGGCTCCGCCGCAGTTGAAGAATAAGCGCTAGCAGTTGGGTTGAATGCGGGAGCCGCCACATTAAATGAAGCAGACGAGAATTTGAATTCTCCAGCTCCAGTGTTCTGGCCGGCATTGAAATTCGAACTACCCGGAGTGAATGAGGGGGCCGCAACGTTGAAGGTATTCGCTGAAGGTTTGAACCCAGGCCCGGAGCCGAATGTGAACATAGGATTGCCCATCGGAGGATATTGCATAGAATTGTCCTGGAATGGATACGGGTTCGATGAGGTTGACGCCTTGGGATCGAACTCCTTGGCGTCGACATTCAGAGTCGACGACGACAGCTTGGAGCGATGCCCCCTACCATAAGAGCCAGCGCTCGGCTTCGGCTCATGCCAAGGGATGTGGTTCGCAAGAGGGCCCTGGGGTGTTCCGGATAGACTAGGATTGGTATCAATGTCAGAGCCTTCTTGCGTGTTGTCACCCAGATAGCTTCCCCCGTAAAACTGATGCACATGCTGAGGCAGGTGCTGGAGATTTCGATCGCCACTTCCAGACAACGCCCAGCGGGACTGTAGGAGTTCAGATCCATCGAGGTTACGGGGAGCATCCTGCTCGCCTTCATCAAGCTGTCGGTCAATTGATTCCTCCAGATGGTAATCATTGGGAGAGATCTGGTCCAACCCTTTCTGGAGGGTCTCGCTCAAGTTGTGACCGCGGCTGTGACCGCGAGGGGTCGGCTGAGCAATTTCAACGGTGGAAGCATGGAAATGATCCGGGTTTGGCGGTGGAGTTTGCGGGCGTAGCGCTTGACCTTCAGTAGCATGATGTTGCGTATCCATGCCCATATGATCATTAAATGGCTCTTTGGATGGAATTGAGCCCTCGTGCAAGCCGGGGTGGAAGATACTCTGATCGTTCAGCGGCGAGACTGGCGACATCATGGAGGTTAGGTTGGGCAGGGTGCCAGGAATGGTTGCTGCAGGGCCTCCTTGGCGGGCATTGAAGAAGCTCTGGGGTGTGAGGGCGCCTTGTGCCGGAGGAGTAGGTTGGAATGGCATATGATATCCGTGTAAGAGGTTTTGCTCAACACCCATGAACGGCGTTTGTATACTAAACGGCGAGGCTGGGGAGGCAATAGATCCAATGCCGTTGCTCACGTTGGCCGACTGGTTCAGCTGGGGAGAGAAGGCATGCGGGATGGACAGTGGGTTGCTAGCGGCCGAAGCAGTCGGGATGGGAGGCGAAGACACCAGTCCCGGGAATGGTCCCATCTGGCTCATGGCAGCGGAGGCCGGTGAGACAGACGGGGGCGGGCCGTCACCTAAGTCGACACCCAGAGCCCGCAACTTCTCTTCTTGGAGATGAGCTACATACGAATCCCATTCCGCTTTGTCGGGGAAGCTGACGCCATAGTTGCCGGTCCTGTAGTCTTCCAGGGCCTCGACGGGGTCGGGGAAATGTGGCCGACTAAGGCCACCGAGGTGGGTGTCCGACTCATCATCCTGAGTGCATATGCTGAATCCGCGGATGTCATACCCTTCGTCTTCCCAGTTCTTCAGCTTCTGTTGGACGTCCTCGGGGGTCAATAGGCGGTATTCACTGCCGCGCTTATCCTCCAAGGGAAGGGCAATGAAGCACGCCTTGCCACGCCAAACCAGCTTCTTTCTCGGTCTCGGAGTCGGCGTGGAGCTTTTCACTGGGCCCACTGTCTTCGTCTCGGTAGGCGTTGCAGTCTCCGAAGGTCTCCCGTCGTCCACTGGCGGAGGGGGCAATGGCTTCTCGACCGGAGACGAGCTCTTGGTCGTCTCCAGTTGCGGCGCAGGCTGCGTTCCCTGTGGTTCGGTCATGGTGAGTGACTGAGGGTCTTTGTCGTACGCAAAGCCCCAGAAATCCTCTTGCCGGAGAGTGTCTTCTCTCTTGTGGTGAGGTTCTTTGGTCCGTTGACGACTCGTGTGTCCTTCCGGGCGGCCTTTTCGGCTCACAAAATCGGCCAACGTCGGGGTTTTCAGGAGATCACTGCCGTCGCGCGAGTCTTGTTCCAGACCCAGCCAGTCGTCCGACGGATCGTCCGCGAGGTGATTCGGGGCTGTGAAAAAGGAGGGTGCTTCGCTTCCGGAGTCGTCACTCAACCAGTTACTGCGTTCTGTCCGTGGCTGACCGGAGAGATACTGATTGATCCAGTCCTGGGTGAAATCCTTGATGGACTTTCCCCCTTTCCGACCTGGCACGTCTCGTTTCGGAGAACGATTGAAGATACTCCCGCTGAGGGCAGATGGTCTCAGGAGCTCGGGGTTAGCTGATTCGAGGGTGTTGGGAACACCACTGCGCATCGACGCTGGGGAGCTCTCTCGGGACACACGACCAACACCCGCGTGTTGACTCAGGGACCAGGACAGTCTCCGAGGGCTGGGTGCGGCATACGGGGACCCCCAAGCGGTGGTGTAGTAGACACTACTTTCGGCCCGCCTGTTTTCCGGGGACGTGGTGGCCGAGTCCCAGGCGCTGCGATGTTTTTGCAACGGGGGGAATGCGGACGGCGGATTCGAAGTGACACTGCGGTCCCGGGAGGCGATTGGCTGTTCCGGAGAGCCAGCGGCCGAGGCACTGGACGTTACTGGAGAGGTAAAACCCGAGATTGATGGGACGGCGAAGTGTAGATCGTCACGCAGAAAGGAGGAGGGGTTTGTGGAATGCGGCGGCGGAGAATGCGCCGAATTGGCGGAAGATACGGAGGGATCGAGATCTAGACCAGAGGGAAGAAGTTCAGTTGGGCTGACACAGGATTGAGAAAAGGACATGATAGATTCATCGTTTCCTGTTCATCGGGAGGACATTGACAGAAACATACCTTCCGTGTCGACACGTGCAGCAAGCACTTGCTTGCTGCGCTCCTTATCGTCCAGAATGTTGAAGCATGGAAATTAAGCAATCCAGATTGAAACCACCTCGCTGGGGCCTTGGATCGGCACACGACGGGGGACCGTAACGGGGTGGATGAGAGGGAAAGGAGCGTGGTGGAGGGAACGACGGGGGAATGATCCCAGTTGTCTTCAGGGGCGAACGGATCCCGAAGACCGAGTTTCCTGACCGAAGCACGGAGCAATCACAGAGAGACAGCCAGTGTATGCGGGAAAGACTTGGACATGGCGCACACGCGGGATGGCGGGAACGAGATGGAGGAGAGGAGGGGGGAGGAGAGGAAAAAGGAAGTAGGTTAGGAAGAGAGAATGTTGAGGCAGTGAGAGAAAGAAGATGCCCTTAATTTTTTAGTTCAGTTGGAGGAGTCGATATCATAGGACCGTTTCTAGTGGTGGTTTCTGCTGGTATTCGGATTACCCCAGTTCCCTCCGTTCGCTATGCATTGTTACTTACCGACCAGTATTGCGGATACGAGGATCGACCACTTCATCGACACGCCATGATTTCTTGGTCGCGTCATTTGTTTCTCTCGACTCGAACTGGCTGGTCTCGCATGTCCCAGACATCCCTCACTCCGTCTCCCGACGCGTCAAGTGCTCAGAATGGCTCTATTCTCCAATATCAACAACCAACCCGAGTCGAATCTGGGGACGCGAGGTCCCTTGGTTCGTGTCTGTTGTTCAGGGGTAACCCGACGCTACGAACCACGGTTCCTCGGCCGATTCCTCCACCATACCAAGTTACCTGTATCGGAAGAATCCATAATTCCGTCGGATGGTCGAGTGTTCTAGGTCATGATTCGTGATTATTCTTTATCTACTGTCGGATGCAAGGTGAACAACACTCAGGTAGCGGCCAGTGTACAAGATCAATGAATCACTTCAACGGGATATGGACACAATAAATTTACGAGAAACGAAACCCTCTAGACTTTGATGACCACGTGGAAATCCTCGAAAACAAGACCCTTAGTAAGTAGGGCACTTGAGGTTGTCCCACTTGGGCTTGCGGTCGGCCGTTGACAGACCCCAGTGAGTCTCGTCAGAGGCCTGGCCATTGTCACCAGTGCTCTTCGGCTTCCAGGTCTCATCAAAGGCCTCAAAGTAGAAGACATCAATGCCCCACTCGATCATACCGCAGACAGCCTTCTTGTAGTATTCCTGAGCGAGCTCAGTGCTGGCCTTGGCATCGCCGTAGTCGGTGCCACCGTCTGGAATCGCCAGTCAGTCGACCATGCTATCATCTCTCATGTCCCAGGGCAAACTTACTCGTCGGCCAGCCGGTCTCACCGTTTCCGAAACGGATGTTCTTTGCGTTGGCGCCCGCAACCTGCTCGATGTGGGCCTTGGCCTGGGCCATGTCGTCAAAGTAAGTGTTGGTGGCATTGTCGATCTTCTGACCCTGCCAGTACGCGAAGCCGTTGACCAGGCTGGAGCTGTTAGCCAGATATCCATTGACGTGCAGTGTAAACCAAGCTCACAAGTAGTTGACCTTGCCCGAAGAGACGATGGGATCGGCCGTGCCGTCGGCGAACTTGTTCCAGCTGTCCACGGTGCCGACCGTCACCTTGGGGAACTTCTTCTGAACGGTCTCGATCCGGTCCAGGAGTTCCTTGGCGGTGAGGCCTCCACGGTAGAGAGTTTCGGAGCCGACGGTGATGGCGTCCACGACGTTCTCATTGCCAGGAACGCTCTTGCTAAGGGCTTCCACATCGTCGTCAAAGGCTTGCTGGGTGTCGGGCCTAGAAGAGAGGTTAATCTGACAGCCGGTACCACGTAACCTCGGGGGTCATACCAGACACCCAACACGACCTTGAAGTTCTTCTCCTTGGCAGCGGGGATGATATTCTGAGCGGTGTTGCAATCTTTGGCGGAGTAGGTACGAACAAGGGTGGTCACCTCCTTGAGGGACTCGAAATCTTTCTGGTAGTCGTTGGAGGTCTTGCAGGAACCATCGGCGTTCTTGTTACCCAGAGCGAAACCCAGGGTTCCGCGATCGGCAGAGACGGCGGGGAGGGCGGCGAGCAGGAAAGGAACGACGCCGGTAACACGCATTTTGGCTGAGAAAGGTGAAGAGGTGTTTCAAGGACTCGGGACTCGAAAATTGGGGGAGAGTAGGGACCGGAGGATGTGCCGTAGTCAAAGTCAATAGACCAAGGAATAGGCACTACAATTTCGACTGAAAGAGTGAATAAATGAAAAGGAATGGTTGAATGAGTGACAACAGCGATAAGGAATGACTGTTGAAGGAGCGACGAGGGGAAAGAAAGATGGGAGAGAAAGAAGATGAAGGTCAGGAACGGTGTGGAGAAGAATTGCCTCCTGAGGGTCCCGGGCTGCGGGCTGTAGGCCGTAAGTCAGGGACAGGACAGGGTCTGGGTTAGGTAAGACATCCTCAGGCCGTTCCGCCAATCGACCTCGTCCAGACCATAATTGGCTCCACTTGCACCCCGGCGATCCCTATTAACTGGTACAACCGAAGGCTTCTATTTTCAGCGTCGTCAACAATGTTCTGGATTCATTCCACGAACCTTCAACACCGCAATGACGCAACTAATTGACAATATCCGACCTCCTCGGTGAAGTCTGGGCCTTCTGATACGCAAAGTGAACAGGTATACCTACGTATAACTTACGGTACAGCGTTGCTTACCCTAGTTCTTATCGCGTCCATCGTAACTACGATACCCTATCGCTAGAGCTGTGAGATGCCAGGCAACTTATGGCGGATAAGAGCCCTTGCAGTTACTAAGAATTTGCGTTCTCACGGACGAGAGGTTTCTGTGGTTCTGTTTACAGCACTCGATCAATGCTCGTCATTCCCACAAATCTATATACATATAAAGGTATAATGGAAGATCCTTCAGGTACCATAGTGTCTGCAAGAATGCCGTCTTGTATCAACATAGCGATAAACAACCTGATGTTGACTCCTTTTTGTACATATCAATCAAGGGCTCATCAGAGGCCTCAAAATAGTGAGGAACATTGCACAGGTAAGATGATCTTCCAAGGGGTATGACTCTAGACTGTGGATAACCGGTACATATATCCTTCGAATAACCTCTATTCCCAGTTTCAAGTCCATGCATTATCAGTAACATATGTCATACTCAATCATAGACAAGGAAGAAGCAAGGAATCTCTATTACCAAGGTACCTAGTATCTGAGGAGCTAGCCATAGAACAGGGAGGCATGTCCCACGGAGGCAATGACCTAGGCTGTCCACCTGCTCATATGGCCCTCATGTGATTTATCGACTCTGTAAGTCCTGGACCTCCAACTTGGGTCTCTAGCTGGATATATTTGCACACTCTTGGCTCATAAGTCATCATTTGGTCTCAACTGATCCCTTTCGGTGATCGTTTGTTGAGGCCGGTAAAGAGGACCGAAGTCCTCGAATTTGAGCCTTACAAGCAGTCTGCTAAAATCCCATCAAATGGACCGTTTTGACTGAATCCATAGATAGAACGAATCTCAGCGAAGACCGGTCATCTGTTGATGCCAGAGAATGACCGGAGGAGGTAACTATAACAGCACAGGATATTGAGAACCGTCCAATACCAAATCGCCAACAAGACTTCTGACTAGACATCTTCCTATATAATCAATTGAGTCATAAATAGCTATATTCGAAATTGTTGAAGAACATGAGTGATAGAGGGCAAGCGTATGTACCGGTACTTATGGATGGACGGGAGGTGGTCCGAGCGTCAACCATTACCCAAAAGAGACGAGACCACCTTGCGCGTCGGAGATCAATCCAACCTGACGCTGTCCGAGCAGTACCTCAACCTCCACCACAACCAGGCTTCGCGTATCCTCTCCGATACCCCAAAACTAGTCCGTTGGAAGGGCGGTACATCATCCACAATGCGTTTCTCCGCAACGACCCTCCTGGTCACCGCACTGGGATGGATCTCCGCCGTGACCGCACACAACATCCAGCTCAAATCCCACTCCCGCGAATGCTTTCATGAGAACCTCCACCGCGGTGACCGGATGACCGTCAGCTTCCAGGTTGGCGACCGGGAATTCGGCGGCAGCGGCAACCTCGAGATTGACTTTTGGGTATGGGTTCCCCTTTTTGTTTGGCCGGGTCGAGCTTGGTGATGGGAATTGGGATGAGGATGGGAACACTGGCCGACCTCTGCACCCATCCCTAGATCGAGGACTATACACCGCGGCACACCGGTGGATGGATTCAGAACAATGCTAACGCTAGTCTGATGCTATAGGTCGAGGACCCCTTGAACAACCGACAATACTACAAACAAGCCATCTCCTCCGAGGACTACTCCTTCGACGCCCACGCCGACGGAAAATACGTGTACTGCTTCAGCAATGAAGGGTGGACTTCCAACTCCAAGGAGGTCTCTTTCAACGTCCACGGAATCGTCTACGTGCCCGAGTCGGAGATGGCGCAAGACCCCCTCGAGACGGAAGGTATGGGCTGCGAGCGGTGAATACCCCATGAGAAGCCACCAGCTAACACGTAATTCTCATAGTCCGCCGGCTGTCGGAGGCACTGGCCCAGGTCAAGGATGAGCAGTCGTATATCGTGGTGAGAGAACGGGTGCACCGGAACACGGCAGAGAGCACCAACGCCCGAGTCAAGTGGTGGAGTCTCTTCCAGCTGGCCGTGCTTATTGGCGAGGGTATCTTCCAGGTGTGGTGGCTGAAGAGATTTTTCGAGGTGAGTGGTCCTATATTCGACTTGAATACTTCTGCGCGGCACTCTGCTAACGATGTGACGTGACAGGTCAAGCGCGTTGTCTAATGTACGTTGCATGTTGATGAATAGCATCTGCCGCGGAGCGACTTAGTTTCAGGAAGACGAAGCTTTTTGAATTGTGTATTAGTTTCAGGGCCCGAATTAGATGAATTCATGAACCCGCAGATACCCCTGCAATCCCCACCACTCACCCGCGATCTAGCAGCGGTCTTCTCTCGGCGTCAAGAATCTCGTCCTCGATCTCCCCGCCCGTTCTTTCCACATCGCCCGGCGTCGTCTGCACGACAGGGTGTCGTAGATTCCACAGCCTTGGTCTGGAGATCCACGAGGTGTAGCTCCCGCCAGCGTGCTTGTCCGGTCTCCACCGAGCCATCAGCCGTTCCCATGCCCATACGGCCAGATAACCCAGCCCGATGGCGGCCAAGGTCGCCGCTACCGACACTATGGCCGTAAGAAACGTAATCGTGCTCACGTTACATCCGAGAGTGGTGGTGCGGAGCTCCCATCGCTCTTGAGATCCCAACGGACAGATCTGCGAGGAGCCGAGGGGAGATAAAATGGCGAGGGACGCGCGATTCGGGACGCAGGTCGAGCTCTTGCATGAATGGTCAGTACTCAGTTGGGTTGTACGATAGGTCAATGAAAGCACGGCATGGAATTGAAACCCCAGGGAGGATCGAGATATATAGACAGCCACATACCACAGCGCACCAACTGCAAGCCGCATCGCCTTCCAAACACCACCTGCACGTCTGCCGTCGCCAACAAACGTAGAATAGAGGATCGTTTGTGTCGAGCGGGGAAGTCGCGTTTGAGTCCATCACCTCCATTGACTGTTGCGTCACATCCACAGGGAGTTCCATAACCGGAGAACGACAGAATGAATGAGCTGAATTGGAACCGCGTAGGATCTCACAGGCTTCCGACCGGAGAATGAACTATCATTACTGGCGATAAAGTCCTGCCTGTGCTGGCGATTATTTATGGTGTTTGGGGTGAGCGGGGTCTGCAAAGGAGACAAGCTTATCGACCAGGTCTTGGGATTTATAGGTCCGGATCTGCTCTCCGATTGGGTTACAAGTATCGCAACATCAGGCTATTTGACACGAAATTTTCTCAGGACACGACCCGTCAAATTGTATTCCTGACATCTTTCGGCTTCCACGGTACCAGGATCCCGCATAAATGAGGTACTTGTGACTTGCCTCTCCTTTTCTTCGGATTGCTGCCACCCGTGATCTATGCAAGTCCCAGGCTTTAGCCGTGAACAACCTGGCCCACGCGGTACTCCACCACAATCGACTTGTCGCTGCCAACGTTGAAGCGACCCTGACCGGCAAACACCCGGTTCTCGAGCTCCTTGTAGCGTTCGTCGCCCGTCTATAATACATCAATCTTCCTGTCTCTGCGATTGAGAATGTGTATCATCCTACCTCGAAGGTGAAGTGGGTGACTGAGAAGCGTTAACCAATGAAAGCCTAAGACGACATTCAATCCATCACTTACAGGAGTTACCAAACGCCGTTGAGCCCTCACCGGCAGTACCAGTGAAGACGGCCTTCTCGGAGTCGCCAAGGGTGACGACGCCGGTGTAGTTCATGTACAGGAGCTGGCGAGGAATGAGTGAGTAGCTCAGATTGGGAAATGGGTTGACATACAGCGCCATCCTTGGTCCTAATTGAACATATTAGACATCAGGCCTGTTGTCAAGAGCGAAGGAGCTTACTTCAGCACGCCATGTGCATTCAGACGCAGATGCTGTCCGTCGGGATCAGCGTGGATGTAGTCGTTTCCGACGCCCTCGAATTCGGCATCGAAGGCAGGGGAGAAGCCCTCAGCGCTTTTCACGGTGCCGCCAGTCATGGGCTATACGCCGTGAAGAGGGTTAGCTGTTGTCATGCGGAAGAGCTTAGGTCGGTAGACGTCTCCGAGCTGGTAACATACCACAACCTGCAGGCTGGCGGATCGCGAGGCACTCCCTGTAAGAGTTAGAAAATCCTTTCGAGGCCTTTCCATGAATTGACTGGATTCAACATACCAACCGCCATAGGAGGAGCGATTTTGACCTGTTCGAGGCTTGTTAGTCTCAATGGACTGGATGCTTTGAGTCTATGACTTACCAAGACCGTAAAGGCTGGCTTAAGCGAAGGGAATCCAGACATGATGAGATGAGGGATATAAAATTGATATTGATGTATGAACGTTGACTGATGAGCTCCAGGAAGGGATTTATCGAATTGTTTATCGGGAGACATTGAAGGGACCCCGCACTTAAAAGAGGGGCATTCCCTCCGGTCCATCCACGAGTCCAGGAAGTGTCTTCCTCCATGTGAACACCACTCAGAGCAATCTATATTGACCTTGATGCGAGGTTGTTTGTTTTAATGTCCCGTGCCTAGGTAAGGTACTCTAATGCCGACGATCGAAGCACGACAAGCACGACAATCATTCCAGTCTGGGGGTGATTACGATGTTGCTACAATGTTTACATACGCGAGCTGTTCTCTTCTTGACATGATTCTTTGTACGATATTGATTGAGTCTCCAGATAGTAGATGTAGATGGGATTGACCGTCTCCTATCGAATATATTCATCCAAAAGTACGAACTAGAGCCGCAAAGAGGCC
Organism: Aspergillus sp. MEXU 27854; assembly: GCA_019721355.1. Taxonomy (NCBI): domain Eukaryota; kingdom Fungi; phylum Ascomycota; class Eurotiomycetes; order Eurotiales; family Aspergillaceae; genus Aspergillus; species Aspergillus sp. MEXU 27854. The sequence continues at coordinate 2,679,443 of JAGMTT010000003.1, forward strand.
TGATGGACCTTCCACCCAGTCAACTCCATAAGCAGTTAACTACTCACTGGGTAAGATGATCACGCAAGCTTTACCACTCCCAAGGTCCTTAACCCAGTCGCCCCAACGAGAACCAGTCAGTTCGAAATGTTGGCCCACGTGTAGCGAGAGTGCGACCGGAGAGGGAGAACCCGCTCGCGTCTGAAGATAATGTGGAGGACGAGATGAGGAGGGTCAGGCGACAGTCCCATGGGGGATCTACGGGAGATCTGGGAGAGGTTTTCAGTATAAGACCACAGTCAACTCATAGATTGTGAGAATGAAGGACATCATTATTCCTACCAAGAGTTTTGAAGATACCCCAGACACCTCAGGCCGCTAAGGCATCGGCGGGTGCGCTATTCCCGATTTGCTGCCTGATCCGCCGCCATTCCGGTTCGGGGAAGAACTAAGCCGAGTTGGTGACGTTATTACATTGCTGGACAATTAACCATCCTTCTTTGCAAGCCTCCACAGCTTCAGGAGCTTCACTCGACACCTCCCATCCCCGCGAGTCGCGTGCCTTTCCTCTATCTGGGTGAATGACCTTGTACGCTTTTGAATAAGGCCACCGATTGTGTCTCCCGCTTGTCGGGATCGGCAGAAGAAAAGCACCGATGATTCCCATCCACCGACTTCCTGGTCTGCTCCTGCTCTCGGCCAGTGTATACGCCATACCATTCCTCGACCAGAAACCTCTCATAGGTGATGCGACACAAATCAATGCCGATCGAGAAAATATAGCCAGCGGCGGGGGACCCTCTCGAGGGCTGACGGGGCGTTTTTTGCATATCACAGGTATTTTTCTGTCTCTTCGTCTTGGGCGCCCAATGCCGCGAAACTGGCGATTTGCGATGGAGGAAGCTGACTCTCAACTAGATTTCCACCCAGACCCCCACTACAAACGCGGAAGCGATCCTGACGACGAGGCGTGCCACCGAGGACATGGCTCTGCGAAATACTACGGCGCCGAAGGAACCGATTGCGACACTCCCTTCACCTTGATCAACGAGACATTTCGCTGGATCGAACGGAATATAAAAGACGACATCGATTTTGTCGTATGGACGGGCGACTCCGTCCGTCATGACAATGACGAAAAAATTCCCCGGACCGAGGACGAAGCAACGCGGTTAAATCAATACCTGACGGACAAGTTCATCGAGACCTTCCGCCACGATGATTCCCCTCATGGCCTGTCCATTCCCGTCGTCCCCACCATCGGGAATAACGATATCATCCCGCATAATATCTTCAAAGGTGGCCCCAATAAATGGACGAAAAAGTTTCTGGATATTTGGAAAAAGTTCATCCCCGAGTTCCAACGTCATAGCTTTGTGGAAGGTGGCTGGTACACCGTCGAGGTAATCCCAAATAAGCTTGCCGTCATCAGCCTGAACACCATGTACTTCTATGAATCCAACTCGGCCGTCGACGGATGTGAAGACAAGTCGGAGCCCGGCTTCGAACATATGGAGTGGCTGCGCGTGCAGCTGGAGTTGCTGCGATCTCGCCGCATGAAAGCGATCCTGATCGGACACGTCCCACCCGCAAGGTCGGGGTCGAAGCGGAACTGGGATGAAACGTGCTGGCAAAAATATGCCCTCTGGGTGAACCGGTATCGCGATGTCGTCGTTGGCAGCCTCTACGGACACATGAACATCGATCATTTCATCCTTCAAGACAGCCACAAAGTGAAAATCGTCGATGATGAGGATTATTCTGCTTCCAGCGACTCGGATGAGATCTCGGTTCAATCTCGTACAGATTATCTATCCAGCCTTCGAAAGGATTGGTCTAAGATGCCGACTCCTCCCGAGGATGCCTCCATCGCGGAGGATTCATGGCATACATGGCTCGAGGAGGGCTCCACAACATATCCGGAGGGCGACACGGACCCGCGGACACTTGGAAAGAAGAAGCGACGATTTCTGAAGAAGATCGGAGGTCCGTGGGCAGAGCGATACAGCGTATCTTTGGTGTCACCGAGCGTGGTGCCGAACTACTTTCCCACCATGCGAGTCGTCGAGTATAACATCACAGGACTGGAAAACTCGGCTCTCTGGGCGGACACACCCTATGATGGATGGGCTGTCGCTAGTCCGCCATCTAACGTGGACGAAAGTGCATTCACCGAGATGAACAAGAAAGGAGGGAAGAAAAAGAAGAAGCCGGACTTCAAGATCCCCGACCCTCCTTCATCCTCGGCGCCCCCTGGCCCAGCATATTCGAACCAGCCGTTCACCTGGCTGAGCTATACCCAGTATTTTGCCAACCTCACTCGGATCAACGAGGAGACGTCTGAAAAGGTCGCGTCAGATGAAACGGGACGCGATGAGGCCTTTGAGTACGAGGTGGAATACGATACCAAGAGCGACCGGATCTATAAAATGAAAGATCTTACCGTCAGCAGCTACTTCGATCTGGCTACACGAATTGCCGACAAGAACCCACCTAAAGACGATCGGCTGGAAGTGAACGCCAATGTGTCCGACGACTCTTTGGATGCCCAACGGAAGAAAAAGAAGCATAAGAATCGGGTGTGGCGGGCGTTCTTTACGCGAGCGTTTGTGGGAATGGTTGACGATGATGACCTTGATGACATCGATTTATAGACGATTTATAATTGCATCTGAGGACAGATTGTGCACCCTGTCTCATTGCTTCTTCGCTTGTATATAGCCGTTAGGTAAAGTGATCTGTTTATATTCTGGCCATAAGCGTGCTCTGTAGAGAGGAGTAGTTGTTGGATGACGTCTGTCCACGTGAGACTGTAGAGAGTAGGTACATTCTTCGTCTGAGTTTCACCTCTTCTCCTCTCTACTACCCCTCTCTCCAATGCTCCGTCCCCGCAGTCATAGCGCATCGCAATCTGGCGGTGAACTTCTAGTTCCGCTAGTCGCTCCCTGATGCGACTAATACGAGACATGGGCATCGAATTGAGGTGAAATCGTTGAGATGACTGCCGAGTGCTCTGCCACTACACACCCTTCAAGTCTCTCATACGGAGTACACGGTCGCCTCGTGTCACCAAATCGATAGACCACCTGTCAGGCACAATACCTACAGAGCCTCCCCAGGTCTAATGCAGGCGTACATCCCCAGTGTATCCGCATGACGCCGCTCATGACGGAATTGCAAAGGACAACGAGGGAAATCGTTGACTGGCTGTGCAATCCCCCGACAATCAATGTACATCATTAATGGGGAACTTGACAGAACAGAAGCCCAGGCGCTCATCTGCTCACCATACCCCCAATGGATCACGATAAAGCCTCATCATTTGTCCACCCAGCCAGTTCATATCCAATTCGTCAATTGTTCCGACGCCACGCTGGCAATCTACGCTGCCAGCTGTCAACCCCCGACTTAAATCCTGCGGCCCATCTTCGGGCGAAGGAAGCGCGCGCGGACACTGTGCTGCCGCCCTAGTTTAGTGGACTAGTCCGTCTCCAGCGCAGGCTGGGTCAGGCACGGAAATCATGCGCTCTGTGTTGTCTGCAGAGCCCAAGTGCGACCTATTTTTGCCGGATCGAGAGGAGGCTGGAGACCGGAGGTCCACCCTGCTATTCGTAACCCATCATTCGACCGGTTCCAATGCTGCAAGGCAAGGAAAATCAGCACTCGAGCGCTGACACGTATCGCCCTAGCGGATGCGCTGTCCTCCCGCCTCATGGCCGGGGTTTGGAGGATGTCCGCAGCCAACGTGCCAATGTTTTCCCGAATAAATTTCTACTTATTTTCATGATTAAGATGGGGGTTTCTGGCGCCCGTATCAGTGCACTTTCTGCCCGATCGTCCCCTAAAGGCGGGTTAGTCGGGAATTTCACCCTCGAGCGGATTCCACGAAACCGATTTGGGCTCTAATGTAGTCAGGCCAGATCCCAGGTCGTGTTCTATCCAGGCACTGCGACCCCGTGGGCTTCGTTGGGGAACGACCTGATCCGAAGCGATAGCTTTTCCCTTGCGTTGCCCTTTCTCCCATCGGGCCATTATAAATGTCAATCCGTCAGTGCACGAGGGGAACAGCGATCGGAAGAACCCACTTGCGGTCCATCGTGGCTGATATCGTGTCTCGCTAACTTCGCCCTTTTAATCCTCGCAAACTGCCAGTGATGACCTCACAGCTGGCCACCAAATTCTGTCGCCATTCCAGCACAGCCGTTCGAAACATGAATTAACGTCTTGCCACGCCAGGTGCTCACGATGTGTCTGAGCATTCTACTTGACACTCACCAGCTCCCTGCCTTATATCTCCCTACTAGCTGCTCCGTTGTGTGCTCCTTGCATTGCTAGCTTCAACCCCTTATACGGAGCTACCTTTTTATCCTTGGACTTCTACACCAGCCAATTGCTGTGCTGCTGTCGCGTTAACCCAACTGCTCTACTACTCTGCATTTGCTTGCTCCTCTTGCCTACTATTTTTGCTTTCGCCTTGTACAACAGAACACCTGCGCGTCTCGACATTCCCATAAGAAGGTCTCTTCCTGGATCTATGTAACATATCTCCATTGTCCAAATCGGCGGCTTCGTGATTTTCAACCCTTTCCATTACCCGTCCGAAGATCATTGACGACCTCCTGGCTCGATTGCAAAGAAACATCCGAAAGGCAACGGAAGAAACAGAAATTAATACGACCTAGAAACGCGACGACGGGAACTCACTCTCAATCAAATCCTCCCGATAATCCCTACCACCGGCCATCCTTGAACAGCAACGATCCGAGGGTGTTTCGGAACTAAGCGCCTGCCACGAGCATGGGAAAGCACAGCGCCTGAAAGCCTAAGAAAGCTATCTGTTTGCGCGCGCTTCCAAGGTGAGTTTACGGCTTCTTTGGCGCTCATCATGTTTCACTTTTTCTCCGACCAGTCGAGTTGAGAATAATCCCCATTGGCGGTTTGATACTGCGAAAGATTTAATTTGCCCCTGCGATGCGATTGTTCTCATTGATGATTCTCACAACCTCCCCATTACATTGATTTGCGTTAACATGCCGGGACTCGCAATGGACAATGCTAACATGGACGGCGATGGCCTCATAGATTCAGAATCATTGGATCTGTGGATGGCGTCCTCCGAGGTGGACCAGAAGGCCTTGGGCAACTTCGCCTCGGCCATGAGCCTGGAAAAACCTTTGCTTTCGGCGATGCTGTACAAAATCCTGGGGCTGTCGGTAATGTTGTCGAAGAAGCTCCTTCGTGCGCGACGACTCCGACGTCTTGATCCCACCCGCGAAACCAAGTCGCTCCAGCTGTACCACCATATCATCTGGCTCTCCCGCGAGGGCCTTCTAATTCTGGAAGAATTCGTGCTACCAAGGGTAGAAGAGTTTGTCGAGCTGAAGATTCTAGCTTACAAGCTGCGCGCTTCCTTCTACCACATCTTCGTCCTGTTCCACAACCAACCCGCCGTGCGTTCGCCGGGCATCATCAGCCTGCCCAGCGACAAAATCCTCGTCAACGGCACTGGAAGTTCCGAGTCCTCCAACAAAGAGCCGCGCTTGCGATTTTCGTTCGAAGGAAGCCCAGAAATCATCACCGTCCCGCACAAAACATCTCCAGAACCGCCGCGGAAGAAAGTCACCCAAGCGCCCCCGGGCCTCGCTCCAGTGCAGCTCCCCCGATCCGCATCCTCGTTTCTGCTCCCTGCCCTGGACTACACGCCCACCGCCACGGCATGCTTTAATCACGCCGCTCTGCTGGCCGATCGATTCCTGCCCGGCTCGCATCCACTGCGTCTGTCTATCAAACTCGAGTACGCCGCGTACCTGTACGACTGTCTCCACGACTCGACCGCCTGTCGCCGACTCGCCAAGCAGGCCATCGCTGACGTGTATAATGCCCAGGAGGGTATGGATGACGAGAGCTTCGAGGACGCGGCGGAAATTGTCGGGATCTTGGGCAAAATGGTGAAACGGGGAGGTAGGACAAGCAGTACCGCTGGGACGAGTTCGGGGACGCTGCGGGCCGACAGCGAGGGTGGTCGCAGCCCGACGAAAAAGACATCCTCCAGAGACGGCGGTAGTACCACGTCGTCTGGGACTCCCCGGGGTGACGGGGCGCGGAGTGAGGGCGGCCGCAGCCCGTCGACGAAGAAAGCTGTCTCGAGAGCCACGACCAGAGCATCTCCTGCGCCGCCGCTGAAGACCACAAATGGATTACGCCCGGCTGTTCCTGACCCGACGATGGTGAACCCGATCTAATTACGCATTTACGCCGCTGCTACGACTGTGCCACGCCAAGAATATACCCGCCACTGGGATGCTGCCATGATTTGAAACGATTATATACGTTGGTCTATTGTATTTTGGATTTTTGTATGCTACTAGCCTCATTCAATGAACACATCATCCGAAGTGACAAACCCCTTGCCAATCACAATGTGCTCGCTCGTCAACCGGTCTCCATTCACAAACCGCGTCCATAGGTTCTTCACCTGCTCACCCAGACAACGGACCTCTTCTTCAGCATTGTCCCCTTGCAGCATAGGAGCGTTTACCCATGAGCCTCGCGATCCCAGAACAAACGGGACATCAATGGTATGACAGGCCTGCAAAGGATTGCCCTCCGCACCCCACTCGAACGAGTACGTAGTGGACGCACACCCCGCCTGGACAAGCCAGGCGTGCACCTGCTGACACGGCAGACTGAAATACGTCCGGGTCATATACCAGGTCCCCAGAGCCTCGAGCCACCCCCCAACCAACGGGAGCCCGTACTGACCGCAAAGCGGCCCGATCATCGACGCAAATGGCCGGCCATCATGGACCGTCCACCCAACAAGCACAGGGATGTCCTTCGCCGCCTGCACAATCTTCGACTCGACCTCGTCCTCACTCGGCAACGGATATGTGCCAAACGCCGGCGCGAACAGCATGATCCTCCGCCGCACCGGGTCGAGCAGGAGCTTCTTCTGCAGGTCCAGCAGCTCCGCCGTGGTCATCTCGCGGGGATCCTTGGTCAGCAGCCTCTCCGCCTTCTCAGCCAGACGGGTCTGCGTCTCGGCGCGACCCTGGAGCTCGCCCAGCGGGGGACTCAGCAGCATAACCCTATGGAACAGCCCGCGCGAGCCCGCCGCAACCATCATGCACACGATCGAGTCCGCCCCGGCCGACTGCCCAGCCAGCGTGACGTTGCGCGGATCCCCGCCCACGGCCGCGATGTTATCCCGCACCCACCGCAGCGCGGCGATCTGATCCAACAAGCCGAGGTTCGCCGGCGCGACTCCGTCGATCGCGAGATACCCAAACACGCCCAGACGATAAGTCACATTGACGCAGACAACGCCCCGCGCGGCCAGCGCCTCAGGCCGGTAGCAGTCCAGGTCGCCGCCGCCGGAGATGTACGCGCCGCCGTGCAGCCAGATCAGCACGGGGGCGGTGCGCGCGCTGGCTGGCGCGGTGACGGAGAGCCGGAGGCAGGCCTCGTCCATTGCGTGGCCCGTGGTGAGGGGGCCCATCACCGACTCGAGACGCGAGGGGAGCTGCGGACAGAGCGGCGCCCGCGCTGTGCAATCGATTGCCGTTGTCCATTTGGGGGTGGGCTGTGGCGGCTGGAAGCGCGCTGCGGTTGCGTAGGGGATTCCGCGCGCGTGGATGAGGTTGTCGTCTGTTAGGGCTGCTGTGACTGGGCCGCAGGGTAGGCTGAGGTCGGTTGTGTTGGGCATTGCGGGCGTGGAAGGTGACAGACAGCTGTTGGAGATGGTTGATGGAGAATTACATGCGAAGCATATGTGTAGGTCACATGTGCAACCCCTCACCGGATCATATACGTCGATGTACAGTGTCTTAAGAACTCGGCGTCTTGCTTAGTCGCCGACTAGCTCAGTGCAGGGGTTGACTTTGCATACGGACGATTGGTGCAGATACAGACGCTCAACTATGAGTATGTACTGGGGAGGGTTCTATGGGTTGTACGTAACTCGTCGCGATATACTCCATTAACAATTAAATACATAGCAGTCAACTATACACCATTCCCCTAAGACTTGATAAAGTCGATCAGATCCTTGTTGAAGTCATCCACGCTGATATTATGGATGGCATGCGAGCCGCCCTTGTACACCTTGAGCTTGCCCTGGGGCAGGAGCTTAGCGGACTTCTCGCCGGCAGCCTTGATAGGCACGACCTGGTCGTCGTCGCCATGCACAACCAGCACAGGGATATCGATCTTCTTGAGGTCCTCAGTGAAATCCGTCTCGGAGAAGTCCTTGATGCAGTCGTAGGTCGTCTTGAACGAAGAGGTCATGCCCTGCTGCCACCAATGGCGGATCTGGCCCTCGCTCTTCTTAGCGCCGGGGCGGTTGAACCCAAAGAAGGGTCCGCTGGGCACATCCAGGAAGAACTGGGCGCGGTCGGCGTGCATGGCGGCCCGGAACGAGTCAAACACCGACTTATCCGTGCCCTCGGGGTTGTTGGGCGTCTTGACCATCAGCGGCGGGACGGCGCCGAGCAGGACGGCCTTCTTGACACGGCTAGTGCCGTATGTGCCGAGGAAGTGGGTGACCTCGCCGCCGCCGTGCGAGTGGCCGACCATGGTGGCGCCGCGAATGTCGAGGTGCTCGAACAGCTGGTGCAGGTCGTTGGCGAAGGTGTCGATGTTGCCGCCCTCCCAGGTCTGCGTGGAGCGGCCGTGGCCGCGCCGGTCGTGCGCAATCACCCGGTACCCGTGGTCCGCCAGGAAGACCATCTGGTTCTCCCAGTTGTCGCTGCTCAGCGGCCAGCCGTGCGAGAAGGTCACGATCTCGCCCTTCGGGTTGCCCCAGTCCTTGTAGAAGAGCTCCGCGCCGTCTTTGAGCTTGAGATAGGGCATGATGAATTTCAATAGCAATGTATCGGTTCAATTGGTCTGGGTTGTTCAGCGGTACTTTGGTTGGACCAGGCAGGACCAGGTATTTAACTGTTGTGCTGATGGAGTGCGTCATGATACCAAGGTACACTTCGTTGCTGCCGTTCGCAGTGACGGATCCACATACCCTTAGAAGGCGTCATCAACTCCGCTGGACCATCTTGTTGGAGAGAGGAGCACTCAGACTATTCAGGTGGTCGTTCGTCGTTCTGTGTAGTTCGTTCCGTAGAATGTTGCGGGCCGGGGTCTCCGGCTGCAACGCTATCGATATGCACGTCATAGGCGTTCCCGATATTAATCGAGCGCGCGAGGAGAAAGATTCCGCAGTAATAATAAGCCTCTCGTGCTTCAAGATCTGACAATGATGACAGCTACATCACTATTATACGACTTTAATGCATATAGATGGATGGTGCCTCAGGCATCTGCGATCCTTCCTAGACAGAGGACTGGACAAAGTGCAGTAGGACCTATTGATCCAATGAAGTACTCGATGCGACAGTGCTAGATAATGCTAGGAACAATTGCTGTCCCGGCCAACCGCCCCTCGAGCACAACCGTCAACCCAGCACGTCCCAATGTATCGAAGACTCGTGGGGCCAGTGCATACAAAGAGCGAGTCGGTGATATGATGCGCATCCGTGGCAAACCCGTCGCTGGTGAGGGATTGGATGATAGCGCTGTGGTATTTTTCTGCGAGCTTCTCAGTGACGCTTCATGGTGGAGGAGTCCGGACACACCGTCCAGGTTCAGCAGCTCCTTCCCACAGTACCGTAACGATCGAGTGCAGTCGCAGGCTGCAGCCGTCGTGGTAACGACTCCAGCCAGGGCAAGATAGTGGGCTTTCATCGTGGAGTAACCGCGTCTGCACGAGAAATGTTCTGGATGCTGTTTCGGAGCGAGGGCCTATATCACACTTCGGCCCTTTTCTGCTTGTCGTACACGAAAATCGCCCGGTCACAAGGTGTGCCACCGACAAGATCTTATTGTACCGGCTATATCAGCAGGAAGAGGTATCCCGTTAAACAAGTCGTAGTTACTCTGTCGCGCTAAACAGATTATTAGCTAGACGCTCGATCCATCTAAGAGACGTGTGTGGCCCAATATCACTCTTCAAACGACGTCTTTTGAGCGGCCGGGGCTGTACGGGCAAGTCCGCAGCCACTCCTTCCGTTCCAGCCGCCGGAGGGTCCTCATCCAAATCGATAGGTGCGGCGGTAGGGGTCGGCATTGACGCTGTCCCATCACTAGGGGGCTTGGCCGCCGTCTCCGACAAAGTCCGGAGGTCGCTACGACACCGGCGCGCGAATTCCTTCATCCTCCCATTCGTTCGCACGTCCTGGTACCGTTTCAGCAGCTCGAGGACCCCTGTCCAGGCGACCTCGTCCTGCCCGCGGCGGCGAGCGGAGGGACACAGACGCGAGGCGAGGAGTACAAGCCCGCACGCGTAGAGATAATCGACGTTCTCCCAGGACGGTGGGATCGGACTGCGGTGGCCGTCGTGTGGGCCACCATCAAGCATGCCTTCCTCGTTTGCCTTGAGGATGCCAACCAACTCCGAGGCCGTGGCAATGCACTTGACGATTGCGTCGCGCGCTAGACCCCATGCCACGGGGCTATCGGGGGCATCGAGCTTCTCGGGAGTGACCTGGGGGCGATGTCTGCACCGGTAGTTGCAATTTGTGCACAGGGCCACTCCGAGGATCATCAATGGACGGAAGAGGCGAAGGCGAAGATACAGATACCGGACACGCAGGATGTTTCGTTGGCGACGAACAAGCGGGTCCTCCCATAGGTCGCCTGTCGTCGTGGCGTGAAGGAATGAAGGCAGGGACATATTCCAGTCGTGCAGCTGACCGTCTACCTTGAGGAGAGCTTGGTACTCGAGGGCCAGGAGCTTCTTCACGGCGCAGGTTTCGGCCTGCAGTCGCAGTTCGCTTTCCCACGCCATGATATCCTTGACATGGCTGTACAGGCGGGCGCAGGCAGTGTGAAACTCTACTAATGATGGACGCTCCCCACTGAGTGCGGGCTCGCCTCCCGAGATCACATCTAGATAGTCCGCGTCCGAATGGGTGGGCAACGGGATGCTGAGAGGGTCGGATGTCTGCGGCGAAAGGCCGATTTGTAGCGCCAGCATTCGCTCCATGATCATCGCACTATGCCAAAGTCGTCGAGCGAGCTCTGGGCACCGTCGTCGCTGGTCCTGCGCGTCTGTCCCACGCTGCAAATCCAGGAGTTGTAGGGTTCGGATGGCGTGACCCAGCGAAATCCAGGCCAGCTTGGGTTTCCGAATCGCGTGGAAATATTGGCTTTGTAAGATGTAGGCTTGCACACGATCCAAGGCATACCCGCTGTACTCCATATCTCTGGTCAACTGGTAGCCGCGGTTGAACAGGCTCTCCGCCGACGCGTCATCGAAATCCTTCGCATTCAAACCAGACAGGCTAAAGATCGTGTTCAGGATCCCTTGAACCGATTTCGAGGCGGTAGTCAGGCCCCGCCTGGTCGCAGCTTTGTACGTTGATTTGAACTCCTCCAAGTCGAATATCGGCAAATTGACATACTCCCGTGCAAGGTACGTGTGCACGAGCCGGTCCATCATCTTCTGGGACAGCTCGGGAGGCGCTTCTTGGCCATTGCCATCGTGAGATGGAGGCTGGACGGCCCCATTTGTGGACAGCACGTTGTGCGGCAAGGACAAGCCGTTTTCTCCCTTTTCCTCGCCCTTGACTCCATTCAACTGCCCGTATATGGCCTTTTGCAATCTGTTCCAGAGGGAGACTTTGCTTCCTGAGAACCCGGCTCCCTGTGGTACAACGGCGGTATGATAGCTGTCTGAGGAAACAGCAGGCTCACTCGAGTCGGACGAACTTGACGAACTTTCGTATGGCTCCTGCGGCTCAGTGCCATTGACGCGTGTTGTCGAGTCCGGCTGCACGGGGCTGACGCGATCAAGCACCACAACCGGCGTTGATGTCTCCGGGGATCTCGGGCGCTTGCGAGGCCTGCCGAAGATTAGACACTGACAAGAGAGCACGCCACGGCGCGTGCCCAACAAAACAGCGGGACGTACATGATGGGTATATCTTCCGTGTCCCAATAACATTGGTCCTCTGCCCCCCTACCCCGGCACGTGCCACAGACTGTCGCGCATGCCATTAGCACGCGCTTCGTTCTCTCGCTAAGCAGTAAAAGGGAAATGACAGGGGCCTACCGGGTTTGATGCGATCGCATCGCCGGTGTCTGATGCGGCATGTGGCGCACGCAGGCACTTGACTCTCCGGCCGAGCAGTGATCTGACTCTCGCGCCGGGCGCTGGTGGTATCCGGCCGCCGGAGAACAGACATGTCCGGGTATGAACAATCCTCTCCCTGCCCCCTGGACTCACACGGACCGCAGACTGCGCAAATCGAAGGCTGGTCAGTCCTCGTGGTCTCGCGGGGATAACAAGCATTGTGGAATGTAGCCTACCTGGCTTCACGCGGTCACAGCCTCGCTTCTTCAGACGGCAGGTGGAGCACGCTGCGCCCTGTTTAGATTGTTCTATGGTCGGGGTATGGAGGGAGGGAATCATGCTACAGATATCAGTTATGGCACTCGTTTTGACGGGAGGGCGATTGCGGACATGTGTGATGGGTGCGCGCGCGTCGTAGGCGCGCAGTCGTGTTCTTGGGTCACGTCAACATTGATGGCCCTGACCAAGCGAATGGTTCGGGAAGGCGCAGTAATATTGAATGTGTGTCAAACGAACCCTGAGGAAAGACAGTCTGTTTGTTCTGCCTTGTTCGCGTCGACGGGGTGATAGGCGGCGGATCCCTTGTCCGGTATTGACGAGCGGACACGTTGGAATCGATGTTTACGGGCGACGGCCGATTGATGAAACTCTGGAGGAGTAGGATGGAGGATGAATCAAGAAAATAAGTGAACGAGAGACATGGGTGAGTGCAAACAAGCGAGAACAAGAGATGGAGAGGGTCGTGAAGGGACGCGATAGCGGATTATGTGATGGATCTACTCTGGGGACGAGATGATGATATCGATACACTATTCCCTATCGGGTAAGGCGCGCCAGGCCAGGACGTTTGCCGCCGCTGGCCAATCAGCGTCGTCCTTTCTGTCCTTACGCAGGTCTGCAGTCCCCAGGAATCTCGCATGCACATCCTGCAGCAGGTGCATCATTCATTAAGTACTAACTAGTAGGTAATATGCAGGCACAGAGCCCAATTATCGTAAGACATCAAGCATGGGGGTTCCAAACCCCACCGGAGAACATATACACGGTCCAGTATGGACAGAAGGATCACAGCCAGCCCGTCGACAGTGACGGGGGAAATATGCAACAAGAACACAGAATAACTCTCAGACCAACAGAAAGGGCTCGGGCCTTAAAACCACATGACTCCAACCACCAGGCTGATCACAATAGCCATACAGCTCCCGCGCATGTGCTCTGGGCGTTGATCAAGCCCTGTCGAGTGTTCTGCGGCGGATGTGGTCTGGTTTGGTGTCTGATTGGGCATTGCATGTGCAACAGGGCGGAATGTAGGCGAACAGGCAGGATTGACAGCTTGGTTGTCATCCAGCACGGTTCGTTTCGGTACCAACTGTTGTCCGGAGTGTGCCGCAGAATCATCCAGCGATGACTGAGGCTCAGCATCTCGCTGGAGAAATGATAACGAACGACGTATCTTCAGAGGGACTAGGCGAGCGATGTTCCCAAAATAGTCGCTCCCAGTCTGGCAGACCAGCTGCCATGAATCGCGGTAGAGGGAGAAAACTCGAGGGAGAGACGCGTTCGGTGCCGCAGCCGGAGAGATGTCCAGTGCCAATGGCTCTGGTACGGCGGTTTCCTTCCCAGTTGCCGCAAAGGCAGCAGACGCATTACGCAGAGTCGACATCGGACGGGCCGGAACCGCCTCGGAAGACGCATCGCGAGTCGCGAGATCGTCCAGCCGTTTTGTCAGGAAGGTTTTGAACGCGCGCATCCCACGTGAAAATGACGACGACTCAGTGGGATACGAATTGGCTTCGGGGTCAAAGGTGGGAGCCGCTTCGAGCGAACTCCGGAAAGGCGTGTCCAGCACAGCACTCCGGGGGCGGGAGAGAGGGTTCAAGGGACAGGACCCATCGATCAGGGCCCACGGTTTACACGGGGCCCCGGGGGACCGTAACCTCGATCGAATATCGGTTGGGCCATCTTTGACACGGGGAAGATCTGCGAGTAGACATGATGTCAGGTTTGAGATTCCAACGTCCGGGGTGCAGCTCCGACAGGGGGAGGGGCGCGACGCGGGTCCGGGTAAAAAAAAAATTGTAAAAAAAAAAGAGAAGGGAAGTACATACGTCGCACCTCATGGCGAGGATATCCAATGTACCGCAACTGCAAACTATAGAGATCCCACTCCTTCGCGAGAGACGGCACCAGACTGAGCAGGAGAAAAACAAGGAGAGCGAGAAACGGGATTGCGCCAGGTTTTTGGAGCCCCGACCGCATTATCCACGCGCATCGACCTCTGGGGCAGGTCGGAGATGGCGACGGGACACGAGAATCGAACAAGAGGACACAGCTAATAACTCGGGAGGAGTTCCAAAGCAGACCCCTTCATTTCTCACCGTGTTGACTTGTTGATTGAGGGAGGCGAGCAGGAGGTGCGGGTCGTCCTTAGTGTAACGCTCGAGTAGCGCAAAAATTAGGATCTCTCGGTTTCTTCGGTGATCGTCGCGGGCGGTCAACCCCGACTCAACAACAGAGTCCAAAAGTCAGCGAGAGAGGAGAGAGGGAAGAGAAAACCGATCGTGAGGAGGGAATCAGCCTAAGATGAGGAGGAGGAAAAGGGAAGATCCTGCAAGGCCGAGTCGGAAAAGCAGGGAAGGGATCGTCGTGAACATGACGTAAAGGATGGTTGCATCCATCCATTGCTGAGACAGGGTAGTATACAGCGACTACACATCTTCTGAACAGTCTTATAGTAATATAATCTATGCCATACACCCCTAACAATCCATAAGTCGTTGAAGACAAAATTACAACCGGAGATCCTGTCCCACTGCCCGTCTTCAGTCTCGAGTCCGGCGTTGGGCATCTCGAGGGTATATTGTTGAAAACCTCATGAGCACACCGCCCGAGACCAGAGATCAATATGAAATCAATTCTATGTACAAATCGGGGTGGGAGCAAAATCACATCAACACGCCATGCAAGTCTGGTCACACATTTCTAAGGTTATGCGGAGGACGGAACATATAGAACCGTTTATCCAAGTGGAAAGACTTATGCTTCCTGCGCCCATCGTCGCTCCCGCAGAGGCATTTCCTCTCCTGCTTTGGCGCGACTGCCGTCTTGCTCGCGGCGCCAGGCGTAGTACTCGCTCAGACGCAGGTCGGCGTAGGATGCGTAGTCAAAATCGATTTGCGAGATCTGGGCTTGGATGAGAGCCCAGACACCCCTGCCCGAGTTAGTCTACCGTGGTTCGGGACATCACACGATATAACAAGCATAACCTACCAGTACAGTCCGGGAATCCCCCGGAATCGATCAACATCGTCAAAGAGTTGGTCTACGATCGTCTGCTGCGACGACTCCGGAATGCCCTTGAACTGCGTGTAGCTCTTCACGTATTCCGTCAAGAACTGCCGCCGCACCGCGCGCGTGGGCATCATGTTAAAGTCACAGTCGTAACCGGCCCATTCGGCAAAGTGGTTGGCAATGTCGAAGGCAGCCGGAGAGGGCGTCGCGTACTCGTAGTCGATGAACTGCACGTTTGCCGTCGACTCCTCTTCCGATGAGGCCTTCGCATCCTCGGACGATGGGAGTGTAATGACGTTGGCACAGAGAAGGTCGCAGTGGGCAAACACCAACTAACAGGGTTAATACGACTCCGTCAGGACGGGTGATGCAGGAGAAACAATTGATCTACGTACCCCATTCTCGCCCAGGCCCGTTCCATCGTCCAGCTCGCCCACGACCCGTTCCAGTTCCTTCTGCAGCTGCAGACGCCGACTCCGCTGCTCCTCCGTGGCAGAAGGGAGCGCCAGAACCCACTTCTGGAGAACGGTCCACATGTTGGGACTGGGCTGTCTTGGCTGGATCGGGGAGAACTCAGCCTCATGCTTGGGCGGTTGTCCGTTGGAAGTGGCATCTACAGGCTGCATCGCGGAGTCCGTCGTGGACACGGGGGCTTTCGCGGCGTTGTGGATGGGCAGGACGGCATGCCACTGGCCCAACCTCCGAGCCACCCCGCGCCAGGTCGGGTTCTTCACCAAGTCCTGGTTGGTCGCGGGCCGGCCCCGGATGAAGCGGTAGAGCAGACCGTTCTGGAAACGAGCAAGCAAGGCAGGGGCTAATCCATGGCGGGCCAGAAGAGCGTGGGAGCGCATTTCTCCTATCGAATGAGGTCTACTCAGCAAATGTCGCACTGGGCAAGGAGAGGAGGATGGGGAACGCGTCCCGAGTGTTGCATACTTTCACGGTCTATGAGAATCTCTGTGTGGTTACCGTACGCTCTCATCAGTACTGCTTCGTTGTCTATTTGCTCGTCCGTCAAGCCGGGCTTGCGGTTAATGATCTTGAGCAGCTACAGCACGTTAGTACGTCCGTCAGGGCTGACCCAGTCCGGAAGGGGTCCGCGGAGGTGAGAGTCGGGTCAGAACACACAGTATTAGTGATGCCGTCCGTGAAGCGCACGAACTCGATATTGTTGCCGGGACCCTCCCAGTGCGGGTTCAACGTGAGGACCAGCCTCAACGCCGAGGCCTGAGAATCCGCATGATTATATGACTGAGCGATGTAGCGGAGGGAGGTGAGGGGACAGGCGTCTGGTTGTAATTCTCCCATTGTATGTCTTTCGTCTAGGGTCGCGAAAAGGAGGGTGTAAGGGAAATGGAGGTGCCCTGGACTGCTACCGAACTGTTAGCAGAGTTTGATGAGAAAAGGGAGAAACATGTCTGGTAGAACCACTAGACCAACTCGGAAAAAGGGGTCATACAATGGATAGAGGTTTCAATAGCGTTTGTGGCGCTGGATATTTTTCTCCAGACCCAAGGAAAAGCGCACGCAACACGATTAAATGGACGAAAAGTCGGATGAAACGAGTAAAGATTGGGATACAATTAAGGATTAGAATGAGGACAAGTCGACAACATCAGTAGAGACCGAAGAAGCGGGGAGAGCAAGGGGAAGAGAAGAAGAGGGGAGGACGATGCAGCAGGAGAATGCATCCAACGCATCCATGGAGGTGGTCTCGTGCCTGAAAGCCACTGATTGGGTGTTGCGGTATTCTGGTAACCTCCTCCTGGTTAGTCAGCCACCGCCATGACGACATCCAGGTCAGCACTCAATGTGCAACCGTAATACTTAGTGGGGTGACTGGAGTATATCCTGTACAAAATCGGGATATGCAGCAGCCGGATACTAGGTAATATGACTTGCATCAGGCAATCTACGTGAGAAGGAGTGTCTACCATGCATGTGGACTGGCGGTATGGGAGATGGTCCTGTGCTGTAATTTACTGTAATCATGGTACAGAGATACCGATCATACCCGAATAGGTAAGTGGCGCTGGCCTTCACTGCACTAACCCGGTTGGGCACCTCCTCTCAACGATTGACATGTGATTCTCAACCATGTGACCTGATTCTGCTGACCGGGCGAGCCCTAGCCCTAGCACTACTGCTTCGGGTAACAACACTAGTCCCAGACGGGGCTAGCTCAACCTCTCCCGCGGCCTACAAATAGCCCCGATTCTCACGCCTCTCTTCCTCTTCTTTTCTTTCTTTCTTCATCATCAGTAGCGGTTTACATTGACCATATGTAAATCTTACCGGGGCTCCATACACAGTATGGCTCGCTGAGGGTTATTCGTGTGGGATTTTTTCTCTGTGGGTTTCCTTCCGTTCCCAGCTTCGGAGAGCAATTCGCTTTGCGGTCGCGTTTTCCTTTTTCCCTCACTGTATATGGCTGGGCTAGGGCTTCTTCTCGCAAGAGAAGAGCTCCAGGCGTCATAGCTGTGGAGGAGGCGCGATATTCCTTTTCTACCAAATGTTTTGTGCCTCGTGCATTGATGTGTGCGCGGATGGCTAGACATGGTTTCAAAGATTTTACAAGATTTGGTAGTTTCAAACAATATCAATGCAGTTATTTTCATATCCATTATCGTGTACTCCGTATGCATCCATCGTCCATCGTCACATCGTTCATTCCGTTCACACTATGTTTGCCCGTCCAATCGCTGTCCAGTACGCTGTGTATGATCACACCCGTCCAGCTTTCCCGACCTGAATCCGCTCTCCGCTCCATTTATCCTCCTTCCGCAGCACCGGCCAGCTGGACCCGTCAGCCTTGACCAGCGTCAGCTCCAGCTTGGTGCCCAGCACCCGGAACTGCGACTGTTCGGGGTCAATTGGCGCAAACAGCTCGTACGTGTTGGTGTATCTCTTGTTGTCCGTGGTGGGCAGATCCAAGTCAATGGAGTTGGCCGCAAACTTGACGGTGGCCTTGGTCTTGTCAATCTTCTTCAAGTACAGCGAGACGTTGACCGAGTGCGGCGTCTGGTAGAAATCATTCCTGTAGCCACCACCGAGTCAGTAGCTGTTTCGCAGAAGCGATGGCAGCGATCGTCCCGGCGACTCACCGAACAGATTCCACCTTCTCCTCGCCCGGCGGCTTCCCCTTCCCAACGAAGAGATGCTTCTTCTTCTCCTTGCAGCCCTGGATCTTCAGGAACTCGTCAAACTCCAGCACCCGCTTCTTGCAGCAGGACCATCCTTTGCTCCCCTCGTGGAAGATGGGCTGGCCCGGGTGATGCACGCAGGTCTCGTCCTCGCGCGACCCCGCCGGGTTGTAGCTGGCATTGCAGCCCTTGCGACGACAGGTGGCGTTGGCCGGGATGTCCAGCGAGGGATCGTCGGACTCTGATTCCTCGGGGGCGGGCGTGGCCGCATTGGATGGCGGGGGGATGGCTGGTGAGGCAGCCGGACGGGGGGGAGCGGCAGCGGTTGTGGCGGTCGGAGCGACAGGTTGAGGGGCGGCAATGTCCAGTTCTGGCGCTGGTTTTTTGGTGTCTGCGAGGTCGGCGGGCGTGTCATCGACGGTCGAATGCTTTCCGGTGGTGCAGGGCGGGATGGCGAGGAATTCGTCAAAGGTCAGAACG
The DNA here is from genome assembly GCA_019721355.1 of Aspergillus sp. MEXU 27854. NCBI lineage: Eukaryota > Fungi > Ascomycota > Eurotiomycetes > Eurotiales > Aspergillaceae > Aspergillus > Aspergillus sp. MEXU 27854. The sequence goes on from JAGMTT010000003.1 coordinate 2,698,460, forward strand.
CGGGGTTTGCAGCATTTCCAACCTACGGTCAGAAATAAGAGTCAGTCATGAGGATCGGTCTGACAATCGCAAGATCTACCTGGTTTGGTCACGGTAGACCGCAAGGTCCTTGAGACTTACCCTTTTGGCCCTCGTGGAAGACCGGCGGGCCTGGATGGTAGACGCAGGCCTCGTCCGGGTCGGAGAACTCCTTGCCGCACCCTTTGTGGACGCACTTGGAGGGCATGCTGGGGGTGATCTGGAGGAATGGAGCTGTAGAAGGGAAGGTGCGAGAAGGGAGACAAGAGAAGAGAATGGGAGAGAACGGAGAGAGAGAGAGAGTAGGATGTAGCAGATGGAGGAGGGCAGTGGGCGGCCCAAACAGGCTTAGCCTGGGGAAGCTCGAAGGTTCCATCATTCTTCTTTCGTCTTCCTCTCCTCTTCTCTTCCACCTCCGTAGTTATTCTCACTCATACCATAAGGAGTACACAATCATCTATCGAAATGCTACCTACTGCTATTCGCCTCTCCCAAACAGCCCGGGTGACGCTCTTCACCCGCGCGGGCTGCGGTCTCTGCGACACCGCCAAACACAACGTCCTCCAGCTGCACAAGCGCCGCCCGTTCGAGTACTCGGAGCTGGACATTATGCATCCCAGCCATCAATCCTGGAAAGACGTGTACGAATTCGATGTTCCCGTGCTGCATGTCCACTCCGCCAAATATGCAACGCTTTCAGATCCCAAGAAACTATTCCATCGGTTCTCGGAGCAGGAGGTCGAGAAGCTGGTGGATGAGGTAGAGAAGGCGCAATAGTCAACACGACCTAAATATATTCTGCACGGGCCTACAAGGGAACTTCTACATTACATACGATACGATAAATGAGCACCGGACTAGTACGTGGGAATAGCGGCTGCCGTCTTCTCGCCGCGCGCCGTCTCCAAGGCCTCCGCCAGAAAGGTGGGCAGGGCGACGGTATCAGACGCCACCGAAATCTATGGACATAATCAGCCACGCGCCACTCCAAGAAGATATGTCACATACCATGTGGAACCCCTGGTCGGCGTACTGCCGCGCCGCCGCGCCCCCCGTACAGTAGATTCCCACGCGCTTGCCGTGGTCGACGGCCGCGCGGCGGATGCGTGCGATGGCGGCGGTGAGGTCGTCGTGAAAAGCGCCCGTGACGGGCCGACCGATGTTGTTGCCGAGGTCATAGGGGCCGATGAAGAGGGCGTCGATGCCGGGGACTCGCGCAATATCCTCGACCTGGGACAATCAGACAAGAAGGAAAGAGGAGTGCCGAGTACGGTACATTGTCAAGGGCTTCGTGGGTCTCAATCTGGGCAATGGTCACTAGGGCATCATTCGCCTGTTGGAGGTAGTCGGATGAGGACACATTGCCGGTAGGGCCCATGGCAAAGGGGCTGCCGAACCCTCTGCGGCCGACGGGAGGGAACTTGGCTGCTTGGACCAGACTGCGTGCATCGTCTGCTGTATATAGAAGGGGGACGATGATCCCGTGGGCGCCTGCGTCCAGTGCTCCTGTAATCGTTAGAAGAGAGATTCGTTCACATATAGACATTCAATCATTCGACATACGCTTGACCATCCACGACTCGTTCGCAGCCACCCGAACGATCGGACTCACCCCGGTGGCTGCAATGGCGGCGACCGCTTCGTGCATTTGTGCATCTGGAGATCAGCGTGCGTCTGAAATGAGGTACTGTTGTCCCGTACCAGCGATGTTGCCATGCTCCGTGTCCACGCAGATCCAATCGTAGCCGGTGCGCGCCATGAAGCGGGCGTGGTTGGCCCCGGGGAGCATCTGCCAGGCGCCAAAGGAGAGGCCGCGGGGGGTGCGGAGGGCCTTGAGCAAACGGTTTGCCGATTGCATATTGGAAGTGAGGGTGTACAGAGTTGTGCGAATAGAATATGGGGTATGTGGGTGGTGGAATGAGATGCGGTTAGCGTGGCGCTAATATATATTCCTGCTACCAGACACTACTTCATACGCTCCAACGTACGCTACAATGATAATATTGCAATCAGACATACATTCGGTAAGAATCGCTCATGCATCATAAAGACAGACAAACAGACAGACATGACATGGTATATGAAGACATTAATCTATGACCAATCCAATCCAGCCAAAGACACCCAACAAGGTTTACAGCCGATGCTGCACCGACAAGGCCTCACTCTCAAACGACTGTGCCTCCGGCTGCGCCGCAGGCACCGAAGCAGACGTGTTCAGCCCCAGCGCAGCGACCAACTTCTTCCACGACTCGTACCCCCGCGCCGCATGGCGCTGGGGCGTCGCAGGATCGGGGTCAGCGAGGGTGCGCGAGAACAGCTCAAGGGAGACCCAGCCCTCGAAGCCGGTATCAAAGAACGCCTTGGCAGTCTCGAGCACAGGAAGGTACCCGCCGCGGTCCTCCTCGAACGCAAACAGCCGGGCGTTGCGCGACCAGCTCATGCGCGGTGGCTGGCCGGGCACATGGAAGGGGTGGGTCTCGTCCAGCGGGGCAGCGAGACGCTCGGCGTCGACGACCTGCACGTAGAAGACCTTGGCCGGGTCGACGCGCGCTCGGAGATCAGCGAGTGAGGCGCGCAGAGCCGCCTCCGCGTTGGGAGTCTTCCCGGATGGGGCGGCGGGGTCAGCGTAGACGCGGCCAGCGAGGTTGAAGGTGTCGAGGCAGAGGCCGAAGTTGGGGCGGTCGACCTGGCAGACGATGTCCCAGGAGGCGTCCCAGGTGTCGACGTGGTTGCCCCAGCAGAGGGCCTCGTAGACGAAGCGGATGGGCGGGGAGCAGCGAAGGCCTTGGTCAGCGACGCGCTGCAGGTCGGCGACGATGAGGGCACGGTCGCTGGTGGTGCGCGGCGCGCCGGTGACGGGGTCCGCGGCGAGGAAGTTGGAGGGGATCTGGATGAGGTCGGTGTGGAGGATGCGGGCGAGCTCGAACCACTGCGGCAGCTTGTGCGTGACGAGGAGCTCGTGCTGGGCCCGGTCGAGCAGGCCCTCGTAGAAGCCGAACGGCTGCAGGCAGATGATGGTCAACCCGAGCGAGACGCACAGCTGGTGGACGTGGTGGGCGGCGGCGCGGTGGTCGCCGTCATAGAGCGTCTGGGCCAGATGATCCAGGTCGTCGAAGAAGAGCTCGATGCCTTCGTAGCCGTGCAGAGCGGCCTGGTGCAGCTTGCTGGGGAGGTCGTGGATGCCTGGCCGACCCAGCGACATGGAGGCGATGCCCAGACGGTTTGGCATGGTGTAGAGATAGAAGATGAGGATAGAGAGAGGATAGAGGATAGATAATAGAGGACAGAGGAGAGAAGGATAGAAGAGGAAGATGTAATATACAGACAATCAAGATCAAACAGCGTTGGATGTGATATGTAAGATGTATGTCTGGTGGCGTGACAAACAGGAGACGGTGGGCGTTGGCTATTGGAAGGAAGTATTATATCTAGCACTAGTGAATCTAATCCTACACCTCCATATTAATATTAAACTACGCATGAGTGAATAATGGAATGGGAATGCGCTCAACCTGACGATGTTGGAGAACCGTTAGGGCTATACGCTTTGTACGTCTTGCGGCTAAGCGCTTTGCCCGGATCGTTTACCCGCCCCGTCCGGAGTATACTAGTATTAGGATTTTTGTCATCAACACTGAGCATTTATGTCCTTATACACGGAAAAGCATTCTCGGCAATTCCTGTTCCTGAATTTATCCCGTCTGACTGTCTTATACTCGTCATCCACCATCTCTGGCTTCAACTTCGTCCAACCTACGCCTACACCAACGCAATATGCCCCTCCGAGTCATCGTCGTCGGCGCCGGCCTCATCGGCCCTCGCCATGCGCAGTCTGTGATAGCGAACCCCGACACCGAGCTGGTCGCGCTCATCGACCCATTCCCGGCCGCGGCGGCGACGGCCCAGCAGCTCAACACGAGCTACTACCCGACGGTCGAGGCAATGCTGCAGGCCATCCCGACGCCCGACGCCGCCATCGTCTGCACGCCGAACCACACGCACGCACCGGTCAGCGAGGAGTTACTGCGGGCCGGCGTGCACGTGCTGGTCGAGAAACCCATCAGCGACAGCCTGGAGAGCGGACGACGACTGCTGGCTTTGGCAGCGCACCAGCAGGCGACGCACCCAAACCACCCAACCCTACTAGTCGGCCACCACCGCCGCTTCAACCCGTACCTCCTCAAGACAAAGGAGATCATCGACACCGGCCGACTGGGCCGCATCATCGCGCTCAACGGCCTGTGGACGCTGCACAAGCCAGACGCCTACTTTGCCCCGCCGGGCGACTGGCGGCGCGCGCGGGAATCCGGCGGCGTCCTCGCCATCAACCTCGTCCACGACATCGACCTGCTGCACTACCTGTTCGGGCCGATCGTGCGCATCCACGCCGAGCGCACGGCGCCGCAGCGGCCCTCGCCGCCGCACGCCGCCGAGGAGGGCGCCGCCCTGACCCTGCGCTTTGCCTCGGGCGTGGTGGGCACGTTCCTCGTGTGCGATGCGACGCCGTCCCCGCACAGCTTCGAGGCCGGCACCGGCGAGAACCCCATGATTCCGGCTGTGGGTGCGGCGGGCGACTTTTACCGGATTTTTGGGTCCGAGGCGTCGCTGAGCGTGCCGGATATGACCCGCTGGAGCTACGACGGGCGCCCCGAGAAGAGCTGGACGCAGCCGCTGGCTGTTGAGACGTTTGAGGTTGTCGACGCCACCCCGTTCGACCTGCAGCTGGCGCATTTTGTCGACGTCGTGCGTGGCCGCGCGGAGCCGCGGTGTTCCGGCGAGGACGGGCTGCGTGCGCTGGTGGTGGTCCAGGCGGCGCGCAAGGCGCTGGAGACGGGCAAGACGGTGGATCTGGATGCGGATTTGGCGAGTCTCTAGGTATGAAGAAGATATAAAGATTGATCTGACAGGATACCAAGACAGATAGAATATACGTGGAATACTAATCAGAGATCGATACAAACAAACAAGAAAATCACCCCGCCACCTGGTTCCGCCCGTTACACCCCCTTCGGCGTGTCACTCTGCTCAATCTGCTGCGCATCGCTCTTGGTGAAGCCCGACTCCTCAATATCGTTGCGGAAGCGCTCCTCGTCCTCGCGCAGCTGGGCCAGCACCTTGGCGTGGGCGCGCCAGATGGGCTTGTGCTCGAACAGGCCGTCCATGCTCTCGAGCGGGATGCCCTTGGTCTCGGGGACGAGGAAGAAGACAAACACGATGGACAGGATCATCAGCGACGCGAAGAAAAAGTACACGCCGTAGTCCATCTTGGCGAACATCTGCGGCGTGAAGCGCGAGATGAGAAAGTTCCACAGCCAGTTGGAGCCGGCGGCGCAGGCTTGCGCGAGGGAGCGGACGTTGGGATCGAACATTTCCTATCACCACTGTCAGTTCTGCAAAACGAGATGCACGGGGGTGAGGGAAGGGTGAAAAAAAAAAAAAAAAAAGACATACAGAGTTCATGACCCACGGGGTCCCGTTCCACGACGGGGTGTAAAACACCGTCCAGAGGTAGAAGAAGAACATGGCGGCGATGCCGCCGCCGTCAAGGGGCGCGTCCGGGTCGCGCTCGGTGGGCTTGGCCAGCTTGATATACGCACCGACAATCCACAGACAGACGGAGCCGCCGGCGGCGCCGATGATGAGCAGCAGACGGCGGCCGAGGTGGTCGATCAACCAGAGCAGCCAGACGAAGGTGACGACGGTCTTGACGACGCCGAAGATGCCGGTGGTCAGGAGCGAGGTGTTGGCGCCGCGCAGGCCGATGCTCTTGAACACCGTCGGCGAGTAGTAGTTGATGGCGTTGATGCCGGAGCCGTTCTGCCACAGGAACAGCATGCTGCCGATGAACAGCCGGTACAGGATGCGCTTGTTGGACCAGACGGCCAGGAAGGGCTTGGTGAAGCCGAGGCCGATGGTGGCGCGCTGCTGCTCGAGCGACTGGTCGATGGCGCCAATCTCCTCGATCATGTAAATGTGGTCGACGGGCAGCTGGCGGATCCAGCAGAGGTTGTCGATGGCCTGCTCGCGGTGGCCGCGCAGGAACAGCCAGCGCGGGGATTCACGCACGAACATGATGCCCATGAGAAGGAGGCCGGACGGGATCAGCTGCACGGCAAACGGGATGATCCATTGCTTGTGGCTGGGGGGGAGGGTGTCATCTACCCCTTTCTAGTTTTGTTAGTTTGCGTGGTAGATGTAGATGGGATGGGTGTAGGGGAACATACGCAGATCCAGAACCCGACGAGACCGCCAATCTGCCAGCCCAATTCGTAGACACCGACCAGACGGCCACGAATGGCCGGGGGCGCCAGTTCGGAGATGTAGATGGGGGTGATGTTGGAACCAGCACCGACCCCCAGACCAGCCAGCACGCGACCGCCGTAGATCAGCCCCAGACCGCGATCGCCATTCGCCCCCAGCATCAGGCCCGCACCGAGGGTGAAGACCAGCGCGGAGACGAACAGACCCCATCGGCGACCCCAGAAATGCCCCATGGGGTAGGCGATGAAGGCGCCGAAAAAGGCACCGGCCTGGTAGAGAGAGACAATGTTGGCGCTGATCAGGTTCTGTTTATCCTTGGACATGGAGTCCCAGGCAAATTCATCCTTGAAGGACTGCAGGGAGATGGTGGTGCCAATGAAGGCGCTGTCATAACCGATCATACAGGAGGTGAAGGAGGCGACGGCGGCGAGGAGGTAGATGCGCCAGTTGTAGACCTCCTTCGGCGTGGGCCGATCCTCTACGATGGAGAGGATGGACATGGTGCTGTATCCGTCTATCTGATGGAGAGGGTATATAGACAGGGAATGGGGAGAGAGACGGAAGAGAGAAAGGAGAAAGGACCCCTAGGTTAAATAGTCGGGGCACTAGCCAGTGAGCTGGATCCGGGGGAACGAACGGCGATGGTGAAATGCGGAGAAAAGAAGAGAAAAAAGGATGGAAGAATCTTCTTTACATGCGGCAAAACGATTCCAAGCCAAGAAGAGGCGAAGGAGTAGAGTTTAGCTAGCAGTCAAGGCGCCGGGGGAATCCCGTCCATTGTCGGAGTCTCTACGGAGTCAACTAGGTTATGCTTAATACTACGGCTTAATACGATGAGGAGAAGGATGCTCCGATCCCGCAGTCGGAGTAGAGATTTCTGTGGACCAAGTGGAGCAGCAACCAAAAAGAGCAAAGCAGGCGGTTCGCTTAGGACACCAAGACTTTAGGGACATCCAGTGGGGGGAGGACTCTCCCGGAACTATAGAGTACTATACTAGGATGTACGAGGATGTTGGGATTCTGGGGATCTGGAGTCCGGAGTCTGGAGTCTGGAGAATACGGAGATGGCTGGAACCCCATGAGGCATTATCAGAGATTGATTCCCCACGGGGAGCCACGAGGCAACCAGTCAGTCTCTGTATCTAAGCGAGCGGCAGAGCGTTCCCCCGGGAGAATCTTTGCGGAGAAGCGAAACTCCGGCCAAGCGTTCTTCCGCCAGCCCCAGCGGCCAGCCCTAACTCCCCCAGTTTTCGTCGGATCTCACTGCCTGGATGGCTGGTTATATGACTGCTCCTTTTTACCCCAGTTCTATCCTCTATGAGATCTACTACTTGTCTCTTTTCTCCCTCTAACTCCCTCTAAACCCCTCGAAACCCCTCGAACTCTATCAGCATGGCCGCCCCTTCTCCGACATCCACCGTCTCCCCCGAGGAGCCCATCCTCGTCCCCGACCATCTCGATGGTGTCGCCTATCTCTACGGCCATCCCCTACTCAACTCGCTCTCGCCGCCCCTCCACCAGACCGTGTACAATGCCCTCGGCCTCAACTGGTCCCAACTCCCGCTCTCCAGCGTCTGCGGCACCTCGGCCACCTACCCGCCTCCCTACACCCGCTCCCCACCGATCGACAAATTCCTGGCCGCCATCCGCGCCAACCCCAAGTTCGTGGGCTCGTCCGTGACCATGCCGTGGAAGGTCGCCATCATGCCGCATCTCGACGACCTGACCGAGGACGCCCGCCAGGCCGGCGCCTGCAACACCATCTTCCGCGATCCGGCCGGCCGCTACGTCGGCACCAACACCGACTGCATCGGCATCCGCGAGGCCCTCGTCCAGAACGCCCCGGACCCGACCGTCTTCCGCGGTAAGCCCGCCCTCATCGTCGGCGGCGGCGGCACCGCCCGGTCCGCCCTCTACGTCCTGCGCAAGTGGCTGGGCGCCAGCCGCATCTACATCGTCAACCGCGACCGCGCCGAGGTCGACGCCATCCTCGCCGAGGACGCCCAGCGCAACCCGTCGACGGGGCCGGAGGTGGCGCCCCTCGTGCATGTGGATGATCCCGCCGTCGCCGCCGAACTCGAGCGCCCGGCCGCCATCGTCTCCGGCATCCCCAACTACCCGCCCCAGACGCCGGATGAGATCCGCGCCCGCGAAGTCCTGCAGACTTTCTTGGGTGATGGGTCCACCCCCGGCGTCATCCTCGAAATGTGCTACCACCCGGTGCCGTGGACCGAGATCGCCGATCTGGCTGCCACCGCCGGCTGGAAGGTCATCCTCGGGTCCGAGGCCCTCATCTGGCAGGGGCTGGAGCAGGCGCGCCTCTGGACCGGCCAGGACGTGGTTGCCGTGCCGGGCGTTGTCGACCAGGTCAAGGCGGTGGTCGCCAATGCGATTGCTGAGCGGTCGCAGACCAAGCCCAAGATGTAGTTTGTCGTTTCGTTTTGTTTTCGTTGTGATGTCCTGTACGATAGACATACCCTAGAGCATATGATAGATCTGTCCATTCCTTGTCTATAACGTAAGTCGTGTCTACATCTCCTACGCCCCCGGCCGCGTATACTCCAGCTGGCGCACCCGGCGCCACACCTCGCGCACCGTGCGCTCCTGCGACTGGCGTCCTGTTTCGGTGGCCGACGGGCCGGCCGGACTGTCCTGTTAGCTCGATCCCAACCGTGGAGTATGGGACGGCACTCACCGGATCGCCAGATACAACCGGCTGCCCAGCCGCACTTCCTCGATGGGCGCCGTGTCCGGGTCCGCGGGCGGGTTCGCCGTCGTGACCAGGCCGCCGGCTTCGAGGAGAATCGCAATGCCGGCGGCGACATCCCTACCCATTGCCCCATTAGCCCCTGTCAACACCCAAATCCACGGCAGGGGAACGTACCACTCCCAACACCCCCCCTCCCACCAAATATCAAACGACCCCATCGCCGTGTACGCCAGATCGAGCGTCGCACTCCCAAGACTGCGCACGCCGTGCACCATACCACCCCTGCCACCGCGCCCGCCGACCTCAGCAGCGAGGTTGACGAAGCTCTCAATCTTGCGGTGCAGGTTGCCGTCGGGAATATCACGACGGTCCTTGCCCCACTCGCAGGCGAAGATGCACTTGCTGGGCGCGGCGGCGGGCATGGGGGGCACGGGGTTGCGCAGCAGCGGCAGACGGCGCGTCTCGTTCAGCCAGGCGCCGCGGCCGGCGCAGCTCGACCACAGCTGGTCCTGGAAGGGGGCGTGGATGACCCCGATCACGGGGCGGTGGTTCACCAGGAAGCCAATTGAGACGCAGAACATGGGGAAGAGGTGGGTGAAGTTTACGGTGCCTATCTTCTCTTAGGGTCCTGCTTTGCGTGGAGGGAGCGGAAGAAGAGGGGGAGGGGGGAGGGGGGAGGGGGGAAGGGGTACCGTCTAGCGGGTCGATGCACCAGGTCGGATGCTCGTCGATCAGATAGTCGCGCGACTGGCCTTTGGCGTAGGTTTCCTCGCCGAGGAATCTGCAGTAATTTATGTATAAGTTGATACCGGTGTGGTCGGGAGTGCTGGTGGACGTACTTGTGCGACGGGTACTGCCGTTGAATAGCGGTTTTGATGAACGCTTCCACGTCTGTTGGCATTAGTCGGGATCCTCAATGTGAATGGTAGTCCATGTAGCCCGTACCTTCATCAGTCTGCGTGACAATATCCACCGCATTCTCCTTTTCATCAGCCTCGCTGCGCTCGCCGGCCATGCGCCGCTCGATGCTCTCCAGCAGCAGCTGGCCGGCTTTGCGGCCGAGATCCATGGCAAAGGCGTAGATTTCGTCCAGCTGGTGCTGGGGTAGTTCGGGGATGGCCATTTTGATCTTGGTGGAATTGACTCAAGGGAGATGTATGTTGGAAGAAGAGTGAGGGGAAGCAGAAAAGAGTGAACGAGTCCGTGGGTAACCGAAACGGGCTCCACTGTGGCCACTGGGATTATGGGGATTCTATCATCCATACAACCATTCTATGTAAACGCTTCGTTCAAACAGTTATGGTTATGAATCTTTTTGTATTTGTTTGTACTCATACTCCTGACATGTGGTGTTTGTAGTCATGGTATGTCACATTCTTCCTACCGGTAGAGCATCAGTGACTGAAAGTAAGAAAGTATACAACCAACAACTCTTGGATAGGGCTGCTACGTTGACCTGCCATTAGATCTCCTTTATTACTCTGGTAGGTACCTAGAATATAGCTCTGTAGCACATGAACCGTACTACCGAGAGGCAGTTATTTGAATACGTTGTTCTCCTGACTATCCGCATGTTGCCACCAAGTTCACCAACCACCATACCCGTATGCTCATAAATACTTTCCTTCCTTTCCTCATAAACTCCAGTTGATTCCTAATAAATAGAACCAGTCTAGATCCAAATGAACGACTCGGGTTGCCGGTCGATTTGCAGCTTCGGGATGCGGCATGCCGGGAAAGCGTTCAGCCCGTTCGACCCATATGGACCCATCTGGGGTACCAGCTGCACATTGTATCTAGCAGTAAAAGCCGGTGCTACATCCTCCCATGTAGATGTCTATTCTCCAACATGCATATTTGTGCTGTGACAAGCACAATGAGGCCAAGCACCTACATAGACGGACCTCCGACACCAGATATCCAACAGCACTATCAAACGGACTATCAAACAAACTATATCAAAGCCATAAACATCGGAGCTCCGACTCCCCAACGGTTAAAATCCCGGTCTTGATAAGATCGCAATCCAATCGCTCGCTAGTCTGTTATCATCTAAGAAACAACTGTGCTGCGCACTATCAGTTGGAGCATGCATCTCCAACACGATAAGCATACTTATACCACGAAACATGACACCTGCATCAACTCCAGCCGGCCACACCCTAAGAGCTTGTCAAAATGCCCGAAATCTACGTCAGCCACCCTGACTACGGCTATGCGCGCGACTTCAGAGGCTACGGCGAAAAAGGCCTGCACCCGCACTGGCCCAACAACGCCAAGATTGCCGTCTCGTTCGTGATCAACTACGAAGAGGTACATACAATCGCTGTCTGTACGCGATCACTCCGGCTGACAATGCAGGGCGGCGAACGCAGCGTCCTCAGCGGCGACGGCGTCTCCGAGACGAACCTGCGCGAAAACCCCGGCAGCGCGCCGCGCATCAACGAGCGCAACTACAACACCGAGTCCGAATACGAGTACGGCAGCCGCGCCGGCTGGTGGCGCCTGTTCCGGTTGTTTAACGCCCACCGCATGAAGTTCACCCTGTACGCTGTCGCGCAGGCCGTTGAGCAGAACCCGGAGGTGGTCGTGCGGTGCGTGGAGGAGGGGCATGACGTTGCGTCACAGTGCGTTCCCTCCCCCCTAACCCGGGCCAAGTGCGGAGGGCAGTGCTAATGTAGCGGCTGCAGTGCCTACCGCTGGGTGGACTACCACGACTTCTCCATCGACAAAGAAAAAGACTACATCCGCCGCGCGGTGGCCTCGCTCAAGGCCCTGACCGGGTACGCCCCCCGGGGCTGGTACTACGGGCGTCCCAGCCCACAGTCGCGGACGCTCGTGCCGCAGGTGTACGCGGAGCTGGGCGAAGAGCTCGTCTGGGCAAGCGACTCGTACGCCGACGACGTGCCGTACTGGGTGGATCTGCCGTACGAGCGCGACGCGCGCGACCCCCAGGGCTGTCTGATGCTGCCGTACTCGTACGACTGCAACGACTTCAAGTTCCACGTGCCGGGTTCGGGGTTCCGCGACCCGAACGGGTTCCTGGCGCATCTGAAGAATGCGTTTGATGTGCTGTATGAGGAGGGCGAGCAGGGCATGCCCAAGATGATGACCGTGGGCTTGCATTGTCGGATTATTGGACGGCCGGGGCGGTTCGCTGCGCTCAAGGAGTTTGTCGAGTATATTGCTGCCAAGGAGGGAGTATGGGTGGCTACGCGGACGGAAATTGCAGAGGCGTTTAGGGAGAAGTATCCGTATAAGCGGGGGCAGTTGGCGTAGTATGAAGAGTACATAGGATCTGAGAAGGGCTTCTTTGCTGAATCATGCGCAAGACAAGAAGTACTAGGTAGGCATCGGAGCCCATCCGACAGCATGATATACATCCCCTAATGCTCTTATCTTTCTGATTCTATTCGTTGGCTTATCGCAGTCGATATTATGCGCTATTGGCTATGTGAGCTTGATACCAACAACACCCGCTATTTATATAGAACTTGGAGTCTCAACATCTCCGGACATCAAAGACGGCACCATGACACGACCTACTAGGACGCTACGCACCATGCTGGACTGGATCCAAACCCCCGAGGCGCCTGAGAACCATCAAGCAGTAGGCAGTCCGCGGTGGACCAACAAAGACCTGGAGCCAACTCACCCTGAAGAGCGCACATGGACATGGTGAGTCCTTGAGGAATACTCCAAATGCAAGTCTCACACAGATCAGGTATAACCTGCCCTTGTACTGGTTTTCCGTCGCATTCGGAGCCACCGGTTGGAATGTCGCCGCCTCGCTGGTGGCCGTTGGACTGGTACGTCCTCCATAACTTCAGTTGTCTTTCACTGCCTAACTCTCTAGTCATGGGAACAAGCCTTCATCTCCTGCTGTCTGGGCTCTTTCATCGCCGCTCTCGCAGTGACCGGAATGGCCAGACCCGGGGCGACATACCATATCGGTTTGTTCGTTCTTCAGCTCGCAGAGTATACGTATAGATCTAACATGCACAGCCCGGTCCTCTCCCGCTCAGTCCTAGGCATGTATGGCTCCTTCTTCTTCATCTTCTTACGCGCCGTCGTGTGCATCATCTGGTACGGCATCCAGAGCTTCTACGGCGCCAACCTCCTCAGCATCATGTTCCGCTGCATGTTCGGCTATAAATGGGACAACCTGGCCAACACCCTGCCGGCCTCGGCCAACGTCACATCCCAGCAGCTGCTCTGCTTCTTCCTTGTATGGCTGATGGAGCTGCCATTCGTAAGTCCATTCGTCTCTTTCCTACCATCCCATCACTCACGGCACAGTGCTTCGTCCATCCGACCAAAATCCACTGGCTGTTCAGCGCCAAAGGCGTCATCATGCCCTTTGTCACCTTTGGCCTGTTCGGCTGGTGCATGGCCCACGGCGCCGGCATCGCCAGCATCGATCTCGCCTCAACTGCCGGCACCTCAGACAAGGTCTCCCTCGGCTGGGCCATCATGGACGGCATCAACGTCATCCTGGGCAGCCTGTCGCCGATGCTGGTCAACCAGCCCGACCTGGCCCGGTACTGCCGGCAGCCGCGCGACGCCGGCTGGACACAAGGGGCAGCTGTGTTCGTCTCCAAGGTGGTGGTGTTTTTCCTTGGGCTGGCCGCGACGGCCTCCATCCAAGGGGCGTGGGGGACCGCTTACTGTACCTACACCCGGTCCCTACACTCACCATATCAAAATCCCTGACGATCCGATATAGGGAACATCTGGGACCTCCTGGGCGCCATCCTAGACCACCACTGGACGCCGGCGGCGCGCGCCGCCGTCTGGCTCGTCGCCGTCGCCTTCCTCTTCAGCCAGTTCGGCACCAACTTCGGCGCCAACTCCATCCCCTTTGGCGCTGACATGACCGGGCTGTTCCCGCGGTATCTGACCATCCGCCGCGGACAGGTGCTCTGCGCTGTTCTGGGCGTCGCTGTGCTGCCGTGGCAGCTGATTGCGAATGCCGGGGCGTTTCTCTCGTTTCTGTCGAGCTATAATATCTTCATGGCGCCGCTGTGCGCGGTTCGTCTTCCCCTTGTGTGTGTGGTCCGGTGGGACGCTGACGGGTGATGTGCAGATTATTATTGTCGACTACGTCTTTGCGAGAAAGGGCAATATCCATGTGCCCTCGTTGTATGTCGGCTCTAAGCATGGCCTCTACTGGTTCTGGTTCGGGGTCAACTGGCTCGGCGTGCTAGCCTGGTGTGCTGGTGTTGTGATGGGGCTGCCCGGGCTGGTCGGGAAGTACCAGCCCGGCCTGGTCAGCGCGGCGGCCATCAACATGTTCAAGATGGGGTGGATTCTGACGTTCGTCACGGCAAGTGTGGTGTATCTGGTGCTCACGAAGATGGTTCCGCTGCGCGTGTTCCCCGAGGGGCTGGAGGGACTGCCGGTGCGGTGGGAGTACCTGGCCAAGGACGGCCGCGAGGGATTCTTCGATGGAGAGAGGGGCGAGGGACAGGTAGGCGCCGAGTTGGGTATGGAAGTGTCTGTGTCTGTGGAGAAGAAGCGCAATGTTTAGAGAGATATCAGGTAGACGGAGATCCGAACGGGTGATAAGTTCTCCAACCATGCTAGCCCTAACTCCTTATCAAGACCATCCATCAGTTGGAGAACGTCAGTTGGAGTCAACCTGTGGAGTAATCTCCTCTCCCCTCTTTATCAACCATCGTGCGATCCCTTGAGACACTCGCAAACAACATGGAGCCCTACCGCTTAAACGCCTCCCAGGCCCTGCAGCAGATCCGCGCCAACCAGCTCACCGTCGAGGACTATGCCCGCTCTCTCCTGGGCCGTATCGACGCCCGTGATGACCACACAAGAGCCTGGGCCTATCTAAATCGCGACCTAGTCCTCGAGCAGGCTCGCCGTCTGGATCAGGTCCCCCCGGAACAACGTGGGCCGCTGCACGGAGTCGCCGTAGGCGTCAAAGACGTGATCTACACAAAAGGTTACGCCTACTACCACTCTCGCGGGTACATCCATGCTAAGACAAGCAGACATGCCGACGCAGCACAACTCGCCCATTTACGCAGACAGCACCCCCCAGGTGGACGCCGCATCGACCATCATCCTCCGACAAGCGGGAGCCCTCATCCTCGGTAAGACAGCGCCACCTCTGCGCAACCACATTAACACATACTCTACAGGCAAGACAACCACCACCGAGTTCGCCGCCACCGTCCAGGGGCCCCCAACACGCAACCCGCACGACGCCTCCCGCACCCCCGGCGGCTCGTCGTCCGGCTCCGGCGCCGCCGTCGCCGACCTGCAGGTTCCCCTGGCCCTGGGCACGCAGACGGGCGGCAGCACCATCCGCCCGGGCTCGTTCAACGGCGTGTACGCCCTCAAGCCGACGTGGAATGCCATCAACCGTGAGGGCCAGAAGATCTACTCGCCGATTCTGGACACGATCGGGTTGTATGCTCGCTGCGTTGAGGATCTGGCCCTCCTCGCTGACGTATTCGCGCTGGAAGATGACGATGGTGACGAAAGCGAAAGCGATGGCAGCTTCCAGCTGCAGGGCGCGCGGTTTGCCGTCGTCAAGACGCCTGTCTGGGACAAGGCCGGCCCCGGAACGGTCGCCGCTATGGAGACAGCGGTGCGGTTACTGCGTGCACATGGCGCGGTGGTCGAGGAGCTCGAGCTGCCGGAGGAGTTTGCGAAGCTGCCGCACTGGCATGGCGTGGTCATGGCCGCGGACGGGCGGGTGGCCTTTCGGCCGGAGTACCAGGCCGATCGGGGACACTTGCACGAGTCGCTCGTCGAGCTTGTCGAGAACAAGGCACGACATAGTCGCGCTGCGCAATTGAAGGCGTTTGACGGGATTGCCATGCTTCGGCCGAAGATCGACGAGATCGCCTCTCGGTACGCTGCGATCCTCGCCCCCAGCGTACCGGACGAGGCCCCTGTCGGTATTGAGAGCACGGGAAGCGCGGCGTTCAACGGCATGTGGACGGTGAGTTGAGTCTTGACCGCCCGATGCATCGTGAAGCTCATCTGTGTAGGCGCTGCATACGCCCGTCATCAACATCCCCGGCTTCCAGGGCGCCAACGGCCTGCCCATCGGGGTGTCCCTGGTGGCGCCGCGGTATCGCGACCGGCATCTTCTCCGTGTGAGCGCGTCGGTGGGGAGGGTCTTCGAGACGGAGGGAGGCTGGCGGTCAGAATTGTAGTAGCGATTCGTAGAGTTGCGGGATGACCTCACAGAACCCTAAACCCTTACATCATGACCACCACCAAGTCTGTAACCGCCTCAAAGCACAATCATAGGACACGTACACCTGCCCACCTACTGCTTCACTTTCAATGGCAGCAGCAGCAGCTCGACACCCCCCTCCAGCCCGTCTGACGGCCCTAGCCCTCATCTACCCCCACTTCAACGCGCTGGAAGTCACCGGGCCGGCGGAGGTCTTCTTCAACATCGGCTGCAGCGTGACCATCGCCGCCCGCGACGACCTCACAACGTCCCAGGAGAATGTCAGCGTGCAGCGATCGATCTCGCTCGCCGACGCGCGCCACCGTCTACCCGATTTTGACATCCTGATCGTCCCCGGGTCGCGCTCGCACAACATCCTCCCGCACCTGAGCACTCCCTTTGGCGGAGACGACGCGTTCACGGATATTATCGAGCTGATTCGGGAGTTTGCGCAGACACGCCCGATACAAGGCCACCGCGAACGCGCGATTCTCGGCGGCGCGCTCGGATCGTACCTCCTCGGGGCGGCTGGGGTGCTGGACGGCTTGTCTGCCACGACGCATCGGCTGGTCCTGGGCACGCTGCGACATATCTGTGCGCAGTCGCGGAGACACGGGCGGCAGAGCGCGGGTACGGAGGTCGTGCCGGAGAGCGCGGCGGATGAGGGGCCGTTGTGTGTGGACGCTGGGTGCAATGCGGCCGGAGTGCGGGTGATTACCATCAGCGGTCCCTCGGCGGCGATCGATGCGACGCTGCGTCTGGTGGTGCTGTGGAAGGGGCTTTCGGTCGCCGAGGAGGCGGCCATGTTCTTGGGGCATTTGTGGCGGGAGGCTTAATTTGGAGTATATGTGCATTGTATCATCATGATCATACCTATTTCTAGAGCGAATAGAAAGAACCTAGATACCATGTTCTGTGGTGGGAAGCTACCGGGAGAGCGCTCAGCCGGGACCGTTTAGCCGCGATGCACCCCACAGAACCCACAAGGGGATACGCTACTCCGCACAACACGTCTATCGGAATATATTCACCTCTCCCCACTCTCCCCATACTCCTGCTCTGTCACATCTCATTACAATCTACATCCAAATACTCGCCACCACCATGCCCAAGTCCATCCTCCTCATCAACGGCCCCAACCTCAACCTCCTGGGCACCCGCGAGCCGCACATCTACGGCAGCACCACGCTCGCCGACGTCGAGGCCGCCAGCAAGGCCCACGCCGAGTCGCTCGGCGCCTCCCTCGAGACCTTCCAGTCCAACCACGAGGGCGCCATCGTCGACCGCATCCAGGCCGCCCGCGGCCGCGTCGACGGCATCGTCATCAACCCGGGCGCCTACACCCACACCTCGGTCGCCATCCGCGACGCCCTCCTCGGCGTCGGCATCCCCTTTATCGAGCTGCATGTGAGCAATGTGCATGCGCGCGAGCCCTGGCGCCACCACAGCTATTTCAGCGACAAGGCTGCGGGTATTATCGTCGGACTGGGCGTGTATGGGTATCGGGTCGCGGTGGAGCATGTGGCGGTGAATTTCAAGGAGCTCGAAAAGGCGAATCTCTAACGTACTGCATGGGTCCTCTTCTTTCGTGTATGTATGTTCTGCTTGTGTACATAGGTTGAAAATTCATAAGGCATGGTTCATATGTAAAATACATGTCCAGTATATCCAATATACGGTAATATGTACAGTCGAAGAGAATGCGAGGAGGATGGTCATCGCCTCGACTGACCGTCGCCCTCTTGTGCTCCGCTCGCTTCATGAGGGAGTGGTTGTGTCTGCGCCAGCAGGAACGGCTCCATCTGACTTGCGTATGAATATAGCTCCGGAATGCCAGCGTCCGGGACAAAGCCCAGGTTCTGCATAAACTCGGGTTGGTTGTCGGCCCTGAAGCTCAATCGTCAGTAACCAGCTCCACTAGCCAATTCAGGAACTCACTTCTCAGTCCCGTCCAACGACGCCAGCTCGTCAAACAAGGCGTCCAGGTCGGGTGCAATTCGCGGCCGATGGAGAGGGCCGTATCCATCCATATCAACGAACGACCCCAGATTCAGATTCGGGTCGTTGTACGAGGTCTGGTACGGAAGTGCGGTGGGAGGAAAGGGGGAGGTTAAGTCGGGCACCAGGGGAGGTGCATTCATCGGTTTCGTGGAGGAGACGGAAGGTCGATGTCGGTGCGGCGTCCGCGACGCATCGTTTGTGCGGGTTATATTGATGGAGGGGGCGGGGGTAGGTAATGATAGGCCAGAGTTCTCATCCATACTGGGAGCCGTCCTCATCCATGGATTGGACAGGAAGGAATCTGGTGCCGAGAAGCCGGACCGATCTTCATCTAGTGTACTTGTTCGTCTCAAAGTCCCGTCTCTAGTAGACGTCGATGGAGGAAGTGAGCTAGATGGTGAGTCGAATGTGGACAGGGTCGGGCGAGGCGCTAAAGAAACCGATGTCTGCGGAATTGGCCCTTCAGAGCTCAGATCCACAACGTTATTCTCCTGCGTTGACCAGACGGTACAGAGATGGGAAGAGAAAGACTGCAGTTTCTGCTTGAGACCAGGCTCAGAGTCAGGGCTTTCTTTCCTTGGTATCGCAAGTGTGAGGACTGCTCCAAAGGTCGGACACGTAGCCGACAGACTGTACGTCTCCATGTACCTCTGAACCAGCATGAGTAACCTCTTGGAGCGTTCAGTAACGCCCTGTTTGTGGGCGGTGCCGCTTTCTCCCTCGTTCCTCACGGCGAGCTCTCGGCTCATGACGACAGCGGTACCCTCATACATCATTTCGAGCCCGTAAATGTGCGGGGACGCTGGCTTGCTCATGTTTCCTTGAAGCTCGACTCGGTAACTTTTCGGTAGCGCAGTCACCCAGAGTTGAAGCTGACGTTGAAGGGATTCTAATTGCGAGGCTGTCGTCGAGCTCCACGTTAAACAGCAAAAGTCGTTGAGGATGCACATTAACGACACCAGTCGGTTGAATGTGCTCAGCGCGTGGAGTGGTCCACGGTGAAAGGAGCCGCGCCCGTGTTCCACTGCGCGAAGACCGGTCTGGTCCTCCCAAGGATGCCATTCTTCCAGACCATCCTCGTTAATCGCACCGACCTGTGACAAGCTTTCTTTGCGCAGAGACGGGAGATGGCCAGTCCGCACCGCAACCAGAGTTTCCAGGACAAAACAACCCAGGAATACATGTTTTGTTCGGCCGGCGCTCCCTCCCCCGTTCGATGTCGCATTGGACGATAGGTCCAATTCCAAACATTGAAAAATACGAATGGCTCGGCCAACCAGTCTCCATGCTGCGGGCCAGTCCTGCTGACCAATTTTGACAAGCGACAAGATCAGAAGAGCTTGGACGTGGCCCACCTCGTAGACACCGTCTTCCGTCGGGATGAGCTTCGTCGTAGTTGTATATAGATGGTTAGGGCTGGGGTGATCTCCATTTGAGCGTGGCAGCTGGCGAATGGCGGCAATCGAGGCTTCCTGAAAGGAGGCCAGAGTCAAGATAGCCCACAAGGCTGCATAATCGCCAGATCCAGCTGACAATGGTGAGATCATCGTATCCTCTTCTGAGAGGCGGAAAGCTGTGCGAAGGATATCGTGCTTTTCGAGGATGGGAAGCCAGCATTGCGTGTAGGAAAAATATATGTCAAGTAATGGCCATGTGTTTGGTGGGAGTTTAAAATTCGTTTCGGCGGCCTGTCCCGATGGAGGGCGTAGAGAGTACGGGGGTGACCGTGGTATCGCGTCAATCGGTGCTGTCTGAATCGCCGAATCTCGCATGGGACGTTGTGGGCCGTGGTGTCTTGCAGTTGACGCTGCTGACGGTGTTTTCACCGGAGAGAATCCAGAGGTCGTCGAATGTTCCCGTCCATCAACCGTGGATTCAGGCATGTGCCACTCCAGCGCATCCGCCGAGAGAACACTACTGCCTTCAGCGTCCGCAGGAGACTCGTTCTCGGCACGGTTCTGTTCATCTTCCGGCTGCTCCAGAAAAAGCAGCATCTTCTCAATGTCCCGAAGAACAATGCTGTTCTTCCACGAGGACAAGAGGGTGTCAGATCCTTCGGCCTCCTTGCCCATTGTCGCCAGGTGACTCGGCATATTGGCTTGTTTCAACAAAGCGCGCACCACCTCTTCACTCCCCTGTATCTTGCAAAACACGAGACCCCATAGTAGCTCGATGGTGCGGATGTATCCCGTGGGAAGACCTCGTTTTTTCGGGTTGGCTTTGTAGGTGCACGGACGGGAGAGCGACGCGCAGGTGGAACACACCGGCTGAACGCCATCGCACTTGTCCTTCTTTGAGCGACAGCTGTCGCAGGCGCGGGAAACACGCTGTCGTTTGGGGTTCGCAGGCGAGTCCTCCGCAGTCGGGTGCTGACGTGCATCGTCTTCGGGGTCAATCAACCGGCGTTTCGATCGGTTGGTAGCCGCCGGGGCCGAGCGGGTATCGCTACTCATGATCGTCGTCTATCGAACGGTCGAATAGAATGATTTGGACGCCGGTGCATCTTCAGATGGATTGTGTGCAGCCGAGAGGAACGCTTTGCCGGCGGCGAATTGCACGGAGATAGCGCCTCGACAGCGGCCCACCAGGCTGGAAGAAGCAGTAGAAAATAGACGGTCGCTGCACTAACCAGACTAATTTTCCAACCAAGTTAAGCAAGGATTGAGGAACGAACCAGACCAGACCGAATTGGGGAGAGAAGGATGTGGTGGTTGGAGGGCAGAAGGATATTGGAAGAAGCGGAGAAAGGGAACTGGCGAAATATGGGGAACCGAGGATCGCTTAGCCGGGATTCAGAGACCGCAATCGGACCGCTTGCGCATTGGGCTCCTGGTATATTAGATCGAAAGAATCGACTGGAATCAACTTCAGCAACAGAGTGAATCCTCTTCGACAGCCCCGGCGTGCAGTGGTGGAGATGATGCTGAGAGGGAAAAATTTCCCCGCGGGGAGCCAAAAGGCAGTTGGAAATCCTCGGATGAGCGTTTGTCCGTCAGCGCCACCTCAGGCATCTCTCTCGCTTCCCCACGATTTTTCCCTTTCGGTTCCCACCGCCGACTCTTCCTCCTCCTCCTCCACACTTTCCCCTCGCGCGCATATCCACTTCCAGTCTTTGTCTTCATGTGTCTTCGGTCTTGGTAACTCCGGTGTCGGTTCTGTCCTCCGAGTCGTGGGTGTTGTCGTGACACGGCGTCCCGAATGCTTTGCGCTCCGCTTCCTCCCCGAGTGTCCACCTCATTCACCAGCATGGAATATCGGGCAGAGACCCCATCAGTATAACGCCCCTTTCAGCGTCTACAATCTAAATGGTCTCATCTAGCGCAATGTCGGTTCTCGTTAGACCGCCAAAACGCAAATTGGACCAGCTCGAAGCGCTCCAGGACCAGCTGGGCCGGCGGCCGTCATACGGATCTCCCGGACATTCTTACATCCAGAGCTCCCATCAATCATCGGACTCAGCTTGGGCGAACGATGAGTCGCGTCCATCCACAGATCACAGTGATTTCGCAGGAGAGGGGCACCTCCCTCACTCACTGCGAGAGTTGAACTCCAATCGGGCCTCTCCCGCGTGCTTCGATGGTCCGTTCCAAGCCCAGAGGACATTCGCGCCCAATGCGTCGATCGTGCTTCTGGGAATCCGTGGCACGGGCAAGTCCAGTTTGGCCGTCATACTGGCTGCGACCTCCGGGAGACGATTGATCGATGCCGATCGTTACTTCCAGCAGGTCACCGGCCGGACGCGTGCGGCCTTCAAAAAGGACTACACCTTATCGGAATATCGTGAACAAGAGACAAAAGTCATGGAATCGATTTTGAGCGAATACGCGGAAGGCTGCGTCATCGTGTGCGGACCTGGATCTACGGAACGCAACGTCCAGATGCTGCTCCGAGAATATGCCAAAACCCACCCTGTCATTCACATCATTCGGGACGCGGACAGCATTCAGTCGTACCTAAAAGCGTGGGACACCGATAAGGTACGCCGATTTTTGGAGGCATCGGGTCCCATCTACCGTGCATGTTCCAACCTAGAGTTCTTCAATGTGTCGGAGAAGGGTGACGGAGATGGAAAAGACAGCCAACATGGCGCGCATCCAGAACTGGAACTTGATCAGCGGCTCCAAACATCTACCCCGTTCCTCACTCTCAAGCGCTTGCAGCGCGACTTTCTTCGTTTCATCGCCTTCGCAACTGGAGACGCCACCGACTTGAAAAATCAACAAACGTCATTCCCCCTGTCCACGCAGCCTATCGAATCCCGCACCTTCACTTATGCCGTTGATGTACCTATTTCGTCCCTATTCGATCGGGATATGGATATTGAGGACCTGGAATCCACCGCGGACGCCTTCCAATTGAAGATTGATGTCAGTGACACCACGTCCTCTGCTTTAGGGATCAACCCCATCCTTGCCAATCGCATCAGTGAGGTGGTAGCCACAATCAGACGAAACATCGTGGTCCCTTTGATATTCCATGTGGATAGTCATACCGGTCCAAGTGGTCCAGGTGATCCAGGTTCACGCCACCCAGAAACTGTGTATTTGAACCTAGTGCAACATGGACTACGCCTCGCGCCGGATTTCCTGACAGTCGACTTATCCTATGATGACAGCCTCCTCTTACAGATTATCAGCTCCAAAGGGTCAAGCAAAATCATTGGCCACTACGCGAGTCGGCAACCTCCCCCAGCAGGCTGGGATGATCCCAAATACCTTGCCATATACGAACGTGGTCGAAACCTTGGGTGTGACATGGTGCGGTTGACCCAACCGGCAGCATCCATAGAGGATAATTTTGCCGTGCAACGCTTCCGTCACCATGTCAGAACTACCCACGGGCCAGAGACACCCCTCATCGCCTACAATTCTGGGCCTCTGGGCCGGTTATCAGGCTGTTTTAACCCAATCATGACGCCGGTGATTCCACCACCACTTAGATCGGAAGTCCAGACAATGGGACTCCCGTCTATCACGCTGCGGGAAGCGCAGGAAGCTCTCTACTCATCATTCACCCTCGATCCCATGCAGTTTTTCGTCTTCGGTGCGAACGTGACGTACAGTTTGTCGCCGGCCATGCATAATGCGGCCTTTAAAGCCTGTGGCATGCCGCACGTATACAGCATCCACCAGTCACCTACCCTGCGGGGGCTCAATGAGCTCGTGGAAAACCCGTACTTCGGAGGGACCAGTGTCAGTCTGCCATACAAGACAGAATCGATTCCTCTGCTTCATTCGATGTCCCCACATGCGCGAGCAATCGGCGCGGTCAACACCCTGATACCCATCCGCAATTTGGAACAGCATGCGCAGAATGCCGAGGATTCGTTGTACATGGAGAAGAGCCGCGCGGGTCCGATCAAGGCCTTGCACGGCGACAACACTGACTGGATTGGCATCTGCAACTGCTTTCGACGCGGCTTGTCTCCGGCCAACGCCATTCGGCCCTCATCCACGGGGCTGGTGATCGGAGCCGGTGGCATGGCCCGTGCAGCCATCTACTCCATGATCCATCTTGGCGTGCAGAACATCTTTGTCTGGAACCGCACTCTCGCCAATTCCGAGAAGCTCGCCCATCATTATAACCGACAGAACCTATACCCTGCCAGACAAAACGGATCTGACTCACGACCCACGGTTCACACGCTGCAGTCGCTGCACGACCCCTGGCCCGCCAACTACAAACAACCCACCGTCATCTGCTCCGGTATCCCCGCGCATAGCATTGGAAAGGAACCAGCCCCGAACTTTGAGCTCCCAAGTCAATGGTTGGAAAGTCCTACTGGTGGTGTTGTCGTTGATGTGAGTATCCATTCATCCGCTTCTCTGCTTTTTCAAGGAGCCCTAACGTGATGCAGCTGGCTTACAAACCACTAAACACTCCGTTGATGAAGCAAATCCGCGCTCTGTCCCATCGTGGTTGGGTCGCCCTGGACGGTCTGGATGTCCTCCCGGAGCAAGGGTTTGCGCAGTTTGAGCTCTTCACTGGCCGTCGTGCTCCGCGGCGGTTGATGCGGACCATCGTGCTGGAGGAGTATCGAGGAGAGGAAGGACAATACGATCCGAGTTCTATCCAAACGCGGCTTGACAACATGGATGGACAACCGACGTGATGTGCCTTTGATCGAGGCAACGCTGCAGAGCATCTGTTATGTTATCCTAGCCGGGGTTACGGACCCCCACATGCGGCTGGGAATCACTCCTTGGGGCGAGTAGGTCTTCCAGTCGTCCATGGCATAGATCGAGCGTCTGAGGCTTCTCGACAGCCACGGACTGCCTAGCGCACAATCTACGGGAGGTGAAGCCTCCCTCCACAAGGAGAGGGAACTTCATCGAGCTCCCATGCTCGATGATCACGCCCATCTTGACGATACATGTATACAATCATTTACGCAGGACGATCAAGATACAACATAAAATTGATGCCATTCAGAATAATTTATTCGTACCAATAAAAATAACCACTAACCCTGCCCCTCACTCGGCGGCCACAGGGACGAGCTTCTTAAAGTTGCCACAGTTGAGTCTCGTCTTATCGGGCGCGTGCACCACCCAGGAGAGATTTCCAAAGTAGGCGGGGTGTCCGGGCACATTGGACAGGAAAAAGTCCCGGAACTCGGCCATGAATTGGGTGCCGTCGGGCGCAAAGGCTGGGCCATGCTTTCCGCTCAGGTCACCCAATTGGCACGTCGCCGGGTTTCCGATGTCGCAGGGCGGGTTCTCGCCGCGACCGTACGGATCGAGGTGGGCGCCCGTGGCGTAGCAGTCGCCATTCTCGGGGACGGGCTTTTCGTGAATGTGGTGTACTTGGTTGACGGTCAGCTTCCTGGTCATGGATGTATTGGATGCGAGGACGGTAACATACGCAGAGCTTGGTGGCCCTCGATTCCGGTGATAACAACCCGGAAGTCCATTCCTTCTTTGCTGTTGGTCCAGGCGTCCAGATACCCCCGGACAGTGGAGTTGCCCTTGATCTGCAGCTGGACGTGGTAGAAATCCCTCGTGGAGTTGTCTTCCACGATGGGAGCTTCGGTCTGCGCGTTGACGCAGAGCGTGAGGCCGACGAGGCCCGCGAGGATCGATTTCGACAGCATTCTGGAGTTGATGTGGATGAGACTGGGGATGAGGAATGGGACGAAACGATGACTCCCCGATGGTTCTTATATAAACCAGGAGACGTCAGGAACGTATCGGCGGAGAGAAACAAGGGGCTGGGCCCTCGCTCGCGGTAGGAATCCGGTAGCTTCCAGAAAGAATGCCCGTGTGCGCGATTCTCACATAGCAACGGCTTCGCTGGCATGATGACAGGATGGAGCGCCCTGTTGGCTGCATCGCATCGGTCTTCTCATTGAAAACAAGGGGGATCGTCATCCGGGTATTGGTGTATGCAGTTACACAGGAATGCAATATTTGAGCGTGGCGCTCTGCCTCCCTGCGAGAATCTGGATTCTGAACACTGTGTCTATGATACGAAGCTCATGCTGTGAAGGGCTTACGATGTCGGGAGTGGACAGCATTCAGACATGGCTCATGACTGGTCACGCCTCTTCCATCTTCTCCCTGAAGTCCCGTTTTCCGGTTAAGGATATTGCCCAGGACCTTGGCAACCCTTGCTTATGTCTGCAGCTGCGCGCTGGAAAAACCATTCATTCGAGTCCAGGCCAAAGAGACCTCGTTTTCCCTTGCAGCATGCGTCGCCATGTGGGAGCCGATCAACGCAACAAGTCCTACCGGTCAGCTCGATATGACTCCATCGCAGTGAGACGAGGCGAACAGGGAATGAGGTCTCCAAGCAATGCTAAGAGTTTAGCGGCTGGGTATCGTCGAGGCTGCATATAAACACCCAATAGGAGCCGTGCCGAATACAAGCAACGGAATAAAAGGCTTGGTCTGCATCTGGAAGATGCATGGCTGGATGTGCCTTGAGGGCGTACAACAAGATGTACTCTGTATAGTAGTAGACACTCCCGTGCATAGTAAGTATGGAGTCTTTAATACAAAGAAAGACAATTGGGCCTCCTGTACAAGATCTCTCACGTTTGTCATATACGCGACAAGAGCGTCAGCATACGGAGTATCGCAATGACATAACATAATGAACACTACTTTCTACACATCTCTGGTGAATTACTCGAGACCTCTGACGGCAGCTCACAGTCCGGGCATCGCGAGGGCCACGGGATTTCACCTTCCGCGGAGGATCCAACGCCCCCACGTCGCCCGAGGCCAATTTCTCCCCGGTGACTGACTCGGTCTGGGGTACAGCGTCACTCGTTTCCAGCTACGGACTGTCATGGAGACGTCGTGTGGGGTCCCCAGACTTTTCCACGAGCTGGGAGAGATATAAACACTCTCTCCTTGCGTCCCAGGTCAGATCAACATCGCGTTGTGTCTGCATCGACCCCCGACACCACCATGCTCCAAGGAAAGCCCCTTCGCCTGGCGCAGGTGCTTCTCGCCGTCGCCCCGGCATTCATCACCTATGGATATAATCAGGCAGGCGTATCACCGCTCTCCAGTCTGCAGTCATGGTAACCCACCCCCGGACACTGGCTACCGGCACATCGGGCGAAACTGACGAGCACCCAGGGTCACCGTCTTTCCAGAGATCGACACGGTCAACACCGAGGGCGCAATCAAGACGACAAACTCGACGAGGCAGGGCGCCGTCATTGCGTCCCTGCAACTAGGCGCCCTCGTGGGGTCGCTGTCGTGCGCCTTCTACGGCGACCGCCTGGGCCGCCGCAAGACCATCTTCCTCGCCGCGCTCATCACCATCATCGGCGAGCTGCTGCAGACCTCCGCCTACAGCATCATCCAGTTCACCCTGGGGCGAGTCCTCCTCGGCATCGGAATCGGCCAGCTGAGCGCGACGGTCCCCGTGTGGCAGGCCGAGTGCAGTGCCGCCAAAAACCGCGGCCAACACGTCGTCGTCGACGGCATCTGCATGGTGCTGGGCTTTGTGCTCACCAACTGGATCGACTACGGCTTTAGCAAGACCACGGGTCAGACGCAGTGGCGTGTTCCCCTGGCGCTGTCGTTCCTCTTCCCCCTGACCGTCCTCGGGTCCGTCTTCCTGCTACCCGAGTCCCCGCGATGGCTGGTGATGGTGTCCCGGAGGGAAGAGGCGGCACGCAGTCTGGCCGCGTACAGAGGACTTCCAGTGAATGATGAGGCGGTGCAGGCGGAGATTGCCAGTATCGAGTCTTCGCTGGAGCTGACGGCGCAATCGAAGAGCCTCAAGCTGCGGGATCTCTTCCTCGGCAGCGACGATGAACGGCTCCTGTATCGCTTCGCGCTCTGCCTCGTCATCCAGTTCTTCCAGCAGATGTGTGGGGGAAATCTCATCAGTACCTACATTGGGACTCTTTTTGAAGAGAGCCTTGGGCTAGACGCTGAGCTGTCGCGGATCCTTGCCGCGAGCGCGCTCACTTGGAAGTTTGTGTGCAATTTTATCCCCTTTTTCGTGATCGACCGCCTCGGCCGCCGCAAGGTCTTCATCTTCAGCGGTGCGGGTATGTGTATCTGCATGGTGGTGCTGGCCATCACAACCAGCTTCAACGACGCCGGCCGCGGCTTGTCCATCGTGTCCGTCGCCTTCATCTGGCTGTTCAACACGTTCTACCCGATCGGCTTCTCCGGCGCCAACTTCCTCTACTGCACCGAGGTTGCGCCTATGCGCCTGCGGGTTATCATGTCGTCGGCCTCGACGGCCAACAAGTGGCTCTGGAACTTTATCGTCGTGATGATCACCCCCGTCGCGCTCGACACCATCGGATGGCGCTACTACATCGTCTACGCCGTCATCTCGGCCTGCATCCCCATCACCGTCTACTTCTTCTACCCCGAGACCATGGGCCGCAACCTCGAGGCCTTGAACGGGGTGTTCCGCGACGCCCCTACCCCCTGGCATATTGTCGCCATGGCGAGGAAGCTCCCGCAGGGAGACGTGACCGACGCGGATGCGGAGAGGACGGAAAAGTCGGACCTCGAGCAGAAGGAGTATGCTTGAAGCTCTCCATCGGGGTACGGATGTAGAAACGACTTTATGGACATAGTTCGCCTCTGGGAGTATATAGTTCTGTGTTGAGACCCGGAAAATATGAGGAAGCCTGAGGCTCCAAAATTACCCTTTTAAGACTAGCGCTGTCCGCGTGTTTCTACATAGTAGACATGACTTTCACTAGCACCATCACCTCCATCTTGCTCGTGCCCAGATCTAGTTTCTTGAATGACAGTAGTTGGTGTAGTCACTTTCATAGACGCATATGTCAGGTCCCGGAGGAAGGATCGATCAGGACGATTGGATTGATGACATGAACGAGCAACTGCGCTCCAGACACCTCGCGCAGGACCATCTGACCACACTGGACGCAGTGCCCTCATAGACGGAAAAGGGCATAGCCATAGTACTAATTATCTTATTAATAACAATCTACGGCCGGGTGGCCAGATCCACTTCAGCTCTTTCGCCTTGTCAAACTCGGCCGGCGGAACGATACGTTCCGCGGAAGTCGACAAGTAGTTGTATACAAAGTGGAGGGTGGATCCTGCTAGACGGACATCGGACTAAAATATGCCATGGGATAGTAGTCGAAATCAATTGTGCCGACTGTCGCATCACTGAATTCCCGGACTATGTATAGAAGCCTGGCAGCAAATGATGAAGTATATAATAGCCAACACTGTATAACCGCACGACCCGCATGTAGACAACGACTTCACATAGCAACTTCCACCGGAACGCAACCATGACGCAGACATACTCAATCACCCAGACCCAGCCAACCCCGGTCATACAAACAATCAAATACACACCGGACCTATCGGTCCGCAAATCCATCCCAGCAGTATGGATGCGCGCCGGCACCTCCAAAGGCCTCTTCATCCACCGCCACCATCTCCCGCCCTCGCCCGCAGACTGGGAGCCAATCCTCCTCTCCGCGATGGGGTCGACAAAGGACGGCTCCCGGCAAATCAACGGAGTCGGCGGCGCATCCTCGACGACGTCCAAGGTGGCCGTGGTGGAGCGGTCGCGACGCCCAGGCGTCGACGTCGAGTATACGTTTGTGCAGGTTGCGCCGGACCAGCCACGGGTCGACATGACGGGGAACTGCGGCAACATCGCGTCGGGAATTGGGCCGTTTGCGCTTGACGAGGGTCTGGTCGTTGCGCCGGAGGGAAAGAAGGAGGTTTGTGCAAACTTGTCTTTCCAAGGCCGAACGACGCTAACGCATCCAGATCGATATACACATCTACAACACCAACACCAACCAGCATCTTGTGGAAACGGTCCAAGTCGCCGCGGACGGTTCCTTCCGCGAGGACGGCGAGTACGCGATCCCGGGCGTGGACGGCACGGCCAGTCCAGTGCGAGTCGCGTTCCTCCACCCCGGGGGCAGCATGACGGGACACATGTTCCCCAGCGGGCTGCGCCAGGAGACGCTCGCGGTGGAGTCGCGCGGCCATGGGACGTTTGACGTGCGAGTCAGTCTCGTTGACGCCGCGAATCCATTCGTTCTAGTTGACGCCGCGACGTTGCCTGTGACGAACTACTCAGCCCTGGCAGACTCTGCCGACGCCGACTTTCTGGCGCTCATCGAGGACATCCGCAGGCATGGCGCCGTGCGGTTTGGACTCGCGCGCGACGTGCAGGCTGCGGGTCAGGTGCGCGGGACCCCGAAGATTGCGCTCTTGTCGCCCCCGACGGGTGCTACGGACGGGGTGGATATCGAAGTGCGGGCGTTTACCATGGGGAAGCCGCATGCGAGTCTGCAGTTGACGGGAGCGGTGTGTCTGGGAGCAGCTACCGTCATCCATGGCACGATTGCGTGGGATCTGGCCCATGCGAAGGATGGTGGTGATAGCGTGCCGAAGCATGGCATGTCCATTGGAGACCACCAGGTCGCCAGTCCGCTGGCGGTGGGTATCCGCCATCCAGCTGGGGTCATCCATGCGGAGACGGTCCTGAGAATGGACTTGACGGGCGAGATGGATGTTGATCGAGTGGCGGTGTTTCGGACGGCAAGGCGGCTGTTTGAGGGGAGTGTGTTTTATAGAGCATAACGGGCATAATATAGAATGGCATCAGCTTGCTAAAGGAGGAAGTCCTAATGGAATGAGGACAACCATGTCTAAGTAGTGTACAGGGCAAGCAACCCGCTTGCGACTAATCATCATTGAACGCATTATCCTGTGGAGATCCGTTGAACCCAAACAACATGTCGTCAAGTCGTGGATAGGAGTAGTCTTCGTCATATGGTACAACGCCTGGCGCCATTGGACCTTGGTTTGTGGATTGAGCCACACTCGGTCCAAAAGGGAACTCCGCGGGCTCAAACACCTGGCCTTCTGGAGGCCTCGGCTGGGTTCGGATAAAACTCTGTATGATCATGTCGATGTCCAGTTCGGACGGTTCGATCTCCGGTGGCGAAGCATGCCCAATGCCAGGCGTTGATGGCAACGGCCGTCCGGCTGATATCGCCAAGTTATCGGATCGGTCTTCCATCCCATGAATATGGTCATCGGCGAAAACGGTGCAGTCATCCAAGTGCACACCCATCCGTTCCATCAGATGCAGAATCACGTTCTGAGCCCGCCGTACCGCCCAGTTCGTCTCTTGATTCTTCTTGAAGATGTCGAGGCAGTTCTGGAGGTTGGCGTGAGCCCGACTCGCGCCCTCCCGCTGGGCGGCGACTCGAACAAAGATCGTCGCTGCCACGTACGTCGCGTATGAGATGAGATATGGCGCTCGCCGAATGGAGAAAGTGTGGTCGTAGGCTTGCAGCAGCTGGATAATGCTGGAAGCAGCCGCCGCACAAGTGGTAAAGGAACTCAGGGCCACTGATGGATCGGCCGTGTGAAGATGCCCCTCGGACACAAACGGCCGGTGCAGCAGAATGACCAGGACATTGTACAGGGCTAGCAACGAGAGAACATGCGGCGGCGGCACTACCCCCGTGGTGTCGCTGTATCGCAAGTGGTCCGGGAGGGCACCATACCAGGTCTTCAACTGGGCATCGAGGCTGTTCAGAGTGGCAATGAGGTCGTGAGACGACCGGTTCGAGCTCCGCTCCGAGTAGACCTTGTTCAAGATCTCATTCAATATCAACGAAAGTTTACAGAGCTGGGTAAATGTCGACACGCTGTACGCCGGCGACCCAGGATAGGACTTGACGTCGGAGTATGCAAATGGCTGCCAGGGTTCCAGCTCCTCGTAGTGGTCCAGGAAGGACACCAAGACCTTGGTGTCAAAATGTTGGAGGCTAGCCGGCCGTCCTTGATACAGGGACTGGATCTTGTCTACCACAAAAGCCCCCCAGAATACGCGCCGTCGGATTTCCACGTCCTCTTGAGTCAGACGGCGCATATTCGGGAGCATCGTGGCATCCACGTGCATGCCTAGGTCAATGATCATGCGGAAGGCTGTGCCGGCATACAGCCATGCCGCGCTGCGCTCGTCGCCCAGAGCGAAGAGCGAGCTTGTCATGACTAGAAGTGCCTGAATTGTCGTGATCTCACTACGATCCAGCGCACTTCCGAGTAGTTCTTTCACTCTCATGCGAAAGGTCCACCCGGCCGTACGGGCATCATTAGGATCTTTGCGCACTTCAGGGCGATTACTGAACTTGGACGCCCCGAAGTATATCGCGTTCAGAAGGAGCTTGGAAAAGTAGGGCCCATTCGTGGCCATGTCCCGCATGAACGCCGGGCGATAGGTTATCAGGAACGAATGGTGTTGGCGATTCCAGTGCAGGTTCAGTAGATGCATGCCCAGTTCAGGATCTACGCCATCAAAGTCCAGCTTCCCTTGCTGGAAGTTCAACGTCTCCAATTGCCCTATGTCATGGTGAGATTGTATGCGATGAGTCTATCAAGGGAACCATGACCCACGTTGATACGCCGCCTCCCCCATCAGCTGTTTCCGAATGGGCTCGACAGGAACCGCCGGATCGGCCAGTTGGGCGGAATCCTGCCGTCCCTCAAACAGGGTACTGGTGAGCCCATGGTAGCTAGAGTCTCCGCTGGCCGAGATGAAGATGCCCGACACGACGGAGGGAGAATGTCCGTTCTTGGCGCACTCCGACTGTTGCTGGAGATGCCCATCTGGATGATCCGGCGGGTCTTGTGCCGTGTCTTCTTGCACAGGCCCGGCACTTCGCTCTCCGAGTTGCTGCCGAAGCCGTTCGTTCTCTGCCACTAAGCGAGCAATCCGGGCTTTGGATGGTCTAAAGGTTGGGTCAGTTCATTTCGCCACAACGGGATGCGATAGAGCGCACCTCGGTCGTGGCGAATTGCTCATGTACACGCATTCCTTGCCATATCCCTGACAATTGGAGCATGTCGGCTTTTCATCACAGCGCAACTACAGAAAAAGGACATGAGTGGGGTGGCTCAGTCAGTAGGGAGCATGCTACCTGCTCACCTTTCTCCGCCGACAAAAGCTGCAAGCCTTGGCTGCCCTGCGTGTACGGGACGGGTTTCTTTCTTCCATGGCTGGAGACGGGATGAGATGGTCCGGGGAGAGGATGGAGAGGGAGATCCATATGTACCTGTTGTCACACGGACAGACGGAATATTTGGGGCCGCGGAAAGTCATTCTCCGTCCACCGCCCCCCACCGGCTAAGACGACCGGCTTAAGCGAGTATGAACCAGAAGAACTCATACCGTAAATGAAGTCAAGAATTGTATGATGTTATGATATCATAGACCTCCCAAGATATTTTCAAACAATCAGCCTGCTCTGAGTTTTTACCGCTTTGGGTATGGACTTTGCCACTTCTGAGTCTGTATAGGAGGCCGACACCGATATCTTGAGTGGCTCACTAAACGAGATGCGAATGAGAACAAAAGACAAAGAAGAACCCTTTCATGGCTGACGACAATCCAACTTGGTGTCGACTCGTGGAGAGGAACCCTTGCATGGAAGCACTCTTCCAGAATGATAGCACTGGAAGATAAACTACACGACAAACATCGGGATGCATCAAAAACATACAGAAACGCCTCGTGTCGCATCAAACATCCATACAGAGTTCGATAATGCGATACGGACACCGAATGACACCAAGACGAGAGCGTACAGGAGAGCGCCGGAAGGCATGGGCGTTCACGGGTTCTCTTGTCCCTCTCGATGCGCCGAGAAACCACAATCAACACGGCGAATAAACGACCGATGAGGATCAATTGGATGAACAGGCTGGCGATCGTGGCATTCTGGCCATTCTCGCCATGAGAGAGATGGCCATCGTTCCACCGCCGGTGGCCTGTAACCACCTCACTCCGAAGCTATCTTGACTCTCCCATAGAGGAGTGAGGGCTACCGAATCAGGGGAATGGCCAGCATTCTTAGGGCACAATAGTCAAACACATGTAGGTCAAATACCATCAGTCCAGGAACTGGACGCATCAACTCGTATCTTGAGGAAGACCTGCTAGCGAACCCAAGTAAGACAACCCTTTCATGATACTATGACCGCCGGTGATGACACTGCTCATCTAGGCGGTATTATAAAGCCTTGATCGACAAGTCCATCAGGAAACTAGTATGTTTGTGATGGACATCTTGGTATACATTGCACGTGGGCACTAGACCCGATCAGGTCACATGGTGTCAACCTCTGTGACTTCCGACCTTCATCAATTCATGCATCGCAAGTGATTCGCATCAGACGTGAACTAGGGATTCTCCTTGAGACATTCTTGGTCTGTGTTTAGTCGCCATGTCTGTGGATCAAAAGAGCCCCCCGCGCCTATGCTTGCCATCCACCCCTTTCCTGGACCTTTCGAAGCCTGTCAATGGCAATGTTTGGTGCCGTTACACCACCCTTCTGGCGATCAAGCTTCTTAAGCGTATTCGACCACACCGTGGATGTGTACTCATGTTGACCGACGTGCTTTGAGTGAAGTACTGCGCGCATGTGCATTTATCGGAAGCATCAAGTTGCCTCCGTCGATGGCGGATCGTTATTTGACTGTCGTATACCCGGCTCTGCCTTGCACTTTGGCCCATTTGAGACCGTCCAGGACTTTCATCGACATTTACGTGGGGGTATGGAGTTTGACTCTCGCCTTCACCCGCCAATCCCAACTCTGATCAAACAGCAAAGCGGGAATTGGCCTTTGAAATTGACTCACGGCGACCTCAGCAGCTTGAACATTCTTGCTCGTGGAGATGACATCGTGGGGATTATTGACTGGGACACATCTGGATGGTATCCATCAGACTGGGAATACACCTCTGCCTACCAAATGAACCCCCAAACTCCTTCTGGGTCCATGAGATCGACAACTTTCTGGAAACGATGCCTGCCGAGCTAGCAATGGAACGCCTTCGCCAGGAACATTATAGGGACTTCTGAGTATCCCAATCCTGATACCTCATACAATAATCTCCTTGCGCTCTATCAGATCGTATGTGGGGACTGTGTCTTATCAAGCTGGCATTGGCCATCAAACCGATGCTGATCTTTCTTCCGTTGGCAGTAGCTCATCGCATTATTGCGAATGTTCTCCCATTCAATAACGTTTGTCCCTAAGGCGTGTGGGTCTTTTTTCAGCGCCTCAGGGCCTCTTTGACCCAGAAAACACAGTTCCACCCCGTTTCACCTTGTCGGATAGGCGTATTGCGCAGAATTTCAGCCAAGCGAGTTCTGTGTGCTACTTTTCCAACAACAATGCGGACAAGTAACATGCTGGTAGGACACGGGCCCTCTTCGAAGTACCACACAGATCTACCATCCGACGCGGGGAATTCTTTCGCATGGTACCGGACGCCTGTACTGCTGTCGTTCTCGATTTTGGGGCCAGCTATCAACGCCCATTGGTATCTAGGTCGTGTGGGACATCAGTCTCTCGATGATGATGCATTGAAGAAGCTTCCCCATGGCTAGCTCACGTGTCTTGCTTTGCTGGCATGGTAGGTTTGCCCCCACGTGCGTAGAGGGCAACATACAGACAATCCTTGTTTGATGGCATTGTTCGGGCTGATCCTGAGATAGATAACTAAGATTGGCACCAGATGGGTCGAGCCTGTTTCGAAGCCCTGAGGATTTGCCCTGTGGGAAATTACGAAGGGGTCCCTTGGAGGGCTTTATACCCATCTATCATTTTCACCCAGAGTCATAGCCGCTCTCTGATCAAATAGGACATGAGGCTGGTCGACTTCCACCTCGCCTTACAATTCGTGTCGTCTAGGAGTAGCACGCACCTCGTGGGCGCGTAATCTGCATCTGAGCTACACTGGTGAAGAGATGTTCTGTGTCGAATAGCCGCCCGACCCTTCCATTCAACCATGCACGATGCGTAAATCATACCGATGGTCATGCCTTCATCCAACGGATCCAAGAGCATATTGCGAATAGCCGACAGCTCAGCCACCCCGTTCTGAAGAAAGCTCATTGACCGTGGCCCGAAGCCGCCGGGATGCAATTACTTCGCTTGCTTTCTATGCCAGAGGCTCATATGTCTAGGCATTGAGGCTCAATTCAAGCCAGGAACTCAGCGGCTATTCGGTGGATGATGTCTCGATATAGACACGGCTAGTTACTCGGTCAATCTTATCTAACCATCTCCACCTGGCGTTTATACTTCCCTAAAACAGACATGCCACGCCACAATCCTCAAACAGGCATCTCCAGCATCCTGCAGCAGCCGTGATCAATCCTGATCATGATCATGCGCACCACGGGGCTGTACCGATATTCGATCCTGCCAGGCCCTGCCAGCCATTGCCCTCGGCTGACCTACCCGCCCTCACTCGGTGGATATTCACCCGGGGGGTTCTCCGATATCCCCCACACTGCGAGCATCTCCATCACTCTGAAGCGATGAGCAGTACATAGACCCAGAGCGCTCCAGGCAGTCGGAGAATTGCCCCTTCGGTGCGCACCTCGGGGTTCTCTGCGAGCCTCCCCTCCATAAATTGTACCGATGCCCCTCTTCGACCCCTTTGGTGCCCAGGTCCCGCGCATATCGACATCAATTCTATAAAACAAGCAATACTAATAATAGAGAAAATGTCCCTCGCCCAGTCCCACTATATTATCCACCTCCCGCAAACCCCCTCCGCAACCTGGACCGTCGAGCCCCGCGCCATCGCCCAGCAATGGCTGACAGCCCTCGACGCGCTGCTCGCCCGCGCCGACTTCGCCCAGATCCCGCAGCTCTTCCATGATGACTCCTGGTGGCGCGACATGCTCGCCCTCGACTGGGACCTGCGCACCGTGCGCGCCGCGCCCGCCATCACCGACTTCCTGCGACGCACGCAGCCGCGCGCCGAGCTGGCCGCCCTGCGTCTCCAGCACGAGGGCCGCTTCCAGCCGCGGCTGGAGCAGCCCGCTCCCGGGCTCACCTGGGTGTCGTCCATGTTCTTTTTCGAGACGCGCGCTGGTCGCGGTACCGGCGTGCTGCGCCTGACGCAGGACGCTGCCGGTGCCTGGAAGGCGTATGCGGTGTACACGGCGCTGCAGGAGCTCAAGGGACTGGAGGAGCCGCTAGGGCCGCGGCGCGCCGAGGGCACGATCGAGTCGATGCCCGGTGGGCTGGCGAAGGGCAATTGGCTTGAGCGGCGGAAGCGACAGGTCGAGTTTTTGGATGAGGAGCCGACGACGTTGGTCGTCGGAGCTGGTACGGTTCCTCTTTTTCCTCGTTCACCGTGCGCCGAAGGATACGTACTAATTTGGGAGAACAGGCCAGGCCGGACTGAACATGGGCGCCCGGCTGCAATCGCTCGGCGTGTCGTGTCTCATTGTCGACCGCAACGAGCGCATTGGCGATAACTGGCGCAACCGCTACCGAGTGCGTGCATCCCCCTTCCTTGAGCGAGCACGAGAAAAAGACGCTGATTGACATCGCAGACGCTGGTCACGCACGATCCCGCCGAATTCACCCACATGGCATACCTGCCCTTCCCCAAGAACTGGCCGCAGTTCACGCCCAAGGACAAGCTGGCCGACTGGTTCGAGGCCTACGCGCAGATCATGGAGCTCAACGTGTGGCTGCAGACGAGCGTGACGGGCGCCGTCTACGACGATGCCGCCGCCCAGTGGACCGTGACGGTGTCGCGCGGCGACGGGTCGCAGCGCACGCTGCGCCCGCGCCATCTCGTCTGGTGCACCGGGCACTCGGGCGAGCCGCGCATCCCCTCGTTCCCGGGCCAGGCGGGCTTCCGCGGCCGCGTCTACCACGGCAGCCAGCATCGCGACGCGGCCGACGATGACGTGCGCGGGAAGAAGGTCGTGGTGGTGGGTACCGGCAACAGCGGACATGACATTGCGCAGAACTTCTACGAGAACGGCGCCGAGGTGACCATGCTCCAGCGCAGCGGGACGTACGTCATCACCGCCGACAAGGGAGTGTTTATGATGCACGAGGGTTTGCACGATGAATACGGGTATGCTTCTTTCCCTTCCTTTCCCTTTCCTTGCCTTCCCTTCCCCCAGTCGATCGCAAAAGAAACTGACAAGTCCAGTCCCCCCACCGAAGAAGCCGACATCATCGCCGAGAGTCTCCCCTACCCCGTGCAATTCGCGCTGAACGTGCACTTCACCAAGAAGGTCGCAGCCGCCGAGAAAGACATCCTCGACGGCCTGCAGCGCGCCGGCTTCGAGCTGGACTTTGGCGTAGACGGGGCGGGCATCTCGCGCGCGTACATGACCCGCGGCGGTGGCTACTACATCGATGTCGGATGCAGCCCGCTCATCGCCGACGGCAAGATCAAGGTGAAGCGGAGCCCCGAGGGCATTGCCGGGTTCAATGAGCGCAGTCTGCTCCTGAAGGACGGCAGTGCGCTGGACGCCGACATTGTGGTCTTGGCTACCGGCTACGACAACATGCGCACAACCGTGCGGAAGGTCCTGGGGGATCATGTTGCAGATCGCTGTAAGGATGTGTGGGATCTGGACGAGGAGGGAGAAGTGAATGCTGTGAGTTCCCACCCGTTGTCCGCATGGAAGACGATACTGACTGATGATGAGATGTGGCGTCCGAGCGGCCATCCTGGCTTTTGGTTCATGGGCGGCAACTTGGCCCTCTGTCGCATCTACTCCAAGTTCCTGGCGCTACAGATCAAGGCCATCGAGGCCGGCTTGACTTCGCAGCAGGCTCAATCCAAGCTGTAGGATATCACAATACGCAGAAGGTAGAAGTGGGCATCACAATATAGATCATGAGAATATGCTAGATTACTGTATGCTAGATTTCATTTAGACAAGTTGCACACGCAAAGTAGGATAGTAGTATCCTCGTTCATATATAAACAACAAAGTAACAACATTTCCTGTAGTCAACGCCTTTCGCCTGTGGTCCACATGCATTGCACATATACAGTCAAAAAGCAAACCCACGTCACATAAACCAGTCATCATTCGGAAAAATAAAACGTCATCATCATCTCTTTCCATAGATCAGATGCCCCCCGTAGCACCATCATCGATGATCATCTCCACATCTTTAACAGGATGAAGCAGCATCGGAGGAAGGCACATGCGCCCCTCTCCGGCCAGTTCCTCTTGCTCGCCGCCGTCATTGTCGACTTTGTAGCCCAGCCAGCGCCGCCAGAGATTCGGCGAGAATCCTGCCGAGTAGAACCAGGTGGTGCCTCGGAAGTTGTGCTCTCGGTCCCCAAAGATCGAAGTACGGGCACCGCCAGCGGCACCGTTCCGCCCAGCATTGAACACGGACTCGAGATACTTGGTAGGCCATCGGCGGTCGATGTACACCGAATGCGGGACGTAGACGGCTTTGAACCCGTGATGGAGCGCGGTGGTCGCTGGCCACATTTCGGAGAACATGCTGTGCCGCTTCAAGCTCGTCTCGCGATGCATCGTATGTAGGAGTTTATGAGAGAGCCGGGAGGCGGTGATAATCGCGGTGCGGCGCGGGGGAAGCCCGTTCTCTCGGTTATAGCCCGTAACATCGTCACGAAGAAGCCAAGTCGTGCCCTCTGGGTCGTAGAGAGGGTTAAATACGATCAGATCCGCATCCTCCCCGACACCCCATTGGTATTTATCCTTCTCCATCGTAGTCGGCGGGATGCCTTCTCCTTCAACCTCGAAAATGTCGCGCTCATCAGGACGTTCCGGGCCCCAGACGGGCTTGTCCCCATTCTGTAGCTTGGCGGCAGAGGCCTTTTCGCTCGAGGATAGGTCAGGACGGGGCTTGTTGGCGCTCCAGAGATTGTTCGGACTGTTAGTCCCAATATCCGTCTGCACGCGCACCATTTGCCGGAAATCTTCCCATGAGCCATGCACCGACGGTACGTAGAACCGGGCGTTGCGCTCCCAGAGCCCCTTGCGCGGCTGCTCCCGCGCCCAGCTGACCACCTTGTCGAAGAGATGATACCAGTGACCAGTGTACCGGGCATCCATCTCCCAGTTCCAGTAGTAATCGTACTCTGGATGCTGGTACGCAAAGTACTGCATCGGCATGTAAGTACTGCGATAGACGCCGTGGATGGGGAGGCCCCGCGTTAACGTCTCCTCCAGGCCAGGATACATGATGGACATTTGGCGTTCCGTCCAGAGGGTGGCCAAGCCACGGAATTCTTCTGGGAGAGCATCCTTGAGAACCCGCTCGTATGTCTCATCATCGGACCAGATCGGGAGATTCTCATCCTTGACGTGTACGAGGAAATGCACAACATATTCGCCGCCGGACAGCAGCGACAGCTCTGAGATCAGTGCGCGCAGGTATAAGATATCCTCGGGCGTATATCTAAAGTCATGCCAGGTCCGGATCACGAATGCGGTGCGCGGCAAACGCTCTGTACCGGATCGTGCCTGTCTCTCTTGGCCCGGGAGTCGTTGGTGGGGCTTGCTGTTCGACTCTGGCAGCCCGACTGGCATGGACAGGAAGCGGTTGGAACGTGGTTCTGGAAGGTCATCAAAGCGGTGGCTGTTCAGAGCGACGCATCGATTTTGGGCGGCGGCCCAGTCAACCTTGCGGAAATCCACCGGCGGATAATCCTCCCAAACTCGTTCAGCCCCCTCGCGATGTCCCTCCAGACCAGCGCCAATGCCGCCTTTTCTAGCAGTATAACCAAGGCCGTAGGGGCCCAGGCGGCCGAATCGATCGAAACAGACGTCGTCCTTGATGCCGAGCATCTCATTCGAACCCATCACCGCGTCAGGAAAGCCACGAGGCACCCCCGCATAATGGTGGACCTGCGGAATTCGTATCGTCTCGTCCTCGTCCAGGAAACAATCGCGCTTCTCACCGTACTTCTCGATATATCCTGTGGAGGCGTAATCGGGGTAAGGGTTGAAAGGAGAACTTGTGAACGAGAGAGTCTCCGCGCGGGATTGGAGGCCGGTTGTATTCGTATCAACATTCTCATCAACCATACCGTCGAGGTCGTCGCCGGGGTACTCTGGCACCTGGTCATTCCGCGGTACCAAAGATCGGAGGCCACCATGATATCGCTTCAGGAACGGGA
Organism: Aspergillus sp. MEXU 27854; assembly: GCA_019721355.1. NCBI lineage: Eukaryota > Fungi > Ascomycota > Eurotiomycetes > Eurotiales > Aspergillaceae > Aspergillus > Aspergillus sp. MEXU 27854. The sequence continues at coordinate 2,739,095 of JAGMTT010000003.1, forward strand.
AACTTTCCCACTGATGTGGCTTCGGGGGTTGGTTTGGCACTTCCAGGTCGACGTGCTTGACCGAGGACATGAAGGTAAACCGGAAGAGTGTGCAGATGAAAAGAACGAGAGAGAAGAAAAGCGACAAGCAGAGCCATCGCATGATTCGATTGGGGATGCGATAAAATCCGGGGCCAGCCCGAGGGCGTCGCATAGTCGCACCGCCCAGCATGGGTTGGTAGGAGGCCGCCGAAGATGTGATGGAATCATCGCAACTGTCGGAGGCGAAAGAGCCGTGGCTTGGTTGTCGAGAATGATGTCGATACGGAGACGATTGCTTCTCCACGTCTATTGCGATACCGTACCCATCGTGCGTAGGGGTATGCCGCCCCGTCCGAGTGGTCATGGTTCACGGACGGAAGAGGTGTGCATGGAAGATGAAAAGCGAACGAGGCGAGCGAGGGGAGAGCTAAGGTCACAAGCTGGGGTCAGAATATCAATCGTAAAATTGTCTGATCAGCTGAACAAAGTGATCCTCAAGGGATATGGATGCTGCGGCCGATCTATATAACATTGTGTCAACCAACAGTCGAGGGATGGAATGGGAAGTCGATGATACCTGATAAGGGTGGTTCTACCAAGTCAAGCATCCAAGAACGCATCAAAACTGGCAGACTGGCATGCGACAGTGCGTGGACTGCGCGGACACTTCGTCAGAACTATATATGGATAACGGTTTGTGGTATGTAGGTATGTTTCGGGCGTCTGGAGCAATTGTGGTGGAGACGACGTCCCGATATTCAAGATGGAATCCTCGATCGAGGTCAACAATGGAGGAGATTGACAGCAGTGACTGTCGTAACTGGAATGGGTATATAGAGAACTGGGCCGTGACGGAGAGCATCAACAAACTCGATTGCTGCGTTGCCCAAGGGATATCCAGCGCTTACGCACACTAAGCGGGCCAGGCCGTCTTGGCAGATGCACACGGAGATGGATGTCCGCGTGCAGGTAATTGATGGAATGGCGGAGATGATCAGGCTGTGAAGAGGAATGGAGTGAGATATATTAGAAAGAGAGAGAGATTCTCTTTTTTGAACAACCTGGTGCAGGCGAGAAGGGCTTTGGGGGTACCTTCCTGTTTCGGAACTGAGGTTGCTTTCCGCATGCGGTAAGGGTCTTCCAATCAGGACTAGCGTGTCTGCGTGGTCAGTTATTCCATTTTGGGAGTAGCATGCTATCACGTTATCACGTTGTAGTCTAGATTATGTACTCCGCAGTCTATCAGATCGCATCTTCCATTCCATACCTCTCATGCATCTGATCCTGTTGCATGATACAAAAGTCCGAGTTCATATTTGAACTTATCGTTGCTATGTCACAATGATTGGGGAGCGTCCCCAGAATCCTCACAATACATACCCCTGCGAGCAACCGGAAGTATGACCGGAACTTACAGCCACAGGAACCAGCACACTCGATCCAAGATACACACACGCAAGACGGGATTCCATTACAATGGTTAGAGAATGTCTGGGGGTGATCAGGAAATGTCCCACCGCTCGAGCGGCTCAGCGGACCACTTGACATCAGACTGACGAACACCCAAACGCCAGAGACATCACGAGGACAGCAACTCTGTGTAACACGATGGCATCGTCAGGATACGTATTTCAACAATGGATCGATCCGATCTCCCCTTTCCATGATCGATCTCTATCTATATAACCTCATGCACCCACGATGGTACGTACTTAAGCCTTGGTTCAAACCAACCGACTAAACACACCAGAACACCCATCCCAAACCACCGCCCGTCCACGATCCAACCCTCGCCCCTCCCTACATCACCTTCATCCTCCTCCTGCCCCCGCTCTACCTCCTCCTCCAGCACATCCGCAAGGACTATCACGCCTTCCTCGCGCTAGGACCGGGCGGCACGCCCTCCACACCCGCAGGCTACCTCCGCATCTGTATCCTGCGGCTCTTCGCCCTGCGCAACCCGCTCACGCCGCCGACACCGCTGCTCCCACGCCTCGCCGCGGGCCGCCTCCGCGCAGACACCCTCCCGCGACGCCGCGGACCCCGGCCCACCGTCGCGGGGATCGCCCCGCACCGGCAGACCACGCAAAAGGGTAGTCGCGCCATGTACCAGGCCCTCACGGCGGCGATGCACGATCTCACGCGACGACACCCCGACCTCCTCTACGCCGACACGTCCTGCTTCGAGAAACACAGCACGGGGATCTTCTCACGCCGCGTCGCCGCCGCCAGCTACGCAATGGCGGAGGGAGCGCACCGCCGCACCTGCAACGGCGAGGTGTGTCACGGACATCCCAGCGACGGCAGTCTGCACCTCACACTGCATCCGTCGGATGTGGCGCTGCTGCTGGAGCGGGGATGGGGCGAGCGGCATCCGTTGGCGCGCGAGGACTGGTGGTGGGGGGTAGTGCGGACCGTGCCCCCGGGATTCGTCATGGTGTATGCGCCGCGCGACGCGGAGGAGCTGGACTGCGTGATGGAGGTTGTGCGCGCGGCGGTGTGGTGGGTGAGCGACCAAGAGTTAGTATCTAGGAGGGTGGTGCCAGCGGGGCGAGTGGGTGGACAGGAGATAGGGTAGGATTGCACACACATAAGCATTGACTACATGCCATCTACATACTCCGACGCCACAATGCATCACCGTACATGGGGGCGTCTGTTTCGTGGGTCGTAAATATCAAGTCTTGACGGTAACAAACACAGCAGAGGGAAAAGGTACAAGCAGAAAACGCGCACAATTTTTAAGGCACAGAAAGGAGGATGCGTTGGGATCGGCGCCGGGAGGTAAGGAAAAATAAGAAAAAGCTAATATCATATAGAGGAATGAAGAGCCGTTAGAGAACATACAAGCACGACCAAAGTAACAGATCCCTTCCCTGTGCGCGGTTGTGTCTTTGCCGGCCCCGGTTCCCCATCCATCATCCGCAACTCCCAGTTCACACGTCCAAATAGTATCTTCCACTCATTGCATTAGTTTAGTCCCGGTTGGCTTTCCGCAGGGCGTCGGCGAGCCACTCGAGACCCTCGTACAGGCCATCACCGGTGGTAGCGCAGGTCGACTGGATGTACTGTACGGAAGAAACCGATTAGAGTGGATTCCAAATCGCCGGGGGGGGGGAGACACTTACCCAAGGGCGGCGGCTGAGGCTTTGCAGACCGAGCTGCTGGGTGATCTCGGCAGGGCTCATGGCGTTCTAAATCCATCAGTATTTATCTTCACATCGTAGAGCCACAGGGTCAAGGGCGTACCGGCAGATCTTGCTTGTTGGCGAAAACCAGGAGGAGAGCGTCGCGGAGCTCATCTTCGTTCAGCATGCGCTGGAGTTCTTCGCGGGCCTCGACGATACGGTCACGATCGTTGCTGTCGACGACGAAAATGATGCCCTGGGTGTTCTGGAAGTAATGTCTCCAGAGAGGACGGATCTTGTCCTGTCCACCGACATCCCACACGGTAAACTGAATGTTCTTGTACTCGACGGTCTCGACGTTGAAGCCTGTTCCGACCAGGGTTAGCGATCGGTCCCAGCATGCGGGGGATATTGACGACGCGATTCAATGATTCCACCGGCGGGGGTTTTTCTTCCGGTGACGGAGCGACGATGATGCGGTTGGGAGCAATGGAGACTGACCGATTGTGGGGATGGTGGTGACGATTTCACCCAGCTTCAGCTTGTACAGAATGGTGGTCTTTCCGGCGGCGTCGAGACCGACCATGAGGATTCGCATCTCCTTTCTGCCCCATAGGCGGTCGAAGATCTTGGAAAAGGAGAGACCCATGTTGACGGTGGCGAATGCAAGTCGTTCGGGATCTGTTGGGCAGAACGCGATGTCAGACGGGGGATTTCGGCGAGAAAACGGACGACACTTCGATTGATTGATCGGAGGGGCAAAGAAAGTGGAAAATTCAAGGAAAGGAGAATGAGAGACCGAGGTGAGAGGTGGGAAGAGGTGAAGGAAGTTGGCCAGGTAGACGAGAGGAGGCAGAAACCAGATCACGTCCGAGGTGGAAATAATGTGGGAAGACGCAATCAGGGGGGTGGAAGGACGGCGACCGGACAGGGGAAAACGAAGACAAAGGAATTATGCAGGAGGGAGAGCCAGGAAAGGGAGAGGGTCGGGGGAGATGGGAGACTTACCACAGGTGCGATGAGGGGATTGACGATGCGAGGAGGAAGAGGAGGAAGAGGAAGAAACAGGTGAGGTGAGGGTTCGTGTCCAGATGAGGGAGTGTTGGTTTGGTTTGGCTGGTGGTGATGGCAAGTCACTGCAGATAGGAAGAAGAGAGAGAGAAAGGGTTGGTATGGTAAAGGCCCGTACGGTAACTATCTTGGGTATCGATGTGGAATGCCAACCGACGGCCAGGTCTCCGTCACACACGCAACCAGCAGTCACTTAAGACTTGATCAAATATCAACTCTCGAAATTTAAGAATTCCCTCTTTAAATATACATCTTCTGTTCGCAAAGACAAGTGTCCCTTATCGCAGGCAACGTCGTTTCTCTCTTCTGTGATCCTTGTGATGGTGACGAGAAGAGGACACGGTGTTTTGCCCCTGATTGGACGGATCTGCTGACTCATCTACAGGTACATGGCCATTGTATGGCTCCACCGCCGCAATCGAGGTACCCCTACCCAGGTAACTTATTGGTAACCGCATTACCATACCGCCGATAGGGTCTGGTGGATCCGGTGGTCGGTCTCGTGCTCCCAAATGTTCGTAAATTACCATATTTCCAACGCTCGACACCGAACCCACCGGGACCACTCCTACGCGTCATGTCTGTCAGGCCTGGGTCCATCACAGTACGATGGGCTCTTCGATTGTTCGATTGACTCCATAGATGGTCTCGCGGAGTACAAAGTACCTTTGACCCTGGTCAACTGGATCAGGTAGATGACAGTATCACTGAATGGAGGCTCTTGATAGGGCTAACCCTGGCAACCCTGCTTGCCTAGTCTCCTTCAGGAAGTTCTTCCAGCCTCAGGCAACTCAACTCTCACTGCAATCCGACTAGATGAAGTCAAGTCCATCTCACGGATCAACACTGAACGGACGCCTCCATAATGACTGGATGTTGCTGTGGTGCATTCTATCTAACTTACAATGACTGACTGCATTGCCGCTAACCAGCTAGGTGCACCACAGTATCCACTTATGACTGCATTCTATACATATAGTCAGCGGTACTCCGATACTTAATCAGTTTGGTTCCCCAGCCTAGCACCATCTAAAATCCACCGGGACATTTGACTCTTTGCGAAGGAGGACTTTCCGTCTACAGAGTAGACACTAAAAGCATCGCAATCGCCCAAAAGTTGGACTTCAATATCGCCTCACCTCTATGATCTCGAATATCTTGTGCATCTGCAGATCAACAACCGCCCAGCATCGTAAACTTCATATCTCGAAGATATTCTCGGCGAAAGCCCAGGGCTCTGGAGGACACATGTAAACGTACACTCCGACTAGGTACATCGCGGATCGGGGAGTCCGTCTTCAATTCATTGATGATGCCTGATCTCCGCTGGTGAACAGGATCTGTCGGAGAGGAAAGTGTGCCGGTTGTAAATGACACCGATTGACCAGCTCCATCGTTAAGCAGATATCTGGAAAATAAAGCTGCGAAAAAGCAGTTTCCCATTCCAAGCCTAGGAACCGATAGGACCGTCTATGCTGGATACCCTTATTGCCAACAGTCGAAGAGGTATTAGAAAGGACAAAGGGATTCTAATACCGAAGAAGACCAGAAGACAGTAAGCACGATCCTCCAGTTGTCTGTCGTCCCGCGGCCCAGTAAATTCCCTGAGCGACACTGGTCAATTCCAGCTCGTCATCCGTACTTTCGGGAACCTCTAACTGCTGGGAGATGGCGCTTGCTTGCACACCACCTATGCATCAGAGTCAACAAGTTTTGACACAAAGATGTGTTAGTAATGGAAATAAGGCCCGGATGGTCTAGTGGGTATGCGCCTCTCATCCTCTCTGGCTCAAGATCCGCACTCTAACCTAAAATAGTATGATTCTCGCTTTGGGAGCGGATCAATCAAGTACCTTGATGGTACAGATTAATCTACCTAAATTGCGAGAGGTCCCGCGTTCAAACCGCGGTTCGGGCCTCTTATCTTTTTTTTTTTTTTTTACTCCCTCTTCTTTTCCTATCCTTTATTCCATGCATGCCATGAGAAGACCGCAATGATCTCAATACTCATTGCTCCTTAGCCGGCAGACGATGTCCAAGCTAGATCCAATGGCAATGCCAACATCAGCTACGACTATTATATAACCAGCGCTAGGTTTTACAGGGGTAGTAGGTAGTAGTACCTTATCTATCATGTTTACTCCGATAAAACTTTCGCGACATGATTCTCTCGTGGAATTCTGAACATTGTGCCAACCACGTAAGCTGTACTTAAATAGACTCTAGATAATAACAATTCTGCGGTCTTATAGGACGCCCTTCGGGGTGTGGTTGCAGTGGTCAATTTGATGCGGATGACCAGAAGCGTCTGAAGGATAAATTCAACTGCAATAAAGCTTGCCAGACTTGCAGACATGTGCAATTCTACCAGATACTAGGATAAGATGTATGTATGATGCTAAAGATTATACCACCCACTAATTCGCTCCCTTTGAATGAGGCGATATGAGTTATGCGTACCACCGTCGTGTAGACAGCCTTATTCTTGATCCACCTCTCTGCACGAATGAGGTGTTTGCTCGGAGGCAATCACTATAGCTACTAGGCATTCACTGCCTCTTGAATGTGACCACGTGCTCGAGGCTATATAAAGCCTTTGTTTGCTTGACTGCGCGTCAGAATATTCATCATCTCCCAGCTTGCTGCTGGTCTACCCGAATAGCTCGACTATATATGTACCTTAGCCATATATTATACCTTATATACCACTAAGAGGCTGTGTCTTTTTGGTCGGGTTGGCTGACACTATCTTCCATGTACTGCAACCTCCACAGCACGTCAAGGCTTTCCTAAACACTGACTGTTGAACCCTCCCCCCCCCCCCCCCTCCCCACAAGACTACCCGGGAAACTACCAATGTCAGTTCCCAAGGCACCTAGAGAAGACTTATCCTCTAATTCACAATTAGAATTCTTAGGGTTTCGCTCGAACGTTGGCTTGGCAAGCCCTCGCCACACAATTTAGCAGTTGGCTTCGCGTCTCACGACTGATCTCGATGGCCACCTGCAGCGCCTGCCTTATCACTCAGTTATTACGGTCATGGAGATCCACAGAAAATAGTCCATATGCTGGTGGGTGTGTTGATCCCCATATCAGAACACTTGAGGGTAGATTGCTTCGAACAGAGGAGTATGTTAGACTATTATCATGAGCATTATGATAGCTGACATCTTCAGTGTCTCACAAGTATTCAGGCACGTCAGAACAACATTTCGGACATAGATGGAGGCCAACAGACTCCAGGAATAGCGAATACTGGCGTGCCTATCCTGGCCAGTCCAAGAATCTACTGGATCGTATCAAAACCCACATTCGGGCGATCCTGCGCGGATCGACGGATACGCGGCACTATTATGTCATTGCGCAAGGACGGATGTATCTCTTTCAGAAGCCTCAAAGATCACCCAGCTAAAACCCACCTCTGGAGCTGTGGTTCTCAATACCCTAGGGATGCAGATGTGCCGAGGCTCCTGATCACTTCCTGCGAGCACTTTAAAGGCTCATTCTAGGCAAACTGAAGACGGGAAACTATACTCAGATTTTGAGTTTAACTGAGGCAAGTGAGACGCAGTCATTGATTTGGCTCGACCAACTGATTGTCCTAGATTGTGGAATGCGGGCGGTCCTTATATGCGTAAGTGCAGTGAAGGACCTTGTTCTGCCCACAGAATGCGAGGTGTCACGCCTTAAGCCAGAAGCTGAGGAGCTTTCTATGTCCGAAAGAGAACCTATCGAACGGATCTATGTTCACACGGTCAACCCCGGTCTACAGCCATGTATTACACCTTACATACCACTATAAATGTCCAACTCGGTGGATGCATTACTAGCTCGAGATTGACAAAAAATTTACAAAATACCCGAAGCGCTTCATTCACATCAAATATTACCAGAGGCGTCGATATTCGCCCCTACGCCAAGGAAGAGTCCCTTGAAGCAGGATCACTTTAGGTTACATTTTACCAATGGAATGTCAATGCGACAGTTAGATACTGGTAGATCTCCTCCCAATGCTCCCTGGGGTCCCAGTCTGAGACAAGGTGATTAAAAAAGGTAGATCCACTCAAAATGTTATCATATACCCACGTACTGCTTAGTTCGCTTCAAGAGAGATCGTGGCTCTATAAAATGCGCTATGTTACGCATAAACCATTACCCTTGAAGAACAGTCAACCGTATTGACATCCCCGTCATGCCATCTAATTTAGTTATTCCGCATCTCTCGCCTTGCCCTCTCGACGGGACGAGATCCTTTCCCGAGAAGAGCGAAAAAAAGACCGGAGCAGGGACTGGTAGATGGTTTTACCCTCGACCGTATCGCTGAGGTACCCAAACAAGCCGAGTAGAACCATCGACAAGAACAAGATCACCCCAAATGCCACCCAGAACTGCGTCTGTGTATACACTCCCTTGACGCCCTCGAGTTCAGTGGAGAAATACGCCGTCATCAGACTAACTGGCAGGAACAGAATGGTCGCCTTGGCCAGCAAGATCGTGATTCTCGTGAGCCTTTCGACAGCCTGCGAGTCTTTTAGGGCGATCAAATTGAAATTCTGCCCTGCCAGTCAGCGCCACTTTTCCAAACAGCTTGGCCGACAAACAACAATAGATGGAGTTTCATACCAAGAACGTGAGGGACTCCTTCTCCGTTAGGCAGGTGTCGATCTCGGACAGGCAGTATAGCTTGATACGATCCAGTAGTCTTTCGAAACGTGCCACAGCGGCTGAACTCAGCTGGACCCCGACTGGGTTGTCTGGCAGGCTCGAAAAGGAAATACTGTTCTGTAATGCTGCCTGGCGGGGGTCCACTACCTCACTTTCCCCGAAAATGGGCCCAAGTGCCATTGGCGGGCGACTCGAGCGCGCCTCGTCACGGAGGACCCGTTGTCTTTGTAGAATGCGCGTCATGATCAGCTCATAGCTGGAGTAAAGCCTTCTGAGGACTGCGAGCTGCCGGCCAAGCCCGTGGAGCTCATTGACCAAGTCCACTGCTGGTTTGGTCAACATATCTGTCCTCTGTATTGAATTAGTATCCTGTTATATAGGATGCATTCCCGACTTACCAACTTGTCCAGTATTACCCCGTACTTGTGCTCCCGCTTAGCTACCAGAGCGTAACTCGAAACCCAGTCGTCAAAGATGTAGTAGAACAGCAAGCTAGGCCCGTCGTCCTGCTTGATGCTGGCTTGATCACCATCCCCGCCGGGGAAAGGTCGCACCCGAATAGTAACCAGCGAGTCGCTTGCAGAGGAAGCAAAGTGCTGTTTGGACACACCGGAAAATATGAATTGGATGTTTCTGCGGACAATACCCAGGACTGCCTTCAGTTCCTTCTCATTCGGCTTGGAGAGTCCGGGGTAGGGATTTTCTTGCATAGAGATCACAGTTCCTGCAGAATCAGAATGCGAATTTAAACAAAGCAACTAGTTCATCAGATCCTACCATCATCGCATAGGATCAGCCATGACCACAGTCGGATACCATCCGGCAAGTGTTTGCCGTTCGACACGTCCACGTTGGGCACCACATGGAGGGAGTTATATCCGGTACAGGTATCTATTGTTGGTTAGTATGGTCAAAATGGCGCAGAAAGTATGGTGTAAATACATCGTGGACCGTAATCTACAGAACAAAAGTGCCAGATTTGGTTGGTCACATGGGCAAAGGTAAGTCCCCTGAACGAGGCCGCTACTTGCATCTCGCTCGGGTCAGATAGATCCTTCAGCGCGTATGCTTCTTCGATATCGTGAACTGCGGGAGTTTTTGGCGTCGGCTCGGGATTTCTAGTGTGAGTAGTGGTTCTGGTCGGCGGGTCAGGGGCTGCAGGCTTTGGAGCATGTTGTACAGGGTCTGTACACATCATGCCCTCTAAGCGTTCCGAAACTCCATAATGGCGGGTAAGGACCTGGATATAGCGCTTAACTTGACGTTAAGTCTAACGAAGATACGCGGTTGACGTACCTTGATGAGTTCCTTCTGTTCTTCTGGGGCCCATATATGACTATCTTCCGTAAGTCCGGTGCTGCTGGGTTGTCTGATAGATAGAGGGGTATGAGCTCACATCCATCTCGTACCAAAACATCGGGGTTTCTAGCCACATATCAGTCCGCAGCTTCAATTTCTCAACCTTCCGGCACGTACTGGTTTGCGAAACAAGTGTGTGAGCTCATCAGGATCCAGATTCAAAGCGCACCAGGCATCGTCATTCCCAAAGTCTAGAACAAAATTCTGTGTATCCACGCTCTGCAGACCTTGCAGATATGCTTTGAAGTTTGACTCATTGTCGATATCATGAAATTTGGCCCAGAGAGATGAGTGGCGTTTGAAGCTCTCGTAGTACTCTTGCACGGTTTGTCTACTGTGTGAGTGCGAAGGGTCGGTCATGCTTTTCGACTCGTCAACGAGGTAGGAAAATCAGAGATCTTCATCCACGAGCCAAGTGGACAGATGAATGGAAACTGGAAAAGAAGGTGGCGGAGGGAGTGCGACTCTAGGCCCCTAAGTATGCGGGTGAAGATAGCGTGGTGCCCGGGAAGGCAAGCGCTGCCGCCCATCACCAGCCTCGTCTGACCCCGGTCATTTGCGGCTGGAACAGGCCGCCATGCGCGCAGCTGACTTGTCCAGCAGATCTCCCGCCAGTCGTTCCCTCCAGATATTTTTCTTCTGGTCATGGCCAAGCTTTTTGACTGCGTTTCATATTTCTCATTCACTAAACTTGTTTGGAAACACCTCATGCAAGCTGGATGGAGGGGCTCGAGATTGTAGTCCCCTAAACTAGGAGACTTCATTCGCATCCGGACCATGCAGTAAGTGATGTATATACACAATTTAGACCACTTTCTCGCATGGGATATCGAGACCGAGGTTGTCCCAATCCCAAATCTGACCCAGTTCACCCAAATCCAAATAAGGAATCTCCACCAATCCAGCCATCCCACCATCGAGAGCATCAGCATCCGGAGTCTCAAACGCATCGAGGCTGTCCGATCTAGGCATGGAGGTACCAAACGGCCGGGAACCAGGTACCGAACTATCTATAGCGAGACCGTTGGTGGACGACTCGGTCGGTTGGTTATCGGAGGGCGTGCGATGCCCTGCCGTCGAATCTTCGGGTGACCTATCCCCGATCATGCGCTTTTCCCCGGGAGCTAACGCCATGCTATTGCTGAGTTTGACGAGGATTTTATAGCATAGAGCGCTAGTGTTGCTGCGACCAGAGCTCTGCTCGAGTGACTCGAGAGCCAACCCGATCCCCTCGATAACTCTGTCCCGCTGGGAGAGTTTCCGATGGGGATCATGCAGAATAGCAGAGCATAAGTAAGCAGACGTATCAAAGATTAGGAACGGCGCAAAATGGAAGTTCATATTGCGCAAAGGGAGATGGTTCAGATGCTGGCGTGATACATCTAACAGTTTCAACGCACAATCCACTGCCATGGGCTGCAGGCTTTTTTCGATGCTGATCGCGTTTGTATCCACGGCCTTCGTCAAACAAGATTTCAATGGAAGTAGCATGACCATGTAACCGATGACATGGAGCGTAGAGCGTTGTACAAGAATGTAGTTATGGGCACTATCCCACTGCGTGTCTGGGTTTGTAAGGCTGAAAATTGACGGGAGGGAGGCCAGCCATCGTTCAGTCTCTTGTTGGATCGCGACAGCCTGTGATGGAGACAGGATGCCTCCCATGACACCCGGGATCTTGGTGATCATTTGGCCTAACTGGCACTCAAGAGCTAAAGGCGTGATCGGCGATGGCAATCCTTCTTCACACTCGGGGCCTTCTAATCGGAGATTAGGCAACTCAAAGCTGCAACAATTACTATTTATAATGAATGGTCGAGACAACAGAAGGGACATTTGCCTTGTTCGATCAGTAACGTGTGAAGGCACGTGGGGAAAAAAGAGGGTAAAGGGCAACGCACCAGTCCCAAGAATAGAGGATGCACCAGACCCGCCGACGCATTTCTACATCGAACTCGGGAATTTTAAATCTTGAGGGGCTCTTGTGCATGCCTCCAGTTATTGTTAGTAGGAGATTCAATTTCATGCGGCATAGTACAGTGTCATACCGAGTTCTTGAGCTTCGTGGATGGCGGCACTCAGGGCATGCCACGCCTCAACAAACGAAGCCTCGGTCTTGAACCAAAGAGCATTTAGGAATAGTTGCTGAACCTGCGTCAAGCCCCCTTTCCCAGGAGGAATCGTACTGCTTAGCTGCTTGGCCACATGGTGATATCGCCGAGAAAGTGTGTGAATGGTTTCTCCCAGCTCTGATTCAAGCTTATGCTGCGTGTCCGTGTCTAAAAAAAAGACAGAGCATGCACAAACATGCAGTAGGAGACAGGTAAACTCTGGGGTCAGGATGTGCCCGTTGGCTTTAGCTGTCCACCAAGCGATATAGTCGGATGAGAAAGCGGGAGGGTAAAGAATATAGTATTGATAGTTCGTATCGGTAAGGAAATGCTGTACCAGCATATCTTTCATCTGTAAGCAATTCATTTCTCTGTAGACATCGAAGGATCTATGCATACCTGTGTATGGTTTGGGAGGGACCGCACGCAACGCATTCTCCATTTCCAGGGATCTTATTCCGGGGACTTCAGGTGAAATCACTCCAGGCTTTGTCTCAGACGCATATTAGTGGCGTGATAGCAATATATCCCAGAGTCATAGGTTCATACATGATTGACACTTTCCTTAACAGCAGAGCAAGGGTCATCGTGAAGATAGCCCAAAGTCCGGAAATCCTCATTCTTGATAAGAGCTTGTTTGCCGGCATCATCCAGGAGATCCGGCTCCCTGTCTACGATGCGCGGGGAAACATTCAAAGTGCTATAGATCAAGTCAGTCTATAAGCAAGACAAGTTCATCAACTCTGCAGACCTCTTACTGTTTGCAGCCGGCCGAGCTGACTTTACAATCCTTTTGGGGGCGAATTTACAGAGATGGGCTATTCGTCGCGCCTGGCAGTGGTTACAAGGCCATTCACGACTACACTGTTCGATAATTAGAGCGGGCACCTCGCTACTGGAGTGATCTTGGACTTCTTGCCTTCTGCTTCCGTCGCTGGCACTCGGTACACGCGGTAGCCAGGCGCATGGATTTGGGAGGGTCTGTTGGGTTCACCATGGTTCAGTTCGTCTGCTGGTCAGGACCATGAATGGAGTTACATAAGGTCGGAAAATGTATGTAAGAGAAAAAAAGGAGGGCACCTCCTTCTGGCCTTCAAGGGAGCCGTAATACCTTCAGTATCCTGCATGGATAGTGGCGATGCCGTAAGCGCCAGTAGTGGGGGTCTATTGATGCCTGAGAAACGAGGCATATACACGTGATGTTGATTAGTCATATTAGGGCACCACTATTCTTGTTTCGGATTAGCGGGCAACCGCACCCACAAGCGGAGAAGCGCGAATCGATTTTCTTGCGGCGGGAAACGTTCAAGGCTTTTTTCTTCTTCGTTCCGATATTCAGCGCAGAGCCACACCATAAGGATTTGAAGATTCTTTTGGAAGACTGTCACCATCATGTCTAAGATCACAGTCGGTATGTATTCTCTCTGCTATCCTCCCATCCTCTCTTGACCTCTCACTAATCGGTCTTTGTCCTATAGCCGGAGTGCGCCAGAACATCCAGCAGCTGCTGGACTACTCTCAGAATGAGAAGAAGAGAAACTTCCTCGAGACCGTCGAGCTTCAGATCGGTCTGAAGAACTACGATCCCCAGCGTGACAAGCGTTTCTCCGGCACCATCAAGCTTCCCACCGTCCCCCGGCCCAACATGACCATCTGGTATGTTTCGCCCTGTGAAGTCGACCGACCGGACGCCTCAAAACACCTCTTGTCATGGAGAGATTGAGTCGTCAGAAGGAAACCGATTAGCTGACGGATTTGCCTGTTCCTAGCATTCTTGGTGACCAGCACGATCTCGACCGTGCCAAGCACCACGGCATCGATGCCATGTCCACTGATGACCTGAAGAAGCTGAACAAGAACAAGAAGCTCATCAAGAAGCTTGCTCGCAAGTACGATGCCTTCCTTGCTTCCGACAGTCTCATCAAGCAGATCCCCCGTCTCCTGGGTCCTGGTCTCTCCAAGGGTATGTCGTTCTTTCGATCTCGACGCAGCCTCTCAATACTGACAAGCTACAGCTGGTAAATTCCCTACCCCCATCTCCCACGCCGAGGATATGGCCAAGAAGGTCACCGAGGTCAAGTCCACCATCAAGTTCCAGCTTAAGAAGGTGCTCTGCCTCGGTGTTGCCGTTGGCAACGTCGGTATGACCGAGGATGAGCTTGTCTCCAACGTCATGCTCTCCATCAACTACCTCGTCTCCCTCCTGAAGAAGGGCTGGCAGAACGTTGGCAGCCTTGTCCTCAAGGCTACCATGTCTCCCCCCAAGCGTCTCTACTAAGCTATTGACGCTCTCGGGCTACGCTGGGGCAATTTTTAGGGGCTGAACGATTGGGTTATGTACACCATATTTACGGGAATATGACTCTCTTTAGTTCCTACCTTCGGGTCTCTTTTTGGTAATCGACGTAATCCTGGTCATCCAAGTAGAGTCTACTATATGGGTACAGTCTAACTACAAGTAACATACAGGGTAGAACAAATGGGAATCATGAGGTATCCGGTTATTGCATCCCATGCATCAGATCCGTCTTGTCCAAAATCATTCCTCGGAGGCCAATAAACTCCCGTAAGCTTTCCCATTCTTCACCTTCCTCTTCGCCTCTCATATACGGATCTTTGAATCCCCATGCGATGGCAACGCGATCGAGAGCAGCGCGTTCCTCTTCCCGGAGCCACCGATGCCGCAGCGGAATCCCAGGGAGCCATACAACACGCTCCATGTGGTCATTAGCTGTCGTAATGGCCAGAAGACCCACAGAAGATACACCCCCGACATAGGCCAGAGATGCAGCGAAGGCAATGCCTGTCGCCGTGCTCGGATCCATGGTGTTCTGCAGGGATGAGGCCCAGGATGCAATCACGTAGCAGGCAGCAGGGGCTGTCGCAAGACCACCTAAAGGCACAGATGCCTTTTTAAAGATCTTCGCGCGGTGGAAGGCCGGTGCACAGAACGTGTTGTCAATGATGTCCAGCACAAGCGGCAGATTTCGTTGCTCGATGGCGACATCCAACGCCATGTTGGCCAGCTCCGTCGGAACGGCACAGTTGACACTCTTTGGGTTGGCCTTATGGTACTTGACCGGGGAACTATTCTCCTCGGGCACTGGCTTGTTGGCGTAAAGGCGGAAGATCTCCGGAAATTGCTCAGCCCGCTTGAGCAAGGTCTGGGTCTTGGTGTAGCAGGCAAGCGCCTCGGGAGAGATAAACACCTTTTCGTCCGTCAGGAGGTCGTAGGCGACCCGAGAGAGCGAATTGGCCAGCTGTGGATGCGGGTTGCGCAGGGATTTCGATCGTTTCTTCCCGTTGTTCTTCTCCTCCAAGTCCAGGATGGATGAGATTTCATTTTCTCCCTTTCCTTCCGACGACGACTTCTTGGTCTTTTCGGACTCCAGTAGTACGAGCGCTTCGGCGAGTTCCTGACATCTCTGTAGAAGTTGAACGACCGCCTCGTTGGAGGGAACGGCATCGACGCTTCGAAGCTCGGTAGAATCATGGGCGATCTGTCGCAAAGTTTCTTCGGCTTCCGTTGGGGGCGCAGGGTTGGACACCGTCGATGAGAACCGTTTGGAAATTGAGCTTGCAGAATTCCATGGAGACTCCAGATCCTTTTTCACTCGCCATTGTTCGGTTTGCGTTTTGCGACTGAACGCCGTTGTCACTGATGTGTAAGACCGGGCGATTTGGAGGCGCGGCTGAGGGGTCCGGGTCCCGGAAAGTCGACAGAATTGGCAGACTAGAGCCCGAGGGCTGCGTGGTTTCGTACCTCGGAGGGCAATTCCCTTCATGGTGAGTGTATCGGACTGGGATGTGAAGGATGAACAGGTAGTGACGCGATCACGGGGAAAGACAAGAGCCCAAGGCGGAGACTTACTGCCGCTGCCACTAATAGTTGCCTGCTGCTCCCGCTCACCATCTCGGCTCGCTCCCTCTGACACTCTCCCATCTACCTGTCTTTTCTCGATATTCACGTATCTTGTTATTCTCTCCTACTCGAACTTGGTATCCTTTTCTGCACACAAGCATCAAATGATCCACTCGATTCCGGAAGACTGATCCTTTCGTGATCGCTTCGATCTCTTTGCCTATCACACCCAACGTCATCCATCCATCTGTACATCCAACGCCATGCCTCCTCCCCCACCACCGCCGCCTCCTCCTGGTGGAATGGGAGGCCCTCCGCCCCCTCCTCCCCCGGGGTCTTTACCCTCCAGACCAGCGAAGAGTGACGCGAAAGGTCGAGTACGTCGTGACCCTCAGAACAATCAGTGTGTAGGTTCGCGACTAACGTGTTTACAGAGTGCCCTCCTTTCAGATATCAACAAAGGTACAAGGTTGAAGAAAACCGTCACCAACGACAGATCGGCACCGATGATTTCCGGCGGAGGAGTCAAATCCTCTGGACCTCCGTTGGGTGCTGCTCCCCCGGTCCCTGGCATGGCAAAGCCCCCACCGGCGCCTGGTGGACTTGCACCACCGGTACCCCCTGGACAGGCGGCCAACAGACTACGGAGTAATAGCGATACTGGGTCCGGAGGGGATAGTGGCACAGCATTGCCAGCGGCGCCCCAACTCGGGGGACTTTTTGCAGGCGGAATGCCGAAATTGCGCAGTCGAGGAGGCGTTGACACCGGGGCTAATCGAGACTCCCCATACCTCTCCGAGACGGACGGGGCACAACCACCTGCAAACCCCCCCGTCGCATCTGCACCGAAGCCTCCAGGAGCACGACCCCCTCCGCCGCCGCCGAGCTCAGAATCTGCCCCCGCGCCTCCTGTCAATCCACTAGTCGCCAATCTGCGGAAACCTCCCCCGAGACCTGCTTCCAGACCGTCATCGACAGTATCAACTGCGTCCGCCAAATCGGCTTCCGATATTCCGCCGCCTCGTGCACCTCCACCGCCGCCAGGATCCGCAAAGCAGCCTCCACCACCGCCCACGAGTTTGCGAAAGCCTCCCGCAGCCCCTGCCCCGCCCCCTCCGTCAACAAGCCCGGCTGCACCACCTCCACCCCCGCCTGCAGCTTCGGCTCCTCGACCACCACCAGCACCTTCGCGATCTACTCCTCCTCCTCCCCCTCCCCCTGTGGCATCTGCACCGCAGCCCCCTAACGGAACCAGTGCTTCATCTATTGCCGTTCAAGCCGCGCGGAACGCGCTTGGACACAACCATCAGACTCCCTCCGCTCCTCCGCCACCACCTCCAACTGCATCTGCGCCCTCTGCACCCCCTCCACCTCCTCCTTCTGCACCACCCTCTGCACCTTCCACCGCCACCAATTCATACGATAACTACCACCCAGATCGATCGACATTGGACCCGAGTGCCTACACTCTGAGCAACGGCGGACCGTCGTTGGGGTCCGGACCTGGAAGCGCCGGCCCGCATGGGTCGATTCGAATTGACGACAGCCGATTCAAGTTCCAGAGCGAAGGACTATTTCCCAAGCCGCGCCCGTTTGTGGGAGGTGCGCGACGGTACCGTGCGGGACGGGGTAGCAGTGTTCCGCTGGACTTGAGCGCGTTGAGTGGTTGAAGTTATCGAGAGCGAGGCTTCATCGTCTTTTGGGACTTTGTCCGCGGTGTACCCCATGTTTATAGTCAAATCAGAAGATAACTTTCAGGATTACTTGGTGATGATGACCTTACGTATGTGAAGTGATAACGAGTCGAGTAAGTTCCTAGCGAACAGACCGGTTCCGTTTGGCGCGATTCGCCGATTCTTCAGGATCTACCGCAATAGTACTAACTACCTAGTACAAGCCCTGACTGACCCCTGGCCTTGTCTTCCTTCCTAAGGCTCCTGGGGAACATAGAACGAACCTACACACACACACATAGAGGGCAAAAACAAAAAAGAACGGCCCGAGCCGCGGATCGAACGCGGGACCTCTCGCATATATGCTAAGGGTGAACCCTAAGCGAGAATCATACCACTAGACCACCCGGGCCGATGATGTATTATTGGGGCCAGGTGGCATCTACACTTCCAAATGCTATTTACTTAGAAACTGCTAATTGTCATGGTATTGCGGCCTAGGCTTTTCAGGCCTAAGGTCACAGGTGGGAGGAGCACACCGATTCTTAGTTGGTACGGGCTGCTTTAGAGGGTTGAAGGATGTCTGCTACAACCTTGTCATGGGCCTATCAGGTTTTGATGCAGTGGTGTTGGATATGAATTACGGGGTGGTGTTCACATATGCAAGAGTAGGTACCTTGGGCTATACATGAACGTATATACCGTTAACGGAACTCATTGGCTAGCCTCAAGGATTCTGAACGAAGTGACCATTCAATGATTAAGAACAAGAGGTGTTTATCTACCATGGAAGTGAACCTGACCGTGTGCCAGGTAGACATGGTTTGGTCCAAGCTCTATCACGTGACAGACGGGCATATCGGCGAGGGGACGGAGAAGCATCTTCTGCCCAGCAACACGCTCACCATTGATGCGACCCGGCCGCTGAACCACCTCGGGATCCGCAGAGATCACCCCGATAGCATGATCGCTTGAAACTGACCTGTGCAATAGTCTTCTGAGAGCGGTGTGTCCAGGACGAAGCCCCCGCAAGCTTTATTACGCGTGGGACAGCTCTGAAAGATTATCTCTGGCTCTGGACGCGAACCGCCGCATATCGGTGCTACTGCAACGGACGACCTTCAATTGCGCCTGGCTGTGGTATACGTTCTTCGCAGAAAGGACTTGGATCCATTCCGCCGGGATTTGCAGACTCGAACCTTCCCCAGGGAATCCATAGTCACACTCCTCAAGCCTCCCCGACTCCATCGCCATGTCTCTCAACGCCTACATCAACAGTAAGTTTCGTGGGGCCTCGCACTCGGGTCAAGCGCTCACCCAGTATGTCTTGCAGAGAAAGTCCTGATCCTCACGGTGGACGGACGGACACTTCTCGGTACACTCCTATCCACCGATCAGCTGACGAACCTGGTCCTCGTCGACACGATCGAACGCATCATCCGAACCCCCGACGACCCAGAGCCGAGCTCGCAGATCGAGCACGGTCTGTACCTCATCCGCGGTGACAACGTGGTGGTCTGCGGCGAAGTGGACGAGGGGATCGACAATGATATCGATTGGAGTAAGGTGAAAGGCGAGGTGGTTCGCAGCACGAAGAACGCCTGAGGGGTCGATGCGGTCGTCTCTCTTTCCTCGCTTCTGGTTCTTTGCTTTCGTGTTCACGCGATGAACCGAGCGTTCGACGGAAAAGGGGGCCAGAGGAGCGAAACCACCCACGTCTACGCAAGATATGAGAAGAATGATTGGAGCAGGGTTTTGAGGCTGGTCGGGTTTTCACTTCTTGCCGTGCCTGCGCGTTGGATTATGGAGGGCGATGTCCAACCCGTCCAGCCTTTTGCGTCTGTCTGGGGACGGATGAAATGATGATACCTTACCACGACGGTATGATGATCTATTGCGATCTCCGCGACTTTTCCAAAGGACGGATGGTCACTGTTGACCGTGTGCTCAATAGGAGCGTCCTGACGGTCAAAGGGGACGATGTACGTAATTCCGAGAATCTACGATGTTCAGACCTGGTTGCGTTTTCTGCAAGGACCATATTGCGGGTGCCTAGTATAGAGCCTTCCACGAGTGCAGTGTATCTATAGACCTTTCACCACAATTCTATTCCAATAATATTCATAGTATGTATATGAGTAAAGATAAATAGTAGATCAATAATACCTTCAATTGTACTCTATGGTCATCACTTTCGTATAACTAACTAATTATTATCTGACATCCGCCGTTGTGCCGTGCCGTCCCGCCCACCTGCCAAGTCTCCTTCTTCCCCTGAACATCCAATTAATCCTCTCTTTCCCCTTCCGGCCACTCTTCGTTTCCCCCTCCTCCTCTTCCTCTTCCTCTCTGTCGTTTCTCTCTCATTCTCTTCACTCACTTTCTCTCCCTCTCTCTCTCTCTCTCGTTTCTTCCCCGATCGCTTCCTAGGTCGCTGGGCGACCTCCTCCACGTCCCACCCATCTTATCAGGCTCACCTCCCCCACACTTATCTACCTAAGACGCCCTTCATGTTGCCGTCATCATCTCGACATCTCTTCTCGCAGCGTACATCTCCCATCGGGGCCTCTCTGGTCTAGACAACGACCGTCAGGTATCTTAGATTGGATCCTCTCCGGTTCTTTCTCGTACCTTTCCCCCCTCGCCTCTTGCTCGGTGTCCGATACCAGCCTCTCAACCATGTGGCTGTATCGAGGCGCCCAGTCGGCCGTCTTCTACTATGCCACCTGCACCCCCTGTGCGAACTCCATCGACCGTCGAAAACGCATGAAGGATGCCGCTCGTTCCCAGCGTGAAAAGGCCCGACTCGAAGCCGTCGTCACCGACCAGCCGCGTCCCTTCGCCCAACCCACCCCTTTTAGTACCAACCAAGGATGGATGGAGGAGATTGCTCTCGGGCCTGGGCCCCCAGCCCGGAGACACGGCCATCGGTCGAACCATCGTCGGACCGAAAGTTGGAACACTGATGCCGTGTCGTCGGGCTCGTGTCAGGACCGCGACCGCAAAGGTGGCAAGAAAGATAAGAGCAGTCTGATGCAACCGTTGGAGGACCGTTGGAACCGTATGCGCTATCAGCGTGAGGATGAACCACTCTGGGGGGAAGAAATAGAGGTCAAGGGCTCCTCCGTGGGCCTCTCCGGCCGGGGGAGAGCTGGCGTCAGCGAACCCAGCAAGTACTATATCGCTCGCGTACCCCCCGTCAATGATCTACATCCGCCCATTGTGAGTGGTCCTAAGAGCCGAGCGGAGACCCGATGGATGCTGCAACCCCCGCCGAGTGCCAAGGTCATGGCGGGAAAAGAACGGTTCAGCACTTCTGCCAACAGTAACTACAGCACTCGGCCAGCGGACCGCAGCAGACTGGGGCCCAAATCACCTTCAGAACGCACCCACCAACTGCCTCCTCTATCCACGCAACCGCCAGCACAGCAGACTTCCAAGTCTGCTCTTACTCCGGTGACTCCGCTGGATCTCCAGTCACCAAAAACCCCCGGCCCGGAGACCAACCTTCCTCTGCCCGCCCAACCCTCGCCAACAGCACTTTCTTACAGCCGCGATGAATCCAGACTTGTCATCACTACCCCCATTCACTCCCCATCCATCTCCGCGCCGTCATCTTCGGCCTCGGACTCCGAGATGGAGTCGCCACGGGTCTCGTTGCAGTCCCCGGACACCCCCGTTTCACGGCCCACTTCGAAAGGAGTTGACGACAGCGTTAAGCACATCCGTCCGTCAATCTCCAAAACTCTATCCACTTTGCAGCGAGATACCAAGAAGATCCACATGCTACATCTGGAGATCAATGACACGCCCGACGATGTCGCTCTCGGTGAATTCGAGCGCTTGCGTCCCTGGCGGTGGAGTATGGATATATGATATACTCTTCTTTGTCGCATCTCCATTAGCCGTTTCCTCCCTTCTAACACTTCCCCGTTATACTTGCTGCGTCCACTTGTCACAAGGTTTTGCTTTTACCCTCGGCGTTGGAAGCGGCAAAAGCGATCGTCACTTGCGTTACCATGTTTCTGCAGAGCAAGTCCGCCTCGAAGATTACACATGTGCATGGCAGGACCAACAGATGTTCGAGCGAGCCCACCACCAGTTTCATTCACCTAAGCTTGTTCCCTTTTTCCTGCGTAAGATGTGATTACCGTGTCCTTCTCTACAGCAGATTACTATCCTTATCATTTCTTTGGTCTCCTCAGCGTTGCTTACATCAGTTCTTTCGCCCCCTGTATACATACCATCTTTAATACTATCCGATTCGACACTTGCACCAATAAGCACCCAATATATATATGGAATGCTCGAGTAAAGGCAAGTCATTCAACTCCCTAGACGTAGTAAGGTACATATGAACATATCTGCTTGGTCACTTTTTTCCTCGACGCATATTCAGAGGCTCTCTTGCTAAGCTGTCCTTCAAAATGCGATAATAATACAGACAAACCGCCACCGCCCCGTCATTACATTCGACATTCAGTTCATAGGTCAATAAATACAAGCACACACCTCCATCTCTGAAGCCAGAAAAGAAACAGCAAAAACATAAGCGCAAACCAAAACCCAACGCGTCGCTACAGTCGCACCAGATATGCCTCGTGGAAATGGTGAAATTCGATTTTCATTTCTTTGTAGCCTGGAAGAGATCAAAAGCAGACAGGATACGATATCCCCAATGATCAATCATACCAATCGACGGAGAGAGACCGGTCCGGCCCAGGGACCAGGGCAAAGGTCAAGGGTTTGTTCAGAAGAGTACAAGAATAACACAAACATCATATGCTATGATTGAGGATATATTTGACGAGCGAGAATGGGGGAGGGGGTGTAGAAGCCCCCATCAGCCAATGAAAAAGTCAAGAAACCACGCACGCACGCTCGCGCACACTTGGCACTGGCGGCAATTTGCTTTCCCTTTTTTCTTTTTGCGGTGTTCGGGTTTTCCTCCTTTGTACGCCCGGTACTGCTGGGTTGGAGGGGCCACGGTCTTAGTAGACCTTCTTCTTCTCGTCCATGCTGAGCTGGCCGGGGCCCATGTTGACTAGGAGAAGCAGACCACCGCTGGGAGATGATTAGTGACTTTTCTTGGGGTGGAGCTCGTGTGGGAGGAGGGGCTTACACAATGGACAGGATCTGGAAGAAGTCGTACTTGGCGAAATCCTTGTGGGGGTGGTGAGGGTGGAGCTAGAGGGAATTACGCATGAGCGATTGATCTTAGCGTCGCAGAACAGAGCAAAGACATACCGTCCAAAAGTTGTTGACCAGCACGTTGAACACGCTCAACAGCACGACCAGCATGATGGCACTCCACTTGGCCTTGAAACCAACGATGACCATGACGCAGGCGACGAGACCGAACAGACTGACAATCACGCGCCACAGGCTCCACTGGCCGGTCAAGATGAAGCCCAGGAAGAGGAAAATGAGAAGCACGCGACCAGCAAACTGGACGTACATCTTGCGGTCCTTCTCGTCCAGCTGAGGCAAGCCGGCGGGCACGAACTTCTTGCGGACCCACGAGTCCGAGAGAACCATCAGGAGACCGCCGACGACGCTCAGGTTGCGGAGGAAGAAGTTGAGATCGAAGATGAGACCGTACCCAAGACCCTGGGTGACAACGACGCCGAGGAGACCGGCAACGGCAATTTCGGTGTGTTTGCGCGCGATGACGAGGACCGAGCATACCGACATGGCGATGATGTTGACGATGAGGAAGGTGTGCGTGATCCCCCAGGGAACTGAAGCGAATCGCAAAGCCCATGGTTAGCGGGTGATCCTGGCGGTGGTGGCGCCCGGCCCGTCGGGCGATCGAGGGCCAGGGTTCAAGGGTCCATGCTTACTTTTACGGTAGTCACTCAGATACAGAAGCTGGTCGCTCCATTGCGTGATCATGCGCAGGCTGTCCTCAAGAAAGGTGACGACAATCAGGAAGCGACCAATGGCGGGCAGGTACCTGCAGGTGGTCGAAAAGACACGGTGTCAGCGGAAGGGTTCCGAATTGTATACGAGACGCGAAGATCCGCCTAAGATGCATGCGGACCCGGCGCCACACAGGACCCGAAAACCCATCCAGCGAAATGCACAGAACGGTGTGGGCTGAGAGAGAGAGAAGACATACGGCTTCACCGGGTCCGACATGGTGTCCAGCCAGTCCTCGATCTTGCTAGTCTGTTCCCGGATGGCATCCAAGGGGCTAGGGTCGTTGGTCGCATCGGCTCGTCCCGGACCCCCAAAGGGGTTCTGGTGGCCGAGATTGTATCCCGCAGTGCCGCGAATCTGCGCCATAGCGGGAGGTTGTTGTGCTGGTGAGAGGAGAACGTAGAGTGAGGACTAGATGGGAAGCTGTTAGCTGTAATTTCCGGGCCCTCGGCAGCTGAAACCGGGACGGGGACATCAACCAGAACTTACCGAGAGCACTCGAGGAAGGAAGGGAAGGGATAAGAATGAAAAGAAAAGGAGACGTGGAAGAATAGAAGAGAATCGAAGAAGTCAAGGAGAGAATGGACGGGAGAGTCGAGGAGGCTGCGGAGAGAAGAGGCGTGGAGGAGAGGAAAACGAGGGAGAGGACAACAACAATAACAAGACGAGATACTCCGCCGCCCGCCTTCTTCTTCAGGCGTTCAGGCCACGATACCCGGAACGCTGCCCCTAGTCCCCAACCGGCATGGTCGCCAAGCACGCTCCGGCCACTCTCGACGTCACCATTCGATCGAGGGTTCCTCTCCATCGTCGGTACTTGCGGTTGTATGCAGCTTAGGGGGGAGAGGAGGTACCTCGAATGGAGGGAGGACTACATGTGGTCAACTATTCGGTCCAGTCGAGTATCTCTCACGGCTAGAGACTTCGCACTACGAGAATGAACGCTATACAGAGAACAAAGAAACATCATACAGAGTCAATAGTGATTGATCAAGTAACAAAGCCCCTCCCAAGAGTCGATAATATAAAAAACACACGAAGAGAACAAGCATCCAGAGAAGGATGGAAAGGAAAGAAAAGGCCAAGTGTCCCCTCTGGCTAGATAAATCACTGCAGATCTCCCCTGCGTTCACCGGTGCATCCAACCCAGTCCTTGCAGATTCACTTCCAGTCAGTGTACAGTCAGTATATCGGAGCCCATGCACCCAACCCTTTTCCTTTTCATCATGATCGATCGAATTCACAAAGATGTTTAATGATAAATAGATAGAAAATAGTGAAAATACACAACGAGAAAAATTCTTTTTTTTTTCCAGGTTTCCTTCGGTTTGGGCTGTTTTCTGGACTTTTCAGTGGTGTGATTGGGTCCTTCGCTGAATTGGCGTTAAGAAGCAAATCGCCTTCCAGGAATACGGAGGCTTTTTTGGTATATGAAAATGGATCCCCGAACGCCAAAGCCATGGGTAGTAGTAATAAATACAGGTTCAAGGTCCAGGAGAGCCTCGAAGCCGGTCAAGGGGCGTGCTCCCTTGGACGAGTCTCTTCCGTCAGAAGATGACCAAAGTCGGTGGGAAAACCGGGTTTCATTCAAGCAGCCCAGTCCGAGTCAAGAGGGTGGCCCTTCTTGCCCGAACGAAGGGCATCGGGAAGATAGGTGGGCGTCACCTTCACCTTGGGCTCCGCCGGGGCAGAGACCACGGGCTCAGGCTGGGACTCGGGAGCGCTCGCCTCGCTCTCGTCCGTCTTTCCACCCTTCTTCTTGATCTTCTTGCTGGAAACCGTGGTCCATTGGTCACCACCGTTGGCCCCAAGAATGCGCATCTGCTCCTCCTCTGAGGGAAGGCCCTGGTTCCATTCCTTGCTCGAGGTCGATGCAGCGGGCTCAAAGGTGTCCAGCAGTTCCATCTTGGGAGCCGGAGCCGCGGCGGGGACCGCCGGGGAAGTTCCGTTGGTGGACGGGTTCACCGTCTTCGTCTGCCAGGCGTTAGGCTGGGCGGCGGGCTTCGCCTTGGCGGCCTCGCGACGCTCCGCCTCACGAGCCGAGTGGAGCTGCTTCTCGAGCAGCTTGCGCCGCTCCTCCTCCGCTTCCTGGACCTGCTGCTTGCGGGCCTCGTTCTTCAGACGCTGTTGGCGCTGCTTCTTGGTCTCCACCTGCTTGAAAGACTGAGGCTTCTGCTTCTTCGGAGCCGACTCCATTGAGCCAGTCACCCGAAGGACCGAGGCGCCGGGGGCCGGGGCCTCCAGCATGTCCGAAACATATCCACCGGCAGGAACGGTCGCGTTGACCATGGGAGATCCTGCAGGGGAGAGATCATCATCGGCCTCGGCACCGGTGGTGGAAGAAGTGCGGGTCGACACCCGGGACGCGGAGCGCTCGCTGGCGCCACTTTCCGGCTGGCTCGAGGCGGCCGCCTTCTTGTTCTTCTTCTTCTGCGACTTGCTGGTCCCCTGAAGGGGAGTTCCGTTCTTCACGGCGGCGAAGCGCTTGGCCATTTCCTTGTGGTCGATCTCCGCGTCCGGCTGGTCGGTGTCCTCCACCTGCAAGGCGAAGGCGGGTTTCTCATCGGCCTGCTTCGAGGGAGCGGCCGAGGGCTCGGGGGATTTCTTCGCCTTCCGCTTCGGTTTCTTTGCGGCCGGGGCGGGTTCAGTCTTTTCCACGATGGGCTTGATGGGGGCCTTGGCCTTGGCGGTAGGCCCATTGTAGTAGTAGCCGAGACCACCTGCCACGACGAGCAGGATGGCCCAACTGAGGTAAGGGTTCATCGTCATGAGGCTGTCGGAATAAGGAGTTAGTTGAGACGGCAGATGAGATGGAGAACCTTGGGACGTACAGATTTGGGGCGTTAGAAGTTCAATCGTAATCAGGAGTTTTGACTGTGAAAGCCGGAAGCTAATTCGACGTGCGACACGGTAAGCGGTCGCGCGCGTACTGAAACCTGGCGTGTGGGAGAGATGAATTGGCGAGTTGATTGGTAGACAATGCAAAGCCAACAAAGCCAACGCAATGCAAGAGGAACAACCGTCGATTCAAGTCAATTCAGATGCGACAAGCCAGGTGATAGGTTGAGGGCTTGATGAGGCCAGGTCGCGCCGTGGTCCGCGCAAGAAACCCAACAAAGAAAACAACGCCCTTGCGAGGAGTGACCGATGCAATTGAGGTTTCCCGTCAGAAGAATCAAATCGCCAGGGATTGAACTGACGATAGAGACAGCGGGGAAAGTTTACGATTTCCGAGTGCGGTAGGAGGCTATGACGAAGGAGAGGCGAAAAACAGAGCGGGATCAGCGCAGGAACATCGAAACGGCCAACAACCTCGACCCAGCAGGCGGAAGAGGAATTGATGGGGGTGAAAGGGTAGAAGGGGATGGGGGGATCGAGGAGAAGGAGAGAAGACGGCGAAGTAGGGAGAGGAAGAGGGAAAAGGAGGAAATGAGGAAGCAAAGTTGGAGAGGAGGAAGAGGACACGGTCGGTCACTGGGAGCGATGAAGGGGCACTAGTACAGCTGGATAGTAGGTATCGTAATGTCCGTACGATGACAGGTAATAATCAAGCCTCCCAAGTACCTCGCTGTACACATTTAATCAGATGAATACCTTATCTTACAATATTATCCGTGGATTCTATTATGAAAAAACTCTCTCTTTTCCAGTCCATATGCCATGGCGATCAAGATATTGTTCTACCTACAAATACGACTGTTGATGTATTGATCAAATACAGACGCCGTAAATCCTCTGATGCGGGGAAACCTGGTCGGTCGAGGCCCTCCCATTCGACCACTCGCCTGTTTTCCCCTGTCGATACTTTCATTCGTGAACAATAATAATAATAAGGATCAGGATAACAACACGAGTGGTGACTCTTCCCTTTATCCCGACCCAATGTAATCCGTAATAATACCGACGGACCGCTGTGGGCACTGGCCATACTGTACCGCCGGTACCCACGAACAGGCCACGTCTACATCCGGAGTTTCCCCATACCCACGATGGAGGCCTTGAACAAGACATGGGGATGGGTTATCCTCGGCAGTTCGTCAGCAGCCAGAAAATCCCCCCGATCAGAGAGGACTCCAGATTCATGCACCGTCTTCCCCTTTGACCATCTCTTTCCCTCGTGGAACCCGCACTCGATCCAAATCCGACAATGTAACCTCTGCGGAACTAGTTTCGGGTGTGGAAGAACATGGCAAATCGCCGTGGTCTATGGCCAGACTAATCGTTCAAGGGTGACTGACTGACTTTCTCTGTTGATGTTGTGCTATCCGATAGTCTATCAGCCTGACATTATCGTACGGAGTGTTTGACAAGTGTAACGGCGCGTGGCCTCGAAAACGAACTCACAAGGATTACTGGTCCAGATACTCCTGGAGATGGAGGAAGTCCATAGATCGGCCTCGATTGTTCCGTGTTACCTAAGTATAACATCGTTGCCTACGGACCATCTCCTACTCCGTACTATGCACATAATATATACACCTATGCAGTTGGATATCTACACTGCGGGTATAGGTCATATATAAAATATCGAATGCATGACATCCAATAATGATGCGAAAAATCACTATCAGTCATGGAGTATGGCGCATGACTAAGAGGTACCTGGATAGTGGAGAACCATCATGACCCTCATGATAACACTGCAGACCACCGGACTCTTCATCTTTACATCATCTCCTCATCTTCTCTCGACATATCCTACCTACCTCGAACCTCTGTCCTGTACATACCCATCCGCATAGAACACCGCAATGCCTTCAAAGAAGATCATCATTGACACCGACCCGGTATGGCCTTCCCTGTCCGTCTTGTTATTATCGCCCCCACCAACTCCCATCACATCCCCTCATCCTCATACGTACACCCCCAACTAATAACACATCCAGGGAATCGATGATATTCTTGGTCTTCTCCTCGCTCTCTCCGCAAAGCCGGAAGAGGTCGAAGTCCTCCTCATCTCCCTGACCTTTGGGAACATCGAAGTGAGAAGGTCCGTACTACGTCATCGGCGGGCTCCGCTGTCCCACGAGTATATCCATTGCTGACCGCTCCAGCTGTCTTCGCAATGTCGTCTCCATGTTCCATATCCTCGAGCGTGAAATGCAGTGGCGTCGGCAGCAGGGCCGTCCCGAAGGCTTCGAGACTCTGCGTGCCTGTCCGCCGATTGTAGCCGTTGGCGCAGAGGATCCGCTCGAGGACCAGAAGATGCTCGGCGACTATTTTCGTGAGTACTTTCGTCGCGACGCATGTAGATGCAGCGTCCTAACGGTCTACAGATGGAGTGGACGGTCTAGGAGGCATCCACGCCAGCGTATGTGCCCGTCGCTCTACAAGTCCCTCTCTACCATCTGACGAACTAACGTCTGCAGCACCCTCATCTCACGCCCAAAGAAACCTGGGAGCATCTGTTTGATCCCTCAACAGACCCGTCGATTATCCAACCCGTCCCAACGGGTGATACCTCCAGTCCCAATGCTCTCGCCCACCGCACCTTCATCCCCTCCAAGCGCCGTGCGCACGAGGAAATCCTCCGCGTCCTGCGCGAGAATGACCCCGACACCGTGACCATCGTGGCCGTCGGACCCCTGACCAACCTGGCAATGGCGTCCGCAGCGGACCCAGAGACATTCCTCCGGGTTAAGGAGGTTGTTGTCATGGGCGGGACGGTGAACAAGCCGGGCAATGTAAGTCTTTCCCGTATGCACCCCATCCACCGCGGGTACTGACTTCCCCAGGTCACGCCGGTCGCCGAGTTCAACGCATACGCCGACGCCTTTGCGGCGGCGCGCGTCTACGCGCTGACCTCGCCGTCACCGAAGAGCACCATGCCGCCCGGCACCAGTCTGCCCGCGTACCCAGACACGCTGAGCCGGCCGCTCACGCTGCGGCAGTTCCCGCTGAACATCACGATGCGCCACGGGATGACACGGGGCCAATTCCGGGAGGCCGTCACGCCGTCGCTGGAGGGCGGGTCGCCGCTCGCGGAGTGGGTGTCGGCGTTTGTCGCGCACACGTTCCGGACGATCGAGCGGCTGCACCAGGGCCACGCGGGCGACGACGTCGATCTGAGCCTACACGACCCGGTGTGTGTGTGGTACGCGATGACGGCGGACGACCCCGGGTGGCAGCCCTCGGCGACGTCCCCGGAGGATATCCGCATCGAGACCACCGGCCAGTGGACGCGGGGCATGTGTGTCACCGACCAGCGGAACCGGCATCGCATCGACGGGGACGAGGAGCATGCGAGCGACCATGGGCTGTGGCTGAGCGCCAAGGCAGGCAATCGTATCTGGCGCATGGATGGCTCGCCGGCCGAGAACGATTTCGGAGAGACGCTCCTCCGACGGGTGTTCGGCTGAGAGCGTGTGGGTCGAGGGATGAAGGGATGAACCGGTGCAAGGAGAGGTTCGCATCCACCGTCCCGTTGTTCAAGGGATGGTGGCGGGGAGGTATCCGACTGGGGGCGTGAATAGAATTGTATATAGACGTCATTGGGGGATGCGAGAAAGAAGCATCGGACGCGCGAGAATCAGGTTTGATGATCTGTAGAAATGGAAACTGTGTCCGCATTCCTCGCTTGCTCGAAACTTGTGTAGTTACATCAGGGCAGGGCCGCTGTCTCGGATGGGGTTCGCCCAGTTAAGGTTCGCCCTTCAACGTGTTTTGTCGAGGCAGGACACTTTCATTGCGTCCGTGCAGAGAACGGTGTTTGTATTCTTTACGAATCCTATTCAGATGAGCGGTAACATAGTACAGGGAGTACGAAGCAACAGCTGTTTGGCGTTGAGTCGATAGATCCTAGGAATGCGAGCTCATTCTTGCGCGCTGTAGCCGCAACAAAGCAAAGACTGATGCTCGAATGCTCGGGTTTCGACAACTGTGGCGAAGGGATCCATCTGAAACTCTGATCGGAATGGTATGCACCCAACGGTGGTTATGTATGACATGTATCTAGGGGCATGCATGATTGTCAGTGGCTTCAGAATCGAAACCTGGAATGTCTTGATTGTAGCATTGGTAGGACTGCTATATAAGCCATCACCAGAGCGCCGTCTGGACGCTACTATGATCAAGTCCAACCTGCTGTAACTAAATCCATCAGTCGACGCTGTGTTTCCTTGATCTACTTTACCTTCTACCGCATTGATCTGAAACCCTCGCCATGCATCTGAAGAACATCGTTGTTGGAGCCATTGTGGCCCTGAGTAGTACGGCGGCCGCGATACCCTCCTCGTCCGGGAAATTCCACCTGCAGAAGATCCAGGTTCCCGGTCGTCGCACGACGGGCAACCGGGATTGGCCCAAGATCATGTCCCCCAATAAGTCCAACGCCACCAGTCATGGCCCCGCGAGCACGGATTGCAGACCCGACGGGGTCTGCTCCCAGTTGTGCGCCGTGGCTGCTCAGACCTGTGTGGTCGCTCTGCCAAACGATGAAGACTTCTGGTGAGTGACATCTGTCCCATCCCAATCAAGGATGATTTTCGCTGACCACCGACAGCTACGACACGTACGTCCAGTGCGACAGCCGATGTTAAACCGAGCTTGGCTTGTCTCCGCGGGAACTGGAGATAAGGCAGGGTCATGGAGGAATTCCCAAAAAAAGATCCATCAGGGGAGATCCACTGGTTGTCGCACGTGCTCCGATGCCTGTCTAGACAGGGTAGAAGGGGGGATGCTCCCGGCCAGGATCCATGGTCAGAGGGAGATCGCTGAACCGCGGTTTCGCCATCCCCATGGTTTGTGTTCGGGTCAATGATTTGATGACGACGAAGATGATGATGGAGGGCGGGTTGCTGGTCAACCACTGTTGAGTGTATGCAATTACCGGAATAGGCAATACGAAGAGGCGTTGACTTGTGAGCACATGCGCATCCGATAGATTTTTGATGGACCGTGCAACTGTAGATCGACGGGTTTCAGAGAGATTGTTAGCAAGATAGTAGGTACCTAGGTAACTGTCAGCTAGGTAGGTTAGATACCTACCCTGGGAGGTTCTTGATGGACAATGCTAAAGTAGAGGTCAGGGACAGCGTACCGCGCCAATCAGAAAGCCGACGCCATCAGCATGGGCTAGACGGTGAGGAAGAAAGCACGCAAGGAGGAGAGAGAGAGACCCCGTCAGAGCGGAGGATGCGCGCACGAGTCTGGTTGAAGGGGACGAGTTGGCCGGTCTCGTGCCTCCGGTCCTGGCCAATGGAGATCCACGATGCCTCCGCGTGGGCTTCTCAAGCACGCGACACCTTCACTTGCTTTCCCACTCCGGATCATCACGAATATCGCTCATGGCGGTCTTTCGGACATTGCCTTGCCTTCCTCATCTTGTTGTTGTCGATCAACCATCTTCCTCTCATCATGTTCTCCCCCCGATCCCCCATCTCCGGCAATTTATATACTACAGGATTCCCCCGGATACAGTAGCCTAGCACATGTCTCCGGTCTGTGTCTGACTTGACCTCCATCATACCTACCTAGTCTTCTGTCCTACCTCTACTCAGTCCGAGCGACTCCCTTTCCTGGCTATCGCTGAACCATGTCACGGTCTCGTCTGCCACCCACGCCCGCCATGTCGGGCGAACTCATCATCAAGGAACAGACGTCCATAGACGGGACGGATTCCTTTGCATTGCCTCCCGCGGCCATCAGTCCCTCCAAGGCCGAATCGGCCAGTCGAAGGTCCTCCAAGTCGGACCCCTCGGTCTTCTGTCCTGCCTCCCCTGCTTCCCCAGATCTGGGTCCTGGCCGCAATCCCCAGCCCGCACGACAGGCCAGTGTCAAACGACCGTTGGAAGACTTCGATCTCCCACCACCCCCCACGCGCACCCGCAAGATCATCCAGATGAAACCCAAGGCCCAATCCTCGCCCAGGCCAACTTCAACAGCTGCCAAAGCATCATCGTCCAAGGACTCCGCCAACAATAAGAACTCGGCCAACAACACATCCCCTGCCGCTTCCAAGAAGAAACAACCTAGTGCGACCAGTGCCGCCGGTCGGAAGATCGCCCGGAAGACGGCTCACAGCTTGATTGAACGGCGAAGAAGATCCAAGATGAACGAGGAATTCGCGACCTTGAAGGACATGATTCCCGCGTGTAGGGGCCAGGATATGCACAAACTAGCCATTCTCCAGGTATGCACCATCGGCACTCGGCAAGGTTCTGCCGACGATCACTGACAGGGATCGCGACAATGTATAGGCAAGCATCGAATATGTCAATTACCTGGAAAAATGCATTCAAGACTTGAAAACGGCCGGAAGCCCCCAACATCCAGCCATGGCACCGCGTATGCCCCCAGCGCCCCCTTCCCCGGCGTCACCAGAGGTACTTGAGAATGGTGTGGACGGCGCATACTCGACGTCGGCATCCCCAGACTTAGTGCCCGACGGTCGGCAAACCGCTGTGACATCGCCGGCCTTCTCGCCCCGGAGTCACGCGCCGTCGGCCGGTGTCCTTGAACCAACCCCAACGGTCCTGCCAAGCCCCGCACTGGGCCCGTCCTATCCCTCCACTATCCGGGATCTCTCGCGGAGTTCATGGACGATGACGTCGTCTGCCAACACCTCCCCTGTCATCCAACCAGAGTACCGCCCTGCGTCGTCCGCCGACGTGGATCACGAAGCGTCAGCCGCTTTACTCATGCTCAATCGGGAGTGTCGTCGGTCCGTCGGCTCCGTCCACGAGGAGCCGCCTAGTGTGTCTTCGGGCTCATTGGAGAGCACTCCGGGTACCCTTGCAGAACCGCGGAGGCAATCGAGGATGAGTGTGAAAGATCTATTGATTTCGTAGGGTCCATGGACGGGGGTCATCCGGGGTCCAACAAAAGTTCGGTTGGATCATGCTGGCGTTTTGGGCTTGTGTTTAGCGGTATAGGATCGGGTTAGAGCTACTGTGATTCAAGGGCCATAATTCTATTTGCAAGTGTTCTCGGATGTCGGTGTACCTTACTGGAGATGATGCAGAAGTTAATGGCATAAGCACCAGGCCATTCAATATTGGCATGACTCTTTACCGCTGTTCGCACAGACCCGACCTAATGTCCCTTGGGTTCAACATCTCTGCTTCTTGCATATGCTACCTACCTCACCTGTCAACCTCTCCGGTCACCTGTCTTGCCGGCTTTCCGAGACAGGACAGGGATTGGAGGGGCGACATGCCAATAGGGTAGGACGGAATGGCTGCACCGCTGTCGACCCCGCACCTCGAGGGGTTCCTTTGCTTCTCGACTCGTTCCAGACTGGTCGATCGAGGGATGCGAGGGTGCGCGACGATGTATACCACGCCAATAGCATGGTATCCATGGTCGCAAGACCAAGTTCCGGTATGAAAGACACGGTTCGCCAGAACGTACGATCGCCGTTCGCCAAGGACCGAATGCTGCACCGGCAATCCCTGGCGCATCAGCCAGCATTGACTGGTGCGCACATGGAAGTCAATTTACAGCCACACGCCAAAAAGACCAGTCACTTGGTGGTGGAGGTCAGGGACACGAGGCCGACACCACTTCTGTTGCTCCATTCGTGAGCCTGGTTTAGCCTTTGTGAGATGGTATTGCTTGTCCATGGAGCCAAATTCTACTGCGTACGCCCGATGGAAGTCTGCCTCCCACAGGGTGCTGGGATGATAGACCGATCGACGCGATGGAGCGCCTAGTGGGAAGCCAACTGGCCACAGCGTCCAATGACGTATGGGAGGGCCGCACCTTCACGTTCCGATCTTCTTTGTGGTGATGGGGGCGGACACGTTGTGTGGAATTGCAGGGACAAAAGAGACAAGAAAAAGAAATATTCTGTATCAGAAAAGAAAAGACTTTGAAGCCACCAATGGTCCTGTGATCCCACGGAGAAGAAGGAAAAGAAGGATGTTGCCAAGCATATACTATCTGCAGTTGCCTTCCTAGACGGGTCTCGGCACGCGCATCCCCCCGTTCCTCGACCAGCAGAAGATAAGGATCCCCCGCACAGGTGCCAGTGGACCCTGGTCATCACTCCCATGAGACGGTCCTATAATACCCTCCTCGACTTTACTTCTCCTTCCTCCTCTTCCACCTCCTCCTCTTCTCCCCCACCTCCTCCCCATCTCTCTCTCTTCCCTCTCCACCAGACCATGCATCTCCAGCCCTCCTCTCCATCCAGTCTCGCCTCTATCGACATGTCCAAGTTTCGTCCACTTCCACGCAGGAAAACCTCCCGGTCTCTCGCCTCCGAGGATCCTTGGAGGGTAGACATCCCCTTTGGACCACCGCGCATCTCATACTTCCCCAACGCAGGGATACAGCGAATCCGCAACACTCTCTCGAAACTATCGCCCGCCGCGCGTGCCGAGCGAGAACTCCTCAAGCAGAAGAACCGCTACAAGATCCCTTTGACCGAGCGCAACATCGACACTCTCGTCACCGCACAGCAACACACAGAAGCTTGCTATCCGGAGAAGCATAACCGGGAGTTGCAGGTGTCGGCTTGGTTGGAACGACTATCTTAGGTACTGACGAGGACATCCACACACCCACGACATCATTAACAACATTCGTACCTTCCGATCTCATACCTCCTCGCTATGCGCCCATAGTCGGTCGTGAGATCAACTACGGCAACGACATGGACTCGAGTTCATCCCCCGGAATGTCACCTTTCTCGGCATCGACGTCATCGCCGCACTGCTATGTGACCGACCAATCCGCCTTACTTTACCCCTGGACATGATCCACAAAACTTGCTTCCGCAGTTGGATCAAATTTTCAAGGCACTATAACACAAGTAGCCCGGGTGGTCTAGTGGTATGATTCTCGCTTAGGGTTCACCCTTAGCATATATGCGAGAGGTCCCGCGTTCGATCCGCGGCTCGGGCCTACTACTCCTTCTTTTTTTGCTTATTTTGCAGGTCTTTGGACATTTTTTCTTGTTTCAGTTGCATCAAAATTGGTTTAATGCTTATTTATACCCATCATCATCGCATGGCGAGGCGTGCTTTTTGAGCGTGGTGTTTGTTGGTCGGACTTTTGGACTCCCTTAAATTTTATCATGGACGCTGTCAGTCAGTACCTTGTTTTAATGATAATTATAACTTAGCCAATTCCTATATGTCCATCTTCTATCTCCAATGACGGTGGTTGTTGAGACGTCATGGTGGGCGTGATATATATTTCTCTCCCATGCTCTATCCACCAGCCAGCCAGTAGACATTGAAATTGAACAGACAGAATCCACCACCACAACCAAAATGCTCGGACGAGTGACCAAATCCCTGTACATCGCCACAACTCCAGACATCTTTATAAGACGCCGTCTATTCGAGCAGCGAGTTGAATTTATGGTTCATTCATGTGCCTGTTAAAAGAGGGGTAAGACACCTTCTTTCTCTCAACGACTCTCCACCAGATCCAGAGAGACACACCTTGACCTAATGTCCTGGCCAAAGAAAGTCGCCATCATCGGTCGGTACTGAACTCCCCGACCTCATGACTCCTCAACTAATGAAAACCCAGGTGCCGGTCCCTCGGGCCTAGTCGCGGCCAAAACTCTCCTGCACAACTTCCCGAAGGGAACTTTCACCCCGGTCATCTTCGAGAAACAATACCAGATAGGGGGTCTCTGGCCGACAGACGACCCAACGCCCGTTGGTCATGGAAAGAATGCTCGCCGCGGGCTAATCCACCCTCAGATGCGCACAAACCTGAGTCGCTTCACTGTATCGTTCTCCGACCTTGCGTGGGATTCGGTCCTTAATGGTGCGGATGTGCCGATGTTTCCTCGCGCGTGGCAGGTGGGACAGTATCTCAGGACGTATAAAGAGCAATATCTACCTGGCCTAGACCTGAGGCTGGGACAGGAGGTGGTGCGGGTCATCCGTCAGACGGAGGATGGCGGATCTCGGGTGAGATGGGATGTACAATGGACCGACACCGAAAGGTGTGTTTGATATACAGGTCTGCTGGCTAGCCTTGCTAACGACTATGTAGCACCGCCAACGCTCCGAACGCAGAATCCTTTGACTATCTGATCGTTGCGTCTGGATACTTCGCTAGCCCATACATACCGGATATCCCCGGCCTAGACGATTTGCCCAACAGTCCGGTCCACAGCTCTGCACTACATACCGCAGAGGATATCGATGGTCTACTCAAGAACAGCGACCCATGCAGCAGCAAGATAGTAGTCATCGGGGCAAGCATGTCGGGTGTTGAGACGGCGTCGGCACTCGCCCTCCACCTGTCATCGCACAAGCAATCCCCTCAATCGCGTAGGACGCCCAAGGTGCATCACATCTGCTCCCGGCCGTTCTGGACAGTACCATACTACGTGCCACACTCCCGTCCATCAGACCCAACAACCCCCAGCACTTTTCTCCCGTTGGACCTTGCGTTCTACGACCTGGACCGACGGCCGCCCGGCCCCGTGGACTACGGGTTTGGCCCTATCTCGGAGGCCCAGGCAGCCAAGACCAACGCATACTTCCGCAGTCTTCTTGGAGAGGACTACGAAAAGATCGGGAGTGTCGGCGTTCCGCCCGCGAGCGATCTCACGGGAGACATACCCCCACCGTGGGTGGCCATAGGAGACGACTACGTGGAGTACATCCGCGCTGGCGCAATCAAGACGACCGTGGGCCGGGTTTCAGCCATCGCCCGCGATAAGGATGGTACAACAAGCGTCAAGATCGAGCGCAATGACCATTCCGCGGTGTCCCTGGAGCAGGTGGACGCCGTCGTCCTCGCGACGGGATTTACACCCTACGCCTCGCTGTCGTTCCTACCAGCGGACGTATTATCGCGACTGGACATCTGCGAAACGGACACCTCCATCCCACTCGTTCTCGACGGAAAAGGGAGCTCCCATGCGGAGGTCCCAGAGCTCGGATTCGTCGGGTTCTACCGCGGTCCGTACTGGGGCGTCATGGAAATGCAGGCGCGCAGCCTGGGGGAGAGGTGGTTTCGGGCCGGCCAAGGCATTCGGTTCGCTGACGTGGAGCTCGCAATGAAAGAACAGGAGCGGCAAAAGGTCCGCGAGCTCCGAGCCGCCAATCCCAGACTCAACCGTGCTCAGTTTCCCATGGGGGATTATGTCGGGCTGATGGAATCCTTTGCTCGTGAGCAGGGGATTGAGCGTGCTCCTCTGTCGGACAATGATGACCCGCGCGGTCCGGTTGTTCCTGCAAGATATTGGGATAGAGGACATGACAGTGGAGACGGAAATTTCTCCGCATCCCAGGCCGATCTGGCAATCAGTTCTCTGCGGGATATGCTGTCTCCGGCTGGGGGGTGTTCTGTGGGTGTCGCGGCGGCGGTTTTCCGAGCATTGCACGGAACTTGGAATTTTTCGAGAACATCCAAGGGGGATGATGCCAGAGATGCGCAGGCCGGAACGTTGACGTTCTATCCACGATATCCATCTGGCGCGGACTGCGAGAAAGAATACGCGAGCGAGGAGGTTGAGGGTACACCCGACAGGGTAACGACCAGATCTATTTATCAGCTCGTCGGATCACGAATCTGCGTTTGCCCAGAAGACTCAGCAGGACATCCAAGCCTGAAGCTTCAGTTTCACACTAGTCTAACAAAGGAAGATGATGATCTTGTTTCCTCAAGCCGTGTCGGCGAATATGAATACATATTCCGCTTCAACGGCGTGGTGATATCCTCTTGGGAACGGACTACAGACCAAACACGAACAGTCTACACACGATAGCAAGACCAACACTCCTTACACAGTCCGAATAATCCAGTCTATATTGATCCGTGAACTACCCACAAGCTACACCCGCAGCCCAAAACCTAGTATGTAAAGCGGAAACTAGGATGGTCATCGCCGAGATTATCGCGCTCCTCCGCCGGCAGCTCAAGCCGATGGTCTCTCTTCCCCTGGGCGCGCAGGCGGTTCTCGCGCACCACATAGGCCAGGAACAGGAAGCAGGCGATCCCGCAGATCCAGACCATGCCCAGACTGACACCGTACCCGGTCGGATAGGCGGGGGCCTCGGAGTCATAGAAGATGTTGCTGGCGACGAGGCCGCCGCAATTGCCGAAGCCGATCTGAAAGGCGGACGCGATCGACTGCTTGTAGTGGCCGCCCATGTTGTTGCTCAGCCAGCCCATCAGGATGGGCTGCGTCAGATATCCGCCGCTGGTGATGGCGTAGATGGCGAAATAGCGCGCGCCCACCGGCACGGACGCCTGGCAGAGCAGGACAACGTATCCGACCGTGGCGACGAGGCAACCCGTCAGCGTGAAGAGGTACCGGTGGCGGAGGCGGTCGCTGAGGAACGCGGCGGTGAGGGACACCACGGTGGCGACGATGTACACCGGGATGCTCATGACCTGGGCGCGGACGGCGGTGTACCCGAGCTGATGGAGGATGGTGGGCGTGAAGAACGAGACGGCGTAGCCGGTGTTGACGATGCCAAAGTACATCAGGGGACTGTTCGTTCGCAGAGGTCAGTCAGCACACGATTGCGGCAAAAAGGGAACGGTCCTACCCGAGATAGAGCTTGGGGTCTCTGAATGTGCGTCGCGCGGCGGGCTTGTCCAGTCGGTCCATCCGCGTGTCGCCCCGGTCACTTGCCAGACGGCGCACGAGGAGCGCTCGCTCCTCCTCGTTGAGGAACTTGGCGGTCTCGGGCCAGTCGGCGATGATGAACTTGGACGCCACGGCCAGGACCACCGTCGCCAGACCTTCGAGGATGAAGATCCACCGCCAGCCACTGTATCCGCCGATCCCGTCCATGTTGTTGATGCCGTAGGCGAGAAGCTGTAGTCACCGGTCAGTGTGTCTGAGTGAGGAGAGAACGCGTGAGGGGAAATGGTACCCCACTGAATGCGCCGGCGATGATGCTAGCGCTGAAGAAGACGTTAAGCCTCCATTGGAGCTCGTGGCGGCGGTAGTACATGTTGATCAGGTATACACATCCTGGGCACGTTAGGACGGCGAGACATGCTGGCCCGAACAAAGAAAGCACCTACCAGGCATGAATCCCGCCTCAAAGACCCCAATGAGCACACGGCAGACAACCAGGCCGGTAAAGCTAGACGTCACGCCCTGGCAGATGGTGATGATGCCTGGTCCATGTCAGCATGAAAAGCCCAAGGCGCGAGAAAGAATCTATATACCCCAGCAAAAGATGATCCCACTCAGCCACCACGACGGTTTCACTTTCTTCAGCATTATATTACTCGGGACCTCGAGCAGGATGTACGGGATGAAGAAGACAAACAGAGCGATGTTGTACTGGTGACCGCTCATGTTCAGGTCTTTTTCCAGTCCCATCAGGCGTGCATTGCCGATGTTAATGCGATCCAGAAAGGCGAACATGAAGAGAATATTGAGGATCGGCACGACGTGGTAATCGACCTTCCATAACAGCTTCTTCTCCTTCACCGGGTCCACATCGGACATGGAGGACTCCACGGTCTTGAGATCCTCGATTGTGTCCTGTGTGACCCCGTCGTCTTTCTGTTCGCTTAGCGACATGTTGGATTATCGGCGGACTGGCGCCGCGGTGGTTGACTCTGAAAGGGCTAAGAATGCACCGAACGAGAATTCAAGTATAAGGGATAAAAGCTAGCGCAGTCAGAGGACCCCCGGATTTTATACAGTTTGCCATCTTCAAACCCCGCAACCCCGGGATGTTTTACACCCTATGGAAACGGGGGAGAACAGGTCGCACGAGCCTATCACGACTAGAACGCTGCCCTCCCTTTCATCACCTGGGGACTGAACAGAAGTTACCCCACGTACGCAGTTACACATTTTCGTTCCGCGATCTACTAGCCGAATTCCGCATTGTCGCCGCCGCTGAACTACAGGGCGTATCGGCCGAGCTTAGAGTTATGGAAATGGAAGACTGTACTTGGCGCACGAGTCAAGGTCATTGTTATTCGATCAAGACTCCTTAAGTACTCCAACATGTGGGAACCGCTGACCCAGCCAAGTGAAGCCTTGATAAGGGAGCTCGAGCTGGTATGGCACACTTCTCAGGAGCTACAAGAGGTTGTAACCGAGCGTAGCGCAGTCTGGTATGCCAGCACTATCCAGACTGGTGCTTAGGATGCTCTGAACATTCCTGCCACCCGATCTTCAACTGACGAGAGTCCAGCAATACAAGTGACGACGGCAACGCCGTCATTATGTACTCTATGGTTCAGTAACACGGCCCGGTCTAAGGACACCCGCAACCTCCGCATTCCCCGGATTTTCCCCAGAAGCGGGGAATCCAGTGCGGAGCAATTCCACTGTTCGGCGGCATGGGCCCGCCCGGTGCACGACGACGATCAAACAACGCTATGCATCTTTGGGAATGGACACGGTGCTACAAGAGGTGTCGACTGCTTGGCAGGCGGAATCCTGTTCCGCTGGCGGATTCGAGCATAACACAAGGCTGTGATTCTGTGAAGCTAGCCTAGGTCAGGGTTTGTATGCTTCAATTCCCCGTGGGGTATAGTTCTGGCCCCATCTCGGTCTGGACATGATCAAGGTACATAGTATAGTATTGAAGCAAGGAGTATGGTACATTCAACGCAGCAATTTTTTCTATGTTCGGTCTCTCCACACACACACACACACACACACACACAGTCCATCTTTCCACCCTCTCTTGCTCGCTCTGTCCAGATACCCCATGTCTACCGCCATTTATAGCACCGGCCGAAAGCAGAAAGACAGCCAACGGAGCTTTCTTTCCCATCAAGCTTTCCAATTGAATCGTCATCTCCGACGGTGGTATGCCCTGACACTATGCCAAACAGCCATCAGCTTAGGTATCTATGAATCACAAATCGAGATGGTGAACAACTCATACCTGGAAAATGCTTCTCTCGGTAAGCGGGCCATTCGGCCTCGATATCCTGTTTCCATGTCGCACGCATCAAGTCCCTGATTTCTGTATTCTTCTTGGTCCCTCGAAGACCTTGTCCTTCGATGAGTCGGGTAGCGGTCTCTACCCGCTTTTCCTCATCCGACCCAAAAGTCATCAGGCTGTTGGGCTGTCCATTCAGAAAAGCCATGATCGCAAGTTCATAGTGGCGCGAAGGTTCTTCTTCGGTGCACTCGGGTACGGAATGGTTCTGTGCCTGAGATGCATGCTGGTATGGCGTGCCCGGGTTCTCCTGGTCCCGCATTTCACGGTTGGAAGACGTGTGTGGCATCGGTCAGGGTACAAGGCAGGTTTCAATGATATTTGGGAGAACCGTGTGAGAAGGATGCTGATACAAATTGCAGAGGGGGGGTTGGGCCATTAAATAGGCCTAACGGAGGGTGCCTATGCCCCCTCTCTGGTTGATCATCCATGAGAAACCACAGCCAGCACAATAACATTGGCGTCTCTTTAGGTGACGCATCGAAATACACTCGAGATATCCGTTACCGCGACAAATGTGTGTTTGCTTTTTCCCGACTCGCCGCGATTATTTCCCTGCTTCCAAGGGCCGGGGGTGGTTTCCCTCGTGCCCCGAGCACCCTCTTTCGGCTCGTTTAGTCCACCTCAAATAAGGAATTTCGAGTCTGGATTAGGCAGTCGAGGGAAGCCCTCCTGCATTGCCAACCAATGAGGCGGCTTGATATTCATCCGAGGTTTACACTTCATGAGACTTGACGGGATGCCGTGTGTTGTCTTCGGGATTTCGATTTGCTAAATTTTTTTCTTCCCGTTTCCGCAGCTCCTATCTTTCTCCTGGGGCGTACTTTGTCTTTCGGGTCAATTTGGGGGCCAGAATTACCTATCATCCTCCTGGTAGGGGCCCCAAGCTGACCGCCATTTCTGACTACCCTTCCATTCACGGACACCCTTTCATTCACGGACACCCTGTCATTCACGGACACCCTGTCATTCACGGACACCCTGTCATTCACGGACACCCTGTCATTCACGGACACCCTGTCATTCACGGACACCCTGTCATTCACGGACACCCTTTCATTTTTCACCTTGTGGCACGGCTCCTCGGCAGGCAGCTTCGTCATCGGTGAAGAAAGTGTTTATCGCAGGCAACTGCAAGTGCTCCTTGGCCGGTAACCCCATGTGTCAGCCATTCGACCTCTCCCGTTAGTACAACGGTGCCTATGATGAAGTCCATTTGCTTGACAAGGAGAATTTAAGACTCCAACGTAAGCTTGCATTAAGCACACTGGTGAATCCTTCAGGGGGGACGGATCCATCCGTCCCGGCATTGAGCAAAAGTACATTATGCGGATATGCCATGCTACGGAGTCCATCAATTGTTCTGCCGGCCATGGAACAACGTGATCCTTCGGACGCGACTTTGTCGGAAGACAGATTCCTGATGAGCCCTGCGTACCCGCGGGACAGATCGTTGCAGGAGCAGGAGCAACTTAAGTACTATAAAACAGTGCAAAGCTTCCTCCGTGATTGTTACCTTCACTTCGGGTCACCTCCCAGGAAAGCATAACACTCCCACGTAGTACTCTCCTAAGAGTTCTGTCAACGTTGTCTCCCTTGCAGGGAAGGGGGGCCTCTACGTGACTCGTGAAACTGTCCAGGATGATCGGGCTAGGGCCGCGGATCAGGATCTGGCCCTGGATGAATCCTGGTTCAAGTAATCTCGCCTACTTTCCGGGTGCCGATCCGGGCTGGCAGTGTCCGGCCGATCTTCTGGTAGATGAGGAATTTGCCCCGTCGGAATTAAGAACGCCAAAGTACTTTGTTGCGGCTGGGGCTCAACAATTAAAACAATGCTTTTATCGAGAAACAAAGAAAACCCCTATTCCAGCTCTCCAAAATCGATCAGTGTCTCCAAAGCCGGTACCAACCTCGTCTTGTCTGCCACACAAGTTTTCACCACGCCCAGCCGAGCCAAACGAAACACCATCTGCATCGCGCGTTGATCATGACTTTCAAAGTGCGCCCAGAGCCTATCAATCATGTCTTTCCCCGTGCGGTCCAATGGGATCTGACCTTTGTAGAATTTCCACGTTTGGTCTCTATGCAACCATTCCGCCATTTCGATGACTTGATTCCAGGCAGCCTTGTCCTCGGTCGTATTGACCACCAGAGCAACCCACTCTTCCATACCGAACAGGTGACTCACCAGGATGAATGAGTCAATGATGGCCTCAAGCCTGTACTCGTTTTCCTTTCCCCGGCTCTGCCGCGCCTCGAGTTGGGCAGCGACTGCTCTTTCCCCGTAGGCTGACCGAACAATCTCATCCATGATGTAGTTGACAATAGTTGGTCGAAGCGTAAGTCGTCCGATAGTGACCGGAGAGAGGCCTTGCGAGCGCACTGAAAAATCCATTTTTTCCAAGAACTTCCGAAACTG
The DNA here is from genome assembly GCA_019721355.1 of Aspergillus sp. MEXU 27854. Classification (NCBI taxonomy): domain Eukaryota; kingdom Fungi; phylum Ascomycota; class Eurotiomycetes; order Eurotiales; family Aspergillaceae; genus Aspergillus; species Aspergillus sp. MEXU 27854. The sequence continues at coordinate 2,783,172 of JAGMTT010000003.1, forward strand.
CTGCCGGCCATTCAACCCGGTCGCCCTCAGCAGCTGCCAGAGCAAGTCCACTTCTCCAAGATTTTCAGGGCTGCGGCCCATTTTGACCTGCATACACTGCAACAGGTACGAACCCAAATGATAGGCTGTCTCAAAAGGGCCGTTGAATCTCTGCAAGTCATACAGCTGGTTCAGGAAGCCCTCGGCGATGTAAATGGCGCCGCTCAGTCCATTGAGGACCTGCCGTTCCGCATCCCCAGCCACCGCCAGATTCTTATACAACAGATCATGCTCCACCTCCGCCCAGACAAGGCGAATCATCGAAACAACCTGGATCTCGATCCGGCCTGTACGCCAGTCTCTTCCACTGCGCCAGTCTTCCGGTTTTAAATTGACGCGGTAATGATCGGCGCAGTAGCCGGAAAATGGCGCTGGCAGAGTATCCAGTGTATCGTCTTCTTCGTTGGGTTCGTCATTCTCACTTGAATCCCCGCCACTCTGATATTCGTGGTCTCCATCATGTGCCATGGCTGTGTCTTCTCTATTTGCAGGCTCTGGAAATGTTTTCTTCTTTTTCACGGTGAAGACTCTGTCAAGGATGCGACCAACAGTTCGTCTCTGTTTGGGGAAGTAGAGCCCAATCCGCACACCCGCAAGATCAACAATATCGTCTTGAATGTCGGCCTTATTTTCGTACGGCCGCGACCTTGCCTCTTGCCGCGCATACAGCTTTCTCTCCAAGCTGGCAGCTTCTTTGACCCGGTAGTCTGCCGAGCATCGAATGCCATGTTGTTGAAGGGACGTGACACATATATCCTGGGCCTTTTGTGCGATGACCTCATAAAAGTCCTGACTTTGTGACCACTCCTTCAGGAATTCGTTGATCACGCTTGTGTCCATCTTGAGGGATCCTTTGGCTGTTTCCACGGTCAACGGGTATGGGAGATGAAAAGTGAATAATTTTTCTTAGGGGGGACCGGCGATGAAAGTTGATGAAGATGAAGATGGAAGAACTGACGTTCTCATCTCCAGATACTTATACGTCCATCCAAGCCTTTCTACCTTCCACGCCGACAAAGCCCTCCTCGGGCAGAACACCATCAACAAGGCTCTTCTCGGTTACATTTCAAGCCTATCATGTCCCCTATTCTACACCGATGGGTATGTCCTTTGGCCGACAACGATACGTGGCTCCGTCCATTTCCTCTCAGGCCATCCTCATGAATATCAACGAAGGGACATGATACCCAACCAACACAAAATGCACCATCCTATTCGTGAACTCCAGGAAGCGGGCTGAAAAATTTTTCAACCCCCCTGGACGAGATGAACAGCTAGGGAGGGCGACATCAGACTACTATTGACGAAAACCCGAACCACTAAGGCGGATCAAGGGCTAATTGGTGGTTGTGGTTTGTCAGGCGTTAGTGACACATGCGGGAATGGTTCATGTGAGTCGTCCATTATTCTCTGCATATGCATGCTTGTGCATGTGTATGTGCTGTCTGGCACGCGAGGCTGGCGCTGGATTGAGATCTAGCGGGGAGAGGGGAAAGCGAACATGATCAGATGGGCCCTCTCTGCGGGCACCCTTCTGCAAGAGTATTCACCGAATCCGAAACAAGCCGATAAGCCAGTCTATCCCAAATTTGGCAAATCTCGCTGGCAACAATGAGATTTCTCTATTTCGGATAAGGTTGTGCTTAGACCACTACATCTAAGGACAGATGAACGTACGTCCATGGGATCTAGGCCTCTCAAGGAATACTGGAATAGCGGAGCAATAGTCAGACAAGTACTGTGGCCCATGCTTTCGCGCTAGGTGGCTCCATCATTCGTGGATGGTTTCTATTTGGCCAACAATGCCATTATCTTGGGCATGCCGTTTCCTTGGTATGGGGCTGTGGTTGGTTCACGGGCTTTGGTTGTCAATAGTCTACCCTCTCGCAACGGTCATAGCAGCTGTTTAGTCCAGTTTGAGGGTGTCGTCTACAGTTGGCGAATCGTCTGGTCACGATTAAATCAAGAAATGGGCAGGGGGTGATCCACTAGTGGCCAGTCTATGCCATAGACTTCTGTTGAACAGTCCCAAAACCGTGGTCACCTCGTCATAACCATCAGCAGAGGCGAATGACAATGCTGTTTTATCAATTTGGTCTGGAGCTGTAGTGTTGGCGCCTCTTCCAAGAGCAACGTGGCCATGCGCTCGTAGCCGCTGCCTGCCGCGTTCATGAGCGGCCTTTTCCCTCAGTGTTCCTTCACTCAAGACCTGCGCCGTGATCTAGCAGGGCTGCAACTGTGTTCCACACACCAGCTCTTTGTGGAGTTGAATGAGGAAGAGGATGATGGTCCATGCTTGGATAATCGATGTGTGTCCAGTTCTAGGACAATAGCAAAAGGGCATTCTGGCCATTCCTATTCCTGCGATCCGCATGAGCACCGCCATCAAGCAGGACCTTCACTGCACCACCGTAACCGTCGACTCTACAGGCATGAAGTAGTGGGGCTTCGCCATCGCTTTCATTCATCTCAGGATCAGCATTGGCTTCCACCAGACACTGTCCACATTCCGTGGCCATTTCATATAAATAATCCCTTACATCCGGTGAATATTCGCACAATATCTTCCTGTGTTTCACACACTCCATGAAAGAAGTGTTCTCCCACTGTGGTCACTTTGGTTCGCACGGGCGCCCCTGATAAGTAAGAGGGAGATAGCCTCTGAGCCCGCATGTTGCAAAACATATGGCAAGGCGGTTCTTCCTGTCTCATCCATCCTCGCGTTGACTTGAGCACCGGCATCTAGAAGTATCTTCCCCATGGCCTTTGTTGAGGCGTCTGCTGCTGCACACATTGATAATGCTATCTGGCCATGTTCAAGCCATATTTAGGTTGAGTAGTTACACCAAAGATGTTTTAGATTATACGATGAACTTGCTTCACTGTCTCAACTCGAATAATGGTGGGCTTCTGCTGTAGATATAATGGTGAATTCTGCCACTAAACAAAAACGCTCATTGTTGACGGAGACTCGCTGTGGTCGATTCATGGTTTCCAGTGAGGGCGTACCCGACGAGGTGATCTCTGTATTAAAGCGGTGGATCATGAGGCATTATACAAAACCAAAATCAACAATTGCCCGGGTGGTCTAGTGGTATGATTCTCGCTTAGGGTTCACCCTTAGCATATATGCGAGAGGTCCCGCGTTCGATCCGCGGCTCGGGCCGTTAATTTTTTATATATATTTTTTTTGTTTAGTGCCTTTTCTGTTCCTCACTAGATTTCAGCGGGCAGGTAGGTGGCTGTGGCAGTTGCTACTTACCCTGGTGGTCTAATCATGGGTAAATGAGCAAGCGTCTTTGACACCTTATCAAGGACTCACTGCCGACTGAAAGTCGACGGCAAAATCCGGAGCATCATTGGTGGTGGATAGACGGATATAGATCTGCTCTGTTTCATTCACCGTCTGCAGGAGGTCTTCTTTCCGAGTGGTTATTTATGAATGAGGTAAGATGAATATTGACTGACTGACTGCCCTCCCTGCAGCATGCTCAGCTATATTGGGCATCTAACAGCTCATGAGGATTATTAAAACACCAAATTTTTGTCACATCTGCCCGTGGTGAGCACTTTCTGCGCTTTATGCAATGGCAATTATCTTTTTCGGAAATCAACCAATGCTAAAATGTCAGCTGCAACAGATAGATGCCCGCCCAACCTGCAAGCCATCCTGGATTGTAGATACCCACGGCGCCCGGTGGAGATATACTCCTTAGCCTCAGCGGCAGTTTCTAACCAGCAGTGCCAAGTTAGGAATTGATCACCTTGTATCTCCTCCTTATGCGTCGTCGAAACTACTATTAAAGACGGCGTGAGACCATCCTGAATGGCTGTTTTCATGGTATCTATCCTTTGCACTGGAAGTGAAGGGTGAGAAAAAAAAAAAAAAAAGTTGAAGGCCCGAGCCGCGGATCGAACGCGGGACCTCTCGCATATATGCTATAGGGTTGACCCTAAGCGAGAATCATACCACTAGACCACCCGGGCTTCTTGTGTGTATTGGCTTCAATATTTGTCATTTTAAATCTGGGAATTCTCGGAACCTGAGTATGCGTATGCTACCAGCATGTATATGCAGTTCGCTCACCAATCCATCACATCACTTGTAGTTAAGTTGGGCTTTATCGGGCATGAGTCCAATAATATCCTTTCCATTTTTGGCTTCCGTGTGTCGGCCTATGGATTCTTGCCTTTTTACTTCCTCCAATTTATCGCCTCACAGAGTCGATTTGTTCTTCTCTGCCTCCCAATTTGAAACCTTCCTGATCTTATTTTGTCCCAGTTCTTCTACTTGTTGAGGCCATGTAAACGGTGCCGAGAGAGCCTCTGCGGAGCCTGCTGGTATTAGAATATATTTTAATATAGGCAGTGAAGCCGGCATGTCTTCTGTTCTCTGCACTTTTGTTCGCCGCTGCTCTGCTGAAATATATCCCTTTGCGGGAGAGAGACCGGATGTGGGATAGAGAACCATGAAGGATGATTGTCTCGCACAAAACAGTGCACACGACAACTAAGTCATGACTAGACGATCTAGAGCTATGATCATTCGGATCTGTGGGAATATCCAGCTGGCTAACTGCATCATTGGCATAATATCGAAAGGTGGGTTGAAAAGATGCTCCCCCAGTCACTTTTAAATACCTAAAGGACCATCCGCTCGCCTAGAATCGAGCAGAAATGTGTCCATGGAAGAGCTAGCACCGGCACAGATCTATGGGTTTAAATGGCTGAGAGGCGAAGGGATGCTGTCCAGTCAAAAGCCGAGACTTCATTGAAGAATACCCTGAACTGGCTCTAGAACGATGTATCTCCAAAAGAAAGTTGCACCCGAGAACATGCTTGAACGGGTATTTGCCTGCCTGTGAGCCCCGTGATCTAGATTTCTCTCCCGAGAGTCGGTGCTTCAGACATAAAAGTCGCCAGGACGTCGTCCCGTTCTCCTGCAGCCATGCAGCTCGCTTCCAAGCACCGGGTATATGACCATATTCGCCTCTGGCAATTCCGTCACCCGGTCGCAAAATCATCCGCTTGAGTCCCAGGGGTATGTTGGCAGAGCGGTCTGGCCCTCCACAACTTCAACGAGTTCGAATAGGACGAAGAAAGTTGCTCTACACAGACCCTATATAGGCTGTCTCCCCAGATGAATCGGCCTAAGACCCCATGGTGGCCAGACTGTTCATGATTTCTCCAGAAGCTGCAGCCGAGTCCTTATAATCGCAGCGGAATCATTAATCGACCGAGTCAGCCGACGGATCCGCTCCAGCTCGCGCGACCGGTTTCTCTCCGCGACAGTAACAATCCTGCGGACGGTCTCCAGCTCCGCGACCTCCATGCCCGTCAGCCCGGGGTAGGGGTCATGCTCCTGGAAGTGGCGCCGGATATTCATCACCTTCGTGACGGCCTTGACGAGCGGCAGCAGTTCAATCATATGGAACGTCAGCCACGCGGCATGCTCGGGCGTCGCGCCCTGACGGCCCCAAACGACGTCCATCGCCGCCGCGCGCTGGCGGAACCGCTTCTCGCTCTGCGCGCCCCCCGGCACAGGCGCCACATTCGCCTCCCAGTCGAACGCGCGCATCGCCTCACTCGGCCCCCGCATCCGCCGCCACGCCTCGTACTGCATCAGCTCCTGAGGCGTCATCTGCGCCTTCGCCACGCTCTCCGGATCGCGTGCATGCCGCGACGCCGATGCTGACGCCGACGCCGACGCCAGCTGCAGACCCGTCCACAGCGCCAGGCTGTTCCCCTCGTCGACGACCTTGGCCAGATCGCACAGCTTTGTCGCCGTCGCTTCCAGCGAGTCGCCGTCTTCCGGCACGGGGAGGATCTTCAGCTTCTCGCTGAGGTCGGCGAGATCGGCCGGGTTGAGGGTCGCGTCGTAGACGCCCGCCGGGTCGGGCTTGACTTCCGCGCGCGGCGGGTGCTCGTGTCCGTCGCTCTTGCGCTTGATACCGCGCCCTGTGACTTCGCTGGCCATCTTGTGGGGTTGGGGTTTGCGCGTAGGATCGGAGTTTCAGGTGTGTGCTTCCCGGTGTCGCGAACTTGGGGTCGGCGGTATACTTCACTTCCACCATCGACTGCGTAGGAAAAGTAGCTCCATCAGGCAGCTATGTGGTCAGGCCACCCATCCCAGATGATCACACGGAGCCTGTTGTTTCGTTTATGTTCTGTCGGGGCCGATGCTATGCAGTGTAAGGAATGACGTGACGAGGTAAGGTTCGCGTCGCTTTATGCAGAGCTGCTGTAGTACCGCCAATTGGACGCCGCGTAATCCGGCGATTACTAAGGGGGTTCGCATGTTGCGCCGGAGCGAACTATTGAATACTATCAAGCCCTTACTGACAGAGAATGAGAAAAGACAAATAGATAATAAATTCACAGTCAGTGATGGTAAACCCATACAGGTAGATAGGTAGTATGATACACGGAAATTCCAGACCAAGTGGAACCCCTAACCTCCGCTCTCTGCTCCTAATGTACAAATTTTGTTCAAACCATTTCCTCGTGGAAACATGATGCGCAAGAATGTGCTTCTTCACCATGTCGGTAGAAGCCGAAATGTAGTCAAATCAATATGTAGCCCGATCGTGGGAGAGTGTCCATAGAAGAAACAAACCAAACGCCATAACACCTCGCTTGAATGTCGAATAGATGTGTCACATGTTGTTCGCTGCACGCTGAATTCAATGCTCGTCATCGTCCGTCACGCCATTGCCGCGGAGCCAGACGCGCTTCCACGGGCCCTCAGTCCCAAAGGCCGCCTCACGATCCTGCCGCATCCCCTCCAGCACCCCGACAATGCCACCACTGCGCAACCGCTCCAGGACCACATTCATGCCCTGCTTGCTCTTCAGGATGGCGTCGCGGGTGCGGTTGACTCCAATGAGTTCGATCGTGCGCTGGATGCCCGCCGTTGACAGAGACGAGAAGAAGCCCTTCCGGGGCGGCTCGTCATCGACCTCTCCGTTGTGATCGGGGATGGAATCCGTCTTCCTCCATCCGAGAAGCTTGCCCTGACCGAAGCGTGACCGGAAAGTCACGGTCGTCTTGACCGTGGTCTGCTCGCTTTTCTGGTCATCCAGCGAGAGACCGTCCAGACGCTGCTGGGAGCCCTCGAGGGGCTGGCGCTGGTAAAACTGCTTTTCCACCACGCTGAGAATGCCCGTCCACTCCATGTTGCGGGATTCGGTCTCCATCCAACCTTCCTTGACGTCGACGATGGTCGTCTCCAGGATATAGCTCTGCCCGGAATTGTCGGAGCCTCCGATGCCCTTGGGGAGCAATTTCAGGATCCCCGAGGGGACTTTGGACTTTTTGAGATGGAGACGGGTCGTGTGCAGTCGGTGCGTCTTCGGGTCCACATAGCGGTCGATGACATCGGTGGTCAGGACATGGCGAGAGTAGGGATTGGGATAGCGGAGAAAGTAGGCGAGAGAGACCGCAGGGAAGGAATAATCGTAGGTGAAGACATTCTCGAAGAACTTCATCGTTGCGGATGCATATAGGCTGAACAATCAATGGAAAGGGATATCGATAGGAAGTAAGCAGCGATGAGAGTTGATGGGAGAGGTAGTGGCGAGAGGAGGAGGAATTGGGTCGGATGATGGGATGATGGACGCTCCAGTGTCGTCTGCTCGACTTTGAGTGGCCGAGCAAAAAGTCTCGGGGCCGAAAGACCGCCTTACTGCTTCCAGCGGGCGGAGACGGATTCTGCCGGCTTCTGCGGCTAGCCCGATTGGTAACGCGGGTGCCGATTGGTGTCACCTGATGATGAGCACCCACGGCCAATCAGATGGCGCCGGCTCTCTGACTCATTCGGCATGGTTGGAGGGGCTCGTCCGTTGTGGTTATGCCAAAAGTGTGGATCGCCTCAACTTTTTGTCTTCCCACCCTAGATTAGAATCAATCCTCCCGTGACCCTCCTTTGCCAAAGAATCCACCCTCTCCCTCGAGTGGACCGCATCGTCATCGACAACCAAGATGGCCGCCGATGAACCCGGACAGCCCCCCGCGCTCACCAATCTGAGCTTGGCCGAAAAGGCCCCCGACTCCAAGGCTGTTGGCCAGGTTGTGACGCCATTCGACGTCTCCGGTGGTGTCGATGAGTCGGGAAAGCTCCTCCCGGTCGACTACGACAAGCTGGTGCGCGAATTCGGTGCCACCCCCATCAGCAAGGAGCTCCTCGAACGGTTCGAGAAAGTCACCGGCCGCCGTCCCCATCGCTTCATGCGCAGAGGCATTGTCTTCAGTCACCGCGAACTGAACAAGATCTTGGATCGCTATGAGAAGGGCCAGCCCTTCTATTTGTATACGGGCCGTGGACCCAGTAGTGATGCTGTGCATTTGGGCCACACCGTGCCCTTTGAGTTCACCAAGTGAGCCTCCTCGTCTCGCAGCCACATCTACTCTTGGATTAGAAGCTGACATGATTGTTCTCTCATAGGTGGCTGCAGGATGTTTTCGACTGCCCCCTGGTGATCATGCTTACGGATGATGAGGCACGTTCCCTACGTACAAACCGAGTGATTTCGATCCTAACCAGCCATAGAAATATATGCACTCCCCGAAGATTGAAATCGAGGATGTTCGGAGATTCACAAAAGCCAATGCCAAAGACATCATCGCCGTGGGATTCGATCCCAAGAAGACCTTCATCTTCAGCGATTTCGACTTCATCGGCGGCGCGTTCTACGAGAACATGTGCCGCATGGCCAAGAGAATCACCATCAACTCGGTCCGGGGTACGTTCGGCTTCAACGACAGCAACAACGTCGGAGAATTCCACTTCTGCGCTACCCAGTCGGCTTCGGCTTTTGCTACCAGCTTCCCGCATATCTTCGGCACAGACAGGAAGAAGGTTGCATCCATCCCTTGCTTGAGTAAGTCGTTAAATATTCTTAATGCTATTCTGAAACAATACTGACGAGCAATCAGTCCCCTGTGCGATTGACCAGGACCCCTACTTCAGACAATGCCGAGAGCACGCCGAGAAGATGAAGTACAAGAAGCCCTCGCTCATCCATGCCATTTTCCTTCCCGCGCTCCAAGGCCCCGGCTCCAAAATGTCCGCCAGTGTGGATAGCTCCGCCGTCTTCATGGACGACACGCCCAGCCGTATCAAGAACAAGATCAACAAGTACGCCTTCTCGGGCGGTCAGGATACCGCCGAACTGCAGCGTCAGCTGGGCGGCAACACCAAATCCGACGTTCCCTTCCAGTACCTCACATTCTTCCTCGAAGATGACGACGAGCTGGAGCGCATCAAGGTCGCCTACGAGTCCGGTCAGATGCTCACGGGCGAGATCAAGCAGCGGTGTATCGCCGAGATCCAGGCTTACGTGCAGGGCTTCCAGGAGCGCAGAGCCAAGGTGACGGACGAAGTGCTGGCGGAGTTCATGCGCGCCCGCCCGCTCGAGTGGAAGGGCAACCCTAACCCGGTTGTCGACGAGAAGGCCAAGAAATAGAGCATACACTATATCCTGGCGGGACGGTTCCGGGGTATTGACGCTTCATGAAATACACGTGTTTCGATAGCAACATCCAAACATCCTAGACGACGGCAATTGCAAAACGAATTTTATACCCACGCGTGATGGCATAACGGTCACTTGCATGTCATATAAAGGTTCGATGGCCATTCGGTGCTAGTACAAATTCTCACGTATCCTTACCCGTTTACCCGATGGTGTCGATTTCCGTCAGCGCCGGAGTTCCCTTTCTTCATTGCCATTGGTACGTGTAGATATCAAGGGCGCACGACTCGACCGCGCATGAAGCCTCGTACTCCATTACTGAGCCAGCATTCTTCTCCGTCAACCAAGTCCGCAGCCAGGATGACTCCTTCTGTACAGAACCCTTGCGCCAGGGCGTATCGTCTTGTAGTCCCCGAGTTGCCGCCGCAAGAGAGTAGTGGCGTGATCCACTCCGGACCAGGATCCCCGTGTTCCTCCACCGACCCCGGTCTCCGTCGTCGAAAGTACGGAGTTGTGATGCTCCCCTCCGTGATTTCACCCTGGGGATTCACCACGAGCACCTCCGCTGGTTCCTGCGGAGAGAGGATCCCCGACCGGAGTCGCGCAGCTGTGTAGTCGTCCCGCGCGGTGGTCTTGTGTGTGGTGAACGCGGAGGGGGTCGTGGTCTGCGCATCGATATAGACACGCCACGCGCTCGACTCGGAAGGCTCTGCGCAAGGGAGGAGGAGCTTTCTGGTTTCCATGGGTGCGGCCGGGCTAGGCTCAACAGTACAGGATCCGTTGCGATCGAGGACAATGCGGAGACGCCATGGTTTCGTCGGATCTGGGATGAAGGAGTCGAGAAGTCGGACGAATTGAGTCAGATCTTGTTGGAGAAACTCATGCGCCTTGGCCCATTGGAAGCATTGCGCCGCGTCGCGCAGGCGATCTAGGTGGTATGGGAGGAGGTAGTAGGAGGAGCGGAGGGGGTCGGGATAGGAGTCTGCGGCGTGGTGTTGAACGGTGGCCGGGAGGGATGGATCGTAGCGCAGCGAGGAGATGATCTGGAAATCGGAAGCCATTATCCAGAGGACTAGCTGAAGCAATTGTACAGGACTCGAGGGTAGTATCTTGATGGTAAGGGAGCGACACTGGAGAATTGTGTGGAGACGGGCGGGTGTGATTGGCCTGAGCTTCGGCCGCGCATAACTTTTCACAAGCGGCTCTTCCCCCATCGTTCACTCTCCCTCGACCTTCTCTCCTACAGCTGTCTTCCCTTACCTTTTCCACTCTTGCCGTGCCCTCCCCCCACACGTCCAGTGAGTTTTCCTTCTCGCCCAATTCTTAACTGATGATCTCGACTTCGATGGAATACTAGCGATGCTAATCCCGTCATCTCCCCAGAGGATCTACAAGGGTTAAAAAAAAGGGTCATCATGTCGAGCGAGTCGTCCGTCCCCCAGCCCGTCAAGAACGTGGTTGTCGATACTGCTGCGCTCCCTGCCTCTTCCTCCTCTTCCGTGTGGGATCGCGTCTCCAAATGGGTGTCGGAGAATAAGGCCTTGGTGTACACCATTGCCGGTGTTGCGGTGGTCGTGACCAGCGCTGGAGTCGTCTACTACCTTTCCGATTCGGGCCGGTCAACCCCGGCTCCCGCGCCCACAGAGAAGAAGAAGAGCAAGAACCAGCGTCGGAAAGAGAAGAAGAAAGCCGAGGAGGAAAAGAAGGCGAAGGCCGCCTCTGTCCAGGACGGTATGTCCGGAGCCCTGATGACGTAGCGCGTCGTCCATTGGTCAACCTCGAAGCATTGCGGCTGACTATCCCATTCATCAGAACAACCCGCGAAGAAGTCCGCAGACTCCGCGGAGGAGATCCCTGATGTTGATGAAGCGACTGTTGGCCAGCTGGATGAGGAGGTGAGCAAAGTCGACTCTTGGTGGTTCACTCTCCCATGCTAATCCCGAACCTCCGCAGACCCGGAAATCCTACGCTGCCAAGTTGAAGGCCGCCGGTAACAAGGCCTACGGCTCCAAAGACTACAACAAGGCCATTGAGCTCTACGGAAAGGCCATCCTCTGCAAACCCGACCCCGTTTTCTACTCGAACCGTGCTGCGTGCTACAATGTCCTGTCGGAGTGGGAGAAGGTTGTCGAGGACACTACCGCTGCCCTCGCCATGGACAGCGAGTATGTCAAGGCTCTGAACCGCAGAGCTATCGCGTATGAGCACCTGGAGAAGTTTAGTGAAGCGCTTCTGGACTTCACCGCCAGCTGCATCATCGATGGCTTCTCCAACGAGGTCAGCCGCAATGCTCTCGAGCGTCTCCTGAAGAAGGTCGCCGAGCGCAAGGCCAAGGCGATTCTCGAGGCCAAGGGCAAGAAGCTCCCTAGCCCTACCTTTGTGTCCAACTACCTCCAGAGCTTCCGTCCTCAGCCTCTCCCCGAAGGCCTTGAGGAATCCGCCGACATCAGTGAGGAGTCTGGAAAGGGACAGCTGCGCAAGGGTCTGATCGAAATGGGTAAGAAGACCGGCGACGGTTACGAGGCCGCTGCCGCTGCTTTCGAGAAGTCCCTGGAGCTCGGCGACCTGGGCGACTTTGAAGCGCTGGCCCTCAACATGAGAGCTACTTTCACTTACCTTGAGGGTAACGCCCAGGCTGCCCTGGCTGACCTGAACAAGAGTGTGGAGCTCCAGCCCTCTCTGGTCCAAAGCTACATCAAGCGTGCTAGCTTGCACCTTGAGCTTGGTAAGTCTTTCATTGAATGGCTGATGCGGGTAGGGCCGAGAACTGACTGGTTCAACAGGTAACAAGGATGCCGCTGGAGACGACTTCGAGCTCGCCATCTCTCACAACAAGGATGACCCCGACATCTACTACCACCGTGCCCAGCTTCACTTCATCCTCGGTGAATTCGCCGAAGCTGCCAAGGACTACCAGAAGTCGATCGATCTCGACCGTTCCTTCATCTTCTCTCACATCCAGCTGGGCGTGACGCAATACAAGATGGGTTCTGTCGCCTCCGCCATGGCCACCTTCAGACGCTCTGTGAAGAACTTCGAGGACGTTCCTGATGTGTACAACTACTATGGTGAACTGCTGCTCGACCAGTCGAACTTTGCCGAGGCCATCGAGAAGTTCGACAAGGCTGTGGAGATGGAGAAGCAGAGCAAGCCCATGGGTATCAACGTTCTGCCCCTCATCAACAAGGCCCTTGCTCTCTTCCAGTGGAAGCATGACTTCCAAGAGGCCGAGAACCTGTGCCAGAAGGCCCTCATCAGTATGTTTTCCCGGCCCACATGAGGTGCACACTTTGATGCTAATCCTGCCACAGTCGATCCCGAGTGTGACATTGCTGTGGGTACCATGGCCCAGCTTCTCCTCCAGCAGGGCAAGGTCTCCCAGGCGCTCAAGTACTTCGAGCGTGCTGCCGAACTCGCCCGTACGGAGGCCGAAATCGTCAACGCCATCTCCTACGCCGAGGCCACCCGGACGCAGCTCGAGGTGCAGGAAAAATACCCTCAGCTTGCGGCCCGTCTGACGGCTATGGGAGCTGGCCTCGGTGGTCCCCCTGGTCTGTAAATGCTAGGCTCGCACATTCTTGAGACTAAAATCTCCTCTTTTCTTTGTCTCCCTACATGAACCGTGCCTGGGCTCGGGGGAGCAGGAATGGTCCATACGTTATTGACCTGTTTACTTCTGATCTCCTTGCCATATTTGGGGCGACAGGCTTTTGATCTGTCTGTGTATTTATTATAGTGTGTTTTTCGTTTCCCCTTTTGATATACACCCTCTCCTTGTCCTTCTGGAGCCTTTCGATCCCATCGAAAGGAACGACTCATGGTTGATCTACTATTTTTATTTATTCACATTTCGCTTTCATTTGGATGAGCGTGCGGTTTTGGTGGGATCGACGGACAATGAGAAGAGGGATGTGACGTGGCTTGGGCTTCCTGATGATTTGTGAATGTGGTAGAAGGAATGATCTTGTACTGTACCATAGCAATGTAAGAAATGGAAGAATTGCTCGGACGTCTTTGCTCATTGGATATCAGTGTCATATTATATACAGATTAATTACAGAACATTGGCTATTCATAAACACTAGTAGGGGTATTCTTCAAATCTAAAATTCCATAAAGTCTTCGCAGAATCGTCAAAGCCGTATCCCTTGGAGCTGGTCGCACCGATATGCTGCAGCAACGGTGGGACGATCGCCCAGCGCGACCATTTCTGGTGGTCTGCGATCTTCTCAACCATCATGTCGACTAACCAATCGGTGGTCAAATCCGTCTGATCAAGAAAGCGCGGCACAATGTCGCGCGGGAAGACGAGTCCTTGCGAGCAGCATCCGTACTTATTCATCTCGTGGATACCAGGGGAGATGGGCCACATCGTCTGACGGCCGGCTAGGAAATGGAGCGCGATACCGGCGGGTATGAAGAAACCGGATACGATCCACATGGCGCTGGCCGGGAGTGACCTGACGGATTTGACGTTTCTCCTCGCGACGAGCATCGCCCCCGTGAGACAGGCCCAGGTAACGAACGACCAGGCGAGGTAACTCGGCCACTCTTCGGAGTTCCAGCCGAGAAGGTCATCGACGTAAAACAGCCGGAGATACAGCCAGTCCTGCCCGGCGGTCCGCTTCTCGACGGTGTGTAGCGCCCGGAGGGCGGAAGGCAGCCAGCCCTTGACGGCTAGCGTGTCGTCTTCGATCATGGCGATGTATGTGGCGCCTGTGTCGTAGCAGTCCTGCATGAGATGCGTATAGTCGTAGATGGTCTTGTTCCGGTACCACCCGCCCTCTTCCCATTTCTGGATCTGCGCGAAGTCGGGATGGTCTTTCGGGTACGTGAGGAGGCGGTCTGGCAGTGTGTGCGTCCATTTCTCTGAGTAACTGGGGTGCGCGGTGGGGTCGGTATTCCCGATAAGGAGGTTGAGGAATACGCTGTTTCGTTCGGACTCGGTGAGTCCGTCCAGGAGGGATGCCACTGTTAAGCCGACATATTGGTCGCCTCGTCGACGGACCGTTACGATGCCGAGACACATCGTGGGCGGCGTTTCCGGGGTTCGTGTGGGTGGAACGGCATTGTTGGCGGCGTGCAGGAATGCCTCGGCCTCGGCAATTCGCTTCGACGAGTAGTGTCGTTCGTAGGCTCGGGTCGCATCGAAGAAGATGGATGTGGGATCTCGATAGCTAACGCCGTGGTAGTAGCGCAGGGTGAGGAGGTACAAGATGGAGAGGGCGAAGATGATAAAGCCGGTCGTAGAGATCGAGAATCTGCCAAAGCGGAGATGGCGCGAAAGGTCAACCATTCTGGCGTTTATTTCCGAGCGCGGGGAGAGACGCGCACTCGTGATTAGGGCCTGTAGATATGTACATGTGGGATATGGAGGACAGTTGGAGATAAGATGAAGTTGGCGGCGGAGTAGAGCCTGTTTCGTGCCGAGCCTTCTTTGGTTGCCGCCGGTGCCCCGTGCAGGCGTCAGCCAATTGTCGCGCGGCTTCAGCCGCCCCTGCCATGCCTTTTTGGTGTGCGGCGCAGACATCCACCTCATCATTCTTGCAACCAAAGAGCACCAGGGGTTCCTCACATCTCACTGTAAATGTTATTGACTGGCCAGATATACTTCTCATACGCCTTGCGAGAGTCGGTGCTGTCCATAGTGCACGTTACGGTCATCCAGATATTGAGAGGAGGCGGCCTTGATCTAGCAGATACCGAAGGGCCCAAAGGCATCGAGATGAAGACCCCAGCTGATCTCCCACGCCTCGCCCGGCGTTTCGCGCCGGTGTTTTGCATGGGTTATCGTTGGTCATGGAGCAACTAAGCCGACAAGGTTGATTGGCCCAATCTGTTTAGAAGCATCCCTGAAAGCCTCCGGCCTCGCGACGTTGTCTACCGCTGAGCCCTTGGTGCATGAGAGGAAATGACTAGGGTCGCAGCCTTACTAGCCACCGACAACAAGAAAATCACTAAAAACATGGCTTGCCCGTTGGCAACTGTTCACCTCTCCTCGTGGATTGTCTCTTTCCCCTATATCTCATAACCCATGCCAACATCCTTTCCTGGTTCCGAGCAGCTTGAAGCATGTCAATTTTCCCCAGTGTTATCCTAAAAAAGACCAGAAGTCAGGATGGGTCCTCTATCGACAGCACCCTGTTACCGAGCCCGGAAGAGCCTGAGAAGGTGGTCGTTACCGACTCTGTGTTCGCGGCACTGCGGCGCTGTGCAGTTCATATCGTCCCAATCGCAGTGTCAATCACTATTATGACGTTGAACATCAAAGGCACCTTCCTAGGGGCGGACCTAATGTATCCGGTCAGGTCCGAGACGATCAACCTTTTACTCCTTCAGTTAGCCGCCAAAGCCCATGAGATCACGATTGTTTCGAGCCTGGGCATCATTGTCTTGCAATTCGTCCGGCACGAGCTTCTATTCGGTGACGGTCTACCCCTCGGGCTCTTGGGCTCCGGAATTACATTCAACAACTTCGAATTCTTCTTCCAAAAAGAGTTCCTCGGTGGGTTGAAGTATGTGGCTTTCCAGGGGAACAAGCGCCATAAGATCATGTTCATCAGTCTTGTCATCCTTGCAGGCTTGATTGCTGCCCTGGCTGGTCCCTCCAGTGCCGTTCTCGTGGTCCCAAAATTGCAGGACTGGAAGGCTGGAGGAACCCCTTTCTTTCTAAATGGTAGCGAAAGTGAGCTGTGGCCAGAGGATTTGTCGGGGGAGCTGCCCGAGCTCCAGCAGATGTGCATGGGAGAGAACTCGACTCATCTGGCCCTCTGTCCTGCGGCCGGGTTTTATTCCTTATGGACGCATTGGGGCACAGTGAATTATTCCACCTTTCGAACGCAGCATGTTCGCCCCTATGCAAGGGAACTCTCCGGATCTCGCTTCTACTGGCCAATCTCCAGCCCCTCGTCACTGATTCCCCCACTCTATGTCCTTGGAACTAGTCAGCGAGGACCGAACGGGGGGACATCACTGGTAGAACCCCATGCAGCTACTGTTGCAGTCTTACAGAAGCTTGCAGAGGACTGGTGGGATGCTGTGACAACACGGAACGACTTATCCGCTGCCCAAATGGACGATCGTCTTGTGTCCGCCAAGTTTAAGAATGCTATGACGATAGCTCGTTGCGCAAAGCCGCAGAAATTGTCGGTTCTAAACAAGACGGTCTATTTCCCATCGGTGGACGGCGTAATAAACAACTTTGCGGACAACCTACCAGTCAACGTTGGGCATCTCAACACTTCATCTACCAACCACCTACGCTTCCAATGGACGCACCTGCCTTCAAAGTTTGGCCCTGCTAGCATCGGTGGCCTTTTCGAATCCCCATGGGACAATGTAGACTCATCCGAGCCATACAGAGCCGTTGTCGCTTGCACAATTCAAGCTGGATGGGTCCCAGCCACCGTTTTTACAGACAAATATGCCTTTTGGACTGGTTGGTACCCGTGGAACATCTTATTTGGCGACCGAACACCAAAATGGGACTCGACTTCGGATAACTCAACAAACGGCCGCGTAGCCTTGGGGGATGACTGGTTACGCTTATTGACGCCTCCGACCCCTGTCAATTCTTCTGATTCTGGACCCTGGACTCCATCGACCATCGAGAGTATGTTTCTGAATGCTGGCCTGGCTGGTGGAAAATCTAGCAACGCTACAGACTCAGCTTCGCCGGCAGATTGGCTGAGTTCCGATGACGCAAGTTGGCAAAGGGTGTCGCTTGTGGAGGCTATTGTCTGCAGTGTGGTTCTTGACGGCCTGAGTCGAACAGCGAGCTATCGAGCCTTTGACACGTCTGATGCCGAATCCGGGTGGACAGTCGCGAATTATAAACCACTTCCCGATTTCAAATCTCTCGTTCTGAAACACAAACTCGCCATGCAACCGCCCGATCTCAGTCCAGAAAAGTTCACCACAATTCAGGCAGAAATGAAAACCAGTGGCTTCTCTTGGCAAGCCTCGCTCGCCAGCTTTCTGGCCATGTCGGTTCTCTTAGTCCACATCGCACTGGCCGCCGGCCATATCATCTACGTACTCTGCCAAAGACGCACTTCAACGAGTTGGAATTCAGTCGGTGAGCTCATTGCTTTGTCACAAAATTCAGAGCCAGCATTCGGTATTCTGTCAAACACCGGTGGGGGCATTAAGCGTTTCAGCACCTATTCTCACGTAGCGAGGATTCGCGCAAGAAAGACCCTTGGATCTTCTGACCAGCAGCATCTTGAGCTCCTGTTTGATGACAGTCTTGATCCTCCAAGGGACGGATCCCACTTGTCGAGTCGAGAATTGGTCGAGGTACGCGAAAGCCTAGCGCGTCACTCAGCTACATGGCCGAATTATCCGACAAGCGTCCCCCTCACTACGGAAGAATATGTCTGGGACGCATCAGCCTCTACGGAGAGGTTGACTGCTCATAGCTCGTTGGAGGCCAGGGAAACCGCGATGGTCTCTGTCAACCGCCGGTACGGGTGATAATATTGGTATCATTCGATAGAATATGGAGTGACGGGGGTTAATTTTGTCAAAATGTATGTCAATTTTTGGACATGAATCTCCATATGTTGCAGAAAGACCCACTGCCACTTGCTTAGCCTTTCAAAACAAATCATTTGCGTATCGAAGCAGAGACGTTGTAACCATACAGGCCAACAGCTTGAGAGTTTTGTTCAGCGCACCGCCGATTTCCGCAAATCGAAATTCAGGATGGGCTGTCTCTCGATAGGAACTGGTGTCCCTGCTTTTTGAACCATTCTCATAGATCCGCTGCGTACGTCGTTCTGTGAGCCTGCTATTGTGTTCCTCCGCCACTGAATGGAAATCGACGGAGTATTATCGTCATCTAAACACAGGTGGTACTCATCCTACTCTAGTCGTATAGTTAAAGCGATTCACTGCACTCTACTGAGCTAAGATATATGCATCAAAAGCATTAGTATCTAATGATCAACGTCTTTTCTGGTGTGATCATCTGAAAAGGCGGTGCAAGATCTTCGGAAGAAGAGATCAGAATGAGAGCCATCGTATGCAAGGGATCACCATATGCAAGAAAAATTCATACATGATCTTCTGGCGAGTCACGCCCCCACTACCATCTTTATTTAAAGCAGGAATTTACCTCACCATGTCTTTGTTCTCTATAATCTAGTTGTATAGTGACAGTGTCCTGAGACAGGGAGAGCCGACAACTATGAGGTTGTCGCTATTGTCGCTTTTTGTACTTGCTATTGATCAGGCCCTGGCAGGCACTACACACGCCTGTCGATGCCAACCTGACGAACCGTGCTGGCCATCGGAAGTTCAATGGGCCGCTCTCAATTCGTCCATCGATGGCAATCTACGGTCTGTGAGACCGCTGGCGTACCCGTGCCATGCGCCCAACTATGACGCCGCCGAGTGTGGGATCATCAAGGCAAATGTGCACAACTCGACATATCGATCATCCCAATTAGGTGAGCCTTTCTTCACTCGACTAGAATATATTCCGTTCACAACTCATGCGTGCTTCCGTACGCAGGGGCGGTTCAATATGAGAACTGGGGCGCATGGCCCTCCAGGGAGGAGCAATGTTATGTCCTAGCACCCACCTCTGAACCGTGTTCACAAGGCCGAATTTCGCTCTTTTCCGCAGCTGTCGAGACAGTCTCGCACGTCCAGACTGTTGTCAAATTTGCGGCGGAGTTCAACATCAAGCTCGTTATTAAGAACACAGGTCATGATTTTCTTGGGCGTTCGGCCGCCCCGAACTCTCTCCAGCTATTCACCCATAAGATGAAAGATATCACGGTGGTGCCGAACTTCACACCAGCCGTGCCCGACGGAGAGCCGGCGCCGCCAGGTGTCATGGCTGTTACTATTGCGCCTGGTGTGCAACTGCACGAGATGTACCAATACCTAGGCGCCCGGAAAATGATGGTAGTGGGAGGATCCGCGAATACAGTTGGGTTCGCTGGGGGCTACGTGCAGGGAGGAGGCCACTCTATTCTCGGATGGCTGCATGGTATGGCGAGCGACAATGTCCTCGAGTTCCAGGTCGTTCTTGCAGATGTAGGTTGCCCATTTACCACTAGGCTCTGATGTGCATTGCTAACGGATAAAAGGGGAGCCTGGTTTATGCGAATGCGTACCAAAACTCCGATCTGTTCTTCGCCCTGCGCGGAGGCGGCGGCGGAACGTTCGGCGTTGTGGTCAGCGTTACGACGAGGGCACACCCTGACTATCCGGTGACAATGGCGCGGCTCAATTTCACGCGGCCGGCTGGAGATGACCGGTTCTGGAGCGGAGTGGATGTCATGCATCGCCATATATTGGGGCTCAATGACGTCGGGGGCACCGGCTACTACTACATTACACCTATGAGTGTAGTGTCGACAGACCAATATATGTCTGTATGCCGACTCGATATGGTGTTTGTCAACCAGACGGATATGGCCGCGACCAAGAGGTTGTTCTCCTCCATGCTGGATGAGATGCAGAAGGCTACTGGGACTGTTCCGTCATTTGAAGTGAGCGCGTTTCCATCGGTGTCGGCCTGGCAGGCCTATTTCTTCAACGGAAGCGACACAACGGGTGTGTTTGTTCATCTTGGGTCGCGCCTCGTTTCTCGAGATTTCTTCCAAGACGAAACCGGTCCCCCGAAGCTTACAAAAGCGCTCATCAAGCTCCGGGCCCATCCGGGCGAGTTCATCCAAGGTATCATCGTGGCGGGTGGTCAAGTTGCGAAGAACAAGAACGTTCTGAGTGGGTTGAACCCAGGATGGAGAGATGCGCTCGTCCACCTTCTGTTCGTTCGCCGCTGGAAGGCAACTACCACCCTCAAAGAGCAAGCAGACCTATCAATG
This sequence comes from Aspergillus sp. MEXU 27854, assembly GCA_019721355.1. Taxonomy (NCBI): domain Eukaryota; kingdom Fungi; phylum Ascomycota; class Eurotiomycetes; order Eurotiales; family Aspergillaceae; genus Aspergillus; species Aspergillus sp. MEXU 27854. The sequence continues at coordinate 2,803,525 of JAGMTT010000003.1, forward strand.
AACATCACTAATCACGAGGTGCCTATCCTTGATGCCCTCGAGCAAGGCAGAATGGGCGCATATATGAATGAAGCCGACCCAAACGAACCGAACTTCCAGAAATCCTTCTGGGGCCACAACTATGAGAAGCTCTATGCAATAAAGCAGCACAGAGACCCTGACGGACTTTTCATAGTGCGAAAAGGCGTGGGTAGCGAGGATTGGGACGAAGATGGACTCTGTCGCATACGGCAGAAGGAATTTGCGGTGCCGCTTGTCCATACGTTCTAGTGAGGCCTTCATGCCCTTGAATATAGGTGTACGTATCGCCAGACCTACGATGCGGAGGACATAAGTAAACAAGTAGGTGGATGTACTTGAGGCCATCGCGATATCTTATCACTTATGACTCAATGCGGGAGGAGGCCCAGAAAGGTTGCTGCCAGTAATGATGTGAGAGTGCTGTGATTTCGGCGCAGAAGGAGGTAGGTACCTACCTAGGTAAGATAGATAAGGCCAGTGAAGTACCTCTGATTGAATCTCGTCGTTAACATGACATTGCCCAATCGCACCTACCTGCATGTGGTGCCTGCAGCATATATACCCCTCCTCCACCGCAGACACTTCCAACACTTCCAACTTGTCAGCCCATCACATTTATTTCCAAGTTGGCTTGACAATACTCCTGCACTTCAAACACTTCACTCCCAGTCGAAATTCGAAGACAATCTCTTTACAATCTTCCGCCATGTCGGGACCATCACGCAAGCAGCAGAAAAAAGCCTCCCCGCTCTTCAAGAAAACCATGTTCGACCTTGAAGCCGAGTTGAAGAGGAAGTTAATTGAGGTGTGACCATTCTAGGAGGGGCTTAAGATTTACTAACCTCATGACACGACTCTAGCAATGCAAGCTCGATGCGTGTGTGGATTCGTTCCTGGTGGACTTCCGTAAAGTGCTCTCGAAACCGGGCTGGTCACTCCCCAGAGACCTCGCTTCAACCCCCGTCAAGAACGAGAAAGAAAGGGACCGCCTCATTGGGGAGCTAAAAGAAAACATCAACCGGCTACTTCCTGGCTATCTGGACGAGAATACGAACCCTCTTACGAACGAGCGGCTGATCAAGGAGCTCCGGAACAGGTGGAGGAATTCGAGCGACTCTTTCAGCGACAGCGGAAGCTTTGACCAAGATGAAAGCGAATTGGAAGGGGATGATCAAAACAGATCGGAGAGGGATGATCAAAGCGAATCGGAGGGGGATGCTGGTCAATCCAAAGATAGCTTTGTGGAACATTTAGTGCAGACGGCTGCAAAACTCCGATCCTTGCGATTTGCAGAGCTTGAAGCTGCGCCAGCAGGACCGACCCCGTCTTTGACCAAGACTGCTCTCAACGAAGTCTACCGCGAGCTCAGAGAGGCCATCAATGACCAAGCATCTTCCGCCTCCTTCGCGTGTGGCGGCAGCATCCCGATTGAGAAGTCTCCTTCATCAGGTGTGCACCTTTACTGGTCGACTTCTCATGACTCTACGGCTCGGAAGTTGGTCTTACCTCTCAGCGAGAATATTGCCGAATCTAGCAGTGAGGTCCTTCAGCAACTGGTGAAGGAATGTGCCCCTGCCTCGTTTGGAAGAGGACAAGAAGAAATCGTCGACCCTGAATATCGGAAAGCACGGAAGCTGGACCCCGCCCAGTTTGTGACCAGTTTCCAACTCACCGACTACGATATCATCGCGAATGTCGAGTCTATCCTCCTTCCCAGCATCAAGACAAAAAGAAAAGGGATCCCGGAGCTTCGCAAAATTAGGGCCGAGCTGTATAAGCTGAATATCTACTCCGGACCCTCCGGTCTGTTCCAAAAGCACGTCGATACTCCCCGGGCCCGAGATCAGATTGGATCCCTGGTGATTTGCTTACCGTCCGCATTCCGAGGGGGAGACCTAGTTGTTCGGCATGGTGGAAAACAGGTCAGCTTCAACTGGAGTGACAAGAGTGGTTCTGCTCTTCAATGGGCGGCGTTCTATAGCGATTGTGAACATGAGATCAAAACGATCACAGAAGGCGAGCGAATTACCCTGACATACAACCTCTACGCGACTGAGGCATCGGCCGTCTCCAGCAAGATTCTCGATCCCCAAAAATTCCCGCTTTATACCTCTCTGGCTGGGCTTCTGGAACAGCCCGCTTTCATGAAACAAGGTACGCATCTGCGATATCTCTGGTCGGCCTGACCTAGATCTTACTGCCATTTTAGGAGGTATCCTTGGCATATATTGTTCTCACGCATACCCACATACGTCGCCCGTCGCACAAAAGCTGCTTCCTAGTACCCTAAAAAGATCTGACCTTGTCTTGTATTCCATGTTTCGGTCATTTGGAATCGAAGTGGCTATACTTCCTATTCTGAATGAGCATTGGCACGATGGCTGGGACGAAGATACTGCGTTTGAATATCAAAAGGGCTATCTTCAGCAAGGGGGTGACCTTAAGGTTCGTTATAAGGAACTCACCAGAATAGCTCATGGGGACGTGAAAAAAGTCGACGACCGGTGGAAATCGCTTCTGTTGTCACGTCAGCCCAGAGGCCTGGACCAGACAAGGAAATATGCTCTGGAAAACGGTCTACGAGTCCCTGGAGGAATTCAATTCGATGGGAGTGGAAGAATCGGGACGCAACTTCATGCATACTCCACAACAGACAGGGGTCAAGAAGAAGATATAAACCAAGTAAGTGGTTCCCATGTGAAGGCCTAAAGACACCGAGATCTTGCCGTCCTTCATCATCCTACACGGTTGCACCCTTTCGATTGGCTTCGCGTCAGCCATGTTTGCGTGTACCTTTCTCTGCATGCTACCTACACCCCTCTACGGCGGCGGATTACCGCCCCTCAAATGACCTGGATCCCTTTAGTGCTGAGGTCCGAGTCCGTCCTTGTTTATAACTCGAGACCTTCGGTGATCACAACCCTGATGCTAACCAGAGGCTCCTTACAGGTAATCGATTATACGTGGCCTAATCGGATGATTCCAGGGGTCACTTGGATCAACGAACCGGCGCATAAAGAGATGGCCTTTAGCTATGTTGCGTACGGGAATGAGGCCTCTATCGGGACCATGTACTCATACGCCGCCATCCTGGCTATAATCCCGCCGTTCGATGAGCGGCAAAATGGGATGACCTCGTAAACAGCCAGGCTAACGCCTCATTGACCGAAATGATACTTGACAGGAGGAAGCTTCAGTAGACACTCTTTGGCGAATGCATGGTGGATTTGATATTATTACCTGGATCCGTAGCTTTGCTGAAAAATTTGTCAGGATGCATGATAGGCTTTAGGGGTAATTTGTTTCATGAAGCTATCCTTTCTTTTCACTTTCTTTTCGGTGCTCTATGCTCCGTGTGGGACAGTCCGGCACATCCAGACAACAGTAGCTAGGTCTAGGACTTGAGTTTATCGGCTTTCAAACTGACATCTGATGTACGAGCCTTTTCTGAACTCCTTACAACGCCCTACAGTATGGTCTAGGGCATGTGCAATTGCATATATTTGGTCAATAGGTGATGTAAGCCCATAACGTCCAAGCGGAAATTTTGTACGCGGTAAAATCTTTATAGGTTAACAAGGCACGATGCAAGTATTATATATGTACAGTCTATCACAAACAGTATCTGAATACGCCTCACGTTGACGGCCAGAATGTATATCTCACACACCCAACATCAATCCAACCCCCAGCGCCGTGATTATTGCCTGTCAGCGTTCGTCAGTATCTGTACCACGCAAAATGATCGCTCGAGTCGACTTACAATTCTTCCAATTTCCAACGAGGAGGTCCTCACAGGTAGTCCCATCAATGGGAGTGAGGGTATTTTGAGAATCTCCCTCGCAGCCATCGATCCAGGAGATTCCGTAGTGGTATCCGGGCTTGTCATTGGCACCGGTCACGTACCAAGAGATGGGGGAATCTCCCGCGGACATGATGCCGCCCTTCTTATGACATGTCATGGAAGCGCCAAACTGCTGCACTCGGGCACTGACGTCCTTGTAGTTTCCGAACTGGTCCGCGGCATGGCAGTTTTGCGTGCCGAGGCTTGAGGTGGTGGATTTGGTGGATGTGGCCAGGGCGCCCTGGGCGGCCAGAGCGGTCGTGAGGAGAGACGCAATGAAGAGCATGATTGTGATGTTGAGACTGAAGACAAGACAAGAGATCTGGAGAGGAATTTCTGGGATATAAGATCTTGAAAGAAAGGGGCCGTCGTCTGGACAAAGTCCGTTAGCTCGTCTGGGTCCGTCAAATTGATCCGCTGCGCTGACCCACTCGCTAATTTCCCGCCACGATCATCATCTCTTCTGGGAGTATGTATGTATTGTGTTCCTCAGGAAGTAAACGGGTACACAGAAATGGGGGTTAGTGATAAATTGGAGGAATCTAGGGTGAGGAGTATAGGTGAGTGCCTGGGATAGTCGACTACCTTGGTAGGTACCTTTGTAGGTATACCTAACCGAGGTTGATCGAGCGAGACTAGCCTGATCGATCCATTATCGATGTAATATTGCATCTATGCTGCCTTCTTGACTCTGACCTCTGCATCATGATCTTTGACATGTCTACCAATGTTTAAAGAGTTAGGTAGGTACTGTGGTGAGTCAGCATGACCACCTGATGAGGTGGGAGAGTTCCGCCTATCAGCCCGATCGGCGTCATCATCACCACCTTCTCCCCCTCCTCCTCATCTCTCCATCTTTCTCTCTCAACTTCCTCTTCTTGAGCCTCCCTGCGTGCTTTCGACTTCTTCTCTTCTCAGATCCCCCATCTCCGTCTCTGTCGAAAGGTGTCTCGTCCATCCACAGCTATCGTCGTCATTTCCTCCCCCGCTGGCCTTATCGTGGGTTTCCCCACTTGGTCTGCTATCAGTACTCTTCTCCAGGAACCGCATCATCTCCTTCAACCTTCTCTCCTCTCGCACCTCTGCTTCCTCAGGTCGATGCTGATAGCCTAGACGTCGCTATTTGGATCCTACTGTGACAGGTCTTTCCGTGCGTTTCACGATAGCGACCGCCTGGGCGCCTTAGGCCACCGTAAGGTATATATATCCCTCTACCCCGTCCGCCTTGATCTGACGTTTCCCCCCCCCTCCTGCCTACAACCTTCTCCTCTCACTTGACATCACTTCTCTTCTTTCCACTTCCCCACCACCACCAGAGTTTCACTCATTCATCCACTGAAACTCTTATCTGCCAGTCTGTCTCCTCGAGACCATCTGGCGGTGAGCTCCAGTTACTGCCTTCCTTATCTAGCCTCCGTTCCGGCTGTCATCTTCTCTTCTTCATCATCGTGTTATAAATCGTACGGACTGACTTTAGCAGCTTTTCTCGATATTGATCCTGGCCCCGATCCTCCAGGCGAAGTCGTCAAAATGCCTGGGAAAAAGGGTACGTCGTTCCTATGCATCCTCTATTCACACGATACTGTGCTAACTGACACCGCCAATACAGCCATCGTCACTCTATACCCTGTGGGCGCAGTCGACCCTGCCATACGCACCCTGACTCTCTGCTCGCACAATGACTGTGTCGAGATCGGCCGCGCCTCCAAGCGCGAATCCAAGAACCTCTTCCCTCAGCCCAACAATGCTCTCTTCGAATCTCGGGTTATGTCCCGGAACCATGCGAAGATGTGGGCGTCCATGGACCGCAAGGTATGACAGTAACCCCGAGTCTCATAAGGGCAAACCAGACTGATCGCTCGTTGCTATCTAGCTTATCTACCTCCGTGATAACAGTTCCATGCACGGCACCTGGATGGACGGGTCTAAGCTCCCTGTCGATGAAAATGTTGTCATCCCCAATGGCGCTACCATCGCTTTTGGAGTTGAGGTCGTTCGCGGGCGGGGTACGTCACCCTAATTTCCCCCAAGATTTCATACATGTACTGACTGTGAATTCCCCACTAGACACATTCCCTCCTCTGGAGGTTAGGTGTGAGTATGACTGGATAGAGTCCAGGTTTGACATACCAGGATCCGTTAAGGCTAGAAACACCCTCCCTAACATGCATTCTAGTGAGAAACCCTCTCAACGAAACGACGTCGAATCACCCCAGCCTACCAATACCTTCTGTGTACCCGACGGCGAGGACGATGACGACGTCGAAATCCTTGATGATCCCGTGATGGAAGATGGCCCCGACTCGGATAATTCAAATTCAAGCTCCGACTCCGACTCAGAGGACATGTCAGTTGTGGAAATCCCATCTCCTTTCACTTCCCCGCCGAAGTGTGACGAACATGAGCTCACTGGGACCCAACAAAGCCCTATTGAGGTTGATAGTGAACAAGAACAAGAGCAACAGCCCCTAGCCACCCCGAGAATGACTCCGACGCCTGCTCTCCGCACTCAATCGAGCAACGAAACAGAAGAAACCGACAGTGCAACCCACGAGCCCGATGAGGCCACAGCCGATCAATTCCCCGAGGAAGAGCAGCCTCCCAAGGAGACCAACGATTGGGAACCTGATCAGGACGAGGAATCTGACGTTGGCTCGTACGAGCAATCTGTATGCTATTCTGAGGAGTCGAGCTCCGTGAGTCCTGACCCTGAAACCAACTCTCAATTCATCGAGAGTGCACCCACCGGAACTTCTCGTCCCTCGTTTGAACTCCCCGGTTCAGCCCTCCCAACAACAACCACGCACACTACTTCGGTACCTCTTCCCTCGCCTTCAGACTTACTAAGATTCTCCTATGATGCCTATGATGCGTTCTACCCCCATTCTTTCACGTCTGTGACAAGCGGGTGGTCCCCTCGAACAACTCTGAATGATCGTCACGTCCCTTTGGAATCTCTGATGTCTAAATGTGGCGGTGTACATCCTTCTTACACTGATGGCCCATTCGTCAACAAACACACGGCCCTGCAGACACCAAGATCTGTACAACCGAATGATCTTACGTCCAGCAAAGAAGAGAATCCGGAAAAGGGATTCGTTGAAGCCGACAAGCCAACTCTCCAGGCTCAGCCAATGCAGTGGCCTTCGAGTTCTGATGAGTACCTCAGAGCACCGGGAAGTCTTTCTGCCCAGAATGATCCCGTCCCGAAGGTCCCACTGAAGAGGAAGGCCGAGGAGATTGAGAACGATAAATGTCGTATTCCAAAGAACTACAGTTGCTTCTCTATCCCTCCCACCCCTCCACCAAGAACCATTTCTGGCGAGTCTCTTGCGAAGCAGAGCCAACCATCAGGCGACGACCACGAAATGACATGCTTCCCCGATGCCCAGCCACAGCCCACTGTTGAAAGCCTAATCAGGTCCGGCTCACCATTCAGTGATCTATCCCCAGCCTCTCAAGCCATGCAGAATGAACAGCCCGTGGAGGTGAGTGAGCGGCCGGCTAAGCGACTCAAGACATCGGGGCCGTCCACCTTGAGGGCTCATGCTACCGGTGCAATTGTGGGTGCTGTGGTCGGGGCGGTTGGCACCATTGCTCTACTGGCTTCGCTCCCGCAGGACTATTTCCTGTGATGGAGGACTACAGTCTTACTTTGCGTTCTTGCTGATTCACGGCCGTTTTCTGTCTGTTCCTTTTCTTTTTTTGCCGGTGGCAACATACCCCCTTGTTTTACGATCTCAGTGACTTCTCGGATCCTTTCCACTCGGAAGGGCAGTCCAGTATCCCCTCAGTCTTTCCTCTATCATTATGTCTGATTGTTGCCGGTTGGCGGAAGTGCTTAATGGTTGGAGAAACTATGTGTATCCTCACCATGGCTCTCATGATGTATTTGGATTTTAGGCAGGGAATACACGATTTTTTACTATGGATGCTCCACTTACTGTGTGTATTCACCGCTCGAGAAACTGCACTGTACCTGATCTGCCTGTGCCCGGGTTGCATCAGATCGCACGCGGATGCTTCGGTTACAGGGGACGGGGAAAGTCAGCTGATCGGCTGTTTCCTTGCCAGGCCCTGCCGTCCTTCGTTTCTTTGTGCAACGTTTGACTGTCGGATGCTGACCGACGCTGGGCAGCTTTTCTGGCGATTCCGTCCCGTGTCAGACCAGACCATCGTGATCATCTCCAAGTTACCCCTGCCTAGACAGCCAGCTCCTAGGATTTTCAGGAGTCCGCTGTTGACGAGGGGTTCAGCCTCACTCAGTCTGACCCATAACCGTTATGGCTTGGTCCCGGCAGACTCGATGAGCCCTACCTGCCCACAATGACGCTGATGGCTAACGCTAGTCAAGATCCCAACGTTGAGCTAGCGCGTGATGTTGAACGGCTGCTTGCAGATCGCGTACTCGATTGGTGGCAAGCCAGCAAGCCACTACTATAGCCCTCCCATATCCTGCTACGAGACTCCTGGCTGTCAACTTGGCTACGGTACTGACCCGAGCCTTCAGGGCGTTTCCAACGCTTAATCAAGCCCGCTAGATCTCATAAATAGCTCGACGCGTCAACGTTTGGCGCAAAGCCCTTGCAATACCTTTTCGCCCGCAAGCCGTCCCTCGAAATACATCGCCCAGTCAAATTAAGAACAAACAACGCCCTTGATGGTTCTGTTTCAGATGGTCTAGGAAGTATACAAGAACATGTGATCGATCCACCACTTTTGCCAATCCGCAGCACATTCGATCGAAACGTCATTGGCCACGGCAAAGCGAGTTCGTCGGCGTTGTCAACATGAGATCCTTGGCCTAGCGTGGATCAATCGGCACACGTCAATCTGTCGGTGGCGTTTTAATTGGACGGGTACATGCATAATGAAACCTGAGCTCTCAGATTCTGTAACGTCGCCGTGACATTGTCGGCAGCGCCCACGAGACCTTCAGCTGTGAGGTCACGAATGCGGTTCCATGGACCATCCGCGACCTGGATGACCCAGCCGACTAGCGGCAAGGAGCTCAGCAATCCCTACATCACCTGGAAGTATATCTTGGCGAGAATGAGCATGCGACCTATATCATTCCTGTTAGAGTCTAGGCTCTGGCGCTACCGCAACGACTGCAGTAGCTTTGCTCCTTCCACTACCACATGCTGACAAGACTCTTGCAGCGTCACCGGTGCTGTCTTGGGATATCTCCATCGGCTGATGAGATACGCTGTTGTCTCCAAGAAATTCGGGAGTTCGCCATTTGATCATCGGCCGGGGCGCATTGATCTCGATAGCTTAAAAATTCATTGCAGGTGCAGTTGGCGACTTTCCATCTCGTGCATGATGAAATCCTCAATGCCATTCAAGGTCATGTCGCCGTCGCTTAACTCGCCTTGGGTAATATGGTTCCTGGCAGGTCCGGACTGAGCTACGCACGTCGACGTCTCCCTAGACCTTATGCGTGAGAGATATATGCAACCCTAGAATGAGATCATGTTCGCACGTTGCCCTGCACCTATCCGTGCTTAGGTGCGGTTGAAGACCTCCGCCGATCTTTGGATTGGTTTAGCGGTCAGGAATCGAGGTAGACGCGCCGATCAGAGCCATGAAATGTAACCCAAGTCGCACGACTCTCAAGTGGCTGCCATGTTTCTTGTTTAATTTTCCGTCCTATAGATGATCTCGCCTGTGCATCGGTCCCTGTCACGGCGGATCCCACCTTGGTCTTTGCAGTAGCTTGCTTTTTCCGACTGGGAAAATACCGCTCTGCAATTATCAGATCCTATTATTATATCCCCCCAGTGCCGAGATACTCCTTATCGTGTTATTGGTGAAGCTAATATCTAGGCACCTGGTCCGGTTGTCAATATCCAAAATAACCACCACGACGTCGACCCAGCTCAATGGATCAAAGAGACGCCAAGGTTCCTGGCAGTCCGGCAAGGCGAGACAGCAGACGGACCAGCTCATCGTATAATGCATGCGGGAGCTGAGGATGCAGTCGGCTCATCATTAACCGGCCGGAAGATGCGCATTGTAATCTCATTGGCGTGGCTGCACTGGGTCGAGTCTCCAATATCACAGCCCATGGACACAGCCCACGGACACTCCCCAATCATCGCGAGCACCGCACTGTCCTGCTGATCCTGTTCTAGTATATCGTCCGAAACGGGCTTCAATCCTAATTCGGCATACGCAGCACGCGTTCGGACCGACGTCCTTTGCCTTGGACGGGGTTGCACAATCGCTGCCAGCCGAGTCTTACTGTTCCATTGATGGAGAGACTGCTCATTTCAACGTTGCAGGGGCAGGCCAGTTTGGCTGCAGATGGATTGTGCTTTGCTTTTTCCACCGTATTTCTCCCGTTGCTCTCTCGTTTGGAATATCCCTGCCGAGTCGAAGATTGATAAGCATAGATTCGTTCGTCCACGCGGTGATGCTGGGGTTGACTCTATTTAAGGCTGAAGACATCCTCTGGGGTTGGTCTATACATCAAACCTGGACACTGGACGCTACCCTCATACTATACAGCTTCTCCTGTAGACGCACTCTGCATCATCTTGAATCATGGCCCATCATGCAGTACCGTCAATCGATCTTGACCCATCGCACACCTCATGCATCGGCGGTCGAACCGTCATGACATGTCGAAGCTGTGCAGGGAACGCTCCGAGGTATTCATGCAATACACATCATTGCGCCCAAGTGCATTGACTGACCGACGGCAGAGGCGCCATCTGTCCCAGCTGCAGCGGCCGCGGCTTCAACATCTTCATCTGTGCCCACTGCAATCCCGCGGCGGCGGCGGCTGCTGCTGCTGCTGCCCGAAGTGCGGTTGCGACCCAGTCCTCCACCCCCGAATCGTCGGCTCCTGCCTCGCCGGCCTCCCTCAGCAGAAGCTCGTCCACCTCGGTGTCGTCTCGGAATGATCCCAGGCAGACCCATTTCACCCAGCCGTGGAAGCGGTTCGGGGATGGCGATGATGGCTCAAGCGGTGGGAGGATCGGGGCTAATACGCCCCGGGGGTTATGAGCTGGTGGCTGGTTTGGGGTTCGGTGTTTGGCTTGGTTTCTGACATGATCTGCCTTGGGCAGCTGGTTAATATCGCTTTGTGCTTTCTGGTGAAGACGCGAGGTATATACAGGGGACTTTCTCTCTTATTTCTCTTTCTTTGTATTGTGGCCCATCATATTGAGCTTGTGCTGTTCTTGTTGTTCTTCATGGCGTTTCCATGGTATGCTTTTGTACGAGATAGTCCCGCCTGGAGGTACCAATATATACAGATCTCGACAGCCTACGTTTTCATTAGAATAAAAATACATCTGGTCAGAGCCACCCTCCCAGTCGCGTGACTATAAAGCACCAGTAGCCGTGTGGTGTGTAATGAAACCATGGTGCAGTCGGATATCCCGATGATGGGTTCTCCGGAATCGGGGCCTCCCCCACTTGAAGCCCCAACTAATGACGACTGCCGCGGATCTACACCTTTGGTGCCATATAAAGATGTCGTCTGCCGTGTGTCTCCCCGAGAAGGCACATCACGCTTGCTTGTGCTCTCTGGAATCTTGAACGATCTTTACTCTTCCTGTTTCTACTCTTCTGCTTTCCACCACCTCCCGCAATGGCCTTGTGGAACAAGCAGCCCCCTCCCTCGAGGGTCCCGTATGCCATCCCGCAGTTAGAAGGCGAGCGTATCACAATCCCCGGTAGTAAGGGCGTGTTTCGCATTCTGGCATCCTCCAAGCAGACGAACGGCCTGATGGCCGTCTTCCAAAGCGGCGCGACGCTGTCTGACGCCCCAGGCTTCCACTACCACAACCAGGCGCATGATGTCTTCCTCGTCACAAAGGGCTACCTGAAGCTATGGAACGGGGACAAATGTCGCATCATGGGACCGGGCGACTTCGCCTACATTCCTCCGGTAGATGCCTCTTGCCCTCGCCGAGACACCCACGGGCCAGGCCAAGACTGACAGACGCATTTGTAGAAAGTCATCCACAACCCCGAAATGCTGGGCCCCCACACCGAGCTGTACGGCCTGATCACCCCCGGCGACTGGATCGATTTCTTCCGCTACGTCGCCGAGCCCTACGAGGGCGTCCTTGTCCCCGAGACCGACAACCGCGACCTGAAGTCGCTGCTGATCCCCAAGGTCATGGCCGCCAAGGGCCAGTTCGACGTCGTCTTCCAGCCGGACTACCAACCCCCCGAGGTGGGCGAGTGGACCGCCGACGACGAGAATCTCCCGGACTCGTCGCAGCCGTTCTTCCTGCGGGCGAATACCGGCCCGCGCTGGATGCTGGGCGGCGTCATGTCGCGCCCGTTCGTCACCACTACGCAGAGCGCCGGCGTGTGCGCCATTTCCAGCATTGAGTCATCGAATGAATATGGGGCGTCGCTGCTGTCAAAGTATATGACTTTCCAGAGTGTAGATCATTGCCTGTGCGTGCTGGAGGGCACGTTGGTTGTGCGGCTGAAGGGCCAGCCGGAGGCCGTCTTCCGCGAGGGCGAGACGGTGGTGATCCCGGCGGGACAGGCGTTTGCGCTGGAGTTTGGCAGTAAATATGTGCGCGTGTGGTCCTTTACCGACGGCGATGGCATCGAGACGCTGGTGCATCGGCTGGGCACGCCGTTTGAGGGCGTCGTGCTGCCGGACAAGGCGCTGGAGTGGGATGGGACGCGAGTTGGGGCGGTGGCGGCGGAGCTGGAGGTGACGATTGAGCAGTGAATGCTCGGATGTGTATGTAGAATCTATGCAAGTATGTACATAATGCCAATTCCCGGATGGAGTGCCGAAGCCCCGTTTAATTTAGAGTAGACGAAATCCCCGCGGGGTTTAATTGTTGTCCATGCGGGGACGGTCATGTGACACATGGTTCTTCGGCAATTCCGAATCCGCTTCTTTGCACTCTTCTATCAATCACACTGATATTACCCATGCATCTGTCCATTGTCATACGATTGACGCACACAAGTGGATAATGCAGCGTCAGACACAGCCATCAGCATCTGTTCGTCCTGCCGCGGATGATCCGACTCCACCGCGCGCGAAACGGCCGCGGGCAGCGCGCGCCTGTGACCGCTGTAGGCTGAAGAAGTACAAGTGCGACGAGTCGTATCCGTGTGCGCATTGCAAGAGTAAGTGGAGTGCTGACGGGGTTACGAATGCGAGCTGACGCGCGCAGAAAGCGGAATCGACTGCGTCTACCAGGGGAACTATCGCGCCCAGGAGAGCAACCGCTCCGCGAGGTATGCGCCTGATCTTGACCCGTCGCATGCAACGCAACTCACAATCTCAGTTACATCCTCGATCTGGAGAAAAAGGTCAACGACCTCACGGCCAAGCTGCGAGTCGCCGAGTCTGAGATTGCCGCGCGACAGTCGCCCGGCACGCAGCCCCCAGCGTCTCAGCCAGAGACCGAGAGACCCGTCGCGCGGCCGGGGATCGATGCGACGCCGTCGTCCATGCCACACAATGTCTTGACGCCGCGCGACGACGGGCCATTGCCGTACGACGCGCCCGACGACGTGGGTGAAAGCGTGCAGGAGGAGATCAGCGAGCTGAACCAGCACACCAACGGCATCGAATTCCACGGGAGCACGTCGTCAGCGGCCTTGCTCGGACATCTGCAGAAGGCGCGCGAGCAGCGCAAGCCCGCGGAGCGGTACGCGCATCCGCACGAGCCGCGGTACTCGTTAATCTCGACACTGCACAACTCGAGCTTCTCGCCGTCGTGCACAACGGGCCCGGTGCAGCCGGTGCCGTTGCACGAACACAACTACTACTTCGAGCAGGCGCACACATTCATGAGTGGATATTTCGAGAACATCCACTTCATCCACCCGTTGATTGATAAGGAGGACTTTTATCTGCGCGCGCATGAGCTGTGGTTCGCGCGCGACCGCCAGCCGGAACCGAGCTTCGTTGCGCTGTATCTCAGTGTGTTGTCGTTTGGCGCACTGGTTCGCGTCTGGGACGAGGCGACCATTGGGGGCCTTGGGAGGTTTGAGTGGAGTCGGAAGCTGTTTGGGGAGGCGCAGTTGTATCTGAACTACCTGCAGTTCTCGAATAACCTGGACACGGTCCAGTGTTTGTATCTGATGGTGAGTTGATGCTGGTGATGTGGGTGGTTTGCTGACTGGTTTAGGCCAAAATTTGCCAGAATGAGCTCAATCCGAACTGTAAGCGGTCCTTGACTTGTCCCGACCTGGGCTGGACCTGGCTGATTATCTAGTGGCGTACATGTACCTTGGTCTGGCGGTGCGCACTTGTCTTGCGGCGGGCTTCAACCGGGAGGTCCGCAACTCTACCGATGAGCGGGCGGGATGGATTTCCAAGACCTGGTGGTGAGTAGCCCTTGTCGCTTCCGAAGACATTGACTAACTGGCGTAGGGGGCTTTTCTCTCTTGAGATGTAGGTCCACCTCTATATGTAAAGCATAGTTGCTGATGGCACAGTGAAATGAGCTTCTCGGTAGGCCGTCCCGACACTCTAGGCATGGACGAGTATCACAACCGTCCACTTCCCGAGCGGGACGACTCCGAATATGCCATCATCCCGTGGATGGTCGACTTTGCGCAGATGATCCGGAAGGTGTCAGTGCAGATCTACCACTCTCGGATCACATTACAGGAAAAGCTCCACGTCGCCCTGCAGATCGAGGCAGAACTGGACCGATGGATGCTCAAGTTGCCCGACAGGATCAAACCGGATATCATCCGACATGACGTCTCTGGCCGGGCGCTACGAGATCCGAAATGGGCCAGACGGCAGAAACTGGTCCTTGGCATTCGTACGTAGCTGCGAATTCAGATGTGAGTGTTGGTCTAATGCTTCGCAGGCTACTATAACGTGAAGATGCTCCTGTTCCGCCCGTTCCTCAGCCATTTTACCCGCAAGCTACGCCATACGCCGAGTGAGCTGGAAGAAACAATTGCAAAATGCCTCGATGCTGCGATGCGGACCATCGAGGTCATCTACGACATCTACCGCATCCATACGTTTTTCCGATGCTGGTATTTGCCATCCGTCCCTGTCCCAACCGACGGCTAACGTAAGTAGGTGGTACAACACGACCTACGTGATGTTTGCGACGTCGACGCTGCTCTTGCCCATGTCCAAACTCGGCATCTGCCCCGACACGCTTCCGCTGCGACGATCAGTCGAGATGGCGGTCGAGATCCTGGAGGCAATGGACGAGTCCGTCGTGGCACGCAAGTCGGTCGAGATCATCAAGCACTATCTGAAAGAGTTCCGGGCCTCGGAGGCGCAGCCAGCCGTGGGAGACCACAGTGCCGAGGGAAACGCTGCAGCGTATGTCTCGGAGACGGCCCCCAATCTCGGAGGGTTTGACGTCCCGGTAAGTGCTTGCTGATTGCCCGTCGTCCGCGAACAGGGATGAATGAGACGTCTGACGTGAGCAGGAGTGGGCCTACGGGTTCGGATTCCCTGACTTTTCCTTTGAAGGGATCGCGCGGCTGTTCGATGACCTGGGCGGACTGCCTATGTTGGACAACTGACGGCTGTGGTGGTACAGTATAACGTTGCATTGGAGTGGTCTATGTACAAACATTCTGAAACAATACATCCATGCGTGCAGATTTATAACAGGAAGGTCTATAGGTTGGCCGTTGGCTTCGAGAACAGCGTGGGATTCTGCGCCACGGCGTTTTCCACCTCCTGGACCGCGTCGTACCCGTACAGCCACGGTTGCACCTCGGGGCAGGTCCTGGCTGGGTTAACATGTCAGCTGGAAGAGGCAGGAAGTTGGATACGCACCATCGACTAGGGAATGCGCCCTTGATCTCCTTGCCCAGCTGGGAGAGGAAGATCTCGTCGCGCTTTTCCTGCTCGGGGCCGTTCTGCATGTGGAAGTCATGTCGCTGGCCTATTAGTGACGTGTCGAATTGTATGGCAGTACGGTACGTACCTGCTTGAAGGTCTCGCGCACGATGGCCTCGCCCCGCGACTTGCGCAGCGTCTGGTACAGACGCAGGATGTGCGGCAGCTGCGCCTTGTCCTTCATGTGGCCGAGCAGCCCGCCGAGCACGGCGCCGTCCTCGAGCGAGGAGTTGGCGCCCTGCGCGAGGTATGGCAGCATGGGATGGCACGAGTCGCCGACAAAGACGAGGTTTGACTCTTGGTTGATCCACGACTCCATCTCGCCGTCTGCGCATGTTAGCCTAGCCCTCCCTTCCCATAGCAAGAAACATACGATGCATCAGCTTCCACTTGTCCACCGTATCCACGTAGCTCAGGAACCGCGTAAGCCTGCCGTCGTCAGCATGGACCCCAAAACGAACCACACACAAACACCTACACCGGATCCCAGCCCGCAAACAGCGCGCGCATCTCCTCCACAGACCCCGGCTGCCGCGACACGCCCGGCGGCAGGTTATCCGGCACCAGCAGCACGATATTGAACATCCTCCCCCCGCGCAGCGAATACGCAACGACATGCGCGCCAGGCCCAATCCAAAAATGGCACTCGGGGTGCTCGACCCACGCACGCAGCGCCGGGTCGTCGATCTGCGCCGCGTCCAACACAATGCGGTAGGCGAGGTCGCCCGTGGGGAGCGGGTCGTCCCTGCGGCCGACGAAGCACTCGCGACAGCGCGACCACAGCCCGTCCGCCGCGACGACCAGGTCGCCGGCGTACTGCCGGCCGGCGAGGGTGGTCACAGTAGCCGGGCGCGCGGCAGTGTCAATGCGGTCGACGCGCTCGTCGAGGTGGAAGCGCACGCCGAGGGCCTGCGCGCGCGCGTACAGCGCCTGCTGTACGTCCACCCGGTGCATGTCGATGAACGGCGCGCCGCCGTATTTGGCGCGGATGTTCTTGTCGAAGTTGGCTTCGTGTGCGAGGATCTCGCCGGTGTATCGGTGCACGGTGAGGGCTGTCGGCTCTGCGGCCGCCGCCCATACCGATGATGGCAGCTCCCAGTGCTGGAAGAGCCGCGAGGCGTTGGGCGTGATTTGTAGGCCTGCGCCGACTTCGACCAGCGCTTTGGCCTGCTCGAGCACGTGCACCGTGTGGCCGCCTGCCGCGCAGGAGATGGCCGTTGCCAGGCCGCTGAGGCCGGCGCCGACGATCACGATGTCTAGGTGCGCTTCGGATTTCTGTTTCTGCATTTAGCTGGATTGGTGGGGGATAGGACTTTCTAGACTTACCATGTTGATGGTTGGGGTGGTGAAGGTGGAAAAAGATAGGATAATATGAATAAATAACGGCTATTGCCCGAGGTTCAGTCTAGCTCGGGATTGCCGGCGACTCGGATTTTCCCGCTGGGCATGCTTGGAGATGGATATTCCATGTCGGTTGCTGGAGTGGCGGTGGTAGTCTGGTATGTGGTCTGGACTGTGTGTTGAGGAGTCTATCTGGTTGGTGTATAGTGGTGGATGATAGATGGATAGTCGTGTATAGATGGGTGGTGGGTGCTCTTGCATAAGGGTAACATATAGTTAAAGGCCACGACAGATGGAAGTATGGTATTCCGAGACGTAAAGTAATAAGTCTTGATTGTCAATCAATATATATTAGTAAAAATGAAGCAGCGACAGCCGAGTGCTTCCGAGGATGCTATATCTTTATACTCCTATACTGCACCATAGGGATGCAGCTCAACCACCACTCTGACCCCTCTAAGCAAGCACATTAACCCATCAAGTTAATCAAGCTAAGCAACTTCCAGTCTAGCCCACTCCTAGCTCCAACCATCTCCAATCACTTCTCATAACTAATCAGGTGGTCCCGAATGCTTCGGCAGATCCGAGGGCCACATCCCGTGCACGAGCAGCTTCAACGCCACGGTCGAATCAGCGCAGAGACTTCGCCCGGGGAAACGAGTCCTCCCCGCTGGCCTGCTGGCTGATCCGGGGATGGATCTGGGGCAAGGACCCCTATATCAGGCCACACCCCCGGCTGGTCGGGGGTTGGGTTTGTCTTGCGGACGAGATCGGCCGAGTGACTCCATCATGGCAAACACCACTGATCCCAAGGTGAGTACTATCGAATACTTCATTCTATGTGTGCAGACTAACAGAATAGCTCTTCCCCCGTCGGGTCCGCTATGCGGCCCTCCTGACCCTCAACGTCTTTGTCTTCCTCGGGAACATGTACTCGGTATGCTGAAGCTATTCTATTCTCCCTCGCCATGACAGACACTGACGGACCAGTCCGGCATTGCCACCGGCTTCGAGAGTCTCGGGGCGGACCTGCGCGTCCCGTTCAGCAAGCTATCAGATGTCATCAGCTGGTCGGTCCTGGCCATGGGCATGTCGAATCTGTTCTGGATGCCCCTGGCCCTGTGTATCGGCAAGCGGCCGGTCGTGCTGATCTCGCTGGCCATGTTCGTCGGCGGCTTGATCTGGACCTGCGTGGCCAAGGACTATGACAGTCTGATTGGGGCTCGCGTGTTTGCCAGTTTCGGTTCGTTCATTCATCAACCTATCCATACGCAGTGACTGATAGACGGGTAGGCTTGGGATCGGTCGAATCCATCGGGCCCAGCATTCTCGCCGGTACGCATCCTTCCACCACTCCTCTGCACAAACACTGACACTAACGTGCCTCCCAGACATGTTCTATGAGAAAGACTACGCCAGCGCCATGGCCACCTACGCCCTCTTCCTCTCTGGCGGTAGCCAGATCGGCCCCGTCATCGCCGGCTATCTCATCAAAGCGCGCGGCTGGCGCTGGTTCTTCATCCTCTGCACCATCATCGCCGCCGTCAACCTGGTCACCACGTTCTTCTTCCTCCCGGAGACGCTGTACGAGCCGGACGAGGTCGACGAGCCCGCCGCCGAGGCGGAAAAGGAACTCGCCGGACACATCGAGTCGGTGCCGTCGCGGCCGCCGTTCGACTACGGCGCCTACTGGCGCAATCTCTTCACCGGCAGCCTGTCCCGGGGCGCACGCAAGAACGGTGTGCTGAAGTACTTTGCCACGCTGTTCGTCCTGCCGCTGCCGATGTTGCTCGTGCCGGGGGTTCTTCTCGCGTCGATGATGTACGGCGTTGTTCTCGGAGCGTACGTAACCCCCCCTCTCCCTATCCCTCCCATATAGATAGACATGTAAGAAGCTAACAGCTGCAGAATCGTCTCCATCTCAACCCTCTGCCCCTCCCTCCTCTCCCCCCCACCATACCTCTTCTCCTCCGCAGCGCTAGGGCTCTTCACGCTAAGCAGTTTCATCGGCATCTTGGTAGCCTTCCCGATCGCCGGCCCACTGACAGACCTGCTCTCGCGGGTCCTCCGCCGCCGCAACAACAACACCCACAAGCCCGAGCACCGGCTGCCGGCGCTGGTCGTGCCGTTCATCGTCTCGCCCATCGGGCTGATCGTCTTCGGACACGCCATCGCAAACCACATGCACTACGCCGTGCCGGCCGTGGGCCAGGCCATGGCCGCCGCGGCGCTGGCGCTCGTGCCGTCCGTCATGCTGTCGTACGTTGTGGACGCGTACCCGCGGACGTCGGGCGAGGCGCTCGTGCTCGTCAACGCGAGCAAGAATGTCGTGGCCTTCGGACTCTCGAAGGGCTCGTATGCGTGGATGGGCAAGGAGGGCGTGCGCAAGATGTTCTTTGAGTTTGCGGGGATTCAGTGGGCGGTGCTGCTGCTCGGGTTGCCGCTGTATGTGTTTGGGCCGTGGGTGCGGCGGCGGATGGAGAAGTTGGGGCTGTAATGCCCATAGCTATTTGCTTGATGTTTGACTAGGGGAGAATGCAATGTACAACGTTCATAATCATATACTATATCTATGTGCCTACTGATTATAGCGACGGCTTCCACACAATCTCCGTCCCATTGAGCCCCTCCACGGCCGGGATCTGCCCGCGCAGCGCGTACCCGTAGTCGCCGCCGTTAGGCATGCGCAGCAGCGTGTGGATGTGGAACTTCTTCGGCTCCTCGTTGTTCAAGAACACACCCGAGTGGTGGTCGAACTCGACGAGCACGACAGGGCTCTGGATGCGAAAGTAGAACGGGTCGTCGTCGCCGAAGCCGCCGATCCAGCAAAAGTGCGTCTCGGCCTCGTGCTCGCGGATGTGCGCGAGGCGCAGCTCGCGCGCCCGCTTCGGCAGATACAGCAAATACTGCTCGAGGATCCCGTACAGGAGGTCCTTCTGCGCGTCGGAGAAGGCGTCCCCCACGGCGACGCCCTCGTACGGCACCTCGCGGTTGTCGCGGTAGGCGCCGCACAGGTGGCGCTGGTCGTCCTTGTTCCAGCGGCCGGGGGGCATGGCGGGGTCGTGCATGGTTTCGAAGACGCGGGCGCGGGCCTGCAGGTCGGGGGACAGCGACTGCATCAGCTGCAGGCCGAGGGCCTCCTCGGTCTGCAGGATGCGGGTGCCGGCGTGGGGGCCGGCGTCGATCTCGTTGGGCTCGGCGCCGGTGAACCAGGGGGAGGCGACGATCTGGCCGCGGTAGAGGAAGATGTTGAGGCAGAGGTGGTGGCCGTAGAAGGACCAGCCCCAGGGGCGGGTGGACGAGGGGCGGCCGAAGAGCACGAAGTTGTAGGAGAACTCGTTCATGACGGCGGGGGCGTCGACGAGCTCGCCGAGGAAGTGGTTGATGCGCATCGCCTTGATGGCCTTGTCGTAGCCCTCGGGGGACAGCGTGGCCTGCAGGACGGCGAGAATGGCGTCGCGGATGGCCGGGGAGACCTCGTCTAGGCGCAGGCCCTTGTTGCTGAGGAGGAACTCCGGGTTGGACCAGGTGCGCCACTCGGGGCTGTCGATGTGGTAGCTCAGCGCGGTCTTTTGGGTGTCGTTGAGGAGGGCGAGGAGGGCGTTGGTGGTTGAGACGATGTGGTCGATGGGGATGCCTTCGTCTTGGATCTTGTAGAGGTTGGGTCGGACGGTTCCTGAGATTGTGAGCCGCAGTTCATGCGAGTGGCGCAAGCCGCATCGACGTACCGTCGGTGGTGACGCCCTTAAAAGGCTCCTGCAGCAGCTCCAGCCAGTGCATGTACAGCGCGTGCAGCCAGGGCGGCTGGCGCAGCGTCTTGAAGTCGTGGGCGTATTCGTGCGCATTCTGCGTGCGCATCACCTGGAAGCGCTGGAGGCCCAGATCGGGCAGGTATTGGCGATACTCGCCAGTGGGCGATTCACGGACTGACATGATGAAGCGATAGGAGTGGATTTGGACATGACGAGAGGATATGGAAGTGGACGAGGTGGATTTATATGCGGAGATGGACATCCCCCGTGGCAATCCCCCCACGCGGCTGTGGGGAAGCGTGGAGAGCGGCAAACGTTTTTGCCGGTAGACCTCCAAATAACAGTCCATCATTTGTGTATACATACTCCGTACAAAAGGAATTATAGTGTACTCTGTAGTACTATTCCTGATACTGGAAAAGTAATGTGGTGTGATGTATGCTCTACTGACTATACGAACGTCCTATACTATACTCCTCATAAAGAATCGCTCGGATCTTCCGCGGGATTTCCGACCTCGGAGATAACCAAGAGTATACGGAGTAGAGATAATGGTCTGATCCTTTACAGCATCCAACACAATGTGGGTCGGATGTATCTTAATCCTCATGCCCTGACAATGCTCCATTACCATTAACTATACCAATGCATATATGCAAAACGCCACTCATGCTCCAACCCATGCGCCGTATGTCCCATTCAACTAGCAACCGCCAACTGCGCCACCAGGTCCGAGGCCACATCCAGGAACGGATACGGACTCGTCACCTCCTTCTCCTTGTTGCGGTAGCGTTTGCTGATCGGATGCCATTCCGTATCGCCCTCCGCCCGGATCACATTCTGGTATCCATCGCATTTGAAGTCCACCATGTAGTTGTTCGCCTCCAGCTGGTACAGTTGGATGTCGACAAACACCCACACCCCGTAAGCCACTCGGGAGATGGCCGGATGTTGGGAAGCAGAGGACGGTCCGGATGTTCCGCCGTGCTCCGTAAACCCTGAGTGCTTCTCGTCCAGCGATGACGGTCCGGCGCTGAGATGGAACCGCCGTCGAAATTCCCCCAGATCACTGCGACTACTGTTCACACTGCCCGACACTCCCGGCGCTCGAACGCCTTCCTTCAGGAGTCGTGCCCGGATAAACCACGGGTCTTTGGGAACATAGTAATCCGATGGGAGATCGGGATACTTGGTTTGCAGGGGCTTCTCCTCGGGGGACACGTCGCTTCCGATTGGGGTACCTGTCATAGTCAGTACAAAAGTCATAAGACCGGCTCCATATAGACAAACCTGATTCAGCCGGCTGAATGTCCCAGATGCCACCCTGCGCCGCAATCGCCTTGTACAGATAGAGCATCGCCTCGTACGGCTGATTCCGCGAGCGGATACCAAACTGCCACTTGCGAGTCTTTTTGGGTTGGTGCGGTGCGCTCCGGCCCTCCGGGGGGTCGAATCGTAGTTTCTCCAAATCGACAATGCTGCGCGCATGCGGTTTGAGCGCCTTGGCCGTCGCCTCCTGATCGTGTTCGGGGCGTTCCCCATCGTTGTCGACCTGCGCCTGTTCTTCCATCGACCTATGGGCCGCACGAGCCCGTTGTTCGCGCTCCCGCTCCCGCTGTTCCATCAACTGTTCATGCACGTAGGGTAAACTAGTCGGCAGGATGCGGACATGACTGAGCCGTGGTTGTTCGACGTCATCCGAATCGTCCGCCAGTTGCATCGACGGACGGTGGGAGTTACTCCGAGTACGTGTAGGGAGACCAGGAGGTGGTGCTTGCGTAGGAGGAGCGGCGGCCCGACTGGCTGCCGCAGGCGGTGCCGGAGTGCGGGTAGGAGGAGGAGAGGGTGATACTGGACCCATCAAGTTTTCTTCGGTGGGTGCTTTGAATGGGTCAGGAACCAGAACGGAGACGTGAGTCAACGGGTGCACTTACAATTCGTTTGCATCATCTCATTCTCAACGATAATGAAAAATGCATCTTTGATGGCGCTGGGTTCGGGATTCCGCAGGGCATCCTCAATGTCATCGCGTGCATACCCCATACTGCGTTCCAGCTTGGAGATGGCAACCTGGTTGATTTTATGCTGCGCCGACAAGGGCTTTCCCGGAGCCAGCTTGCGAGGATCAATCGCCCGATTCGCATCGACTCCAGTCGCGACGAACTCCTCCGGAGGGGGCTGCAGATACTTCGGAAGATCTTGGAGAAACCAGGGGTCCTGGCGGATTTCGGGGATGGTGATTCGATGGACGGGATGGACTTGCAGCATGGATCGGATTAATCGCGCCGCCCCGGAAGAGATGTACGGCGGCATGTGGAAGTTCCCGGCGGCAATTTTCTTGAATAGGGCCGGGATGTAGTCGTCGTCAAAGGGGAGCCGTCCGACCAGTAACACATAGAGGATGACACCACAACTCCAGACGTCGACTTCAGGGCCAGCGTAGAGTTTGCCCGAGATGACTTCTGGCGCGGCGTAATTGGGACTACCACAGCTGGTCTTGAGGAAATTCCCATCCGTCATGATATTGCTCAGTCCAAAATCGGCAATCTTGACATTCTTCTCGCTGTCGATGAGCAGATTCTCAGGTTTCAAATCGCGATGGACAATCTTATGACGATGACAGTATTCGACGGCACAGATAATTTGCTGGAAGAACTTGCGGGCTTCGGCGTCGTTGCATCGACCCCGCTTGACGAGATAGTCGAACAATTCCCGTTCCGCATATTCCAGGACCATAACAATGTCAGTTTTGGTAGCAATGACCGTGTACCTATTGCGGCGATCAATAATTAGTCACTCATATCCATGTATCAGCGGATGGGAAGGTCACGCACAGTTTGATGATGTGAGGATGCCGGAGGAGCTGCAGATATTGAATCTCTCGTTCCACGCGGCCAACCATGTCCCGGGAGAGCAGTTTCCGACGCGAAATAATTTTCAGAGCAACCTGACGACCGCTCGGCTGGTGGATGGCCAGCTTCACCTTGCCGAAAGAGCCCTCGCCAAGGATCTTGATGGTGTGGTACTGATCGAGGCGCTGCATGTCCCTCATGGTGGCGGGGGATTGCATGGAGGGATCGCCCTTCCCGGGCGGACGAGACGGAGGCGGCATGGCCATGGCAGAGGGGTTGTTGGAGGGAGGCGGAGGACCGGATCTGCGATCGCGATCAGAGTCTCGGTCGCGAGGACGATTCCGATCGAAGGAAGGGAGGGAGACGGAGAGGTCTTCGTCGTCGAAAGCGGCGGCCATGCTAGCTTTCGGGCCAGAGTGGAAACTGGGAAGTGGACACGGAGTTCGGCAAAACGTGACGTGATGGACAAGGTGATTGGCGATAAGATGGATTTGTCACGAATGAGATGGAGGGAAGAGTTCCAACGATTACGGTTTTAGAGGAGGAGAGATTATTCAGGAGACGACTTCCATCCACACAGAATCCAGAAAAGGGGAAGACTCAAGATGGAGGAGTCATGGAAGTGGACCGATGGCAGATTAGAACTCGGTGGACCTATGGTCTGGAGGAAGCATCAAAGCATCACCGATCATACGAGGGGATCATCTAGGAGATTAGAGGGGATTGACCGTACACAGTCACGGCCTGATGATGGTAAGGAAGAGAAGAAGGAGAAGAGGTCGATAGAAGCGAAGGCGAGAGAGAAGAGGAAAAGCATAAGCGGGGCAGAGGACGGAGAATCCCCTTTGGGAAAGGTACTTGGCGTCTGGGCCAGATCCCGCCATAGAAGAAGTACCTTTTCCCACTTGTGAGTATCGTTCATGTACTTCAAGCAATTAGTTATGACTATATGTAGGCATTGCTGAGAGTTTCATACTATCATTTGGCCTTTATCTTGTGTTATTTCTTATCCTTCGTATCTCTTTCTCACTGTTGGCAATCATCTCACGTGAGCCATTAACACCTGATATTCCAGGCATCACTATGTAGTCACATGGCTGTGGGGAACCCCAATCGGGAAGCGCGCGAAAGAGCTCCAACTCCTACAACACCAAGACTCCGTATATCACTGCATCCAGGCATTTCTCTCGATCACTACTCCTCCGACTCTTTTCGCGACCTTATCCCCCTCCCATGATCCTAACATGACGTCCGAACCCTCGGAGGAAGCCATCGCCAACTTCGTGAGCTTCACCAGCACCTCCCGCGAACAAGCCATTACCTTTCTCAAGGTCAGTCTGACGCAGTCACCGCTCCAGATTATTCCTGACCGTCCAACTAGGCAAACAATCTCGACTCCAACAAAGCCATCAATGCATACTTCGAAGATCCTACGGGACCCCAGCCGGAGGTAATCGTCGCCTTACCCGACACCCCCGCGGATCTACGGACTGACAAGCTCTACACGTCCCTAGCCCGCCAACTATCAAACCAATCCCAGTATGTCTTTTCATGTCCCAGTCGCAACTCCTATGTGAATATCTATATGTCAACTGACACCCTTAGGCTTCCACATAGAACACCCCGATCCCCTTCCTGACCCCGCCTTAGTCGCTCCATCGCGACCACCATCGACGCTGGACCTGAAGAGCCAAGCACAAACCCCTGAATATTCACAACCAAACCCTCCGCCTGCGCAGTCAGCACCATCCCAACCGCAAAAAGGGTTGACCCTAGCGGAGCAGGAGGAACAGGAGCTGCAGCAGGCGGTGGCCATGTCCTTGAACCAGAACATGGGTCAACAAGAAACCGGCGTGACCTCGACAAATCAATCCAACTTCGGCAAAGCTACGCGCGACCACTACGATGAAGGGTCTTGGGCCGTGACCCTGTTCAGTTCCAGTAGTCGCGAGATTATCGTCAGTCCCGATCCCGCAGATCGCAAGAGGGTGAACAATGAACCAGCCTTTCTGCGTCCATGCCAGGATAACCTCTATCTCGGTGGACTATTGACAATTCTACATGCGATTCCACTGGCGCGCGAGGCCCTCCTCTTCCGCAATCGAACCCTTCCCAAGTATGGCCATGACCCTCAGTGGTGGAACGGACAGCCCATCAATCTCCCGAAAATCGTCACGATGCATGACGCCCACCATGGCGATATGGAATGGGACGATATTCTATATGAGACACAGCGGTTGATCGCATTCTTGGACTCGACGACCCGTGCCTTTGGAAGCCCGGATGCCCTTGCCGGTCTGAAGGGCATGCCATCCTACGAATCCGAGGCCAGTATCGGCAAATCTCTGCAAGCCTGGCAGGAAGCGGCTGTCCGTGCAGACCCAGAGAATCGGCTCTCCGCTGTTTTCTCGTCCACGGCGTACAAACACAACCCCACGGACTCAGAATATGAAACTCCAATCCACAGCGACTTCTCTACCTTGGAGGTCAGTGTGGAGCACGACCACGGGCAAACCCTCTATGACGCTCTAGATCGCACCATCTGGGCGGATCAATTGGGCGAGGACTTGGATGATGTGTGGTTAGAGCACATCGCCGAGGTGTTTACAATCCGGCTTGATAGCTCCGATGCATCGAAATCGATCGATGTGAAAATACCCTCGACTTTCTACCCGGATCGTTACCTTGCTAGTTGCAGGGAGATCTCTCGAGATTTCAGAGCCCGGAGACAGAAGATGCGCGAGGATATCATCAAGATCGAGAACCTGGCCAACCGGTTCTCGATCACGAAATCCGTTGCTAGTAAAGGGTTGACCTCTAAAAAAGTCTTGGAAAAGGCCGCAGTGGCTGTATCTGCGCTTCCACAAAATGTGGGCCAGTCAGATAATCCCGATCAAATAACTACGGAAGCAGAACGGGTGGTCAATGAACTACGCCAGATTTGCAGCAAGTTGGAAGACAAACTTCAAGGTATGGATTGGCTTTTTACAAGTCTCTCAACTAAGCTGACACCCCAAAGAGTTGGAACGGAGGAAGCAATATGCCACGGAAGCACTACGCAATTACTCCAAGACCCTCACAGAACCGTCGGCATCTGCGGATGAACCACCTCACAATAAATATACCCTCCGAGGTGTTTGCACCGAACCACATGTAACCTATGTGCTGCGCCCCCGTAACCCTGTGAACCAGCCTGGCGCCGACTCGTCAGAATGTGGGTGGCAGTGGTGGCGGATTAGCTTCTCCACAGAAGATGCAAAGGCCCGCCATGCAGAGTCCGACAACCCGGAACGTACTGCACCGAAAAATGCAGATGTCATCGGTTATACTGCACGCCAAGTCCGGGAAATCGAGGTCCTTCGTGCAGCTCGTGAAGAGTCCAAGAGTGTCCTCCTTGTTTATGCTAACGACAATGCCTTGAAGGTCCCAATGGAACCCGCTCCCCCTCAACTTCTCGTAAGTAGCACTCGTACCTATCGAGAAACCCGCTAACAGCAACAGGATTTTGTCACTGCCGATAATCGGGCCTTCGAAGCGGAATTTCAGGAGTCGCAAAAGACCGAACAACCCTCCGGCGCGCATGTCGAAAATCTGATGGATCTTGATGAGCCTCTTGAAACTGACCAACAGAGCGGGACAGCAGGAACTGGTGCTTCCAAGGTTAATGTGTTCGACTACCAAGTCCCCCATTTCGACGAGGAGATGGGCCAAGCACAAGAGATGGAGGAGAAGGGCGGACGGCCCCTGTTGAGTCGAGCTAACACAAACCCTACAATGGACTCTACGTGGCGTGGATGAGCTGGTCGAGCATATGGATTAGTCTTTGCTGGACTTGTCTCAATCGAACAACCGATGTGGCGAGTGCTGCATCCAAAGTGCCTTCTCAACTATATATCTCTTCACGACCTATAAATACCAAATGATTCATATAGCGTCCATATGCAGGGTTGTAATCTTGGGGGATTTTCTGAAGCTGTCCAGAAACATCTAGGCCTATATTTGTGTCCTGACTGCGTTTTCTTTGCATGGTAATATCGCACTTCTGGTCATAGCGACAAGGTCCTACCCTGTGTTTTTGAAATACCGGGGAGGCTAGGCGAGGCTGCCGTGCCGAGCGGTCCCCGGGCGTTAAGAACGGTAATTTCGGCCTCCCCAGCCGTCCACCCGCAACTGTCTGTCAACGGAACAGCCGCCTCGGAAAGGTATGTCCATCGCTATCTGATGATAGGAGAGTAGGGCCGCACCTTCTGGAAGCCTGTCAATCAGAATCTCAACATGGTAATAGACCTATCACCCCACTCCTAGGCGGTAATGGCACAACGAGGCTGATCAGAACAACACCCAGAGCAATCCCGGCCGTAAGAGGAAACAGAGGGAGACATATGCATGCCAACCCTGTCGCCAACGCAAAGTGCGCTGTGATGGCACTCGTCCGATCTGTCAGACGTGTGGGCGACGGAATATCCCATGCTCGTATCTCGAACGACCAACGAGGACTCCATTGATTGAAACGTGGGTGATCTCTACTCCTTCCTTTATCCTATACTGTTTTGAGAGACATGTTGACTCCCAGATCTGCAGTCTGGCTAGAGATATGTCATCGGAGTGGCGATCTTCCTCTGAAAATGACGCTGGCGAGACTCGCGACAACGGCAGCATCATCAACGCAATGGGTGTACTCACGGCGCGACCCCCGTCGACAGCGCCAAGAGAAGGCCAATTCTTTGGCGGTTCATCCGTTGCATCACTGTTACAGGGGATTCAGGGCCCGTCCAGCTTAACTATATCGACACTGAACCGGACAAGACCTGGTGAACACAAAAACCTGGGGACCAAGTCGATCGAGGACTGGTTCAGTCCTGCCGTCCAGTTCCAGTTTGAGAATATTCTTCTGCCGCCACGACCTTTGGCAGACCATCTGATGGACTGTTACTGGACCGGAATTCATAATTTGTATCCGTTCATCCACAGACCGACCTTTCAGCAAGGGTATCTGCGCTTATGGCAGGCAGATCAAAGCACCGCTCCTCCTATGGAGGGTGATGCGAACTGTATAGGGCTTGGCGATCCGACTTCGTCTCCTCTAATCTTCCACTGTGCATTGAATGCCATGTTTGCTTTGGGCTGTCAATATTCGAGTCTGGCCGGCGCAGAGAGAGAGGCCAAAGCCGAAGTCTTCCTACAACGTTCCAGCAACATCTTGAGACAGATCGATCTGTTGGGTCAAGGTGATCTCGCGCTGGTGCAGACGCTCCTTCTCAGCGCGCATTATCTTCAAAGCACGCCATACGCGGATCGCTGTTGGAACACGATCGGACTGGCGTGCCGCATGGCGCAGGGGATTGGCCTCCACTCGACCGATCACGACAATCAGTGGTCCTACACTGAGGTACAGATGCGACGATGTATCTGGCACTCTTGCGTAATGCTGGATGTGTAAGTACTCGACATTGTGGAATTGTGGATCCTAAACTCATTATGTTGCAGATCGGCTAGCATGGCCCTGGGTCGACCCGCCATGAACTCCCGTCACCATGGCGTACCGTTGCCGGATACGGTTGGTGATGACTCTGCTGGAAACCCAGTCCCTCAGGTAGCTGCGTTCTTTAGTTCGAACATGAGGCTTTTCTACATCCTCGGTGATATACTGGGGACCGTGTACGGACCATGTCGCACAGCCAGAGCGGATGACGGAATCAATGAGGATATGTTGAGAGATATCGAAGCAATAGAGACGTCGATGTCATCGTTCGTCTCAACAGTACAGCCAGTACTCCAGTGGGAGAGCTCCGGTCGACATGGAGATGGGGAGCAACAAGTGCTACGCCAAAAGAACATTTTGCGTGCAAGGTGTGTACACCCTCCTCATTAGAATCCGGATACTAACGTAAAACATATAGATATCTGCATTTGAAGATACTGCTATATCGGCCAATGCTGACACGGCTGTACCGTTCTTGTCAGCAGCGAATTGATTCCCAAGCGCCTTTTCTCGGCCGTAGCGAGTCGGATTCGTCGGTATCGTCACAACTCGTCCAGGGACACGCTTCTAAGTGTGTTGATGCCGCCCTTGAACTCATCGACTTTCTCGGGTCCACGGACGAGATGCGTCGCCCAATATGGTGGTATTCCGTTCTTTGTATGTCTCCACGCGAGGAAATCCCGCATGCGTTGCTGACACTCAGCAGACATGTTTACATCAGGCGTCGTATTGATGCTAGCCACGATGTGCTCTGGTATTATTCAGCAGTTCCCTGTCCGTACACTCGAAAATGCCTGGAACCGTTGCCTGGTGTTTTTAGAAGACGAGGGTTCAAATAGCAATAGTGCTAGGAAATGTGCCCATGACCTCCGAAAGGCCTATGATCTTGTCAAGCAGACGAGAGAACAAGTTTCTGAGCTGAGACGGGAGCAACAAAGCCAGCAGATATCAGAACATCCAGACGGTGCCCTAGCCGATGATATAGAGTGGACCTACGGCGCAGACAGCACAACTGGATCTCAAGGGTGGGATGACAGCTTCTTGACAGATCTTCTCTGGGACGACTTGATCACGACCATACCTCTTTACTTTTGATTATATTCGTCTTTTTTACTTTTTTTCATCCACGTGGAATTTCTTGGCCATATAAAACATGTTTGGTTCTTCGGAACCCCGCATTTTCGGCTCCACATCGACCGGCATTGCCGACAACCGGTCTGCCCTTCCAGACGCCTAAAACTGGAGATCCCCAGACCACAAAGGAAGCACCTGTATATTACATATTGAACGACCCAGCCATGTCAGACACATCGCGCGCAGAGGGCGACAGCTATGCCTGCCCCATCTGCTACCGACCATTCGACCGTCGAGACCATATGCGCCGGCATATGAGCTCTCGTTAGTATTTCCCCCGTGGAAGTAGCCGTGAAGAATCTGACGCAGAAAGGCGACAGACCAGAATGCAAGGCCCCATAAGTGCACTCTCTGCGAGAAGACCTACAACCGTCGGTGAGTGTTGCCGGACAATCGCAGCGACGGGGGCTTTGCGGACTGATACCTGGCAGCGACGTGTTATCTCGACATTATGCCATCATCCATAGTGGGCGCGACGGCGCCCCAAGTCCGAGACGAGTGGGTAAGAAGAACCGCGCTCGAGCGAACAAGGCATGCGAATCTTGTGCCGCGTCCAAGCTGCGGTGCGATAACGCGCGACCTTGCACGGTAAGCAACTCGTTAGGGTTAGGCTCCAGACGCTCAAAGCTCATACGTTAGATGTCTAGCGGTGTAAACAGGCCGGTCGAATGTGTGAAGAGCAACGCGTGGAGTCTACTACTGTCATCACGGAGGGGATCGCTCCGGCTTACGATAGCCAAACGCAGATCCAAGGGCTCAATACGCCCGACACAACGGATCGCGATATGCAGAGCTCAATAATTTACACTGGAAATGAAGCCCATTCTTCGAAAATTTCAGATACCAGCCCGTTAGCCGCGATGAGCGAATGGCAAATGCCGGGCCGAGAGGACTGGGGATACCCGGCGTACTTTGAGCACATTGTCATGCCGCCCGATCCGACATTTGTATGTCCGGATCTGCCTATCGACGTATCGACCTATATGCAAGGGCTGGATGGCGACGTTTCGCTGGATTCTTTGAACTTGTTAGACTTTGTTATCGATCCTAACGGAAGTATGGACCACGAGCTCCCGGTTGGGAACGAGACTGAGCCCATGGCTCCGTTTACGCCAGATCGGACAGAAGGACTGCAACATGACCGGGAGAGACATCCTTGGTGTGTACTTACCTAACTCAAATTGACCGCTGGCTGACTAGAATCAAAGGCTATGGGTGCCAACGTCGAAACAACAAGCTTTTACAGATCAAGGCCAGATATCTATCGACCGAGACACCGTTGATCAAGCTGCTTCATCGCCAGAAGCAGTTCATGTCCAAATGCCCATCAATGACCGTGTGAGCCAGGAATTACGCGACAACCTATTACAGTTCATCTCTCGGGTCACCAAGTCCGAGGTCTCTATTTCAGCCTTTCCAGACCCCGGCTTCCTTGATGTGCTC
The DNA here is from genome assembly GCA_019721355.1 of Aspergillus sp. MEXU 27854. Classification (NCBI taxonomy): domain Eukaryota; kingdom Fungi; phylum Ascomycota; class Eurotiomycetes; order Eurotiales; family Aspergillaceae; genus Aspergillus; species Aspergillus sp. MEXU 27854. The sequence continues at coordinate 2,835,218 of JAGMTT010000003.1, forward strand.
ATAAATGCCGGGATCTCCAGGAGACTCAATAGAGACAACTGGATCCACCCGGGAACGCTGTGTTACAAGACTATGCGGCCCGAACTTCTTACAGCTTTGATAGCCGCTGGATGTGTATGCTACGGCATCCCCTCGATCAATAAGACGGGCGTTATGCTGCAAGAGGTCGTTCGCGTTTCTCTTGAGAGACTGGTGAGTTTTCCTAACAGGTAGCTCTGAATGCTTTGCGCTGACGATAAGCTTAGTTCGAAGCAGACAATCAGGTGGTGCGCGATCTTCAATATCTGCAGGCGTTCATGGTGTGGGTTGACATTGGAGTGACCTGCGGTTATCCACGAAAAATGGAAATCGCAGAAAGTCGGCTCCCTCAGTTGTGCACGGTAAGGAGTTTGTCCCTTTACTAGACAGAGCTGGGATGTAACAATTGGCAGGCGCTAAGACGTGTGGGTGCCTTTGACTTGAGAATGTACAGGCATATCACGCCGACGGCAGAAGATTCTCACGAGTTCTTAACCAAGAAGTGGGAGGAATGGGCAACCCAAGAATCATTCAAAAGGTGCAGTATCCGACAAAAGGGCTCCCTGAAACACTACTGACAGAACACTTCATGCAGACTAGCATACTCCGCCCTGGAGGTCGATATGCGAGTTGCTGTGACATTTAATCGTAACCCAGCAACATCCTATTCCGAATTTACCGCTCCCCTCCCAGCATCATCAGAAGAGTGGCTTGCATCTTCTGCCGCTGAATGGAGAGACATCTATTTGGTCCGAGGAAATGGCAGCGACGAAGCCCAAGCGTCTCTGAGAGATATCTTGCCCTGCCCCACACGGCTCAACAATCTGGGCCCAAGTTTCGATACATCAAAGGCAAGATCTGTGTTGCTTCACGGCTTGGGCGGACAGATATTCGAGTTCCAGAAGCAAGTAATCTTTGCCAACATCAGCAACAACCACCGCAGTACCAATCTGCAGCTTGCCATTCGCGCGCAGCAGCAAGATCTGCACCAGACTCTGATGGGCATTACGGACACTGGTTCGGACGGGAAACCAGAAATGTTTCTGCTGAAAGAATTCCTAGCTTTGTCTCTCTACGCCAATATCGAAGAGATACAGAGGTTCGCGGGGAAATACGGTGTCGTGGAGGCCCGCCGGGCCTACTCGTCCCTAGAGACATGGTTTGAGGACATGCAGTCCCGGAATGCGCTCTGGCACGCTGGCCAAGTCCTCCGCGCAGGTCGATGTATTCGGCCGTTTCAGTTCCGAGGGTATGAAGCAATCATGATCTACCATGCTAGCCTGGTGCTCTGGGTGTATGGAGTTCTGCACTGCGCCACCATCAAACACGGAAGCTCGACACCGTCTGGGTATCGTCGCAGTCACCTTGACCACGACATCGGACACGATGCATCGATAATTGGCTCGCCTTCGCAAAAGCGAATACACTTGGATGGACCGTTGACCGATATAACCCAACAATGGCTCGATACTGGCTGTGGATGCCCTGGATTGATGGTTTGTGCTTCGATCGCGCCACAAAGCTCTCCAGACAGCCGCTCCATGTTCTGCGATCTCCGAAATTCGAATCTAGTCATGGCGGCCGGGCGTGCTGTACTGGAGCAAAAGTATCCATCCAACTTTGGGAACAACAGACCGTTGCCGCCTCTGGTACAACGACTGTGTAACATGATGAATGAGCTGGGGGCTCTGCCCAAGCTACCGATATAATAATGACTATCGCTCCTGCTGGTGGAGCGGCTGCAAGTTGGAATGATACTTGCATTTCTTGCCTCCTCACGGCGGAGTACAAGCTACTGATGTTATGATGTACGACATGCTAGATGTGACATAATTCAGCACGATAATGTGCGTGGCATGGCATTTTCCTCTTTCAGGAGGCTGAGGTCCACTTCGTATTCTTCTGTTGTTCGCCTCCGTCGCCTGGCCTGTCTGAGTCTACACGTCATATCCCGACGACACAGATAAAAGCTGGGGCTGCCCCAAGCACACAATGGGTATTGTATCATCCCATGCTTGAACTCTGCTCAAGAACAAGCCACAAACTCTCTCAACCTACTCAGAAACTCCATCAAGAACACCCTCACGCACAATGAAGCCAGCTACCCTCTTCTCGCTGTTCGCCTTGACGATTGCGTCGCCCGTCCTCGCCACCACGCCCACGAAGCGGGATGAGTGCGCAGATAAATGCAACGACGCCCACAACAAGTGCGTCACGAAGCCCGGCGCCAATATGGCTTACTGCGCCAGTGAATACTCGCGCTGTCTGGGCTACAATCCCTACACAAAGGTCCCTTTCGAGACTCCTACGGCTTGCGCCAAGTAGCGGTCTTTGCCACACCCTCAATCGAATATCCGCCACACTCGTTCGAGGAAAATTGATATGGATGAAGAAGGTTATCTGAAATGGTCAAACTATAATAGATTAGAGTTGGAGAGCTTAAACCTGCTTCATATGGGTACATACTTTCCTTTCTCTTAAATATGAATCATATTTATCAATGCAGAACATTCAGAGTTTTGAGCATTTATACCTGTATAGCCAGCGTATTCCTGCAGTGTGCTGCTAGAATGTGCTGCTAGAATTGAGAATAATCCCTTCCCTGATGTGGTTTCCTGTCTAAACCTGTGCTATCGAGCAGACTCGGTGAATTCCTTTCAATGATCAGGTAGAGATCCCAATATAATCGTAGCCCCTTTTACTATAGCTCATCGCGAACCTGCCTAGCAAGGCCTCGATATCCTCCCTATACCAGCCTAGCGTTCTAGTAGATAGTCGCAGCGTATAGCTCTCCAGCGTGCACTTTACGTATTTAGCACTTTTGGAAACTGCTAATGTTTTTGATGCGTGGGTCTTACTCCACCGTCCAAGCGGACCTGCCTTTATTCAGTATAAGCTGATTGAGAAGTTGCTTCCTTATGTTGAAGCTATCCAGACCAGCACTGCAGACAGCTGTAAGTCGCATAAGTTACACATCTTGCTCTCTCGATGTTTTATATACAGTGGTTGATACATCGTCTTACCAACGGTAGTAACTTACAAATAGCGTATACATAAAATACCTTATATCCGACAATACTAATATACACTAGTACTGACTAGTGCTTGATCAGTCGGACGAACAGTTCTGTCATCGCAACAAGCATTATTAAGGGCGGAATTTGCCCGAGAGCCTGTTTGGATCTTTCTTCACGTTTGATGCCCATGATCGCGCTGATTACGCCATGAGTCAGACAAATAATCCTGCGTCCTGCGAGCGTCGTGGCAGGATTACGCAGCTATTATCAAGCAGAGTCGACCATGTTCGTCCTTGTATAAAGGGAAGAATGAGCAGTATGAAGTTGGTTAAGCGTTAAGCTCGCTGTGGAGTCACTCTCGGCAGCGGGTAAAATCTCTTCAGCCGATAATCAGATAAAGCTTTTATCTCCATCTTTATCTTTATCGCTCATTTTTTTTCTCTTTATCACGCTGGCAGCAATTCACCATGGCCAGCACAGGCTCTGAGGATCCAGGCCTGGCGTTGCAAAAACACCAATCCCATGTCTCTATCGCACAGACTTTCTCTCCGATTCGGGAGGTCGTGTTCGTTTTTGTGATATGCATGTCCCAGTTCATGACCCAGGCCGGCCTGGGCCAATGTCTCGCACCCTTGACCCTGATCGGAGACAGCCTGGGCATCCAGAATGACGGGATTCTCAGCTGGTGCATTGCCGGATACTCCCTCACGGTGGGGACGTTCATCCTGTTCTTCGGCCGCTGCGGCGACGTGTTTGGCTATCGTCCGATGTTCATCATCGGCTTCTCCTGGTTCGCCCTGTGGTCCCTGGTTGCTGGTCTCAGCGTGTACAGTAACTACGTCCTCTTTATCTTTGCTCGCACCCTGCAGGGACTGGGCCCGGCGATGCTGCTGCCCAACGGGCTCGCCATCCTGGGAGCGACGTATCACCCCGGCAGGAAAAAGGACATGATCTTTGCGCTCTTCGGGGCGACGGCCCCCAACGGAGCCATCATCGGGGCCGTGTTTGCCTCCCTACTGGCTCAACTCGCCTGGTGGCCCTGGGTGTTCTGGATCACGGCCATTGTATGCGCGGCGCTTGCGCTCCTCGGCTGGCTGGTGCTCCCGTCCATCCAGCACGAGCGCGAAAAAGCGGACATGAGCGTGCTGGAGTGGGCGCAAGAACTAGACATCATGGGCGCCGCCCTCGGCGTCGGCGGCCTCGTGCTCTTCAACATCGCATGGAACCAAGCCCCGGCAGCGGGCTGGGAGACGCCCTATGTCTATGTGATCCTGATCGTCGGCGTCCTCGTCCTGACCCTGTTTTTCGTCTGGGAGCTGCGATTCGCCGCAAAACCCCTCATCCCCTTCCACGCCCTCACGCTGGACGTCTCGTTCGTGCTCGGCTGCGTCGCCTGCGGCTGGGCCACCTTCGGCATCTGGTCGTATTACACGTGGCTCTTCTTCGAGCGCATCCGCGGCGCGACGCCGCTCCTCGCCTCGGCGCAGTACCTCCCGCCGACGGTGTCCGGGCTCCTTGCGTCCATCACGACAGGCTACCTCATGAGCCGCATCCGGCCCAGCTGGATCATGCTGATGGCCATGGTCGCCTTCACCGTGGGCACGATCTTCATCGCCATTGCGCCGGTCGGCCAGACGTACTGGGCGCTGACGTTCGTCTCGATGATCGTCATGCCCTGGGGCATGGACATGTCGTTCCCGGCCAGCACCGTGTTGCTGTCCAACGCCGTTGAGCGCAAACACCAGGGCATTGCCGCCAGCTTAGTCACCACTGTTGTCAATTACAGTATCTCGCTGGGCCTGGGATTTGCGGGGACCGTCGAGGTTCATGTCAACAACGGGGGAAAGACGTTTCACGATGTCTTGGTAGGGTATCGTGGCAGTCTGTACATGGGGATTGGGCTTGGGGGGCTGGGGATTGCCGTCAGCCTGATCTATCTCGTCAAGAGTATCCTGAAAGATAGAAGGGTTGTGGAGAAGGAATGCGCATAATGGGGTGCCTGGATGGATCTGGCAGATGGTATCCCAGTACATACATTGTCAATATACCAGGTAGATTTAGACTCTGATAGATTTTTACAATTAATATAATCTATTCCAAATGATCAGGACCGTCCACTGACGTGCATCTAGCTTCATCTTCGTAAAGCATGAGTCACCGCAACCCGACACACTGAATGCGCCCTGTGCCATCGTATTCCGAGCGCCAATTTCCACAATTGCATGTCCAGCCAAAGGCGTCCCGGGACGGCCATTACCCCTCCTGAATCCTGATGACTCGCCCTACACTATATAAAGGACCGTGAGCATGCCAGTTGCTGCATCAATGGTTATGAACTTCAGACCTGCTCATCCTCTCCGTCCCCCAACCCGACCTCCTCCCACCAGAACCTACCGATAACATTACGAACAACCATCCACAATGACAGTCTCCCGCGAACGCCTCCTAGAGAGCACCCGCATATGGATCGAGAACATGCGCGACTTCACCCCCGACGCAGTCCTCTCCCACCGCACCGACGACTGCACCAGTCTCCTCGCGCCCCGTTCCCTCGGGGATGAACCAGTGGACAACGACACGTATCGGGCGCGTTTCAGCCGGGTCTCCAGCCAGCTGAAGAACTTCCAGCTGTCCTTCGTGGACGGCGCAGCACCCATCGTCGACGAAGTCAACCGCAAGGTCGTCCTGCATATGAAGAGCCATGCGGAGAGCGGCAGCGGCCCGTACGAGAACGAGTATGTCTTTATCTTGACGTTTAATGAGGACGGGACACTGCTCAAGGGGCTTGTGGAATTTTTGGATAGCAGGTGTCTTTTCCAGTTTAGGGAGAGGCAGGAGGGTGCCAGGAAGGGTCAATAAGGGTTGTGCGGGACTCTACATCGTTGTTTACTATGGGGACTGGGCCATCCTTTGAATAAGAGGCAGCTGAGGTGCATCGTTGTTTTAGTTGGGTCAATAGTGCTCAAAGTCAAGCTTGTTTTCTTACACGCCCATGATCTATACACTCTGCAGAAGAACAATCGAGGATGTATACTCCTCAAATGCACATTGTATACCTCAAAATGCGCGACAGTCAAAATTACCACACAATATGAATGCTTTTATTTATTCCACCACCTCATACCACACGATCTGTATATGAGGCGCCAGCAAGCCATTGAGCCACAGATCGACGGGTGGCTGAATAAATCCGTGAGACAAAGAAACCAGAACAAACAAAAGAAAGACAGCCTATAGAATTTGTCTGCTGATCCCAGTTGTGAACTGAACCGTCAGCCCCTGAGGATTTATGAGTACCTGGGCAACAGTGATCTCTGCTGACACTCCCTTCTATGCATGCTCTTCCACCACAATGAACCCCAGAAGATTCCGATACCACACCTGCACGCATATCCTGAACCGTCGACAGTCTCTAATATTCCTGCTTCTGCTCATATACTTTCTAATCTACCATCTCCCGGAACCTCCAGCGACGCAGAACGATACTGGGGCTGATCGACCACCGCCCAAGCACCGGGTAGATGAAAAACCTCATTTCCTCTACATCTCCGCCTTTCGACAGAGTCCAGATCTAGATTATGAGAGAAGGCTATCGAATGCTCTGCAGAAATTGGAGCAGGACGTGCTAGCCCGAACCGGACGAAGCGATATAGCAGAGGATCGCATCTGGCAGATCGCGCAGGACGAAGATCATCGGGGGTCAGACTCTATCTCGTTTGAGCAGCGAAACCATGACTGGACATATACCGTAAGTTTTCTTCCGATACTCGCAAGCCCATGCCAAACAGCAAAAGCTAGTCACAGACGCCAAAGCCCTCGCATTCCTAACCAACGAACTCTCCGCCATCCCCGAAATCGCATCAGCCTACAAGTCCTACCCTCATAATGTCCTCCGCGCGGACCTCCTCCGCTACCTCCTGCTCTGGTACTATGGGGGTTTCTACGCAGACACGGACGTCTTTCCCGCCAAACCGATCAAGGATTGTCCAGCGCTGCAGCCGGTCTTTACTGCACCGGACGGCGATGCCATGCCGAATGGGCTCCCGGAGGTCTCCCTCGTCGTTGGCGTCGAAGTCGATGAGCCGTACGCAACCCGGCAGTTCATGCATGACTGGCACTGGACCAGGAGTTACGGGTTCATCCAGTATACGATGTACGCGCCGCGGCGATTCAGCCCCATCCTGAGGGAGACCATTGTGCGAGCGCTATCGCACACCCGACAGCACGATGTGAAGTCCTTTGGTTTGTTCCGCGGGCTGCGGTATAATGAGCAGGCTATACTAGGGGTAACAGGACCGGATATTTTCACGGACACGATCCTCGACACGCTCTCGACCTCTCTCCCATCTACGCATCCACTCATCCAGGAATCCATCAGCGCCGACACGGAGATTGGAGACCTCGTCTCGCAGAAGACAGGCGAGAGGCAGAAACGTGTAACATGGGCCCCGTTCCACCGCCTCCAGGATACGCTCTGCATCGGGGCGGGTGAAACTACCTTGACGGCGTCGATGGGGGGTCTCTGCGTGCTACCTATCAGTGCATGGGGAAACGGACAGAGGCACAGCCAGGCAGAGGGGTTCAACAGTCCACAGGCGTGTATCAATCATCGATTTGGTCGGACGTGGAAGAAGGGGTGGTGGGAGTACATATTTGGGTGATCATTCATGATGTGACTCTCTGTATAGATCATGCATTTCACTACTCCTAGCGATGTTGGTTGAGCAACACGCCCACTTAGCTCATGAACACCCTTCTTCCTGCATGCAATTGGGACTATCAGACCATGCTTTGTCATTTATCCGCCATAGCATTGACATCCCTCCGCTTGAGGATTCTGACACCTCGCTTGGTTGACCGTACAACCTCCACAGAACGCACACGTATCAGGGGGGTAGCAGTTTCCCTCTCCGATGACGCAGTGGCCATGGTGGCCGACACATTTGGTGCATTTCTGGGTGTCTCTTGTCTATGCCAGTTAGAAAGATAAAGGAATTACTCCAGGTGGGTGATGTACTTGGATCAGGCTTTGCTATCAAGTTGTTAGCACCGTCACAATCAGACTCCAAGACAAACATGGAAATACAATTCATAAAATTCAGAGAAGAAGAAGAAGAAGACTCACCGGCTCCCCATACATGATCTCCTCCCCGGATCGGTACTCCTGAAGCTCGACGCCATTGGCAATAAAGAGACCGCTTCCTGCTGCTACAGCCCGAGCTGCGAGCAGGGTGAAGATTGCAGAGTGAACAAAGAATCTCATGATAGCGGCTGGTGAGGCTCTAGTGTGGTAGTGTTCAGAAGGATGTACCAAGGGCGTAGTGCGCTTTATATAATGCTCTTTGCCAACCGCAACCCAATGCCATGACCACCGTTCCCGTCGCTTATGGGAAATGCTGCACTGAAGATCCCCCCCTGCGGTCAAACAGAACGATGATACCCCACATCGAAGATACATGTCAGCGTCGAAGGTGCGATGCCTCAGTGACTGCGCGAATGACAGTCATAATTTGGGAAACACAGCACTCGTCCAGTCTGAGAGGCGGGGATAGATGCATGATTAGGCATTCCGAGTCTTCCTCCTGGACAACTGAGGTGATGAGATGTGTGACTCTGTTACTTGTCCTTCAACATTGCAATATGGTCCGACCTAAAGGGAATCGAGTACGTGGATGTCTCCTTCCCAATCGGGGTAATAGTGGGCGACCACAACTGTATACACCAGTCTAGTTGAAAAAAGGGCTAATGATCAGTAGCTGAAGGAAGAGGCTCCGTTCCCGTAGGTCGCATACTATGGAAATTTCGATGCTCAAATCTCCCATAGTGTACAAGCGATGGTTGATAACGATGATGTATAGATGTTTGCACTGTTTGGTCAGCCTTATCGTCACGTGCTGCTCTCCGAGAAAACCTCCGCAAATCATTATTTTTATCGGACGCGGCATCGCAACCACTCCTGCGCATATCGCAACCTACTCGTTCCTCAAGGCGAGAGAAGAACGGCGGCCGTTTATACTCTGTCGGCGACTGAAGCGGCGCGAACCAGCCTTCCGAACCACCTCAGCCGATCTCATCTCGTCTTGTCCACCCCACCATTGCCCGCGGGGCACGTTCATGCGACTGACTCACAACAATATCTCATACCATACCATATAACTGGAGCTCGCTTGCCCCCGATAGACCGAAAGTTCCTTCGCTGAAGACACAATGGGCCACGCGAACCCACCAGTACCCGCCAGCGGGTTCCAGGCTCTTATCCTCTGCGGTCCTGGAGAGAGTTTGAACACCATCTCTTCCAACCCCGAAGAGAACCCCAAGGCTCTCATTCCGATCGCGCTGAAGCCAATGATCACTTGGGTGATTGAGTGGTGTAAACGAGCTGGAATCAATGGTATGCGATAGCCCTGCGTCTTCTCAAATCTTCGCAATGCTACCGCTCCGTCCTTTGAGTCATCGCTGATCGCGCATCTAGACATCACTCTGGTCACACCCCCCTCCGCTCTGGCGCCATTAAAGGCCGCCCTACAGCAGAACCCGTATCTCACCTCGCTCCCCTCGCCCTCGCCCACCGTGATTGCCCCGAAGGACCTCCAGATGACGATGGCAACCGCCGAACTGCTCCGGTTGCCGGAGGTCCAAGATTGCATCAAGACGAACTTCCTGCTCCTCCCTTGTGATCTTCTGTGCGACCTTCCCGGTGAACACTTGCTTGAGGCGTTTATGGTGTCGATGGTTGAAGGCCGGAATGGAGGCCTGTGCGTATACTACCCGGCCAAGGGCATTGAGGATGAAGTCAAGAAGGAGCCGCGGGATTTTGTTGCCATCACCCCGCTGGAACAGGATGAAGTGCCGGCCGTCTCGCGATACAACTTGTCGAAGCTCGTCATGTCCATGCCCATGGATACGCTGAAAGAAAAAATGGAAGAAGACAAGGGATTCCTGCTCCGTCATTCCCTGGTTGAAAAGCATGCCTCAGTCAAGATGCTGACGACTTACCGCGACGCTCACTTGTATATCTTCCCTTTGTGGGTCAAACACCTTGCGCGACACCAGGAACGATTCGAGTCCGTGAGTGAAGATCTTATTGGGTACTGGGCGAAGGCGGAGTGGCAGCGCGGTCTGGGCGAGAAGCTCGGAATCAACAAGATTGTGGGCACACGGGATGAGTCCCAAGAAGAGCAGGGAAGCAACGACGGCCACACGTTGGAGGAAGAAATTGACCTCCGGGGAATGACGACCACCATTGCATCCCCGGCTGAGGGTGCTTCGGAGACCTCGAATGAAAAGACCACACCCGAGGAAGTCCCTCCGATACTCGCCTATATCACGAAGCCGTCCACGCAATTCTGTCGACGAGTGGACTCCAGCGCGGTGCTTCTAGCCACCTCGCTGCGCCTCGCCAAGCTGGAGTCCGTTGAGGACGTTGGCCGCGCTGCTGCTTCACCATTTGCTCACCAACGCAAGATAGCCGACCCGGAAGGCATCCACCAACGCTCACTTGTCACGAAAGCCGATTGCCTGCTGGCGCCCAATGTCACCGTCGAAGAAAAGTGTGTCATCAAGGAGTGTGTTCTCGGCACGAACGTGAAGATTTGCAGCGGCGCTCGTCTGTATGTCTCCCCCCCTCTCCACCCCCTGCCTCACAACCTAGACTAACCGGACCAGCACACGGTGTGTGATCATGGACAACGCTGTAATTGAGGCCAAATGCGTCCTGAGCGGGTGTATTGTGGGCCGCTACGGCAAGATCGGGCCCAATTCCGTTCTCAAGGTGCGTGCGATTCTTACACCACAATGACATGAATGCTGACAGCGATGCGCAGGACTGTGAGGTACAGGATGGTGTCATGGTTGAGGAAGAGACAGACGCAAAGAACGAGCAGTTCATGAGCTTTGAGGGCCTTGACGAAGATGACGAGGACGGTATGGATGTTGACGACGACGAGGATGATAACGACCAGGCTTTCTAGATGCATATGACTATAGAAGTATGAATGAAACTGTTGAACACCTCAGCCTCGCATCTTGCTGGGAAATGTGACCACTGTCTAAGGAAGGTGTCTGGAAGGCAGGTCTACTCCACCAGACCAAAGCTAATGTCATACACATGCGGTGAGACTTTATGGCTTTGCCGGTCATCGACTGTCAAGATCCCGGAGCTCGTTCTCGCAGCGAAATGATAAATACATCTTGATTTACAGCAACCGAATGTCTTCACTTGAAGCTCGAGATCTGGTGGTACACAGCTTATGAGGGACCCCCGCCTCTCAATCTCTTGGACCTGATTCACTGTTGCAGACTGCGAGTTACCAGAACACCACTGAGCTCGATATTAGCCTGACTCCAGTGCTGTGTCTTAAGCGCTCAATTGAGTCCCTTCTTACTCGAGATCCCCTGGAGCTGCCTTCCGGATGGACTCCTAAGGTTGTCCGAAAGCGAAGCTTGCGAAGCACAGGTTACATTGTGCCAACATGTCTCTACTGATAGTACATCGGAATGGTCCCAGGTCAAGCATTCAAGCAAGGCCATGATCTCTGTCTGTCAAGTCGGCCCAATCTATACTCAGAGTACGGCCAATGATATACCGAACTACCACTCACTCAGCGGTGGGGCCAATGCACCTCCTCTTAAGCGACGAGGTGATATGGCACCCAACACGCGCGCGTTCTTCTAGTCGGCCTAAAGCGACTGTTGGCTCCATCAGGGCTCTCGGATATATTGGAATCCGAGGCTTCCTTTTCCTCTTTTCCTGGCACTCGTTGGCACATTCGCAATAGAATGCTGACCTGTCTATTATATATAGCTCTTTCTTTCCAGCTCCTTGATCTCAGAATATGAAGGGTGAACTCGAACAGGCCCTAGCTCTTCTTGTCAAAGCGGTGGCCTGCTACATCTTTATTCTTGCTTTCCGGGAACTCCTCCGTGTCTTGAAACCCTTCCTCGATCTACACGGTCTACAAGACTGGCGTCAACGCAACAGGCAAACCTTTACAATAGTCCTCGCCCTCCTGATCCACGCAATTCCTGCCTCTGGCGTCGGCTTTGCATGGTATGCCTCGGCTAGTTCCGCAATCACCGGGACTGCCTAGATGGTCTGCGGGTCCTTTCTTCCTGCCAGCGCCGGCTCTGGATGCATTGCGGCTGCCGTGCTTGTCCAGATCAATGCCGGTATCCGGGCCCATGGCGGAAGCGGCCAGATAGGCGCCGTGATTCTGACCAAACGCGACGAGGGTCTGGTTGCCCTCAACCATGGCACCCACGAGGGCGTTGTCCACGGCTTTATCAACCTCAAGGTGATAACTATGCAACTGATTTCCCCCCACCATGCGATTAGCGTCGAGGTCTTGCAGTCTTGATATGGCAACGGCATGGCTTTTGATTGAGATATTACAGGTAGCAGTGAAGACCGGATGATACTCTAGTACATATTCTATTCCAATCCTATATGAGTACTCTTTTTGGTACCTAATATCTGTCGGGATAGGTGCATTGCGGGATACCCCCCGGATAATTGCTTGGACCATAAAGAGTAGACCGGGAGCAATCTCCATCCGCACAAGGATCTGGGCCATGTTTCTAGGTAATGAGACTATAGATGAGTTCGATGACTATCTCCAGTGACTCATACTTGTACAGACAGGGGGGTCTTTGTACCTGATGCACATGCACAGACCTCGTATAATCAGGGTTGCCTCCGCCGTGCCAAGTGATGCTATGGATAGCTTAGCCATTGGGCTTCGTCCATGGTGCTAGTTCGTCGCTTCGACTAGCCGATTTCTAACGTAATATAGATTAACACGGCTAGATTCGCGCGGTTAAGCGACATGACATACCTTAACAGTTCAGGGGATGTACCCCTACGCATTTCGTGAGTCTTGCAAGACTTAGACCTCATCCATCCATACCATGCAATTTGCTATCCTCGGCTCAAAACTAGATAAAAAGGCCTCACCATCTCCGTGCCATCTCTCGACAGTAGAGTCTCCCGTTCCACCACCTCTACCTGTCCACCGGAACACAATCCTCAGGTTGCCTCCGAACAACAAGGGCATCCTCGAAATTCTCCCCTTGGAAATATGGCTGCGCGTGTTGGATTTTGTAAGTCTTGTCGGGTGCGAGTTCCAATAGCACGGTGTTGGTTAACATGGAAGTCAAAGCTTCTCTGGGACTCTGGGAAAACACTCCAGTCGCTCATTCAACATGTCGCCAGTTCAATCAGATTGTATCGCCTAGACTCTTTAGAACGCTCCGTATTAACCGACCTCAACCCGACGCCGCTGCATACCAAAAATTGGTTGCGCGTCTTGGTCAGGACGTAGGTGAGGGCATCTATCCACATGTTCGAGTCCTTGTCGTATCACGAATCGTACCCAGGGCTCGAGGTCACAAAGACGTGGAGCCCGAGTTTATACTTGCTCTCCTGGCAAAGCTGCATAATCTCGAAATTCTCAGGTGCGAACGATCCTCAGGATGCTAAACCAAAATGGCCCTTCACTGATGGAGACAGATGGAATGGGAACCAATTACCCCCGCTCTTTTTCCAAACTCTTCATGCAAAGGATATCGCCCCGGTGGTCTACTATACTGGCCCGTCGGCTAGGTTGAGTGAAAGCGGTCTTAAATGCACCCACATCAGATCTCTGAGCATAACCTGGTATTGTCTCTCGAAGCGCGAGCCAGATATCAATGACCAAGGCAAGGTCATCGTCTCTCTTCCCAATCTGGAGCGTTTGGTACTCAAACATCATCCGGGCCGTGCAGGTGGGATAAGATCGATATTCGACATGCCCCCGGGGAGCATGCTCCCTGCACTGCGAGTTCTGTCCATTGCGAATTTTAGCTTCAACTCGGACCAAGCCGCAGGGTGGGCACGTTGCATCAAGGACCGACATATCCACGACTTATCCTTGGATGGGAATAGCGAGCTGTTGTCCAAGCTCATCCGCGATCTTACTGGCTGTGTGCCGAGTTTACAATCTTTCACCGTACGCATCGCTGATGGCACAGCTCCTTCTGTTCACCTACGAGTCATTGAGATGCTCGATGGGTTTTTACAGCAAATCAAAGAGCTCAAAGCCTTCTCCTCGTATGACGCTCCAAAGGAGGTCCTCCGCTCTGCAGTCCACTATCATGGCAGCAACCTTCGGCAACTACGATTCCGATCCACTGGTTGGTCTTACCTACAGGTACCTCGGCGTGTACCCTCTTGGCCTCGGATGCCCGAGTCAGTCGAGGCCTGTTGCCAATTCTCTCCCCACGAGCTGAGAGACCTATGCTCCCAGATCCCGTTCGTGGAAAGACTAGGGCTTGATATTTGCTTCCCAGAGACAGTGGTAAGAACTCCTTCCGGCCCAACGCCCTGGCCACCGAGATATGACATGTCAGGGAAACTGACTCAATTCAGCCATGTGAGCTTCTTGAGCCATTCGGGTATTTTGCCCGGCTCAAGTACTTGGAGTTAAACTCACCTCTTCGTGAACAAATGGATCCTTGCCCTTGGGGGGAAATTCATTACCTTCGCCCCGCGGAATATCGAGACTGGATGGACGAGTCTGTAGTCGAAGAGGCCTTCCGTTGTATCGTAGATCCGAAAGAGCCCCATCAGAGGCCAGGAGCTCCCGGGTCGCAATTGGTGCAGCTGGACATCAAGACAGGGGAATGGGAACCGTTTCTGGAAAAGTGCAGAACGAAATTATACATAAACAACGCTATATATTCATGCTGGCGTGCGGCTGGGGACGGGCCAAAACTCCATACTGCCCGCCTGCCATGCAAGACATCCAGCAGTGTATCCTCCGTCGATGACAGTTGGTATGAAGAAGCAATGTGTTCAGCAGGGCTTTGGGAGTCAGCAGAAACAGACAAGGGGCCAGCTATCTGGTGAATGATGTTCTCATAGTATTCTCCTTTGTGTTTTATATTAGCAACGAATGAGCAGGCTTTAGTCCATGGTTCACTTTAGCTATTGTCACTGTCTGATAATCCGAAACAGTTCTTCCTTCCACCCCCTGAAAGTCTTTTATCTCTACCCCGGTTGAAGAAGTTATGATGTTTCCGTTATATATTTGCCATTGTTGGTCATGATCCCTTCTGTTATCTCCTCTGGACATAGTTGCTAGAATCTGCAGGGTTGTTGTTCTCGATGGATAGTCCGTTTTCCTCATGGATCAGATGTAAATCTCTATATGTAACGTTATATGCGGACTTTCATTGATACCCCGGAAATTGATATTGCGTTTGCCGGCACAGAACCGACGTATTCCGTAGAACAGAAGTTTTATCGGGAGATGACACGCAGATAGCTTTTCTCTGACCAGAACACTGGCCCCTTTAGCTCCTTCTAGCGCTAATGGTTCGGCTCGAAGTCGTGCCTCTGACCTTGCCAGATCGGGCACAGGTGGATGCCACTAGTTCTTAGACACATCGCTTAGGGAGCCCCTCGATGTCAATGCGATTAGACATGGACCCTCTGAGTGACAGCCCAGTCCGCTAGTGCGCTCTAATTGCGATCGGCTCGACTGACATATGGCGTAGACATCTCGCAGGATGCACGGCCCCCACCCATGCTGTACTCCAACGGGCTTAGTGGACAGCTCGCCGATTGAGCTCAAAGCTGCGCTATCACTTCAGCCCCTCGTCGCCCCTTTCACCTCTTTCGCAGTCACCGTCAAGATGAGTCTTCCACAGAGCCATCTGGCCGCCGGGGGACCAGAGCAACATGATCCATCATCATGCGGGACGGGACAATTGAGCCCACCACCACCATCTTATACCTCCCATGAGGTCGAACCGCTTCCGCCATATGCGCCCCCAGAATATGTCTCTACAGCCTCCGGCCCGGCCACAATCCAGCCAGCGACAATCAAGGTGCCCTCTGCGCTGAACGCATACTGGCAGTGGAAGCTCACTCGAACAGTCTTGCTGGGTGTCTCGGCAGACGAGACCCTGTTTGCCGTCTCAACCCGCACGCATCTGTTCAGCAGCCGGCAATCGATCGCTCTTCATGACGGACCAAGCGCCAAACACCCTCCGTTGGCTACCCTAGAAAGCGACATCACCGGGAGCAAGCGCCCCTGCATTATCACGGTACCGCCGCACCGAGAAACGGCCTCGCACGAACCAGTGGTGGTCGAGCTGCATAGCAACCCCGACCGCAGGTACCACAAAGAGCCCGCGTTCTCCTTTTCATGTGCCATTGGCGAGGGGAAGGAAGTGACGCAGGAGGAATTCGAATGGCGCCGCAGTCGCGGGAAGGAAATCAAGGAACTGGATCAGTACTCGTCGGGATGGAAGCTGGTGCGTCTGTCTGCTACCAGCAGGAGTCAGGAAGTGGTCGCACTCATGGCCCACAACTCGTCGATGAGTATGACAAAGGCGTTTCGGTTTGCGCTTCGGGGTTCGGGGCTGTTGGGCACCATGGGCCAGGACTGGGAGGTCCTGGCGCTGATTTCTGCGGTGCACATGTTCAATCTCGATCTGCAGACGGCGGCGACGGTAGCGGCTACGACATAGCATGGGCTCGATAGGAATCATCTCGATGCGGGGGGCTCGATCATACCGACAGATGCGCCAACATAATGTGTTTGCAGCGCCGATTGAATCTCACTTTGTATTTTGATGGCTGGCCCTCGATAGATGCGACAAAGAGCATACAACAACCCGAGCTCCATGGTGATCACACAACGACCCAGGTACACACAGGCTTGAACGTGGTCAATGCTCCGGTAGGTGCCGAAAAGCGGTTTGATATTCCTGAAGATATGGTCTTAGTTATTAATAGAGTAGAGCGCCATCGGGATTTCCTAGGCCTCTGGAGAAAAGACCCCTAAGCCATTCGCTTAGTATAGCCAATGACCATCTGTTCCTTCTCAATTTCATCGATTACGCCCTCGGATGGCACCCAATGAAACCCTGGGCCTCATGGCCTGGCTCCTCAGCCTCGTCATCCAACGCCCAAAGGTTAATCCTGCAGCTCTGGCGTACCTCGGTGATGCCGAAGCCAAATGAGCGGTTTTCTGACCATGTGGACAGCTCATGGACCTATACCACCGTCTAAAGGCCCTGAAAATTGAGGCTCCCATGGAATACTAACGCCAAGAACCCTGAAGTGATATATCAAGGAAACGAGAAAATCCCACGTAAGACACGAGGGAGGTCGACCGCTTGTTGGGCGCAGTGGCAGCCACATAGTTCCACCACCGTCCAATGGGCCGCCCTCGCTCTGGCAAGGCAAACTACACACGCCGAGTCGTATTCGTCACTGAGGCTGAAATACGCGAGACTTTCCCTCTCTGATCATACTTAACTCTTGTGCCAGTGTCGATGTCTGTCTCCCAAGTTCAAGATATAGAGCCTTCCTGAGAGACTCCAGGACCATAACATAATGGCCGATGCCATTCATACTTATACTGGAGCGTGGATTAACTGGTCTGACGGCTTGGTTCGAGGAGCCACCCTGACATTATCCCAGCGACATGCAGGAGTCCTCAGTGCGTTTCTCGCCATCTTGGTCTCGTTTTCCGGGACGATGTTCTGGAGTATCCTGAGCTTCACCATCCACCAAGCCTACGCTACGGATCCCAGGCAGGGCCAGGATGCGCTGCACGCCCAGCGCCAGGTGATTATACGCAACAAGGGCGCCGGCGCTGCAGCTTGGGCGCTGATCAAGCTACCCTTTGAGATTGGACATACCCCATCCAGAGCAAAGGCTCTGGGCCGGTCGTTGCCTTTCGCGGCGCTGGCGATTTTCAACATTCTACTCTTCGGCGCATCGGGTCTGCTCACCAGTTACATCACCAAGGCAGCTGGCACCTCGGCGATTATCATCGGTCCGAGCTGCGGTGGGTTCGACTTCAACGCCACAGACGCTGGAAACTTCACTTCGAAGAACTTGCTGGACACGTGGGAAGCGGCCACATATGCTCACCAATGCTACCAAAGTAATGCCTCTCGATACGCATGCACGTCCTATGTCCGCCAAAGCCTACCCTTTACAACGAACCCGAATGCGTCCTGTCCATTTGCTGCGGAGCTGTGCGCGTACAATGCCCATTCGGCCTTCCAAATGGACACGGGGTTGCTCGATTCGGCCGACGACTTTGGGATCAATGCACCGCCCAGTGACAGAATCAAGTTCAGACGAGTGGCCACCTGTGCGCCAGTGGAGCATGGCTCCGACATAGCGACGGTTCGGAATGATTCGGATATCGGCGAGATCGTATATATCAATGCTGGGGGACAGTATTACATGGGGCAAGAATACGCCAACTACACGTTCCAGCATACGCCGATTGCGCGACTGAACAGGGTCGGCTACACGCTGAGGTAGGCTGTCCACCTCACTTCCGTCTTGAGCAAAGAACTGAGAGACCAGTGCCGTCTTCGCCAAATCCGATCCGTCCGGAATATTGACGGCAACTCAGAACTGGATCCCAGACCCGCGGATCAACCAAACCGACGCCGATATCACGATCATGATGCTAAGCCAGAATGGCATTGGATATTTGCAGCCCAGCTATGACCCTTGGATCACGGCGCTCATTCCATACAACGCGACCGTTGACGGCACTGACTGGAGTGATACAATGTGGCTCGCGAGCACCGAAGTGAGTCTGATGGTGTGCGTGGACCAGTATCAAGTCTGCAATCCGAATAAACCAGGAGATTCAGGTTGCAGCAAGCTTGGGGGGATCATGAGCGCCGCCGAGTCAGCCTTCAAGAACTTTCGAAGCCTGGGATTCAACGCTCCTCAGATCTATACCATTGGGCGGTTTCTCGGCGGGAATACGGATAGAAGCATGTATTCGATTGTCGATGGTCGCAGCGGAGCAGCTTTGAACGGTATAATTCTCGAACTATCCCATCTTCTGGCTCTCAACTAATGGCGTGTTTTGTCACAGCATCCATGATGGCCTACGAAAGCCTGCAATACTATCTTTCCCCCACCCAATGGCAGAACGAGCTCTCAATCTGGTTCTCGACCGCTTTGGCTAAAGAGCAGGCGTGGGCGGTCGAATGGGCTACTGCCCCGAGAAATCTCCCAGGCAACCTGTTGGATCAGGCCTCCGGCTGGAAAAGGATGATCCCTACCGATCCCACCCAGCGTTCCGCATGTTTCAACCAGCTGGTGACTATAGGGACCGGGTATCAAAACTATTCCATCCTGGGTTTGGCATTTACTGTCGCTATCTGCGGTGTCCTTACTATTGTCGGACTATTCATTGACACTCTGGTCGGCTGGCTGCGTCACGAAAGGTCCAGATTCAAGAGGGAGCAATGGGCAGTGGAGGAGACATTGGCCCTCCACAAGGTGGCGTACACGACTTTAGGACTCTGGAGGGAGAACGAAGAGGCCATGCCTCCGAGCTCGGTTCTTCTCAATCAGCACAGGGCCTGGCAGGGCTCTGATGAGGGCGTTGGAGTCAGCACAAAGCAGGGGTACTCTGTGGTAGGGCACCAGATGGAAGAGACCTCCGTGTCCACCTGATCCGGCTGCAGATAATCATGTATGGAGCCTTGGTGTTGGGGTTACGGGCCGGATTGATATGTTAAAAGGTACAGTCTGTCGCATTATTCGTTGTCAAATGGCTCGGTTGTGGGGCTTTTGACTGATACTAAATTCACACACTGCTTCTAATGAGTGTGAAGGAATCATCCAAGGTCTATACCGTAGATAAGGGAACCTAATCCAAATCTCATACCCTTAAGGGCTTCCTTGAGAACTAACTTTCCCTAATCAGTCCAACATAAGCGAAGTCGGCACAGACTCTGCTCCAAGCAATAAGGCAATTGAAGCGAGTGGGCACCATGGTGTAGGGCAACGCCTGTCTCAGCCACAGCTGGCTGACACGGGCGAATCATTGAACTGCTGACAATCAAAGGCATCGCATCGTGCACAGGAAGCTTGTTAAAGCTACGCCCAATCAGCCCTCCTTGCCTTGACAGCCTTGCTGGAGGGAAGCTTTTCGTTGAGCAATTATTTTTCGGGACCTGTAGCTGACAGTAAACAAAGAGGCTCTATCCACTCCATAGCTCTATATCCGCATTCTCGTCTACTTAGATTCGCATGTAACAACGTGTCGCTGCCAAAACTTACAAAGCCCGCCGGATCACACGTGTCTTTCAAGACGCTCCCCCTGGCCCTGATAGCCCTGGAGGCCACAACACTCGCTCTTGCACAGTCCAACATCATCGCCGATGTGTGTTCCGACCCGTCCGCCTTCACCAGCTGCACCACAAAGACCCTCACGGACAACAAACAATGTATGGACGTGTGCAGCGGAAGCCAGATCAGTGTTCTGGCCCGCGGGTGCGCCATGTACCAGGCCCTCATGAACTGCGTGGCAGAGTCATGCTGGAACCAAGTGCGTCCCTAACTCTTCCACCCATATTCAATCCCGTCTAATGTTCTAGGCGTACTCGTGTGAATACGGCAAGTTGATCGCGGAATACTTTGTTGAGTGCCCTACCGCCGCCGAGCCGATTGCTTTCTGGCCTGCGCCTGATAATGCGCCTGGGGGCTGTTCGTGCAACCTGGGCAAAGTGCTGCAGTCGATACTCAAGGCGCAGAAAGAGTACAGCTCCTGCATCACAGATAGCAACTCCTTCTCGGCGAGCGCGCTAGCGGACAAGAAGACCGCTTGTGGGTGCTGCGAGGTTAGCGCGGGATTATCTGCGTATGTCTCGTCAACCCTATCCTCTGGACCTTGCTGACGTGCCCAGGATGTACGAGACCTGTGCCGATACCATCCCCGCTACCATGGTCGCCGATAGCTGGCTCAGCGGCGTTTCCCTCTACGGCACAGTGGTGGACTGGCCCTCCTGGGGCAGTGTGTTGGACGAACATAACTGCGCAGTCGGCAAACTCCAGCATGTTCTACAAGCCAAATAATTTTCCGCCGAACGGGACTCAAACGTTGTATAACAATGGGCCGATGAACGCGGTGACCGCTCCGCCGAGTGGATCGGCAATCACCTGGTCGCAGTCAAGCGTTACGTACACTGTCACAGCGTCGCCGTGGAAGAATAGCCAAGGTAAGGTGACGGGGACCGCTACTGCTGGGACAGCTAGTGGTGCACGTACTGTTGCTGGTGCTGCTGAGACTGCAGCAGCGACGGGGCTGAGCCAGTCTAGTTCCGTTGTTTGGCTATCGGTCATGGTGGGACTCTTCCAGTTGTTGAGGTAGCGTGGGGTTGCTTTTTGGTTCCTAGAATGTGGATAGACAGACTCTTTGCCTCGGCCTGAGTGATTATCACTGACGCTCGGCTGGCTAGTCTATTATCACGATATCATCAACTACTCGCAGTGGCTCTCCGTTTGAGGGTATTGGCAGACCACTTGCATTAACGCTGCTCGAAATGTGGGAAGAACGGGAGGAACGTCAATAAGAAGCCAACTTTCAGTGTGGCGATTGCTTGCGTAGTAAGGGGTCTTGAAGTACCCTGGGGAACGAGTTGCCTTTGCTCTCATGCGTGGGAACTCGCGTGCGAACCCCTTATTTGGTCACCAATGTCTACAGACCAACATCAGTATACAAAGGCGCACCACAGTGAGACGTTTTTCAGAACTTACCAGTGATAGCAGTGAAAAGATTCTGAAACGGCAACAAGACCATAAACACCGGGAGCAGTTGGCCAAACCCCCACGAGCTCGTAAGACCATTCTGGATAAGGCTGTACACCAGAGCGCCCAAGCTAAACGCCCACAATATTGCCAGCCATATGCTGGCGGTTCGCCAGGGAAAGACCATCTCCGCCACGCAGCATAGCAGCCGTCTCGTTTCCCGCGACTCTGCGCTGATATAAAGCCCACAAAAGCGGACGGCAGTAGGCGCCAGGAGCCAGCGCATCATTGCATCTTGGGGATATCCCCACCATGAAGCGACTAATCTTTCTTTGACGGTCTCGGTCAGGTGGTCGACCCATTCTTTAATGGTGGCCAGATCATGGGGTGTATCTGAACACCGGCTGATGATCCCCCTAACGTCGGCCGCCTCGCCGGACAGAAACGTCGAGAGATAGGTCAGCTGGTATATCCAGAAGATCCCAACCGCTTCGATAACAGTCGCGGCATGCCAGAATCGAGCGGCAATAGAGGGGAGTTTGTTGGGGTCCGCGGACTTGTCAGGATGCAAGATGCGGACCGCGACAATGAGCCACAGCACGTAGATGATGTACATGATGACGATGCGCCCTGTCGCAAGCTTGTGGTGGTGCTGGAAATACACCCGAAGGGACATCAGCGTCGCGGCGTGCGTGAAGCTGGAGTAACAGACGATGTCCGTCACCGTCCAGAGGTTATTGGCTCCATGCTCTACGGATGCAGTCCAGTATCTGGCGTAGCCGCATACCAGTAAGAGTAGGCCTGTGATGAGCTGTTGGTCGCTCAGTTGGATTATGAACGTCGTCAGAATGCGGACCCAGTACTCCACTGGGTCTGTTGCGATGTTGGGAGTGATTTTCCGTAAGATTCGGTGACGACGAGAGGCCGAGGACTGCCTTTGGAGGTAGAGAGCTGTATAGGAGGATAGGAAGGTCAGAACCCCCGTCAGCATGAACCCAATGATGACCTTGCTGGGATTAGTCGATGCATTCAGCCTGCGGTTATGCCCTTGTGCTTCGGCTTACACCAGGTCCTGCCACGTCTGGATCTGGACTCTGAGAGCTGAACGTCGTAGGGGTCTGACTCGTGGCATTTCCAAAGGTAATCATATCGTTCAGCTTTATCACAAAGTACAGAAGGGAGGAATCATGTTGTAAGCTGTAGAGTAATTGGTGTATCGCGACATATCGAACGTGGACAATGAAAAATGACCTCACGCAAGTAGAGGCTGGTAAAAGTTCTTTATCTTTCAGGGCTGAGGATGCAATATTAGACCTCTTTGCAATGAGGCGCTGGAGCATTATTGCAGCCTGGAAAGCGGCGCCTTGGTCACAAGCCCTGTGGAGGCTATGCATGTCCATAACCCGATATTCGATGTCGGTCCTATCGCAGCAAATCAGAAATACGGAAACAGGAACGTGCGACCTGCTTAATTTCAACGGTCGTAGCGATTGGATGGGATGGGAGCGGTCGAGCCGTCTTGTCCGTATCGAAATGTCAATGTGGTGAGGGTGATGCGCCACGAACAGCCTCCTAAGCATCGTGGTATATATCGTTCTACTTATCAACATCCAGATGATAATTACCTGCCTTCCTTAGGAATTAAGGTGTGTACTACGGCCTAGCTCATGGCTTCCTAACCCTTGTTTTATCCGCACCCTTTAGGCCAATATGTCTGACAGATAGAAAGTCATACGAGAGCTGGCCAGATATTTGGGATTGATGGTTGTTCGGTGCTATACTTGTATGCAAATGCACCTATTGTGAGGTTTTGGGTAATTGCCTGCCTGACTATTTATCTAAGATCTAACTCAATGCATAATGCTAGACTCACAGACTGTTTCCCATCCACTTCCTATAGTGCTGGGATACTCGACGCTAGGTCAAGACATACAAACATGGGGCAAAGTAGTTCGCAGATAGTAAGACGGGAGCCATATGCAGTCGATGAAGCAGCTAGTAGTATATATCTCCCAGGGCCAACATGGGACACCTGCAAGTCCTCAACTTGCGCGGCTAAATTCAAACCGCATATTGTTGGTAGGCGTCTCTGAACTGCGGGTGACGATCGAAAAACCCCGGCTTCAGCCTCCAGTTCCTCAAGTCCCTTAAGGAATTAGTTAGGTCCTCCTCGCCCAGTGCAAGTCCGCCCGCAGCGCATGACAATTTGATCTCAAGAGATTCTCCGAGAGCAGTCATGATAGGATGAATCGGGATCCCATGGATGTGAAAGTCGAGTATGAGTTGGTTGCGTAGTAGTGGCCTAATTTTCATTAGTTGACTTGCTGGCCAGGCGAAACAATTATGTCGCATACCAGGGCATGAAACTAATCAGTAATGGATGAGAGATTCGAATTTCAAGACTTGTCGGACGGAGCCAACTAGGGACCTGATTATAGAACGAATCCTCTTGATGCACGTACCACTGGGAATAAGAGGTCTTAGCGAGCTCGAAATTAATAAAGGAAAGACGAAATTTACCCGGATCAAAGTAGCAATCAGCCAGTAGGACGCAAAGTACTCTTCATTTCTCCCGAGTCGACGCATAGGTTCGAGGTACTGTTTGAGTTCGAGAGAGAATTGGTTTGCCGTACTATCCAGCACACAGTCGATCAGTTGTGGCTTTGGAATTTTGGTGCCGCTAATCACCGCCTGCCAACGAGCATTATCGACTATGGCGTAGAGCAGCTCGTCGTCCCGCAGCGCTGGAAAGAGGATGTTCGGAATGCATTTGTGTGGTGCGTGGGATGGCCACTCTGGTGGCGTGTCGTGAATGTTTACCGCAGCTCCATCATGCGCTGGTAGTAAGCTCTGGGCAGGGAGGTTTGAAATATCACAGCTGTGAGATGATAAGGAGGGCTTCGTGTATCCAAGCTCCGGAAGGATCGTGAAGTCGAGCTGTCCTAACCGCTCCCATGCTGACTTGGACAACGGCGGCGGATCAATATGGGCGTAAGTGATGTCTTCTGCAACCCGCCGAGCACAGAGGTTAGAAGAGGCATGTCCGGTCCCTCGAGCAGCGTGTGTATCCGCTACGGTCTGTTCCAACATTGGATCGACGAAAGAGGCCGACTCCAGAATGTCTTTTGACATACCGGAACCTGACATGGGCCGTTCTGGGACATTCTGTGTGGGCCCTCCCATGGCATACTGATGGGGCGCAGTGGACGGCCCTGGAAAGGACGTACTTCCGGAGGATTGAACGATATTATCGAATATTGTCCGGTCTGAACAGTCATTTTCATGGGGAGATTCAATGGACGCAGGCTTCGGGGCTTCTGTACGGCCTCTGGGACATGAAGGCGCAGGTGATACTGGGTGACTTGGCCCTCCAATTCTCTGAAGCTTTGATAAAGCGAGTTGGATAGATGATGCGAACTCTCGTAATTGTTTCAGCTGTCGAGTCGGGGATAAGTCGACTCGTTCGCAAACGACGGATACTCCATACCTCAGATTTCAGTCTTTCGTTTTCCGTCACCAGCGCAGCTATAGAATCCGAATCACCCTCCTCCTTCAGTAATCGAAGCTGCGTCTCGAGCTCATCAATGTACTCTCGTTGGCGCCTACGATGCTCGCGCTGGGCAAGGCGATCCGAGGCCCGTTTCTTCTCTCTGCGGTCCTCGGCCGTGCCGACAGCGTCGACTTTCGGGCTTTTCGTGGTCGTGCGTCTGTGTCTCGGCGGTATCGACGCCATCATGAAAGAGACAAATCCACAGGCAAGTTCTGGGAGCAGCCCTGGTGAGAGTCTTGTTCGAGTTGGAGATGAGACCGTAAAGACCCCGGCTGCAGCTACTGCACCCCGCACTTTAGAATCGTGGATTGCGGGGAAATGGAGCCTCCGGGGCACTACAGAGGGTCGCTTACGCGGCAGTAGCCTTCTATGGTGGGATTCGGTAGTGGATATGTTGGCTGGTCTTACTTACCCAAAACGTGGCTAGCTCAGGCGTAGCGTTGAATTTAGATGGAGGTCGAGTCAAGCAGTCGAGTCAGAACACCTCGGACTGTTTCAGTGAGGAACGTTGATTATTTCTAATGACTAAAGATGGGTTTAATGATCCAGAATGGGCTTTGATAGATACTCCGGATCCAGGTGCCAGCTCAGATCCTCGCCATCCACCTCTTCTTTAGTGAATCCATTGCCCAAGAACTGGAATCGATTGCGGGATCGGTATGTGATCTCGAAATCTTCATACCGGGGGTTTTCCAGGATCTTTCGCCAGTGCACCAGGGAGCCAGGATATTGAGCTGTGACCTTTCCGTCCTTTCGACCCTGGTTGTACCATGAACGACAGCCACCAGTCCATACCCTGTCAGCTCTAATGTTAGAAAGAGAACGTTCTTAGGGCCATGATTTAGATTGCTGGACGTACGTGCGTTTGAGCCACTCGTGCACGTGTTCGTTGTATTCTTCGACAGCAGATTGTCGGACGCAGATACTCTTGATATTCTCTGTTTGGACCTTGCGAATGACTTTGCAAATATAGTTCTGCGCTGCTTCAAGCACGGTGATAAAGGATCCGTGGCCAGCAGGACAGTTGGGACCGAGCGAGCCGACTGTACGTAGTTAGCGAGCGGGCAGTCCACGCATCAGCACCCGACTCACTCAGGAAGTTGGGAAATTTGCTTGCCGCCATCGCAAAATAGGCCTCAGGGTCCGACGACCAGTGATCGGCCAATCTCACACCATCTTGACCGACGACGGGGAAATACGGCCGGAAGCTCACGTCAAATCCGGTGGCGCAGATGATTACATCCACGTTGAAATCTTCCCCTCGGTCAGTGCGGATGCCAGTCTCCGTAAAACAGTCAATCTGTCCTTCGGCCAGGGTGACATTGGGCTGGAGCATAGCCTCAAGGAAGCCCTCTGCTGGTCCCAGCCGTCGGCATCCGACTGGGAAGGTTGGGACGAGCCTCTCGACGAGCTTCGGGTCATGCTTGAGCCGGTCCTTCATCGCTTGTTCAGTCATCTGACCTCGACGGTTAGCAAACCTGGTCTATGATTGTCATGGAGTCTCGTTCTTACCTTCCTTTCCAACTTTTGCCAAAGGTGGTCTTTCAGGTTGTGGCGGAAGCTTGCGTTGATCTGATTCTCGATTGCCTTGCGCAGCCCCAGATAGTACTCTGGCTCGTTTCGAAAACGCTCTTGCATTTCGCGAGAGACTGGTCTTTACATCAGTCGTTCGATCCAGCGGTAATACAGAAGGGGGCTTACAATGGAAGTTTCGCCCCTGCGAATCTGTATAGCCGTCTACCGCCAGCCCGTTGGAAATCCACTGTGGCGTGCGATAGAAGCTCACAAGCTCCTTGACCTCATCCACAATCGCCGGAATGATCTGGATCGTCGAAGCAC
Source organism: Aspergillus sp. MEXU 27854 (assembly GCA_019721355.1). Classification (NCBI taxonomy): domain Eukaryota; kingdom Fungi; phylum Ascomycota; class Eurotiomycetes; order Eurotiales; family Aspergillaceae; genus Aspergillus; species Aspergillus sp. MEXU 27854. The sequence continues at coordinate 2,862,204 of JAGMTT010000003.1, forward strand.
CGGAGCCGATGACGGCAACGCGTTGATTCCGAAGATTAATCGACGTATCGTATGCCGCAGAATGCGTCATCGCGCCCCGAAATGTTGTTCGGCCAGGAATATCAGGCCACTTCCACGTGTTGAGCACGCCAATATTACCAACGAGGAATTCGGCCTCGTCGGTGAGTTGGCGTTTCTCGCCATTTGGCAAGGTCTGGGTGATGGACAACGCCCAGGTCCCGGTCTCTTCCTGCCAAACCGCTCTGGTGACTTCGTGATTCAGCTTGATATACTTCTTGGTATATCCGTGTTCTTCAGCGAAGTCCTGAAAATACGCTTTGATATCGGCTGCAGACGAGTAATATTTGGGCCAGTCCGCCTTCGGTGCAAACGAGAACTGGTATGCGGGCGAGGGCACGTCACATCGGCAACCGGGGTAGCGGTTTGCGTGCCACACGCCGCCAACCTCGGGGTATCCTGAGAGCGGTTAGCAATATATTCTGGATGGCATAGTTTGCACTCTCACTGTCATAAACAACAAGGTCGATGCTGTCGCCGAACTCCTTCTCGATTTTGTGGCAGAGCAGAAGACCCGCAGCCCCAGCGCCGATGGAAGCTACCCTGATCTTCCGTGGTGCCCACATGATATGCTCGGACACCTGGTAGGGCATCCCAGGGTCCAGACGCTCCGGAGTATAGCCATCCTGATTGTTGTAGGTGTAATAGTAGCCATCTTCGACCAAGGTATCCGCGTCATCATCCATTGTTGCTTCGGATAGACTGGGCTCTGCCTTGATTGGTACAGAGGAGGTGTGTAAAGCAGTAGAGGCTTCCATGATGCCAGACTTAGGCGTGAGGGTCTGAAAATCCAACAAAGCAAGATATAGTGCGTAGGATGAAATAAGTATCCCAAACTTCCGTAACACATATATAATGGCAGTTGAATCTTCTTCACCCCGAAAGAGGCCCTAAATCCAGGAGGTCTTCTCTCGTGACGGGTGTTAGTGTCTGACTCGCCCGCTTGACTCGCATTGACTTGAGATTGGAGACGAAGCTTACACTATCCCCATTTGATACGGCAATTGGTGTACTGGTCATATGAATTTCGAATCAGCAAGACTATCTCATTCTCTCATGATTCAGCAAGGTTCGGCTCCATGCAACCTATCCTTTGGCGTCCTCAACCACTGCTCATAGGACTCCTGCCCCTTCAGCCATTCACTTCAACGCACCCACAGACAGATTGGTCGCAGTGAATATGGGCTTCCCGAAGTTGGAATACTATACAAGTCCGGTAGTTCGGGATTAGTAGCCAGAATGCTGTGACAGCAATATGGCTGACTCGCTTTGCTGACCGAGAAGGGAGTGCCTCTTACGGTGCAAGTCATTATCCAAGACATCTCGCTATGAGTCCTTGTTCACTTTTACTCGCATGTAACTTTTCTGCTCTAATTCTCTCTCTACCCTTTGTCGACACCGCCCCAAGCTATCATTGGACACTCAGACTTCGCGATCCTTCACCACCTCATTCAGTATGGACAACGGAAACCACATGGAACAATCACCACCAAATGGGGCTGGGGACCGGCAAACTGCCTCAAACGATCTGCCCGCGCCATACGGTCAACATCCCCTCCACGACGCGTCCACAAGGCCAATACATGTCTTGATTGTGGGTGCCGGACCTTCAGGACTGGCATTGGCAATCCAGTTGAAAACCATGCCTCACGTAACCTACCAGGTGTTCGAAAAGAACCCCGAGGTGGGTGGTACCTGGTTCGAAAACCGTTACCCAGGAGCTGCCTGTGATGTCGCCAGCCACGCATACCAGTACACCTTTGCTCCCAATCCTAACTGGAGCCATCAGTAAGTTCCCCTGTGACGGACGCAAACATGCTCCCAAGCCAACACATCATGGACAGCTTTGCACCCGCTGGGGAGATCGGGGAGTATTTCAAAACTGTTGCTGCAGCATACAATCTTTATGACCGTATACAATTGAATGCGCGGGTGACTTCGGCAGTCTGGGATGAAGCCCGTGCAATGTGGACTTTGGATATTGTAGACTCGGCTGTTGGGACACGCCTCCGGGCGGAAGGGGATATATTCGTCAATGCGGGCGGTATTCTGAACGCCTGGAAATGGCCAGAGATTGCTGGCCTTCACTCGTTTAACGGTCCATGCCTACATACAGCAGCATGGGTTTGTTCAAGTCCTGGTCAATACACAATCCCTCTGTCATGTTATGCTCACAGCTCTCTAGGACCCTTCGATATGCGTGAAAGGGAAGCGCATAGGTGTCATCGGGTCGGGTGCAACTGGTGTACAGGTTGTACCTCACATGCAGAAGGTCGGCGCATCAGTAGAGGTGTTTGTGCGAAGTCCCAATTACGTGCTTCCCAATGTCGGATTTGGGATTGAAGCATCCACCTTCAATGAGAAATGTTTGTTCAAGTCAGTTCTCCAGGGCCACTTTGGTCTAACACAATTGCAGACAGCGATGCGCAGAAGCAGGTTTTCCAAACGGACGGAATTGCGTATAAACGATTTCGAAAAGCAATCGAACAGCAGATGAACGAGAACTTCATTGCCAGCGTCAAAGACTCTGCTGCTCAACAGGCGGCTCGCAGTGTCAGTCTACACCTTCCCAACGACAGGTTCCCCATCTTATAGTTTTCTAGTGGGCGGAGAACGCAATGAGGAAAGCGCTTGTTTCTCGAGATCTACAAGATAAGCTTATTCCGGAGTATGTCGCTTTCCCTGAGCCCAAGAGCAGAAACCCGCCAACTCATCTCCTCTGACCTCCTGCAGCTGGGACCTTGGTTGTCGTCGTATAACCCCAGGGCTTCCGTACCTCGATGCCGTTCAGCAGCCGAACGTGAAAATAGTGCGATCGCCTATCGACCGTGTCTCAGAGCAGGGTATCCACACGAGCGACGGTGATTTCCATCGCCTCGATGTTCTTGTTTGCGCTACCGGGTTCGACACCTCCTTTCATCCCCGATATCCGATTACCGGACGGAACAACGTCGACCTACGTGATTTGTGGGGGGAGCGAACACCAGAGGCCTATATGGGACTGGCAGTCTCTGGATTTCCTAATTACTTCAGTGACGCTTGCCAGCAATCCATGCGTAATGTCCGTTGCTAACGTACCACAGCTGTCCTTGGCCCCAATTGTCCTATCGCTAACGGCTCTCTGATACCCTGCATTGAATGGAGGTGAGTTGGGACTCTGTAGAGGATGTGCCACCAATTAACAAAATCAGTGCGAAATACGTCTGCCAAGTCGTGGAGAAGATGCAAAGATGCCAAATTCGAGCTTTCGACGTCAAGCCGAGCATGCAGAAGCTGCTGAACGAGTACATGCAGAACGTGCATAGAGATCTGGTCTGGACGGGAAATTGTGTCAGCTGGTGTAGGATTTGTGCTTTCTTCCTTCTTTGAGGACCGAGCAACTAATACCTGTGATGCCTAGACAAGGATAGAAAAACCGGCAAGGTGACCGCCGTCTGGCCAGGATCCAGTATTCATTACATGGAGACTATCGAATCCCCTCGCTGGGAGGACTTTGACATTGATTACTGGAATGCAAGTCTACAACCTCCTTCAGTCTTCTGCATCCTTATTTGCTAATGCTCATGATCACTCAGGACAATCCTTACATGTTCCTCGGCGATGGAAGATCCCAGAGAGAGGCCCGAGGGTAAAGAGTTATCTTGTCAGGATAATTGATGCCGGATCGAGGCCGGTTTAACCCGTAATTAAAGGAAAAGTTGCTATTGGTAGGGTAAGATATTTGCTAAATATTGTGTTTTTACACTTAGATGTTCGATTCATCTCTTTTCCGAAATTAAGAGCATAGTTTAATAGGCAAAACTGTAAGCTTCAACCTTATATTTCTTAGTTCAAATCTAAGTGCTCTTGAAAATATATAATTGGTTCTTTAACTTAACCGGTAAAGTGTGTTCTTGATAAGGATATGTTCAGTGTTCGAGTCACTGAAGAATCATTAAAATAAACTATATTATATATTAAATTTAATATATAAATGAAAAATAAAATAAGAGAGTTGGCTGAGTGGTTTAAGGCGGCTAGCTTGAGTCTAGCTAAAGGTAAAACTTGGCGTTCTACATCTCTTAAGTATATAGATAGATGTGCTCGTTGGAAATCAAGTGATAGTACCTATGCCAAATATCTCAACTACTACTCTTGTATGACAATAGGAGATATAGACAGTCCCTTGGCTCTATGACATGGCCGTCGGCCAACGGGAAGAGAGCCAGCCCTCTTTAGCATAGTAACCTAGTACTAGTGGTTCCTGACCGATCCTTCAGAGTAAGTAACCCTCTGACTCCAAGTCTGACTAGTAGCGGCGAGTCAGTCAGACGCGTGCAATAAGGAAATGGATCCGGCATTGAGCTCAGACGCTAATAAGCTCGCCATCATATCCGTCTTCTACATTCGTTACCCACATTGACTCTATAATGGCCCTAAGCAAAGACGTTCCCATTTCAGCCAAACCAGACGAGCAGTGGATGGAGAATGTCAGCACACGAACCGAGCTGGCCGCTCAATATGCGTCCTTCGAGAAACAGCTGTCTTTCCCCTGGACCTTGCGTATCTATTGGAGATCCATCGCCTGGGTTCTCTATGGACTCGTGGTGGTCTTTGGTTACGGCATCGACGGCGTCGTGGCCTCCAACCTGATCTCGATTCCCACATTTCGAGAGGACTATGGCGAACGGTTCCACACGAGTGGAACGGTCAGCTATATCATCTCTGCCACCTGGATTGCTGTTTTCAATGGTGTCTCTCAGGCAACGGCGGTCATCGGGGCCTATGTGGCAGGCTACTTGGCGGAGAAAATTGGACGGAAGTACACCAGTCTGGTGTCCTGTATCATCTCCATAGGTGGAGTCGCTGCTCAATATGCTTCCAATGGCTCCCTAGGCGTCCTCACAGCCGGAAAGGCCATCAACGGTTTCCCGGTGGGAATGTGGCTGGTTATTGGACCTCTATACGCATCAGAGGTCGCGCCGCTGAAACTACGAGGGTGGCTCGTCGCCATGACCAACATCATCCAATTCAGCGGGGTGCTCCTCTTTACTGGGGTGATTTACGATCTTGGGCCCAAGCCTAGTGCGCTGTCCTACAAAGTCCCTATCGCTTGCCAGTGGATCGTCCCTGCGCTTGTTATCCCAACGATCTTCATCTGGCCGGAGTCGCCGGTCTGGCTCGTGCGAATGGGCAGACGAGAGGAAGCAACGCAATCGATCCGTCGCCTGTACGGCAACGACGGCATGATCGACCATCGTGGCCTGTTGGCTCAGATTGAAGAGTCAGCCGCCAAAGAACAGGAGACAGGGTACGGTCGAAAAGGCGATATCTACGTGGAGTGCTTCCGGGCCGCGAATCGGCACCGCACCCTCATTTGCATGTTCATCTACGCCTGCCAGTACCTCTCTGGGCTGGTCTTTGTGCTCGGATACCAGTCGTATTACTACCAACTGGCTGGCTTCAGCCCACAGAAATCGTTCCTTTTCAGCATGCTCAACAACGTTTCCATGTTTGTTGCCAACATCTGCTCCTGGGTTCTCCTCTCGACACTCGGTCGACGCCCCCTTATTGTCTGGGGTCAGTTATGTGGCGCCGCCTGTCTACTCATCATCGCTGGCTGTTCTATTATGGAGACACAGGCGGGCTACTTTGCGGCCATTGCATTCATATTCGTCTGGGTAAGCCTACGCTTGAGCTAGCTGTTGCCCTTTCTAAACTCGCAACATTTCTTAACATTCGGTCCAAATAGGGCTTCACATACCAACTCACACTCGGAACCGCCGCATGGACTGTGGTGGGTGAAATTCCCACACTCCGTCTCCGCTCGCCGACGCAGGGGCTGTCAAATATCGCGCTCTGCCTGACCCAATGGGCAGTTGGGTTTGTGTTTCCTTACCTATTCAACCCGGACTCTGCAAATCTCCAGGGCAAGGTGGGGTTTATCTTCGGCGCTACTAGCTTCATTGGGTTTGTTGTTGTTTACTTCTACCTGCCGGAGACGAAGAACAAGACTTCGCTGGAGTTGGACGCTATCTTTGAGAGGGAGCCTGCGAAGAGCAGACTCCCAGTGTGACTGGTCTGGATGGAGGCACTGAGGTCACAGCGGTTGTTTGATATAGCAAGTATGATGTTTGTGCTGGCATCGCTGTACCGTATGTAGCAACAGCTCCGGTTTCTCGACAAGCTTAAATCCCCCTATTCATTCCACTGCGTAGTATACCATTAATTCACAGCAATGAACGGTCATTATTATGTCATCCCCTGATCCCCTGCATGATGTGGTACCCTTGCCCTCCGAGTCAGGGTCCCGAGTCAGACATTTCGATTCAAATTCGACAATCTGGTTGAACGAGTCCACGTATCATATATAGGAACAGGTGCTTCCAAGTTTGCATAACCGTCCAAAGCGTTGAAATCATTCCAATGATGGAAGAGACAACATTTATCGCCGGAGGTGCCGTCGACCTCGAAGACTTCCATTGGATGAGACCGGGCCGTGCGCCCATCGCATGCCAGCATTGTCGAAACCAGCGTATCCGATGCGACGTCACCCTCCGAAAAGGGAGTTGCACAAACTGTCGATTCTACGAGGTGGAGTGCCAAGTGGTTACTGGAAAGCGAAAATCGAAGAAAGGCCCCGGTTCCCTTGTTGCTATACCGGCCAGTGAAGTCTACATCCCGCTCACCAGCGGTGCCGTTTCGCCGACACGGGATTCTATATCGCCGCAGCCGACTTTGCCCCTAACTGAGAAGCCGGCCCATATATTGGATGACGAGTTTGTCCTTTTGAGGAACAAGGGCGTCTTTGAGATGCCAGGCGCTTCTCTCCGGCATCAGATTGTCCAGGCGTATCTGCGACACATCTACAGCCGCCTGCCGATTGTTAGCTTCCAAGATCTGGTCTCTATGGTCGATCCCGGACGGCACTATTCAAACTGGCTGGTGTTTATGGCTCTATGTTCGATATCAGTGATCTTTATCGACAAAGACGGACTGCGAGAACTGGGCGTCACGTCCGCAAAATCAGCGTCCCAGAAGTTCTTCACCAAAGCGGAAGTGAGTGAGATACTTGATATGACGGTCCGTACATGTGTTCGCATTGCTGACGCGGCGATAGACCTTGTACCGGTTCCAGTGGCATGGACACCACGAATACTGCACCCTGCAAGCGTTGCTATTTTTGGCATTCTGTGAGAAGGAAGTATATGGGAAGGACGGTTGGTCCTGGACCTGGGCGGCCTACACCACCGCCGTACGAATGGGACTTGACCGCAAGCCCGCGCAGTCTGACCGGCAAGATCTTGGGCTTCGCCGAAGGCTATGGTGGACTTGCTATAGCCAGTGCACTTGGCTCAACCTCCATACAGCCTTCCCACGGAGTATCAAACTCTCGGAGAGTGAGATACCGCTACCTACGGAGGAGGACTTTGAGACGCTCAAACCAATCTATTGTCTTGAGCTCATTCCCACCTTGGTAGCTGCCCAGAAGAGCTCCGTCAGCTTCGTACAGCGGGTTAACCTTGTTCACACATATAATGAGTATATCTCTAGTCAGCAGAATCACCCATACGGTGGACATGCAGCAAGAGATGTCGTTGTGGAACTCGGGGATATCTCTGCATCCGCTACCGAGGCGCTGTTGAAAAGGATACTAGATCAAGACGCCGCATTGAAGAGGAGTTCAGTCTGCGACTTTGCGACATCACCCTTGGATGCTGGCTCCAACCGCCAGCCTCTAAGCCCTGGGAATCACGAATCAGATACTGTTGGGATGTTTTTGGACTTGGAAAGGGTGCTTTACAACTGTACCTCCATCTCAGACATTGAAGTAGGCAGTGGGAACCCAGATAAGACGGTCTAGTGCCATAGTATAGAGGAATTCAGTACGGAAAGGGCAAATCGGTAGCCAAATTACCTGCCGTTAGGCTGACTCTCGCGGTTGACTCGTGGCTGACTCGCTCAAACGTATATCTCGTAGGGAGCACGCCCCCCTCGAACAACACACAAACTCTACTCGTACCGTTCTCCGCAAAACCCGCACCAATGTCACCAAGCCTAGAAACCAAGCTCCTCGACGGCCAGGTGGCAATAATCACTGGAGCCGGCGGGGGCCTAGGTCGCGAATACGCCTTGTTGTTTGCACGCCTCGGCGCCAAAGTCGTCGTGAATGACTACGGCGGCTCTCTTAGCGGGGTGAAGGGCGACTCGGTCCGCGCACAGGAGGTCGTGAACGAGATCATCGAAGACGGGGGTACCGCCGTCGCCAGCGGCCACGACATCTCCATCCCGGATGAGGCAGGAGAGCTGGTGCAGACGGCTCTGCAGACATACGGAGCGCTGCACATTCTCGTCAACAACGCCGGGACGGCCGGATCGCACAGCGCGCACGACAACCTCAACATCGAGTCCTACACGCGGACGTGGGCGATCGCCTGTCTCGGAACAAGCATCATGATCAGCAAGGTCTGGCCGACCATGGAAGCTCAGAACTATGGCCGCATCATCAATACCTCGTCCGATTCGATATTGGGGTTCGGCGGCGGAGGGGATGGCGCATACGCGGCGTCCAAGGGCGCCGTCTTTGCCCTCACCAAGGAGCTCGGCTGCTTTGGCCAACGACAAAATATCTTCATCAATGGGGTTCTCCCCTCCGCGGCGTCCCGGATGTCGGACCTCTCGCCGCTCGTGAAGAAGATCACGAGAAAGTATTTCAGCGCTGCGGCCGTGGCGCCGTTCGTCGCGGCCCTTGCGTCCAAAGACTGCCCGTGTTCTGGAGAGCTCTTTAGTGTGGGCGCGGGGAGGGCGGCGCGGACGACATTTGCTACGTTTCCGGGTTACTCTGGGGCAGATGATGCTGGGAATTTTCTGCAACACTTTGATGAGGTTTTGGGCCAGGAACAGGAGGCCTTTATTCCAGGTAACTGCCTGGAGCAGATTGCGTACAGCATCGAGCAGGCGACAGGGGAGAAGGTGGATCTTGGTGAGTGAGGTGAAATTCATGAACCATGCCTATATTGCATCTATATCATAGTAACCATCACTGAACACAACTTCTGCTTGAATTGGATGAACGGGATCTCTGCACTTCTAAGAGGGTAGAGTTGCACCGTCGACTTATTTACACACTCAAAGCTGGCTATCTGAACTCTCTTGAAGCAGCTCTGGGACACTTTCCTGATCTTCGTATTCCAGGCTGTACTTCAGAGCCTTTTTCCCTGTAGACGACCTATCCTAACTCTTCAGTTCTTCCCTTGAGCAATCTGCGTCGTATGGTAAGGCGCACAAATGGGTGCCATAAGTATGGATTATCCCAATGATTGCTAGGGAACAGCCATTATTCTTCTACCCACTAGATGGATATCAGTCTATCAGAGGGACTTGTGCTAGGATAATGCAATTACTAGGTCTTTATGTTGAAAACAAACTTGCTGAACACTCCACTATCCCCCTGATTCTCGTAAAAAATGTGACTTAGTAATTCTGCCGCTAGAATCATAGTTGTTTAGATCTTGAATTCGCTCTCTGAATTGTCGCCGAATGGTGTAGATCGGAGCACTGCCACAACGAGGCTGCTGAGCTGGCGACCTTGCTATTTTCTCCTGGCGCTTTACCCAAGCAAGGTAGTCACTGAGACTTGAAACAACTACCACGCTTAGCATCATGGACCTCCAAGAATTGGAGGGATCTCTTCCAGGGTGCGAGCGCGGTAGCGATGGACACATCGTGAGACTGCATCCTGACTGGATCAATATCAGCGACCTACAACGGTGGATTCAGACCTGTGACCGTGAACATGGCACACGGTGCAGGCACCTGACGCCCCAGCCCAAATACCCAGAGTGGTTGATCGATGCTTGGGAGTATTGCATTACTCATCGGTTTGGGTGAGTAGTATCGTCTGACGACACCAATCAAACATACCGGGATGATATTAGCAGGTAGCTGATGGTCCCTGCTCTTCCCAGTATAACCGAGGCTGGACATTCCAGGAGCTCGCCTTGTCCAAGGGAAAGATCTTCTTCCACTCTGAATCATATATCGGTCATCTAAATTTGGGTTCGGGACAGAACACACCAATCATCCCAAGTACCAGAGGATAATTCGGGGATCTATGATGTCTTCCTCAGTGCTCTCCAGAATACTATGGCGAAATAGTTCGGCTTTGCTTAAGGGTATCCATCGTTTCTTCCTTCTGGCGCCTATCATCTTTTCGAGCACTAAGAGCCCCTGTCCCCCGAGGGTCATAGAATCCATTCGGGCTCAAATCCAATCCTATTAAACACTTCCATCTGCCAATGCCTCCTCCCTTGACAGACTGTTCGGATCCAAGTATGGCTGTTCGCCAATGCCAACTGCGCGATGGCCAAAACGCTCCCCAAGACCCTCGTAGTCAAAGGTAGCAGTGTGAAACGCACACCGGTTATCCCAGATGGCTAAATGACAGTCAGTCAAATGCTATGATAGCCAACAGAGTCCAGAAGCTTACCAATGTCATTCTCATTTCTCCACTTGAACCGCACCTGAAGATCGTGGTTCTCTAGGATAGTGTTGTAGAACTTCTTCAGCAGCTCATCAGATTCCGTCTCGCTAAGCTCGTTGATCCTGTGAGGGAATGGCCCAACAGCGAAAATGCTCTTCCACCCGGTCACCGGGTTCGTCCTTACAACAGGATGAACCGCGGCCAGGTCCTTGCCAATGTTCAGCGGACTCCCACGAGGCTCCGTGTAGACCCTGACATTCTCCGGGTCTCTCTCCGCAGCCTTGAGGAACCCAGACCCAATGAACGTTGCCGTCAGCCCTTCAAAAAACTTCTGATACGGTTTAGAGAACCGGTCATAGAGCTCATACCCCGACGCCCAGAGCGTATCACCGCCCGTCTTTGGCAACTGGGTGAGCCGGAGCGAGGTGTAGTCGGCTGGGGCGGGCTCGAACTGGATATCCGAGTGCCACCGGGCGGAATCATAGCGGCGTTTGTTGGGCTGGTTCTCATGGCGGAACATCTTCTTGCGCGCGAGCGAGCTGATCGTGCTGACCTGCGCGTCGGCGACGCCGAACTCGTTCGTGTTGTTGAGCACGGGGTGGATGTGGAGGGTTGAGTCGGCTGGCTTGCCGGAGAGCTGTCCTAGCCGGTGCACCAGGTGCTTTTGCAGGTCGTCGGTCAGGTTGTTTTGAGCTCGGAAGAAGACGACACCCCGTTGGGAGACTAGATGATGGTCAGCGGCTGCGTCCGTCGTCGAGGTTACTGGAGCGTATACTTGTGATGGCAAGGTCCCGGATCAGCTCGTCGGCATTAGTGGCGTTCAGTATGTCGTCGACGATGTTGACGTTCTGGAATTCGCGACCAATGGCGGGTGTTGTTTCTTCGTACGCAAACTTATCCAAGGCGCCGCTGAGCTTCAGCGGTGTCGGATATTCCCCATTTGGTGCAGGACGCACCGGGAGTGAGATATCTGCAATTTGAGATGGCATGATAAGAAATACTATACCGTTCAAGTTACCTTGTGGGCTCAGACAATAGAGTCCGCTTCAACGGCGATATCGACTGGATTCCACGAAGTATATACGTTCTCCGTGAGGCCGGATCACGCAATCGCTCAGAAACCTCACGACTTACACCACAGACTTAACAAAGCGTGCGGGGTATCTCAATGAAACAAAAGGCCGAGCTGATTCATGATATCTACGTGATTTATTCCTTCAATGAGTGCTCTGAGTGGATGGCGATCACGGAATACCAGGCCCCAATCACACCTGATTCCGGCCCTTCCAAGACTCGTAGACCTGAGCTACGATAGAGTCACTAATCATACAAGGAAATGCGCTAGATATTATAGCTCTATTACGAGTCAGTATCGGCTTATATTGACAGGGAACAAATTATCAAACCCTACCCATCATGATTGGAAGATAATTCCCAAGCGAAGCATCTGCGCTCTTCAACGTCCTGGAAGATAGACATGATGCTGTCTGGCAGAGGCCAAGTCCCAGTGGGTTTCAGCACGTCATTTCACAAAATCAATGCAAATCGGGAAAGCTAAGAACCGTTGGCACTATCTGGTGCTAGTCCCTCATGCAGTCGCATTCTTCGCAATCCAATCCATGACCCCGGAATATTTACAATTGTAATCCATAAACTCGTCCGCTCTCAGCGTGATTTTCTTTGACCCTTTCTCTGTTGCCGGCCGGGCTTGCTGTCGGCTATACTGCTGGATCAAACTGGCTCTTTCATATCGCGCGTTGAATACCTTTGTGAGGGTAGAGTTCACAGTTTCCAGCGAAGGCTGCGCCGTGACATCTTCGAAGAATGCACCCAAAGCCTCGGCATCCTCGAAGCTTTGACTCGCCCCCTGTCCTTGGGTTGGCAGCATGGCATGCGCAGCATCCCCAATGAGAATTGTCCGACCTTTCACCCACGTCTCGATGGGATCAAGATCGCGGAGCTGCCAGAGGCTGATGTCGGGCGCCGACTGGAAGATCTGGAGAAGCCACGGAGGGAACTCGGCAAAGCTTTCTAACAGCTTGTCCAGGGACCCTTGTGATGTCCACGAGCCTCCATGCGAGACTTCGTTGAGCCTGTCATCCGGAAGCAATGCCACCAGCCCTAATGCTTCGTGGCCACGTCCAGGCCCAAGCACGACTCGGCATTCGTGGCCCATGACGATCGTCGTAGCAGGTCTTTGAATATCGAAGATTTCTTTCGAAACTGGGAGCTCTCCAATGTTTTTCGTATCGATGAGGATGCGATATGCTGACAGGCCAGTGGGGACTGACTCGACCGGCTTGTCGAGTACGCTTTCTCGGACAACACTCCGGATCCCATCGGCGCCCACGATCAAGTCGGCTCCCAGCTCTTCGCCAGATTTCAAGGTGACGATCCCTTGCACAGGATCGCAGTGCGCAACGGGCGAGGAGGTACGAATCTCCACCGGGTCCCCAGGCCGGTCTTTCGACGTCGCTGCCTCTACCAGGGCCAGGTGGAGGTCCTGTCGATGGTAGACTACCCGTTCAGACCCGTAGATGGCGGCATTTGATGGAATCCGCTGGATCACTTTGCTGTCTGTGTCCAGGATACGGAGCTCCGTGTCGGTGACGGGCTTCGAAGCAGCCAGTATCCCGTCGAGATTCCATGAGGAGGCAATCTTGGAGGCATTCGGCTGCAGCGAAATCAAAGCTCCGACTTCTCCGAGCATTCGCGACTTTTCCAGAACGGTGATCTCTCGTCCCTCTTTCCGAAGGGCTATCGCTGCGGCGATACCCGCGATGCCGCCGCCGACGATGATGATACGGAAATTCTGGCGGGTCATGTCGGATGATGTTTGTTGAGAGAAAAGAATCAGCGATGACCTCGGGGGGCATAACATGAGCCTGATGGACGTTTAATGCCTCTCCAATCGGCAACAGACATTCATAGCACCCCATAATAGTTTGTGGGGGCCGATACGAATGCTCATGTTTGACGTCGATTTCGGAAGATGTGGGGGTGGAGGTCGGGCGATGTGGCGATGACTTCCAACATCGGAATCACATAGACGTGACTTAAGGGGAATGGGCCGATTTAGTGATGATTCTGCATGGGTTCATAAAGCGTGTGGATGTCGGGTTCTCTCTTCAACCGTGGGGAAGTATTCAAACCAAGTTCCTTCTGTATATCAGACCAACTTGCCAGTCTATTGCAACATGTCGTCCACCAACGTTGAAACCCAGACTGTCGAGGTCGTGAACGATCAAAACCTTGAACAGTGGCAGATTGACCTGCAGCGCGATGGGTACGCAGTCGTCAAGGGCGCTGTGCCCCGGGAGCGCGCCGAGGCGTGCGGCAACGCCATGCTCACTTGGCTCGAGAACTTGCAAGTAGCCTCATTACCCCCTTTGTGATACAAGCTAACATCTATGCAGTGGACTCGGATTCGACCGCAACGACCCCTCTACCGTGCACAAAGACAAGCTGCCCACGATCAACGAAAAGGGCATGTGTCTCAACTACGCCGTGACGCACGAGGACTTTGCCTGGAAGATCCGCACAGAGCCCGGCGTCATCAATGCGTTCCAGAAGGTCTACGGCGAGAAGGACCTGATCGTGTCGTTCGACGCGGTCAACTTTGCCTTCCCCAATCGCACCGACATTCCCCCGAACAAGCCGTGGCCGCACCAGGACCAGGACCCCGCGAAGCCCGGATTCCGCCTCATGCAGGGTCTGGTCAACATTTTCCCGAACGGGCCCAACGACGGGGGCTTGATCGTCTGCAAGGGCGGCCACAACCTCAGCGAGCAGTTCCACAAGGAGATGGCCTGGGAGGAGCGCATCCCTGCGTGGAACCCCGAGTGGTACGGGTTCACGGAGAGGGGTATGCAGTGGCTTGCGGACCATGGCTGCGAGTGGGTGAAGATTTGCGCGGAACCTGGAGACTTGCTTCTCTGGGATAGCCGCACGCCTCACTATAACCTTTCGCCCGCGGGAACGACCCCCCGGTTCTGTATCTACACGTGCTATCAGCCTGTCAAGGACGTCACCCAGGAGCAGCTCAAGAAGAAGAAGAGCGCGTTCGAGTGTAAGTTTATCACGACGCCCCAGAGTGATCAGCTGCTAATCTCGCTGATAGCCTGGCTGGGAACGACTCACTGGCCCAATGCCCAGCATGTGGGATCGAACGTCGCCAAGAGAGACGGCAAGGATGACCCGTACAACCGCTTTGAGCCGATGAACAAGCCGGTTCTGGATGAGGAGGGCTTCAAGCTGACTGGTATCCCTTACATCAAGGCGGAAGCTTAGCGGCGTATTTAGGTTGTCTCTCTAGTGTGTTTCGGAATTCAGAATGTCTGCCAACATCGTCTTCTATGCAGTCGCATATCTTCTATATCTCTTTGTATGGTCCAGTGCCTGTCATATGTAAGATGGTGGTGGGCTGAGTCATCTCAGGATCTCTGTCGCGTCACTCGTCGGGCCACTACATCTGAACCCGATACTGTTCGAAAGACCGAAGTCGACGACGGCATCTGACGTAGAGATATGTTCGGCTGCTCGTCAACAGTCTCCTTTTTCGCACGCTCCTTGATCCAGGGCAGGAAGTTGTATGCGGCCCCGCAGATAAAAATCCCGATCCACAATGCAAGTTCCGTGCCGTAGATGACCATTCCCAGCACATCGATGCTTTTTTCAAATACTTCCAGCGCATGAGTATCTGGATTTATTATCCGGTGGAATCACATACCGACAGATATCAGAGAGAATAGATCCCCAGCCGCGTCAATCCCCACGAAGATGAAACTGATACCGCGGACAGTCCGGTGGACGTAGATGTCCCAGTAATGGGTGAGAACTCCTGCTGCTAGGAGGGAAGCACTCAGCACCGCCATTAGAATTATGGGCCACCTCAATTCTTGATCTTTTGCAGCACGCAGGGCGAAGATCAAGGCTACTTCGACCCCGCCAAACAGACACATCAGCAGTGCGATGGCCGTGACACATTTCGCAATAGAGTATTTCTATGTATCCTTAGAACGATTATCTGCGAAGACTCCATATTGGGGGAGTTTACCTTCCCGTAGTACAGACACTGGGCCCAAGTGACGAGGCTGAGAACCGTCAGAATCTGGGCTTGAATTCTCAGTGCCACGTTCAGTTCTTCGACGATGTTGTAGACACCTAAAGGCACGCCTGCAGCCGCCCACAGGAGCATCATGGATGCTTGCAGGCCTTCGGTGTCATGGCGTCGATAGTTGATGACGATTTGTGGTATAAGCTGTGAGAGGGTTAATGCGGGTTCTCGGATATATCTGCAGAGATATAGCTTACCTGCACAGACCAACACACCTGCCCACATTAGCTACATTCTTAGTACAGTAAAAGCAACTTACAGCACCCAGTGTCCCAAGGACATTTGCAGCAATCGGAACGTCCATTGCAGGTTCAAGAATGAACGACAGAAGCTGTTAGCTTGATGCTATCTTGAGAGAGACGGCAATTGGGTCGATAGGAGCCATCACGTGCTGATATTGTATCTGACTTGTGATTGGTCGGTTCGACAGCAAGAAGACCATGTAGATGCATGATTGTATATGTGTACTCCGTATATACCTCTTCTGCTGGCTTCTTTTCCGGTTAGAAGGAGACAGATGTGGTTGAGGTGCATTCAGAACCCCGGCAGTGTCTACTTGTTGATTGCCGCGATTCCCCGGATTTTCCGTGCGGAGGAGAGCAGACGGATGACCGAAACAAACACCGAAACACCCGAAACATACGGAATATCCCCGCTATGGGGTTTGGCCGTCTGGTATATAGAGCACGGATTGCGACCCAGAGTAAGGCTTTGGCTGGCAATTGCTTCTATCTGGATCTTACTGTCACTTCCATAAAGCTGCAACAATGTTGGTGTTATACCCATCCACCCTAAAACCCACATTGACAGAGTATAGGTACACCGCATCATACGCCTTCTTCGAGGCGATATGGGATGTGAGCATCATTGCACCCCCAATCCCATCCAGAGCTAATCCTCTCAGGCTGGAATCACCCATGTCTTCGTCAACCTGGGCTCCGACCATCCCAGCATCATGGAAGCCATCGTCAAAGGCCAAACCGAGCGACCAGACTCATTCCCTCGCATCATCACCTGTCCCAGCGAGATGGTCGCCCTATCCATGGCAGACGGCTACGCCCGACTCACCAACAAGCCGCAATGCGTGATCGTCCACGTCGACGTAGGCACGCAAGCCCTCGGCCCAGCGATCCACAACGCCTCCTGCGGCCGCGCGCCGGTCCTCATCTTCGCCGGCCTATCCCCCTTTAGCATCGAGGGCGAGATGCGCGGCTCGCGCACCGAGTTCATCCACTGGATCCAGGACGTCCCCGACCAGAAGCAGATCGTCAGCCAGTACTGCCGCTATAGCGGCGAGATCAAGACCGGCAAGAACGTCAAGCAGATGGTCAACCGCGCGCTGCAGTTCGCCACCAGCGACCCCAAGGGCCCTGTGTACCTCATGGGCGCCCGCGAGGTCATGGAGGAAGAGATCCAGCCGTACAGTCTTGACCAAAGCCTGTGGACGCCCACGCAGCCTGCCGCGCTGCCCGCCGCCGCGCTCAAGCCCATCGCTGACATCCTGCTCGCCGCGCAGCGCCCCCTCTGCATCACAGGGTACAGCGGCCGCAACCACGCCGCTGTCGATGCGCTCGTGTCCCTCGCCAACACTGTCAAGGGCATGCGCGTCCTCGACACCGGCGCCTGCGACATGTGCTTCCCCGCCGACCATCGCGCCTGGCTGGGCAGCCGCTACGGCGTCCACGACGCCATCGCCGACGCGGACGCCATCCTCGTGCTCGACTGCGACGTGCCGTGGATCCCGACGCGGTGCAGGCCGCAGCGCGGCACGCGGGTGATTCACATCGACGTCGACCCGCTCAAGCAGCAGATGCCCGTCTTCTACATCGACGCGGAGATGCGCTTCAAGGCCGATGCCGAGACGGCGTGCAGGCAGATCGTCGAGTACATCACGCAGGATGCGTCACTGCGCGAATTGACCGTTTCTTCGGCGTTCAACGAGCGCTGGGACCGTCTCGGCCAGTCCCATCAGGACCTCCTCGCCTCCATCGCGGCAACCGCTCACCCCAACCCCGACAACACCTACACATCGGCCTACCTGTGCAGTCTGCTCCGCAGGCTAGCGCCCCAGGACGCCATCTACGCCACCGAGGTCGTCACCAACACGCCCGTCGTCGCGGACCATATCCAGGCTACGCTCCCCGGCCACTGGATCAACTGCGGCGGCGGCGGCCTCGGCTGGAGTACCGGGGGTGCGTTGGGGATCAAGCTGGCGGCGGATGCGCTGGCGGGCGGCCCGGGCAAGGGCAAGATGGTGATTCAGATTGTGGGCGACGGCACGTTCATGTTTAGCGTACCGAGCAGTGCGTACTGGATTTCGCAGCGGTACAAGATTCCAATCTTGACTATTGTGTTGAATAATCGAGGTGAGCAGGAGATCTACTTCTTGCGTGAGTGTGTTTATACTGATGCGTGTAGGATGGAACGCCCCCCGCGCGTCGATGCAGCTTGTCCATCCGAACGGACCTGGGTCCCGCGTTACGAATGAGCAGCTGAATATTGCGTTCTCCCCGCCGCCCGACTACTCTGGGATTGCGCGTGCGGCGTCAAATAACACTATCTTTGCGGCCAAGGTGGCAGAGGCCTCGCGGCTGGAGAGCGTGCTCAAGGAGGCTATTCAGACGGTGCAGAGTGGGACGAGCGCTGTGGTTGATGCGGTGATTAGCAATTCGTTGGAGCCGGCCAAGAGTAAGCTGTAGTCATGGGAAGTGAGTGTAGTATTCCACGTTGCATTGAATGTACATAGAGTCTGTATAGTTTCTGGATGTTACGAGAGGGATGAATCATCGAAGAAATGAAAGCTGGAGCCACCAACATACAAGCCATCAACTGTGCACCTACAGTACTTCATCGATAGAAACACTCGAGTCCACTACTTCGAGCGGTATCCACTCTCAGGCAGAAGCAGTGGCTCCGCACTCGACACACCCCGATCCAGCTCCAACGACAGCGTAATCTCAGGAGACTCCCTGACCTTCGACCGCGGCGACCATCCCTCCGGACTCAGCGAGTTCGGCGCCCGTCCGAGCAACGTCTCAGGGGTCGACCCGGGACTGAACGTGAGATGCCTGCGATGCGCATGAGTCTCCAGCCAGTCGGCCTGTTTCTGCTTCTCGTCGCGGCGAAACAGCGTCGACCCGTGGCGAATCACACGAAGCATGCACGCCACCAGCAGAAACTGCGCGCCCAGACACCCCGACACTAACGCAGGGTAGAACGTGTGCGCGTTGCGGGCGCGCTCGTCGCTGTCGTCGAGCACGACATGCGCGTCGGCCTTGCGACTAAAGTACGCACTCCAGCAGAAGCACGAGTTGAACAGCCCGCAGCTCGACAGAAACACCATCAGCACGATCGGCACGCCGACCAGCGCGTCCTTGGTCAGCGTCATCGCGTAGTGGTACCGCCCCGTCGCCAGCCCCATGGCCCAAGTGGCCCAGGTGATGGCCGCGCTGCCGGCCCACAGCACAAATATGGCCACCAGCATCACGCTCCGACAGCCGAACCCTGTCGTCGGCGTCACCACGATCTCCGTCACGGCCACCGCCGTCGCCACCAGCACCGGCAGCGTGGCCAGCATCAGCAGCAGCCACGCGCTGTTGTCGCGCGGGCCGCCGCGGAAGCCGAGGCGCTTCCGCGGCTGGTAACAGTACACCGCACCGCTCCACTGCTGCGCGGCGTAGAAGTCGGTCACGGCGGATGTCGGCCGGCCGCCCCGGAAATGATGCACGGAGGGCTTGTCCGCCGAGAAGCGGCGGGGATCCTCGACGGAGTGGCCGGTGACGGTCTTGACGTAGCGCTCCATGATGCGCAGACACGTCCGGCGGGATGTGTAGCCGCCGAGGGCATTGCTCACCAGCACGAGCGGGATCAGCCACGAGATCAGCAGACTCGTCCCGATGCGCCCGCCGGGCGGGCTCGAGCTCTTCCCGCCGATGACCTCGACGAACGCGGCGACGACGTGGTACAGGTACGAGACGACGGCGAGGCCGGCGCGGCGCAGCTCAACAGACCGGCTGTCACTCAGCTCGTTGGCGACCTCCTTGGTGACGTGGAAGAAGTGTTCGGTGCTCATGTCGGGGCGCTTCTCGCGCGCGATCTGCTCGAACGCCGCGCGGAACCGCTCCGTCCCCGACCCGACCAGCTCCTCGATCGCCGCGTACACCGTGCCGATGTCGAGCACGCGCCGCTCGTAGTGTTCGGGCGGCTCGCCCGCCCAAGGCGCATTGTGCCGCCGCGCCGCCGAGTAGCACCGGCTCCAGAGCTCCGCCTTGGTCAGCAGCGACCACAGGCTGTCGATCGGGTCGCCAAGGATGTGCAGGATGACCAGGTACTTTTCCTTCCCGAGGCGCGCCAGATGCGCGTTGCCGATCAGCAGGAGGATCGGGATCAGCCAGGTGCTGAGGCGCGGCCCGATGTCCTCGTAGAAGCTGGCCCCGGCGCCGCAGGTCGCGACGCAGCCCGGAACGGTGAGCATGAGGTTGGACAGGTTGGACATGGGGAGGCCATTGTGTCGGTAGAAAACCCAGTCATCGGGGGAGAGGGTCCCGTTCTGGAGGCGGTTTGTGACGATCTGGTTGCACTCGGCTTTTTGGAATGCGAGGGTGTGCCCGGTGGCTGTGAGAAGGAGAAGGAGGTTTGATATGAGAGGCATCTTGACGATATATCAGGAGATTGTCTGGACTTTCAGCATGACATGATCGAAGGGAATCTGCCGGATAGGTCTGTTTATATCGAGTCATACAGAGGATTCATCATCATCTGCCTGCGAACAGGCACCCGCCAGTACTGGGCGTCAGGGCGCAGAGTCCCGTTTGGGGATGGGTGCTGGCGCATTATGAGACGGCGTCAAGCGTGGAAGTCTCAACGACTCTGGTCAAATCGCCGGCATGCCTTGATGATGAATACGAGAGCACTGCCATGTGCACGGCGGTTACCACTGATTCATATATTAGGGTGGTGGACGAATATGATGGACATGGGAGAGTTCCTACCAGTAGGGAGGCCGACAGAAGCACGTGGGGGGAAGCACTGGAGACGGTCTCGGGAGGATGATACAAGCAATATATACTCTCGTTCAGCCTCTAGGTTCATCGGGCAATTGACCGTTAGGCGTGCATAGTGGTGGCGCAGTCTGAGTTATAGTGCTGTTCCGGGCATAGGAGTAGGATGCTGCAATTCGTGCTTGTGATTTGCACATGTATACGCTGCGTAGGTCAGATAGAGGGCTAATAGGTCGCCCGTATGATCGAACTCGTGAGAGAGCTACTTTGTGCCCGGCGAGGATCAGAGTAGACGCTGTAGCCTTGTCATGAGGTATCCAGTCTGTCAACCCTATAGCTCTTCCCTCTAGCTAGAGAGTAGGTAGGATATCAGTAGTTGAGCAGAGTGTTATTCTCAGCGTAGGTGGTGCCCTGTGATCGTCTGGCGCGCTTATCTATAACAAGGAAAGCGTCACTCTCGCCGAAACGACCAATGAGATCGAACGAGGGGATGTATATACAGTCAACGGGTGATAGATGATCGGACTGCCTTTCAGACCATTGCTTACAGTCATCTTGGAGGGATTAAGCTGGTGGGACTAGGGAATCTTGTGCTCCAAGATACTTTGTGAAAGAGCCGATATGAACATCTCAAAGAGCAGCACGCAACTAGATACACAAGGTGGGATGCTTCTCTTGCACTCGATAAGCCAGACATCATGCAAAAATCTGAATTGAGGACTGATAAAAAGAACTTATGAGTAGGGCCTTGGCTTGCAACATTTGGGTCTGGTGCCGCAATTTGGAACGTAGTATCTGACCTAGCTGGATTCATCCGGAGACTCTGGACTCGCAGCGGTTGAGTTCGTTGGCGGCTCCTCGCCGCGAGCAGCGTCACAGTGGCAGTAGGCATGACACACGTTAAAGGAACCTTCTGGGCAGGTAATACAACTGCCCCGGCAGGCTAGATTCGCTCCCAAACATGTGCAGGCGCAGTTCTCCACGCACGCTCTTGTCGAGACCGGTGGGCTGCAGGCCACTCTTTCACATTGCGTATGTGAAGCGAAGAAGATGACACAAAGGACTGCGCTGATAGTTGAAGGCTTCATGGACGCGATTGATGGGCTGGTCAAAAGCAAATTATGACCGGGCGGGTGCTTAGACAGGTAGGAATACTTCAGAGAAGGGTTTTACTCGACCTTGGCTATAAGGTTATATAGACTCGATTGCCCTCCCCTTTGATGGCTAAGTGGGTTCGCTTGCCAGGGTATTCTTGACTGTAAATTCTGTAGTTGCTTTTTCAGATCGGTGGTTACATCGAGCCCCTTGGCACTTTGACTAGACACCATGCTAGTAGGAGCATAAGACTGCGTGGTATCACTAAACGTGGTTTAGATCAATGCAGCACAGGCATCAGTCGATACCGTCGGATCGCCGACCCGTGGGCATTTAGGCTGCATCTACTTATAGGCTAATATTGAGATAGAAAAGGTATTCATCAACCTACAGATGGCAACCATGCTCTCTATCCGATTCCCCTCGTCATGGCCATATCGTTTCCTATACTTTTGGCGGGCTTGCTCTTTCTTCTACAAGGTATTCAAGCCCGGAGCAGCCAAGCCGTGCTAGGCGCCAGCATTGCTTAGGATACTACCAAAAAGAGCCCCCTGCTCAACGCCAATCACTACATCCCCAGATACAACTCCACTCTCCATGTGCGTAACAAGGATTCTTTCGAAAACAGGCCACCTGATCTACGAAGCCTCACTTCGACGATGTGCCGACGGATGAAGAAACCGGGTCCGGACGGATATCAACCCATTCATACCTGAACTTCAGGAGTTTCACGGCTGTCGACACCCGTACCGGGGCATCATTGGGCTCTGTCTCGATTCGCGACGTAAATGGTGCGTCCTCCCAGCCCAATGCGCTCTTGAGCACCCACGCCCGGGATAGTCATCCAATTCGGCCACGCTGGGAATCTGACCTAGCTAAACTGCATGCTGCGGGTCTTTCGGGCTTTTTCAACCTCCGTGGGCTCGCTTTCAAGCCGCTGGGGGATATACCTCGCGGCCTTGTCCTAGAGGTTATAACCTGGGAGATCCGCGACTCGAGAGCACAGATTGTGTATGACACATGGGTTTCTTACACGAAAGGGGGCTATCAGGCGATGGAGTATTATAATTTTACTATGTTCGGGTCGTCCTGGGGGCGAAAGGCTAATATGGTTGAGATTTACGCGAGCGCTCCAGTCCGTTGAATTTTTGGATCGGGGCTTAGATGAGTGACTGCTGGGCTAGCTATGAATTCCCTGACGAAGCGGAAAAATTGGCCTTGATAGGAAGATCGGATTAGAGTCCAGTTCAAGCTCATCTAGGCCGACCTTGATGCCCACTGCCAGGCTCTCAGGCCGCCAACAACAGCCGCACAAGGCCGGGCGTTCCCTAGCCCCGAAGAGGGCAAGGAGCCGTCAGATCAACTCGTATTGCGACCAACACGCCACTTGATCGTCGCGCTCGTGTTGGACCCTCCATGCGGCTCGTTTTGGAAATACGAGATAACCCTCTCGGAAAATGCATGCAATAGCACGCGGCTAGAGTCAGCCTCTTGCCCACGGGGTTCTTATTTCCAGCTTTCCGTCCCTCAAGTCCGGTCAAAGTTAGCGACAACCTGATGGCTGAAAGCACCATGGCGAGCGATAGCCCCGGCTCCATGGCAGCCCCCAAGGCACAATCGCAATCTCCGCCCCCGGCAACTACAACCCTCCGTCTGTACAAGCGTCTGGCAAACGGTCGAAAGGCCCTCTTCGCCCCGTCCGACACCGCGCCCGCAAGCTACTTCGTGGTCAATCCTATCCCACACCGGCGCCATTCGCGATGGACACCAGTGTTCTATCGCGGCGATAATCCCAAGTACACACCGTCGGCTACAGTCATTGGACGCGCCTTTCGCAATGCCCTCTGGGAAACGATCGAGTTCCAGCTGGGCGAGGGCGTCGGCGAGGTGCTGGAGAACGAGCGCCGGCGCAAGGAAGCCAAGAAGCTCAAGGCGAAGAACAAGTTCCGCAAGGCCTTTGGTGCCGGCGCGAAGGATCCTACCGAGGATCTGGAGGAGAAGCCGGTCCTTGGGCGGAGGACGGTGATTTCCGTGCGGCGGTCTAGTGTTTTCAAACGTCGGGTAGAGTGGGAGTTGAACGGGGTGGCGTACCGGTGGACGGGAACGCGGATGTTCTCGACGAGTTTCATGAAGGGACGCAAGGGGTGGTCGCATTGTCTAAAGGTATGTCTAACACGGTCAGAGTCTAGGACCGCTACTGATGGCGGGGCTGTAGCTTGTGCGAGTGTCCGATCACGCGCTCATTGCAACTTTTGAAAAGAGCCGATGGTCCTCCTTTTCCAGTTCGATCAAGTCCAGGGGTCCGCCTAATAAATCCAAGCAGTTTGTCGGCAGTCTGCGCATCCATGCTCCGCCGAACACGGAACCCTCAACTGCGAATGGGGAGACCACGGTGCCAGAGATCCGGATTGTGCCTGACACCGTCAATGATCTTCATTGGGGTGGCGTCTCGGAGTCGGAGCTCACGGACGCGATTGTCCTGACATGCTGGATAGTAGCCGAAGCCGAGCACCGGTTGCGCCTGAAGGTTCTGGATGTTCTGCAGGAGATTGGCGAAAAGGCGGGCGAAGCTGGTGGATGAGTGGTCTTTGTTAGTTGTGTGCTGGGTTGGATTCTGTTGCGATGCAGCATATAATATTCGGTTAATTCATATTTAAGTCTATTGCATCTTTCAGGTCCGTAGGTGGTGTTGTGGAAGAAAGTTGGAGACCCATGGAGGCCTGGAGGATAAGCTTCCCCCACGTGCGGAGTTTGACTTGGTTGCATCCTTATCCTTCTGGATCCTCCTCACACGTCAACACCGCCCCGACCAAACCACTCGCCAGCCCACCACCACAACCACCATGACGGTCGAAAACGACTCCGTGACCGGAGCCACCATCAAACTCCTCGAAGCACGTCTGCGGCGCCTCACCTACCTCCTAACCGGCGACGCCAACTGGACTGGGGCGCCCACCGCGCCCGCGAAACCCGCCTCCCTCGACGACACCGTCTCGCGCCGACTGCTCCAACTCGAACGCGACCTCGAGAAACTGAGCCGGTCCATTCCCGCCGTTCGCGATGTCGTCCAACTTCGTACGCAACTACCCACCACATCTCGTTCTCTCAAGCAAAGCAAACTAACAAAAAACAATAGATGACCGCTTCCCCGACCTCTTCCGCCCGACCCCCCCGCAAACCATCCCGGAGAACCTGACAACGCAGAACCTGGCCTCGATGGTCCTGTCGTACGCGTCCGCCTTCCCGGAGACGGCGTCGCGGCTGACCTCGCTGAACGACCTGCCCATTCCCGACGCGCAGACCTCAGCGGCCCTGATCGAGTTGCAGCCGCGCATGGACCGGCTGGCGCAGACGCAGGACGAGCAGGCACAGGCGATTGCGGAGCTGCGGGTGCGAACGGCGCGCGTGCTGCAGCGGTGGTATGAGGTGTCGGTGGTTAGTTCCGGGGAATGTTGGGCCGAGTGGGAGGGACGACTCGAGGATGTGGAGCGCGAGGTCAAACGGGAGGAAGTGGTGCGGGAGAGACGGGCTAAGGAGGTGTGATTCGGTTTTTGTTTGTTTGTTACGGTTGTTCTTGACTTATGATACCATTCTGTTTGAGCTGTACTCTGTATAGAGGAGACTGGGTTGGTCTGTATTTCTGTACCTACAAACTACCGGTGTTGGGGCGAATGACGTACGGAGTACGATGAAAGGGTCCAGAGGCCAAGTGATCTATCAAACCCTCAGGTCATGACCCAGATCCAGATTCAGATCGACCTAGCCTCCGGATGGGCCAACCTTGCAGATTCTGAGACGTGGGCGAGATGATCGTGGTTCCCACCGAGAGCCAATTTGGCCCTTGCATGGCGGTCTCCGCCACGACATCCCTGGAGGCGGCGCAATTTCGGTGTCAAACGAGGTGTAATTGTTGACGGTGAGATCATACGCATAGAGTATTCCCAGGTATGTTGTGGATTCGGATGTGCGACAGGGAGATCCTGGTACAACCACTTTGTGTAGCCCAACAGCGGCGTTGGAAGCCGATTGGGCTGGATCGGCTTGTTGGAGTGTCGGTTCCCGAGGTCTGGAATTCATGTCATAGATCCAGTACTCCGTATGAATTGTACCAGGGGTAAGTACATGAGGTAGTGTTTGTGGTTCGACTTGATAAGGTAGAATTGTTTATAGACATCCGTTCCAGTTGTATTGTGCTCAATATAGGTGCTTATGACCGTGTAATTGATAATTGATTGCTGATGCTGGACGATGACAAGAGTAGAAGATGAGTATCAATCATAAGCCAGAGTGCCGACCATTACCATCCTCGGATGCAATCTCACTGTCGATCAGCTGGGCCAGACGATTCGCCGGTGGGCTCGAGCCACGCCTCACGAGCGTTGGCGTTGCGCGTCGTTCCGAGGGGCCACATCTCGGTTCTCATCTCCCGGACCATGGAGGGTCGATGATTTGATGGGCATGGTTATTCTATGATTAATTTCTGCCTTGTGGGCTCCGTAATTCCCGCGCAGGAATTAATTAACTGTAATCAATTAATCTTACTCCACTGTCCTGGATGTATTCTCACGACAATAGTCTTCAACTACTAGATATATAGGTCCTATCTGTTCCTTCAAAACATAATGATAAATAATAGGCATAATTTCTATGGGAATATCTGAATCGGATCTAGAAGTGTACACCCCATGATTGGCCATAAAAATAGCATAAAAACCACCCGATCCCCGGTCCGCCCCACTCTCCCCCGGCCTGCACCAATGAGCTCGGCCGGGTGCCTTGTGCGGCCATGAAACTTCCCCTCCCCTCTTGTTATTCTCCTTTTCCGCTTCATTTCCCACTCTTCTTCTTCCTCTTCCTCTTCTTCCTCTCTCTCTTACTCTCCTTCATCTTCATCTTCTTCTCGACCCTTCCTTCTTCCCCCCATCCGTTCGATCGGTTCTCTCCATCCGTCGACTATTCGCTCGTTTCCCCTCTTGGGACATTTTCTTCTTTTCTCTGGATTTCCTTCCCGTTTCACCTTCTTCCTTGTTGCTTCTTTGCTCCTCTCCTTCTCATACACTAACGTTTCATCTTCCACCCTCCTTCGCCTTCGCTTTCTCCCGGCCTGGTGCTGTGGTTTCTCCTCCTCATTCTGCAAGGAGTTCGCCCGTCCAACCTCGTTCCCAACGAACCTGTCGGCCTTCCCGTTCCTGTCTCAGAATAGATTACCTCCTGCGCTTAAGTTACGGCGCCGCAATATTTACTTTCTCCAACCTCGCCAACCCGCGCGTGTACTCTCGTCAGGTAATTTCTGCCTTCCTCCCTACTTCCATCACGTTTCTCTCGCCCATGAGTCGCCCTCTGCACTCTCCATTTCAATGCATTTCATTTAATCTCCTCCCCGACCGCCTCCTGGTTCGTCGCGTCGTGCACCATGTTCCTTGGTCCACTCCTCGATCGCCTTCATCCGCTCGATCCAGTCGATCTAACTCCTCCATAGTTCGCCCCGTTCGTGTCATCAATCGATCGCATCCAGGTACTCTCGCGATAACCAGCTCGACGCGACATCCCGACAACAGCAAGCCTGTCGTCATCACATCCGCGGATCATCTGGCGTCGTTCCTCTTGGCTAGGATATAGGGGCCGTCAATAACTCCCTATCCCTCTCGTATATACGTCCTCGCACCACCTTTATATGGTCGCATCCTCTTCCCACTCATCCTCGCTCCATAAGCCACATCCATATTCCCAGCCGTCCCGCACAATGGCCCGATTCCAATCCAGCAATATCCTCGGCGACCCCTTCGCCCTCGCCACCATTTCCATCTCGATCGTATG
Organism: Aspergillus sp. MEXU 27854; assembly: GCA_019721355.1. NCBI lineage: Eukaryota > Fungi > Ascomycota > Eurotiomycetes > Eurotiales > Aspergillaceae > Aspergillus > Aspergillus sp. MEXU 27854. The sequence continues at coordinate 2,889,751 of JAGMTT010000003.1, forward strand.
CCCCCGGCTCCATCTGCGGATCCACATGTCTCGACTCGACTAACGTCCATCTAGCTGGCATGGCTTATCGCATTCATCGCGTCGATCGTCGCTGGTGTCAAGACGAATTATCCCACGTACTCCTGGTGGGCGGTGGCCTACATGTTTTGCTGCATCATCGGCCTGACCGTTGTCTTTGGCTCGAATACGGGCGCAATCTACGGTGTCGCGGTATGGCTCTCGATCGTTATCCCCTGTCGCTCATTGCTGATCCATCCTAGATCGTGGGTTATCTGGCCGCCGGCCTCGTCTTCACGACCTTGGCTGTGAACTCCCTCGTCTACGCCGATAACTCTGCATCCCAGGCAGCTGGAGCTGGCTTCATTCTCCTGTCTATGGTGATCGTAAGTAAATTCGATCAAGGTCGACCGTCCAGTCGCTGACGTCTCTAGATCGTCTGGATCTTCTACTTTGGTTCCACCCCCCAAGCCTCGCACCGAGGTTTCATCGATTCGTTCGCTCTGCACAAGGAGAGCCCTCCCCCGTATGGAAACGGCAAACACCTCTCGGGCGCGTTCGGTAACCGCCCTGAGACGACCTCCAGCCAGGCTCCTCAGATGTACACCTCCGCCCAACTGAACGGCTTCGAGACTTCGTCGCCCGTGTCGGGCTTCCCCGGTGGCGCCCCCGGCTCGGAGAACCGCAGCCCTTCGGCGCCCCGCTTTGGCAACCCTTCGACCAGCAATCTGCCCGCGAACGGCAGCGGCGACGTGACCAGTGAGGTGCCGCAACCGACCGAATACCCCTACCGCGCCAAGGCGATCTACTCGTACGACGCCAACCCGGAGGATGCCAACGAGATCAGCTTCACGAAGCATGAGATTCTGGAGGTGTCGGATGTCAGTGGCCGATGGTGGCAGGCCCGGAAATCGAACGGAGAAACGGGTATCGCTCCTTCCAACTACCTGATTTTGCTGTGATTTGGTTGGAGCGGGTCTCCCGTTCTGTGTTTTCTTTCTCCTCTCTTCTTCTGGTCTGTCATGCTCCTCGCGATTGTTTGATGGCGAGCACAAAAATTTTGATACCCTTCGAGTAGTATCACTCGGCGCGATTCTGGTCTGCAGTCATGTTACGTCTTATGGATTTTTGCTCCTTTGCGTGTCGTTTGTAACGTGCATTTCATACATTGTCGCATTCCTTAGGATCGTGTATGTTCATCACGGTTTGAGTTGTTATCATATTGAAGATGATTGATTCTGTTGATGAAATCCCGTGCTTTCAATGTCACGTAGGGAGCGAAGAGTAGACCTGCTAAAGTAGTATTTTCAGTAAGGAATTCATGAGAGAAGCATGTTTTCTGGAAATACTTGATGATTGGGAAAATGCAGGTTATGTCGACATGACATGGTGGGAGGTTGAGTGGGTGAGATATATATAAACGTCGCGGTATGACAGTCACACCCCAGCACGTGCGTCCCGTTCGGAGATTTTCTATACATCCTGGCATCCAAGGCCCCTATTCCAGAGACTCATGTCTTGTTTCCCCCCAGAAAGCTTGCTTCCCCTCCCGAGTCAATCAGATCCTAGCCATTCGACTGTCCTGTTCTCCATCGACACCGCCAAGAGTGACTTGGTTAGCTTCTCATCCGGTTTACCCCTCTGGTCTTAGTCCAGCGTGGTCTCCATCAGCGATGCTCCAATGATGGCGCCTCGTTCGACCGCCAGAGTCACAGTGCACGGCTGGATCCAGACATCCTGCTTTGAAGGTTGCGTCTGGGATCCATGGGCATAGGAAGTTCCTATGAGATCCCATCATACCGTCGATCATCAGTAGGGTCAGAGAGGATGCATGGCTTCCCACAAGGGACGTTTCTTTTCTACTCGTCTCTCTCCTCCGCATGGAACTCTCTAGATCCCCGTCTAGGAAGGAGGACGCTTCGGGCAGCATAGCATCTCGGATTGTGCATCGCGTATGGTCCTAGCGCTGGATTCTTTTCCCTTTTTAATGTATACCCGCGTCTTTCTTCCTTTGTAGTGGGTTTCCTGTACATCCTCCCCATCACCTCTTCCTCTTTCTTCGTCTGGCGCATACACATCAGACTGTTGGATCTCGTCATGGCGGAAGGAAACATGGTGGCAGCCAATGTGCTGGGCACGATAGGCACAGTGCTCTGGTGCGTCCAGCTCATCCCGCAGATATGGTACAACTGGCGACGGAAGAAGACAGACGGGTTTCCGCAGTTGATGATGCTGTTGTGGGCGTCGTGTGCGTGTCCTTCTTCTCCTTTTTCTGATATAGGCCTTGCTGATGATGCGCTAGGCGCGGTCCCGATGGGGGCGTACCTGATTCTGCAGGTATGTCTATCTTGTCTATCATGGAAATGCTTCCCTATGGTTGTCGATGGGCTGACGATACGGTAGAATGTGAACATTCCTTTGCAGGTGCAACCGCAGATCTTTGGGGTGTTTTCTCTCATTAGCTGGGGGCAGATTCTATACTACAACCAGTAGGTGGTGTGCCTGGGGGAGGGATCTTGCTAAGAGTATGTCTGTAGTGACTTCTCTCGCCTGAAGGCGACGGTCTCCGTGGTTGGACTCTGTGTCTTGTTTGGAGGGATTGAAGCGATGCTGATTTTGACTTTGCGGGTGCGTTACTTCCATGGGAGTGTGAGGACGTGACTGAAGGCCAAGATTCCATACAACAAGGGCATCACCTGGCCGGACCTGGTGGTGGGCGTGGTCGCCGCGGTGCTGCTGGCTTCCGGCCTGATTCCCCCGTACTTTGAGCTGTGGAAGCGAGATGGGCGGGTCATTGGGATTAGTGAGTGATTCAAGCTTGACACTAGGTGGAAGGCTAATAGAGGGAGATTGGGTGTTTTTGTCGATTGATACGTTCGGCGGGTTGTTCTCGCTGTTCTCCCTGGGTTTGTTCCTGCCCATCTGTGCTCCTTGTCTTTCTGTTGACTGACTGAGAAATACAGCGGCCGAAGGGAACTTTGATATTCTCGGGGGGATCATGTATATCCTTGTGTAGGTCCCTGTCGTGTCATATGCAAGACCAGTACTGACGGTGTGTAGGGTGGTGTTGGAGGGGGGAATTTACGTCAGCCACATTGTCTGGCGCATTCGATATCGACAGATTCGACAAGAGGCGAAGACAACTGGACGAAACCTGGATGAACTGCTGGAGGAGAGAAGTCGAGGGGGGGAGGGAGATGTGGAGAGGGGAGAGAAGTAGTGAGTTCCTACCTAGGTAGTAGATAGAAGTTATCACGGGTTCGGCTGCATCAGTCTAGCTGCATCTCCTCTTTCTCCTCCTTTTCCTCTGTTTCTCTTTCTTCTCCCTCACAAACAATGTTCGCCGTCCCAGTCCCCCCTCGGTCGCTCGACCGATCCTGTCGTTCGTTTCTCTTCGTTTCCTCCTGAGAAAACAGAATGATGACCTGGACTAAACTCAAGACCAAACTGTTGCGGCGATCGGGAACGGGCGAATCCACTCCTCTCCACCAGCACCAGAAGAACCTCATCTCCTCCTCCCACTCGCCTCCCCATTCTTCCTCTTCTCCTTCTCTCTCTGTTTCTGTCACCCCTTCCCCCCTCCACTCGCCTTCAGCTTCTCGACCGATTTCCTCCCAGTCGAACAACGCATTGGACCCCCCGTCTCGGAGAAATCGAAATCCCTCCGACCGACCCAGCTTTCCGCCCGAGTTGGAGCTGCCTCCCGGGTCTCCGCCTACACCTCTCACCCCCGATAGCCTCGCCTTGCAACTCGTCTACAACCAGGCGCGGGACCGCTCCCTCCCCGAGAAGCCGTCGGTCGCCTCTCTGCATGCTGTCGCCGAGAGACCCTCCCAGCCGCCACCCAATCGCGCCGTCCTCCCTTCCCCCGTCTCGTTGCCGAAGCGTCCTAGCCTGGGCGCCCGTCGTCAATCCTTGTTCGCGCCGAACCAGCAGCTGATCTCCTCCCTGTTCGACCCGGGCATTGCAGCCGATCGTCATCCCTCCCTCATACCAGTCATGGTCCCGCGCAAGATCTGGGTCAGGCGCCCGGGGGCTTCGGCCACCCTGGTCCCAACCGCCGACGATGCCCTGGTCGATGAATTACGCGACCAGGTCATCCTCAAATACGCCAATTCCCTGGGGAGGACCTTTGACGCCCCCGATATCACCATTCGTATCAGCCCCCGCGAAGGCTCCAACCGACAAACCCACCCGGATCGGATGTTGAGCCCCGAGGAGCCCTTACTCGCCGTCGTGGATTCCTACTACCCCGGAGGCCAAATGATCGAGGAGGCTCTTATCATTGACATTCCCACCCGGAAAACACCAAAGCCGTCCCCGCGTCACAGCCTTTACTACAACCAGTCCGAGCCTGGCGAACATGGCGAATACTTCCCTCTCATGCCCGTCAACCCCAATGTCCCGACCCCACCAACCCATCCGTCCACCTCCTCCGGGAGCGTCAGCGCCCACCCCGCGCCGTCGATATCGGTTCTTACCACTGGTATGGTCCCTCCGTTACCCTCCCCCGGCAGTCGGGGCAATCGTCCGTCGCGTCGTCCTCCCTTGACCCGACATACGACCAACTCCCCGACTATGCTTGGCCAAGCTCCCAACCCCAAAGGTGAGTTGTCTCGCTTTTCGGTGCTCTCGCCACTCAAGTCCTCGCTGACGCCCTTAGACCATGGCATATCACCCGCATCCATGCCGCCGCCTCCAGCTCCCTCCGTCCCAACGCCCCCCGCACCACCGCCGGAATCCCCCCAGACCAAAACCATGACTCCGCCGACACGGGTGGCGTCACCACGCCCCCGTCAGTCCAAGTCGAAGAAGACCAGCGCCCAGAGTCTCAATGCGGCGTTTGGGGGTCTCATCGAAGGCACTGTTCCGCCGATCAACGTCCTCATTGTCGAAGATAACGTCATCAACCAGCGGCTCCTGGAAGCTTTCATGAAGCGGCTGAGCGTCCGATGGAAATGTGCGGCCAATGGAGAGGAGGCAGTGAAGAAATGGCGTCAGGGCGGGTTCCATTTGGTTCTGATGGATATCCAACTCCCCGTGATGAACGGTCTGGATGCGACCAAAGAAATCAGACGCCTCGAGCGGCTCAATGGCATCGGTGTATTCCCCAAGACCGCCTCCGGACGATCCAGCGCCGCGGCCAGTGCCGCCTCGACGTCCCCGCCGACATCCCCTCCGGAGGAGCGCGACCCCCTCAAGGAAGAGGACGCCTTGCATGATCTGTCGCTATTCAAGAGCCCCGTCATCATTGTGGCTTTGACCGCCAGCAGTCTCCAGAGTGACCGTCACGAGGCTTTGGCGGCCGGCTGTAATGACTTTTTGACAAAGGTGTGTATAGGTGCCTCGGTGTTACACTTGAATGTTGCTAACTTATCTAGCCGGTTCGGTTTGAATGGCTTGAACAGAAAGTCACCGAATGGGGCTGCATGCAGGCCTTGATTGACTTTGAAGGCTGGCGGAAATGGAGAGGATTTGCCGACTCGAACCAGTCGTCCCCAATTTCCGAGGGACATACCAGTCCGCTGCAGGTGGGTCATGAGGGCCCGTTGAAGAAGTCGCCGTCAGCAATAGAGTCGCCTTCCCGGCGCCTGGAGGGCCGGAAATCCAACAGCCACTCTCGACTAGGCCGGAACGAGATCTCCCGGGAGGACTCTTCGGGTAGTGGGAGTATAGACGGCCCGGACTCTCCTTCCAACCATACAGCTGTTGCCGTCGGGGAGCAGTCGGGCTGATCTAGGTTTGTCTCCATATGTTCTTGTGCTATGATTGTTGTCTGTTTGCGACGTCCATGGATACCCAGCATAGTCCTTGACCCGTTCCATTAGCTTATTTCAGTCCTTGTCATATACGCGGTGCTACGAAGAATTGATTATCTCTCACAAGCAACCTGAAGCTTCCTGTAGTTGGATTTCGATCCATCCTGTCCCAGTCGCTGACATTGCAGCAGTCTCACGAACACCTTCACCTCGGTTCTGCCGCATCCTGACTGGACCGGACCGCCGTGGCTGACATCGTGACCTGCAAGCCTCGTTGCGGCTGTCACCAACCCCCCGACAAGTTCTAGCGAGAGGGCATGATTGGCGGTATGGGCTTTGCCCCGCGACGACAATCGAGTCTTATCGTACTTTCTCGCCTTTCCTTAGACGAGGCACTGGGAGGCTCAACGGCTCGTGGCCTGTGACCGCACGAAACACCCCCTGGGAAAAGAAGAATATAGTCATGAGCGCGGCTCACGTTCTTTTTCAGCACTACTTGTCCCCCCTTGCGGAGTATGTACAGCACTCCCTCCCGATCGGGGCATACATCCACTCTGTTCTACACGCCGCAAGTAATCTTCTTCCGATGGCCGAGGTTCAGAAACTCGGGGGCAACTTGGTCGAGATCTCGGCCGTGTCCACCATCATCGGGGCCCCCATCGCCGAAGCTCTCATCCATGGACTGAAGGCGGCGTGTGGAGTTGTCTGGGCGCCCATGAGCTGCTTTGGTGTGGTCCACGTCGTCAAGGCCTGTCTGGCGGCGTCAGCACCGGACTTTCTTCGCGAGTCGATGGGCCTGCGCAACCAGTTTGTCGACGACGCTATCGGGGTGGTCCTGCCGGTGAATCGGTTCAAACAGGCGCGCAGCCGCATGGATCTGGGCGATGCTTGTGCCATCGAAGTCCTCCCGCGGCGACGATGGGTCGGCCGTTGGATACTCGATTCGACTCCCAAACTGTCCCGGAGGGCTACAGGCCGCACCGGAACGGAGAACAAAGGGGATGAAATCGCACAGATCAAGGCCGCCGACCATGACGCCAGACACTCCCATTACCGCTCCCACTGCCTCTATACGCTTGACAAAAATGCACGACTCGCCCTCGACACGGTCCCCAGCGGTGAGAAAGGTGCCCCCATCGCCATCCACCGCTTCATCCTCGATCTGGGCGGCGTCCCGGCCGCCTGGCACGACTGGTTATGCCTGCTGCTCTCGCTCGCCAAGCTGATCGAGGTCTTTGTCCTGCGCGCCGTCGGCAGCCGTCGCGTGTGGGTGTGGACCATGGTGGGTTGGGCGCACGCCTTTGCTTCCGCCGTGCTCCTACAGACCGCTGGGCTTGGCCGCGACGACGCAACCAAACGCACCCGACACCTCGTTGCGGGCACCCCGCTGCCTTCGGCGCTCCAAGTCGGCGACCGCGGCAAGATCGTCCTCGGGATCCCGGCCAATATCCGTCGCCACGTCCTCTGGCGCACGGTCCTCGCCGCCGCAGGCGTCGGCGTCAACCTCGCCGGTCTGCTGGGTACCTTCACCTCGCTGGATGGCGAGCCCAGCCGCGCCCTCTACGTCTGGATCGCCTTCCAGATCTTCTGGCTCATCCTGCGCAGCGTGGTCTACTACTTTGCCCCGGGAGGCACCGCCGTGCAGCAAGGTCTGATGGCCTCGCGGACCTGGGAGAGCGCCTCGCCCGACGACAAGACGCAGGTCCTCCTGCTGTTGGACGAGCTCGCCGCCCACCAGGCGTCAACACATCCGCGCGGGTACTTTGCATATCTGCGGGATTGCATGTCGTTCGCACAGCTGCGCATCCACCTGCAGGGTGTGGGCTCGCTCACGCGGCTCTTGCCCCTCGACGCGCTTTGTATGACAGGCGAAAAGTCCGCTTCGATGACGATCGTCGCGGTCACGGGCGACCCGATGATCCGCACGGCGGCATGGATGCAGGGGTGTAACTTGGACAATGCGGAGCTGTACGACGCGTGCATTGCGTTTGTGCAGATCCCTGCGGCGGAAAAGGACATCGATGCGGCTGTTGCGTCTGGGGAAAGGGTCATTGCTGTCCCGTGTGTGAGGGTGTACTCGTGCGACTGCATGGCGGGGGATGGGTTCGACCGGGGAAACAGTCATCCTGAGTGCGGGAAGATCCAGTGGTGGTACTTTTTCCCCGTGTCCGGTCTGGCACCGGGCTCGTCTTTGGTGTCTGTGCCGGACGCGAGGATTCTTCCCACAGGTACAGATGCGAGTCTCGGGACTGACGATACCCTCACTGTATCCGACTCGGATAGCGGACCCGGTGTGTCGACGCCGCGGGGTTCGCAATGGGCCATCGTGCATAGCACCAAGGCAACAGGCGGGCTGGAAGCGGAAGTCGTCAGTGAGCTGGAACTCGAGCGGAGGCTGTCATTCGGGTGGTGGAAGATCAGCATCAGCGGGATGGCGGACCTGAGGAAGACGTGGGATGTGGCGACTGTTGCGGCGGATGCTGTTGTCCGGTTGCTGCGGTAGGGTTTATAATTGACGACTGAATGCATTTGACGAACGATATGGTTATGAACCAATACCTTGTCCACGCTATGGACCCATCAAGAGCACACTTTTACCCAATTCTTAGCAACTGTGGAAGGGAGGACTGCAGAAGCGGCCTTATCTGAAAGGTGGTGGAAGCAGCTTCCCTCTTCTACTTCCTGGGGTAGCCAAGCCATCTGGGCATGTTTTAGTCTCGTACACATAAACGCGATGTTGTCACCTAGAACAAACTCAGGAGGCACCCAGGGTAGTCAGTAATGATGAAGCAATTCTTCGATGACCAAGGCACCATCTTAGGTGATATCGGCGATCTGATGCCATCACATCCACTACATATGCTGCCTATCCGGAAGGTTTACTGATAATTTTGTCTGATTAGGACCCCCAGGTCATCAGCCCGAATGTAACAGTATGATGATCGATATGACGAGGCAACCTAATCATGCAAAGCAAGATCGAAATAGTCGAAAACCTGTTAGGCCAGCATCTGTATCAACCAGCCAAACGGCCACATCGAACCAACAATAGACTGAGTCGACACAAGCTCACACGGAGCTCATAGTAGCTGGCTTGGTGCGTCTGATCCAGCAGACTGGGCTAGCCACCGTTGCTGGGACGTTCAGCCTGCTCTGTTTTCTCCTGTTGCGGTTAGCTTGCTTGACACATCTGTCGGGTTCTACTTGGCAGCTTACTCCAATCTAAATCAGGCACCGATCCAAGACATCAGTTCTGGGGTAGACCTTTATGAGACCAGAAGTAGGGTTTCGGTGGACAGAGACGTGGCTGAGCTCCAGCCCTACACATTGAACAGCGGGGGGCCTTGCAGACGCCTTAAAATAACTGGTCGTAGAAGGAGATGATCAACACCTGCATGGGAGCTCTCCGTTAGGCTTCAAGACACAGCCCTAACTGCCGTGTCACTTCAAGTCTGCTCAGCCTGGTATCAGTCTATGTTACATTGATCCAAGACAATTCGATCCTTCATTCTTTACCTCCCAGATGTATAACTTCAGCAGAGCGAAAGTTATAAATATGGAGTGAATCCCCTCTGAAATTGAAATCCTCACAGCTCCACCACTCTCCAATCAATTTTACAATATGAAGACCTCCATCGCAACTCTCCTCCTGGCCGCCTCCGCCGCCATCGCCGCCCCAGCCCCCAGCACCAGCAAGCGCGCCGGCGCCTTCGAGATCAACGGCCTCCGAGCCCGGATCTCCCTCGACGGCACCATGAGCTTCTCGCTGCTGGACACCAACGGGCCTGCCGGCGACACCCCGGTGGACTGCAACCTGATCTGGTGAGTTGCCTCCTCCCCCCAAAGTCCAAGTCTCATACTAATCATTACTCCGGTCAAGGCCGCAAAACTCGGCCCCCGACCAGAACGCCCGCTGCAACGGCGGTGAATATCTCATCCAGTTCCCGGATGGGTTCACGGATATTGGCAAGTTCACGCTTGCGCTGGAGCGGGTCGCGGGGACGCCTATCGGGGGACGGGCGTACCTGGATGAGACGGATGGGAAGTGGAACTGCGTGGAGAATCCGGAGGAGATGGTGAAAAAGGATTGTCATTATGAGGGGGTTTATACTATTCCTCTTTAGTTGACTGCAGTGGCTGGGGGTAGATATGTACATCGGTGGGGGGGGAGATGGGAGGTTCTCTTAGAGTGGATGTGTTTATAATGTTCTTTGGTTTAGTTTGCAGTGTTTCTTGTGATTCATCTGCTTAATGGTGTACACCTCTCGATTCGCATTTACCAAGGGCAGCGGTTTCCTTGCAACTCTCCGTGCCTATCGCTTTGATCGCGAGGGATCGAGGTCAAATGGTATCAGGCAAGCAACCAACCAGCCAGTTGTAGTCCAGTCAGCCGCCAGGTCCCTGCAACGCCAACGCAGCACAGCCTCTCTCGTCTCACTATCAAACCACTCTGAACGAACACCCTTCCGCTCTGCACATAGCTCACTCTAGGCTGAGGCCTCTCTTGCTAGACAAGTTGAAATCATTCAGCGGCGAGATCTCTATGTACCAAGATAAGTATATGTCATTGGTAGCACTAAGTATTTTATTAAAAGCGTAAGTCAGTCCCTCGGAGAAGGGCACTAAATGCAGGAAGAAATTCATCTTAAGGGCCCCTGACATGCCCATTCTGCGCCGCCCATTCCTTTCTCCCTTCCGTTCCTCAGTCTTTTTTGATACTCCGTCTATCATCACTGACTTCATACACCCACTTGCACTTCGCATTCCGGCAAGTATACCCCGACACAGTTGTTCTCGTTCCCCATCCACCATCTACCCCGTCAAAGGCCCCAAAGTTCATCCACAGCCTTTCTCGGGATAGCCCACCACCACAGTCAGCATCTGACTTGCAAGGCTTGGTTCTGATTGTGTCCCAGGTCTCACACGTAGGAGCATCACCGCCCTGGTAGCATACCAACCCGTGTTTGCAGCTACCATCTTCCATGCAAGGCCTGCCTTGGTATCCCCTGGATTGACATGTTTTGGCGGGGCCATTGACGCCATCGCCGGGACCATCCAGGCATACGTTGCCCTTGAGGCAAATGTTTTCATCTGTCGAACATGGCTCACCAACTTCCCCGACTCTGTCCGGTCCACAGAACCCGGGAGCGAGACACCGGCCCGAAAAGCATTGGTCCTTGGCAGGGATGTTCAGGGCACCTAATTTCAACCCACAGGGCTGTGTGACAGACTTCTTCGGTTGACAGGTCACAAAAGCATTCAAGTCGCAGTAGGCTGTGTTCTCGAAACACTGATATTGACCCTTCTCGTCAATACATGGTCCCCCAAGAGTTCCATCGGATTTGTAGCCACGGGTGCTGCATGAGCCTCTCCAACACATCGATCCCAGCTGACAGGAATCTTTCTCATGGCAATCTTCTCCCACTCTTTTGGCATTGGATGGTTGACATCTTGAATCCATACAGGTCCCTGATTGGCAGTGTTCGTTGCCAGAGCACCTCGCACCAATGGGCTGGTTGGGAGTGAAACAGACCGAGTTGCTGCAGGTTGAGCCCGTCGGACACTTGGGAGACTCCTCACTGCATGCCGGCGCACACTTGCCGTGAAGATACCCGCCAGATAGATCACAAAATCCAGATGAGCAGCTAATGTCCCGGAGGCACTGTTGCCCTGCCCCGTCCTTTTTCAGACATTCGGAGAAAACAGAACAATACTCCCCATCAGGACAATCAGAGGAGTGCCTACTGAGGTAGCTGTATTGGCATCGTTTGATTGACCTTGTGGGTAGATCTCGGAGATCTTTGTCTCCTGGCGAGGAAGCGGCGAGCACGAGAGTGATCAGCTGGAGAGCCAACAGCTGTGAAGCTGCCCAAGGGGCTTTCATAATGAACACAAAAGAATTGATTGGTGAAGTATACCAGAAAGTTTGCGGTGGTTTAGAGAGGCGGGAGCAAATCGAGATGAAGCTTGAGATAATTAGTCGAATGTAGGGGCGAGGAGAAATCCTTTATGATGCCCTGAAATTGAGATCCACCACGCTCCCTATATCGAGCCTAATCAATCATTGCATACTATTTCAATTTATTCAAGTCGCTCATCACTAGCATATGCAAGGATGTCACTCAAAACAAGTTGATCCATCTGCTCAGTAAGAACTCTGCGGTAATAATGAGATCAGGGGGGGGGTTGTTGGGTCAAATACTCCCTGGGGTCAAATACTCCCTATTCCATAGGCGGGATATAGATATAGATACGTCGATCATGCAGTTCATTCATCGCCGACTCTGGTCCGGTGAGAGAATCGTGGAAAGCAGGGGTACAATCCTTTTCCCGACTCCCAATTTGAGATTCTCTATATGATCTTGAGGAGGACTTGGGTACTAGCACGCAGGCTTCAGGCAAATAGTACTCCAATAGGACTCCACCGAGCTGAACGATAGTCACTTGCCACTGTTCACTATTTCGGACAAAGGTGACTCTCCACGCGCCCTGTGCATGGCCGATGTGTTGCAGAAAGACCCGCTTGGATCGAGATCCTATATTCTTCACAATGAGATGGGCAGATCCTCTCCTTTCGTTGGTCGGTCGCTAAAGGAGTCGATCCTTCATCAGGGGCTCATGTAGGTTCTCCCCCTTTTTGGCCATGCATAGAATGGGCGCGCCCTGGATAGGCTTACAGAGTAAATCGTTACCAAAAGTCATGACCGGGCTAAGCCCCGTGGGGATAGCTGATGCGACACCGGATCGGCCCGATAATTGTCTGTCTCATAAGTGGCGGCCCAAGTTGTAGCTAGGCACGGAACATCTGGAGACGCGGTTTTTGACAAGCACTATCAATCACCAGCGAGGCCTTACAGTTGACTACTCATCTTACCGCGATGTTCCCAAATTTGAAGAAATCACTGGATTCGTGGCCTATAATAGACTTTCACGCATACGACGTCATATTCTCGCACGACGACGCTCCTTTAATTCATGCATGCATAGTGCTGATCTTACGTAGATTCAATCAGTCAGGTCTCAGGTCTCAGTTGACTCCAGATCAGCTCTAGCCTAGAATACGGCAAGACAAATAAATCTCAAGATTGGCAATCCTATGACTCCCCGTCCTGGAATCCTCTCTCTCCTGAGCACGTTTTTTGCCTGACGTTGACATGGTCTCCTGATCGACGCAGTAAGCCGATTCCCTGTAACTCCAAGCCATCAGCTGCATCCATGCAGGTCAGACTAACAGCGCAAGAGCAAACAGTGGGGGATGTGCTTCAGTTGTGTATCTATAGGCAAGGGCTAGCTATGTCTCACCAGCACTGCCCTTTGTTTCGACTGACAATGAAATCTTCACTAACCATGCACTACAATCCTGTCAGCGTCTCCTAACAGCCCGTCAGCAGGGACGTTCTATATCGGCGTGTCCGGTCTGTGAAATCACCCCGGGGCTCCTTGACTGTCATGCATGCTTGGCAACCAGGGGCTCTGACCCCTGACCCTGATCCTGGGGTCCTGTCCATCATAAAGAAAAGAGATTCCGGCTTCATGAATACACGGGAGTGTATGAGGGCCACAGAGCTCCAGCCTGAAGGCGCTTCTTCTATATTGACGTAACCAGATCAGATCACTTCCTGCACCCCCGTTCCCAATCGTCCGTTGCCTTTGCAAATTTCGATGTAAAGACTCACAAGCTAATGTCACCTCAGGCTTCGGCGTACTTCCGAGGAAACAGATGTGGGCCCAAAAACCCCATACTCCGTATGTGACCCTCAGGTCTAGATCACCAGGGTCCAGTCGGGAGGTGAGCATCGAGATGGTTCGGGGCGCTTCGAGGCCTACCTTCTTGTACTGGCAGAATAGTCAATTGGACTGGTCGCACCTATATACCAAGGATAAGCCGCAGCAAACCTGTTTGTCCTTGCCTGCTTGACTTGTGGCATCGTATGATTGATGGCGACTATGTAATTGGACCAAAGGTGAGCGATGCTCCCGCATTTCTTTGAAAAAGCAGACTCGCGGCACGCAAAGACAACTATATAAACCCCAGAACGAGGCGTCTTCCACCTCTCCTCTCATCACCAACCCCAGCTCACTTCTACGCAAAAGACTCGGTCCCCCAATCTCACACATATCTGCCAATCATCGCAAAATGCGGTCCTTCACGGTATCAATCCTCGCCCTCCTCGCGACCGGCGCTCTCGCCATGCCCGACAGGCTCGAGGCACGTGCGGACTGCAGACATATCCTGCCAGCCTGCAACGGCGGCCGTGTCGTGGGCCAGACCAACTGTCGTTGCCCGGGCCAGAAAGAGACATGTGACCTCTGGTCGTGCCCCGGCGGGTCTCCCAACGTTGTAAGTCGGGTTTATTGTCTTATACCGCTGTTTGTCGTGCCGCTGGCATGGACCATATAAGAAAGGCGAAGAACATCTGCTAATCGATGTCACTCCATATACAGATGGTGTGTGGGCAGGCAGGGACCGGATGCGTCTGGATCTAGTTTCTGAATGAGGTCGAATGCACAGTGTCCCGGGGACTAAACAGGGTAGATCACTCGGTAGTCACGGGTTGTGTCTTTCTTCATGTTGGGAGACCTCGGATGTATCGAGATCTGTAGTCGCTCTTTAACGAAGCTTCCCCAAAGCACTGCCGTATATGGCAACGATGACTCCGAGCAAAGCTACCTCGATCGATATAAATTACTAAGATAGTGCTTGTCGCACAGCATGAACACTTGCTGTATAAGGGAGTAACAACGAAGTATCTACATAGCCTCTATCTTTGATATTATCCTTCAAAAGGTTATTGAGTAGGGTCAGGGCAGCGCTCATCTCGTCGATTAATTCTACCTGCCACAGAAGATGCAACCGGCGAATCTGAGACATGCAAGAATTAAACCTGAGAAACTTCACAACATGCGCTCTAGTTTTGTAAGCTGTCTCAATCGTGGTTGATGCCGGAGGACGTGATCCAAATCTGACCTCACTCTCCGCCCACACCATCACCATACACCACCCTAGCACCCGACAATGCCTCGAACCAGTTGTTTCCCTAATATTGATCTTTTTCTGGTAACGCGGACGTCTGGGAGCTTGATATATCACCGTAGAATCAATGCGATGCGTGCTTTCGACCGTTGAGCTTAAGTAGGTAGTGACAATTGAGCTGCAGATCCTGGCCCACTCTTCCATTGATGGAATGTGGAGATATCAACCATAGTAGCCAGACCAATCTCACGATGGGTAGGATATTATTCTGGTCCCTAGATAGCTGTCTGGAGAAGTATATAATTCTGGAGTGTCATACTAGGTATATACTTATTCATGAAGGGGGTATATATAACTACACCTCATCGTATTTTATATCAGCGTAGCTGCAACCTACCTTACCTAGACATCATAACAACCAGATGACAAAGACGCACATATCCTGCATACCTATTTACCCCATTAATCAGACAGTCCATAAATCAGTTACCCAGACAAACAACACTAGGCCTCGGTTGTATGCAGACCCGAGGAAGCGCGGTTAGACCATGACAGAGGGGAAAGCGGAGGTCTGCGCTTGAGTATATAGACCGAAACCAGGCACACCACAACTCTTTTGAAGCAGATATCACAAGGATAACAGCGTGACTAGCAGTATACCATCAACATGACATCCCCACGTACGTCTACCCAGCGACACCAACACCAAAGAAAAGTCACACTAACATAGATACGAATGCAGACATCCAAACATCCCTAACAGACCTCCTAGGCATCACCCACCCGATCATGCTAGCCGGCATGGGCACCGCCGCGGGCCCCAGCCTCGCAGCCGCGGTGACCAACGCCGGCGGCATCGGGGTGATCGGCGGCATCGGGTACACGCCGTCCGCGCTGCGCGACGCCATCGCCGAGCTGAAGTCGTATCTGAATGACAAGAACGCGCCGTTTGGTGTTGACCTCCTCCTCCCGCAGGTGGGGGGGAATGCCCGGAAGACCAAGTACCCTCCCCCCTCCCTTCCTATACCCTTGCCTTTCAGTCCGCTGGCGCAGGATATACTGACGGGGTCAGTTACGACTACACAAAAGGCCACCTCGACGAGCTCATCACCGTCATCATCGAATCTGGCACGAAAGTCTTCGTCTCAGCGGTGGGCGTCCCGCCGCAGCGCGTAGTGGACCGTCTACACGCCGCAGGCGTGCTATACATGAACATGATCGGACACCCGAAGCACGTCGCGAAATGTCTCGCGCGCGGCGTCGACATTATCTGCGCGCAGGGCAGCGAGGGCGGCGGGCACACGGGCGACGTGCCGACGTCGGTGCTGGTGCCGGCCGTGGCGCGGCTGCTGCGCGGGCGGACGAGCCCGCTAACCGGGCAGCCGGTGCAGCTGGTCGCGGCGGGCGGCATCTACTGCGGGGCGTCGCTGGCGGCGGCGTTGATGCTGGGGGCGGCGGCGGTGTGGGTGGGCACGCGGTTTGTTGTGGCGAGGGAGGCGGGGGCGTCGCGCGCGCATCAGATGGCTGTTACCACCGCGGGGTTTGATGATACTATTCGGACTATTATCTTCTCTGTAAGTGATTGAGATTGTGTCCATTGTCGGGGGTGGAAGGGCTGATGAGTGTAGGGCCGCCCCCTCCGAGTCCGCAAGACGGACTACATCCTCAACTGGGAGCAGAATCGCCAGGCCGAGATCAAGGAGCTCACCTCCAAGGGCATCCTGCCTGTCGAGCACGACGCCGACGCCCACCCCGATGACCCCGAGATCCTGGACAACGCGTTCCCGCATCTGATGGGCGTGTGCGCCGCCGAGATCCAGCAGGTGCAGTCGGCCAAGGAGATCGTGGATGAGATGATGACCGAGGCGGCGGAGCGGTTGGCGGTGGTGGGTAAACGCTTCACTCCGAAGCTGTAGCTGTCAATGTAAAGGCAGATGGGTGGTATCACGTACTATATCTTGTCTCACCAAGTCAACCTCTCAGGAGGCTACGACAAAAGGACGCAACTCACATATCATAAGATGGATTGCTAATATCACACTATAATACACGTCTGCAGATAGTACACTAAACCTCCACACGGGTAGGGATCTTCACCTGGCCCTTCTTCCGCTCATAGCTGGGCACACCATACCGCTGACCGGGTGCCTTCGCACCACGACCGTCGGCGCCAACCGTCTCCCGACTGACCTCGACGTCCTTGAACCGGAACTCGAACCGCGAGTCTGCAGGCCGCACCTTCTGCATCTGCTGTTCGGCACGGTCTTTGGCAGCCTGCTTCCGAGCCCGCTCCGCCTCCTCCTCACTGCGCAGCCGGCGCTCGTAGAGCTTCTGCGTCTCGCGGCCCTCGAACGGATGCGCGAGACGGTGACGCTCGTGCGCCACCAGATGGGGGTGGGGAATCCGCACGTCCGCGGGCTGCAGCACCTGCTGCTCGTCGGCGCCTTTGCCGACGGTCTCGATCGCCGAACCGGGCTGCTGCGTGACGCGGGACACGGCCGCATCCGGGTCCGCGGCTTCACGAGCCACCTGGGCGTGTTCCTGCGCCGGGGCGGCAGAGAACACGCGGCCAGCGTCCGAGCGGGTGAAGTGCCGCGACTCGGAGACGGGGTAGAAGATCTGCGGGTCAGTCAGGCGGTGCACCGGGAGGTCGTTAATAGACTCGTGAGGGTTGGAGCGGTGGTCGCGGGGGTCATCGTATAACGGGGTGGTCGGGACCATTTCATGGATGGCACGAGCGTAGGGCAGCGCCAGCTCCTTGTTCTGAATCCATGTCAGCACGAGATGTTTTTTTCTTTTCGTTTCAAACAAATAACATGAAGGCATTGATAGTTGCATCAGTAACAAAAGGCAATTGTAAGCATTCCCGGAGGTTATAAAGACTAATCGTTTGTATATGTCTCATCACGCAAACACGACAACGGCAGAGTACGAAAAAGGGATAGGGGAAGTACCTGTTGTCTCATGCGCTTCTCCAGCTCAACCAGCCGAACAACGGCGCCCACACGACGCATATCAATCCCCAACTCGACACTCACGGCCCGCACACTCTTCTTCTTCCGCACCACACGCTCGTAGATCTCGTTCCGCAGCTCCTCGCTGAGGATCGGCTCGCTGACGAAGCTCGGGTTCAATGGGAATGGCCGCGACGGCCCCGTCCGTTCAGAAGTCTCGTCTTCCCCGGAGCGGCGGTACCGCAGCTGTGTGAGGTAGTTGGTCTGGCCGGGGAGGTGATTCTTCAGGGAGGCGCCCTCGCCGTTCAACCAGGTGAACATGTCGGAGCGGAGTTTAGTCTGCGTCGATGATGTCGACGAGAATGGCCGGCTCGTCGACCGACGGGGGGTGCATGTTGAGGAAGGAGTAGGGAGCTTTGTGGAAGAGGAGCAGAGGGTGGAGGAAGAGGAAGAGGAGAGGTAGGGGAGGAGGGAGCTAGAGACGAGCTGATTCTGTATTCGCGGAGGCATTGTGATGTCCCTCTTTGTACAGCTCAAAGACAGAAAGGAATTGAGGGGGGGGGTAGGGGGGAATTCGGGGTTGAAGCAGAGAGTGACTTGGGGAGCGGATGAAGTCGAAATGTCAACAGGAAGAAACTTTTGCGGTGGTCACGTGTAAGGTCACGTGGTAGCCCCATCCCCCAGCTCCGTTTCGCTCCAACACAGCAAGTTACTAGATCATACATACGTGCTACGAAAGGATAGCTCATTGGACAACTTCAAATTCTTGCTAGTACAAAGCAATGGTTCCATATCAATATAAAAAGGGGCACACAAGCAAACCAAAACGCCAGGCATCAAGCAACCACCGCAATGCGATCATGCGAACAATGCACTCCAACAGGAGCCCATCTGATCCTAAAGACCAAAATTTATCTCAATGTATAACCATTGCAAAACGCCGCACAGTGGGTCGCAGATCATAGCATAGCCCTGATTCTCCTTTCCTCATCATTTTCCGCCCGGGACAAAAAGAAACGTAGGAGACCTTGCCTCCCGGTATACCAGAGAAGAGAAGAGCACAAGTAATATCCCATATCCCATCCAGGTGAAAATGCACGGACAATGCGGCAAACGGACAAACCCCTCAGGCGCAGACGAGAGAGACACAAAAGCAAGCTCACTATTATTGGGAAGACAACAGTACAACACAGGGTATGATGAAGCAACAGGGTAACAAAACACAAACAGGGTAGACAATCCTTGTAAGTCAGGTACACGCACGCGATGAGATGCAACCCCCCAAACAAACAACGTGTATAACGGCGCCCATGGTCCCATGCTGATCGTGCATTGGTAAACAACCTAAGACAAAGCAAGAGAACAATCAAAAGACAGAAAACCTGCCGAGGAGAAGAGAAAGAAATTAAAAGGTAAAAAGGAGGAGAAGAGAAGGCAAAACAAAACAGCCAGCTATAGGCAGAGTCCCAGAATCCTTACTCCCAGGAGGAAGGAGGCCTCCAAATGCTGATCTAGCTCGTAAACAAACCGCATGCGCCGGATATCCCAGAGTGATCATGAAACGTGTCGGACATTATCTTCACAGGATCGCGTCGCTCTACCGACCCATCATGTAGTCGTGAAAATAAACGTTGTTGTAGGGACCCATGTTGACGGCAGATCCACCGCCGGCGGTCCCTCCACCGATAGGAGGCGTGTGCGACATGGTCGAGCTCATGGGATTCCGAATCCCCAGACCCGCGTTGGGATTGTACGACCCATTCGTGGGCACTTGCGCATGGGGATGCATGCGAGGGCCCAAGCCGGGCGGAACCATCAGACCCGGTGGGGGTCCATTCACGCTGGAGAAGACATGGTTGTGCATGCCACCGAGGCTGCTGCCGCCCGCCACGGCGTTCTGCGACGCCATGGCCGCATTCGAAGCGTTTGGCTGCGACGAACGAACTCCCAAGGGATTTTTTGAGAAGCTTAGACGGATGCCAGTCTTGACGCTGTTTGACAGGCGATAGCCATACAGCTCATGGAGGGTCTTTCCCGCCGTGCCCACATCCTCAAACTCGACAAAGCACATCGGGCCGTTCTGCTTGTTCCGGAAGCAGAGCCGCTTGTAGCCGCGTTGTTTGATGAACAAGGCCTTCAGTTCCTCTTCGGATGCATCCGGAGGGAGATTGCCCACGTACAAGGTATTGCACGGGGGGTTCATGTCGTTCGGGTTCGCAGCGGGAAGGCTGTGGCGCGGCGTATGCGGATTGCCGTACATGCCCATGGACGGGGCGGCGACCATGTTGCTGTTGAGCGACTGCGGGTAGGCCGACGAGGGGGTCGGCAACCCCATCTGCGGCTGCGCGGACCCGCCGGGCGTATAGTTCTGCGGCGGGGGGGAAGAGATGTTCGTGGACAAACTGAGCGCGGCAAACTGGTTCGTCGGGAACTGGGGGTTGGTCGCGCGACGCGCCGATGCGGATACGGAGCCCGAGTGGCCATTTTCGGCGTATCCGACGGGGTCTTTCAGCAACTCTCCTGTCTCTTCGTCGAGATCTTGATCGATCATCGACTTGCCACTGACGCGGGGAAGGTCGTGGACGCCATTTCCGATCGGGGACTGGGGAGAGAAGAGGCTGTGCATGCGGGAACCCGGCTCGGATGTCGGGGGAAGGGCGTCGCTGGATGCGGCGACCGACGCGTTTGTGGCCGTCAGGCTCTGGAAGGTGCCGTTAAAGCGGGACGACTGGCGCGATAGAGGCCCGTTGGATGAAAGACCGCCCAGGAGGCCGCGGGTCGCGGAGTGGTCGATCGTATTGCGGCGGGGACCTCCCAGCGGCGAGGGTCCTGCGGGACCGTCGTACAACTCGACGATCATAGTCGCATCGTTATTGGAGTTGGGTTTGCCGTTGAGCAAGGCGCGGGCCTCTTCGGCGGCCGCGACGGTGGCGAAGCGCGCAATGGCGCTCAAGTATCCCTTATCATCCGGCAGACCGGCCGAGTCGAAATCGACATCGATCAGATCCTTGGCGAACAGCAGCATGCTGCGCAAGGCTTCGCGACTCGTGTTACTGGGGAGGTTGCGCATGAGGATGGCACCGCCACTGACGGACGATCGGACGAAGCCGTTGAGGCTCTGCGCCGACCGGTCGGAATCGCCCAGGCGCATGGTGGCGGGATCGAAGGAGGAGCCACCGATGGAGGTAAAGGGGTAGGTGAAGGAAGGACCTAGGGAAGTTGGGGCCTGCGCGATGGAAGTATTATACACGTCGGTGGACATCGCATTCTGGGCCGTGGAAGGCGCCTGGGAGGTCGGGAGCGACTGATGGGGAGGCGACGCGCCCGAGGAGACGGAGTGCGTGCGCTGGGTGGTGGTGCTGTAGGAGCCGGGGCTTGTACGGGTGGACTGGTTCGAACTGCCACTCATGCCTCGCAGATCGACGATGGCCGGGAAGGAGGAGTTGATCGAGCAGACGTCACCGATGAACGCGACGGCGAGATTAAGTTGCGAGGGACGGCAAGGGGAGGGCGCGAGGCCACGGGCGGCAACGGGTGACAGGTGTCAATCGCCCGTTCAGGGGGGAGACAGGAACGAGCAACGACGATGGCGATCGCGAAGGATCGATGATTGACGCGGTCGCGACGATTTCTGTGGATGAAAATTGACGAATGCGATGCGACGGAATGAGGCACGAGTGCGTTGGGATGAAGTGGCGATGCGAAGGTGGATGCAATGCGACAACGGACCGAGGGGCCGAGGAGGCAGGCTAACGATCGCAACAGAACGCACGCAGAAGTTTAATGGAGGAGCTGATGGGATGAATCAGAGGAGGCCGTCAGAGATGGTGAAAGGAGAAAAGGTGAAGGGTGGAATGGAGAAGGGTTGATGGGGAGGGAGAGGGGAGAGATGAAGAGGGGAGAAAATCAGGAGGCGAAAGTGGATGATGGAGGAGGAGGAGGAGGGAGTGGTGGTAGGCAGTGATGGAGGGAGTAATAATAATGATGGGGGGGGTGGAAGGGAACCAGACTAATAATAATGCAAGAGAGTTCGGGGGAGGATAAAGTTAGTTTGGGTTGGGGGATTGGGAGGGGTTGTCGTAGTAGGAGTACTCTACCTACCAGACTCTGGAACATGGATTATTCAGATGACGGATTCTCTTCAACTCGATCAGAATGGGTAAAAGAATAAAAGGAATAAAAGATCGAATAAATGAAAATAGAGAAAGCAGATGGAGGGTAGTACTCCGGATCGGGTCAGAATGAAAGAACACTTGCTGAATTCCTCTCTCTGTCGACCTCGAGGGAATCCACGGATCGAGTCTGGGTCCGTTCCAGGTGCGTCTTACGCGACGTTGACACGACGCGCTATCGGCCACTGGCGTTGATCGGCTGGCGCTAAGTCCAGGAGTGAGAGTCGGACGGAAGAGTCGAAAAATGATCAGGCTTCTCATGAGAATAATAGTAACTGGATTCATATTCTGTACGGAGTCCTCCTTGTCATATCGTCTCTCCGGGTGCAGCATCACGCAAACATCGTTGCGACAGCCCTTATCCGCATGCGACAGAGTGCGTGTGCTTGGTCAGTGGAAGTGCGTGGAGAGAATGACTAATCTATACTTTCACGACAACATCATCACCACTCCAATACTGTTGGTCGGTGGGAGAGTAATAGTTACCTAGAATGCAATATTCATATAATCCTCCGACTGAATGAATCCGATAACATCCGATCTCATAGTCCTCTATAGCCAGGTACAACCGTTGTGCATCCGAATCCGATACTCGAGACCCATGCCATCGCGTGGGCCAGTCCCTGGGGAAACACCGTCGAACTCCCCGATGGCCTCATGTGATTGTCTCTCAGCCAATCCATGCGAACAGCGGAGGGAATTACCACACGCCATCAGTCCAATCAGCACCACATCAGCCCGATAAGCCTGGGGACCGTCAACCGTCGCGGTGGTAAAGCCAACCAGACCCCAGGGCCGACCCCCTTTGCGCGACCGGCTGCATGGGCCTGATGGCTGCCATGGGAATTTTCCATGGAAAAGCTCCCCCCTCGGCAGCCGATCGTCACACCTGGAATTGTTCCCGGGGGCCAATCAGGCGTCGTGGCCCCGTGTCCCGGCCCTGATTGCGTCGGCGGATTGGTCCGAGTGTTTGTCTAGTACCTTAGACTCGTATGCACTGCTCGAGAGATATAAGTTTGTTGTGTCAAATTGGACCATATTGCATTCTCCAGATTCATCTGATGTCTAATCAGGATAACTAATACGGTTTGAAAGATGAGTATATTTAATACAGGCATTCTGTATAGCAGGTACCTACTAGGCACCTAGACTGCGTAGTAGGAGATATATATCGGCACGTACTTTTGTCGTATCACCTAACCGCCAACTCTTTCCGTACCCCCGCGACGTCATGATTCCTCACCGACTGCGCCTACACCAGTTACTGACCTAGGCAGTCATCCAGACACAGCCTCAGCCGCATCCATCCATCCATTTACCCCTGGATCAAACCGCAACGCCATTACCGCTAAATCACGCAAACTCAACGTCCCATCGTCAAGAATGTCATTCCAACAAGGCTCTCTACAACAGTAAGGTCAGAAACAGGTAAGCTTCAGTTCATTCATACACAAGGTATGACCACATAATATACAAAACTCCCGGCGACAAACCCGGGTCTCGCCAGGCAAAAACCAATGTAATCAAATCCTCAAAACGCCGTAAATGCCACGGGAGATCACATCACCCTCACCCAGACCTCCACCAGTGCGTCAATCACCAGTGTTCGAACAAACATCTCGGGTATGGTACAACACGAATAAAGAAATGCCAGATAGCCCAGAGCCCGAACCATCTAATTCTGGTTCTGGTTCTGCTTCTTCGGCTCGACCAATCCAGCCTGCCACAACACCGTCAGCATTCACCCGTCTTCAATAGCGCGAAGCACATACCAAACTCAACAGCTTCCACACCGAGTCGCTCGGCTGGGCTCCCACGCCGAGCCAGTACTTTGCGCGCGATCGGTCCAGCGACACCTCCTTGTATGCGCGCGCGTGCCGGGCTTCCTCGTCCGAGAGGTTCGTCGGACGCTGCGGGACCGGGTTGAAGGTGCCGATGACTTCGAGGGGTTTGGAGTTGCGGGCCGACCTGCAGTTGTTAGAAATCATTCGTTTCAAGTCCATAGCCATTGAGGTTGGATGGACTGGGATGCCTGCGAGCGCAGGCAGTTCCTGGACGGAAAAATCAACTCACCGGGCTTGCGCCACGACAACGTTGTAGATCGGCTGGTGCTTGTTCCCGAAACGGGCCAGGCGAATGCGAACGACCATATTGACGCTGGGAGATGGATTGAAAGCGAGTGGGTGATTTCACAGCGAAGAGACAAATGGATGTGAAGCTGAGCGATTTGCCAAAACTCCGCGGGAGTGATCGGAAGTTGGTTGTTCCGGGATTTGCGGATGCGGAATAGCGTCAGGTGGGCGGTGAGATGAGTATGATGCAATCATTGCTCTGGAGTATATCAACTGCTCTTGAATACCTACGACTTTGTCCACAACTCTTTTAAACCATAATCAAGGCGATAGCATCTCTCCGATAGAAATTATACTCAATAATCTACCGGTGCATGTTTCGCCAGGCATTGACCGTCCAGAAACGGATTCCCCCCGCATTGCGATACTACACCCGCACCGCCAAAATGTCACTTAAGGTGTGTTATGGATTCATAACAACCATCTCGATGGGTCCTGTCTAACAAAAACAGGCAATCTCCTCCAAAGATGCCGCATCCCTCGACAAAGATCTCATGGAGATCGGCGGATGGTCTCTGGACCAGCTGATGGAGCTGGCCGGCCTGTCCGTCTCGCAAGCCAGTACGCACTCCCACCACGACATACAAACATAGGCAAGGAACAGCCGACTGACCCCAACAGTCTACCGCGTGCACCCCCCAAGCGCCGGAAAGAACGTCCTCGTCATCTGCGGCCCGGGTAACAACGGTCAGTCCCCCCTCATCCCAACACCAGTCCTAATACTAACCCTCCATCACAGGAGGAGACGGCCTCGTCGCCGCGCGCCATCTCGCGCAGTACGGCTACACGCCATCAATCTACTATCCAAAGGAGGGCAAGAACGAACTCTACCAGGTGCGCCCACCCTCACCCCCAAACATTGACAGCAGCCAGACGAACCGAACACACCTAACAATGATGATGCAGCGCCTCAAAACCCAACTCAACAACCTCTCCGTCCCCTTCATCACCGACTTCGACGCGGCCCTCAAAGCAACCGACTTCCTCGTCGACGCCATCTTCGGCTTCTCCTTCGGCGGCCCGCTGCGCGAGCCCTTCCCGGCCATTATTTCCGCCATGGAGTCGGCGCGCGTGCCCGTGCTGAGCGTCGACGCCCCCAGCTCGTGGGACATCGAGAGCGGGCCGCCCAAGGACGGGCCCGGGGCTCAGTTCATGCCGCAGTATCTGATCAGTTTGACGGCGCCGAAGCCCTGTGTCAGGTTCTACCGGGGGCGCCATTTTCTGGGTGGCCGGTTCCTTACCAGGAGTATTACGGAGAAGTATGGGCTTGACTTGCCGCAGTACCCGGGTATCGATCAGGTTATGGAGGTGGGGGTTGATTCGGAGGGGAGGCTTTGAGTCTTTTTAAGGTGAGCTGGGTACGTGACGGGTCATGTATGTGAGCCTGGTAATCGCGTTCTTTGTGGACTGGCCTACATTCTATACATAATACCCGATGCTGGAGCATCGTGTAGATTCGGAACTGGCTTGTGCATCGTTGTCATTGATATGTAACTACGCTATAAATCGCCGTCAGGAATCATGGCATGACTGCTCGAATCTCCCCAACGATGCTCCTAATCCGCGGTTCATTACCCAGACCAGAACCCATCACCACCCCCAAGATCTTCTCCACGTCGTAGATCTCCTTCGCGGCGCCCTTCACCTCTTCCCCAAGAGACATCACCAATGTCCCCAAGGCCACCAGACTGCGGTACACAGCCTCCGAGTCCTTCTCGCCGGTAAGCATCTTCGTCAAGTCCGCCAGAAGCACCAGGCCCCGCTCGGCAGACTCAGACGCGGACTCCCGGCCCTCAGAGGTGAAAAAGACAGCGAAGTTGATGTATAACGTTGCCACGGCAATGGTCAGGTTACGGTTCGGCGTGCTGCCGCTGTTCGCCAATGCTGACTGCACAGCGCTGACGATCTGATCGAATTTGCTCACAACCAGTTGACGACCGGCGTCGGTTTCGAAGAGATTGGCAAACATGCGCGTGGACAGCATTGCATTATTAACATTCAGTGGGGCGTTGAACACCCCACTCGCCTGAATGCCCGAGATTAGATCCTGACCACTGTAGTCGACGGTAGCGGTCACTGGGGTTGATGCCGCGCACAGACGAAGCAGATCAAGACCCGGGAGTCGGTTTGGAACAGGCCATGAAGTCGCAATCTTGAACAGCACAGAAAGGCCACTTTCGACAACAGGCGAGGGCTTGAGACGCTCTGAAGATTCGAGCTCTCCACACAGGGCAACCACTGTCTCCACTTCCGGCGGGCTCAACGCCAATTCCTTCGACCCTGATGACACGAGCTGGTCGTTGATTTCGGCCAGCTTCTTGGCGATTACTTTGAGGTTAGCGGACTTGATGGAAAGGTAGGTTTTCTGAGGAAGGACTTTGGGACGAGACTCGGGAATGGCTGGAGGCTCAGGCGCCGCATCACCAGGGCGGTAGCGTCTATCCGAGCCCCAGGGATCGGAACCTGCAGGCTCCTGACTGGACTGACCCAATGTTGCCCCCTGCGTGTTCTGGACGATGAACTGTGCCACCTGGTCCAAGTAGCTCATGGGGAGTTCATTGTCCTGTATGAACTTTGTCGCAGCCTCGTAGGGGTTTTGAGAGACATTGTAAGGCAGTTTCAAAGGAGGCTTGCCGTCTTCCACGTCGACATCGAATACGTAGTCGTAATCCTGTCCGAGGTACTCTGTCTTCTTGCCACTGCTGGCAGCGGCATCAACGACCGTACCAACGGCGACCCATTCCTGCGAGGCCGCGGACCAAGTGTGCGCGGTGATGCTGCCGTTGTCTTCGCGAATCATCTGTACCTGTCCATCCTTGGTCCCCGACTTCTGTTTGAGAAACTCCGGTCCAGGGAGCTTCTCTTTGTTTATGTTTCCAACCTGCTGCTGCGGAATGGCAGACTCTTTCACTGTCTGCTCGAAGTGTTGCACAACGTCCGGGCTCGCTATCCGATCCTCACTGCGGCTGAAGACCCGTGCGATGCGGTCGCTCGCACCAGTGATAATATCACCACTCTCTTTGCAGGCGGCAACACTCCAGACGGAAATAGCGGGGTGAGTGATGGTCTGGATGCACTGTGTCCCGCTCCACACCCTCACCGTACGGTCTTCTCCCGAACTGACCAATTCGCCCGAGGGCAGCACGTCAAGAGCGTAGATAAAGCTCTCGTGACCATGCAGCTCGGCGACTAGGTCTCCCTGTATAGTGTAGAGCCGGATGATGCCGTCGTTGCTGGCGGCGGCGAATTGTGCACCAGTCGGGTTGGAAGCAGGGAGTCTGCAAAGGGCACGAACGACGTCACGAGAGTCCTTGATGGTTCTGAGAAGCTTCCCAGAAGTGTTGAATATGCGGATGAGTTTATCGGCACAGCCTATACGGACATGAGCGCTGCGACTCGTGACAGTTTGGGGAGACAACAACCTACCGGTGATGATCGTGTCTTTGTCATATGCTAACACCGCCCAAACGCTCCCCTGGTGACCCTCGAACACGACGTCACACTCCCACTTACCCACTCGCCATAGTCTCGCCGTCGAGTCCCAAGCACCACTGACGACCCACCCGCCTTCGGGACAGACATCCAAGGCGCAGACGTTGCCTGCGTGGCCCAGGAGCATTGCGTCGGCATTGTCATCGGCAACTTTGCCCGGTTGTCTAGCCTCAATGATGGTGTCTTGACCACCGCAGAGGACCAAACCGTCGGGAAACTCGGGTGTAGGGGGATAGTATGCTAGGGTGTTGATGAAGCCGGAACCGTGGGAAACGATGGTGTAATCGTAGGTCGGAGGCGGGGTAGAAACACGCTTCCACAGGCGAGCCGTTGCATCTCGAGAGGCCGTCAGAACGGCATTGGAGTTGACGAAAGCCACAGCGCGGACCTAGAAAGGATATTGACAGGTCAACCAGCTGTATCTCTAGCAATGGGAGGTGTTATGGTGGCTTTGTTGTGGCCAGGGTGACCCATCCGGGGATCTTACATCATCGCCGTGGCCCTCCAAAGAAGCGGAGATCTTGAAGTCAGGCATACATAAACAGGGGAGAGGTAGGCGCAGAGAAAAGGATTGTAGCAGAGTGAGAGAAAAGATGTGGGAGTTGAAGGAGAATTGGGATGGGACAGGGTGCAGAGAAGGGGCAGAGATGAAAGGAGGAGAACTGCGTGAACTGGACGCTCTCGATCTATCTATGGACTCCGCCTGCTCTGGTTGGTTTGTTCCCCAATCAGGCACTCGGCGGAGTCCCCGAAGGTACCGCTCACGTGGGCGGTGAACCGCTGGAAGTTGCTAGAACCGGTCACCTGATGCCGCTGATAAAGCTCCCACTAATCCCCATCTGTCTTGGCCGATCGACGCTATCTACAATGGTCTACAGCAAGGGATCTATCTCTCTGTCATGGACATACTGACCACGTTTTATGCCGCAGACGAATGTCGTCATGTAAAACCAAGTACTGGTCCAGGGTTTGCCAGGAAAATCAGTCTCTTCATCCACAAACTGGCTATGATAGAAAGCCAATCGACGAGGAAACACGCCCACATGCTGCGTCAAACGGCTGATTCCCCTTATATGTGTTTTCTTGGGCAGACTCATTGAAGCAGTGTCTTTGCTTTCCTGGCTATCCGGACACAGTACGTGTAAGATGACTAAATCCTCAGGGAGAATGCCCGAACCCTGTCCACTCAGTCCTGAACTCCGTCCAGCTTCATACCGAACTAGTCTGGAAGACCCATACACTGTACGGATGATCATCTACGCCGGTCCCGATCATTCCCCGATGTCAGAAGCGTGGCCATCACTTGTTAAGATCCCGTGATCTGAGCCACGAGCCTGGGAGTATGTATAGCGACTGCAGCAGTACGGATGCCCTCCGCACACCTAGTATCCGAAGGGGGAGTATGCTTTATTTGTGGGAGATGAGTGCTCCTTAAATAGAAACCAGTTGAGCGGGCGAGTCATGGGCTTCTAGCCATTTGCACGCGCGTCAGCTCTGCGATTGGCAAGGTATTTTGGTGTTTATAGGTAATGTACTAATTCGACGCGTACCCCGGGTTTGACCGGTTCAAATACGCTGGCTCTGGCGATCGCCAGCCGCGGAACATACTCTGACAAAGGACCCCTTGCCACGGCCATGTCGGTGAGTGGATTGAGTAAAAGGAGGGTGTCAGTTGACCAAGTCTTACATCACACGTAAGCTTGGTCGAATCGAGTACACCGGCGGAGGTCATGATGGCGGAAGACGTTGCTGTTCATCAAGAACCTCCATCAGTTCTCCGAATAGGTGAATGAGAATTGGCAAAATGGGCTCCGCTTCCTAGACATTCAATGCATGTATACTCACATCATTGGCCACAAACGACCGGTCAAGGATCTTTACTGCGTCAGATAATGGCATCTGGATCATGGACGGCACTCCCGCTCTTCAATCACCAAGATTCCCCTGCTGTCAGTAGCACTCCCGGGCTGCTCTAGGTAGGCCCTTCTTCAAACTGCGGGCTGGTGATATCATGTGCTAGGGTCACCTAGAACTCAGCAAATCCGTCACATAATTTAGCTTCTTCGGCTCCACAGGGTAAGCTGGTACTCTGTACACCGTGAGTCATTCCTGGCTGCATGCTTCCACACATGATCCAGGGTACCGACTCTCCTTTGCAGTCTCCGTGGGCGGATATCTGTAGCCTTGAGCCGGTGTCTCGATCGGGCTAGTGGTGCCTACCTGGATAGGCAACAGACTCTACAGTATCGACGGGGCACGCCGGCAGGGCACATTCCTGGAAGGATCCTTGTCTTCTGATGGTGTCATGATCGGAGGCCGTGACCGAGTTGCTAGGGGTTAAAACAGGGCCCTCGCACCTGGTCTTTCCTCACTGCTCACGGCGTCCTATCATCCATTGTCGATTCAACCAAAGTCTAGGCCACCACCCCCGTTGGAAGTATACAGAAAATGACTGCGAAAGTTGGTATCAATGGCTTTGGCCGTATCGGTCGGATTGTGTTCCGCAACTCCTTCTCTCATGCAGACACCGAAGTGGTGGCCGTGAACGATCCTTTCATCGACGTCCAATACGCAGTATGTCCCGTGGATGCTCTGCTTTCGAATGGCATGGACATTAACATCGGCCATGTGTTTAGGCATACATGCTCAAGTACGATTCCACCCACGGCCAATTTGCTCATGATGTCCACATTGACGGGGACTGTCTTGTTGTGGACGGCAAGAAGGTTAAATTTTATGCCGAGAAGGACCCTTCCAACATCCCATGGAAGGATGCTGGAGCCGAGTATATTGTTGAGTCGACTGGCGTGTTCACCACGGTGGAAAAGGCGAGTGCTCATCTCCAAGGCGGCGCCAAGAAGGTCATCATCTCTGCTCCTTCGGCCGACGCACCAATGTATGTCATGGGAGTGAATGAGAAGACCTACGCAGGGGCCAATGTGGTGTCAAACGCCTCCTGCACCACCAACTGCTTGGCGCCTCTGACCAAGGTCCTGCATGAGAAGTTTGGCGTAGTCGAAGGCCTAATGACCGCGGTTCACGCTTATACGGCCACGCAAAAGCTGGTCGATGCACCTTCTTTGAAAGACTGGCGTGGCGGCCGTGCTGCTGCCGAGAACCTCATCCCGAGCAGCACCGGGGCGGCCAAGGCCGTTGGCAAGGTGATCCCTGAGCTCCAGGGTAAAGTGACCGGAATGTCTGTCCGGGTACCCACCTCCAATGTGTCCATGGTTGACCTGACCTGTCGCCTGGAGAAAGGAGCGTCTTATAATGACATTGTTGCTGCAATCAAGGAGGCTGCACAGGGGCCTCTGAAGGGTAAGCCGGCTGTGCGTCTGTCTGAATGAGCCAAATTGACAATGGATAGGGATTCTCGATTACACCGAGGATGACATTGTCTCGAGCGACATGAAAGGGAACCCTCATTCGTCGATTGTCGACATCAAAGCTGGTATCTCTCTGAACCCGAACTTCGTGAAGCTCGTGAGCTGGTATGACAACGAATGGGGGTACAGTCGTCGGGTGCTAGACCTGACTGCCTACATTGCCAGTGTTGGAAAGTAGAGTAATGACTGATGTATGCGTACTATCTTAGTTGGTAAGAGGATAAAGATGTGATGAGAATAGCTTCAACCAGCAGCGTTCTCTGACAACTGGCGCAATATAGCAGCCCGGTGTCTTCTCTATGCGCCGTGGGGGCCCACTGGGCTTTCACTTGTCCCCCCTCCTTATGCTGTCTGTCTGTTCGTGACTTTAAAAACGCAAAGATACTTTTAAGATCACTTTACAAGCAAGGGAGGGTGTCGTCAAAGGCAGTGCGCTCTTACCTTGATCTCGTGCAGAAATATCTCTATCTTCATTCGCCTACCGCCTCTATTCTATAGTGTCTATCTTGAGACTAAAAACCTTATGCCCAAAGCCCTAGCAGTGTCCGTCCACGTTATGTGAACTGCCTCACAGGTCTAGGATGTTCACACAGCCAATCCTCTCCGGCTTATCCACCAAACACCGCCCAAAACAAGCCCTAACAGGCCTCCCGTCTTGGCCACATGCTTCACCACCGCCCGCCATCTCGACCAATACAGGGTCGCATGATATGATATGAATGCCTCCCCATCGTTCACATGGGGAAACTCCCTGTCCGGAACTGGCAGGTCTAGAAACTCACAGAGTGGGCCCCAGCCCTGGGAGGGATGGAACTCCAGCAGTCTGTCTTTCGGCACCACTCGCCGTACGAGATCGTAATGGTCGTCGAAATACTGGAGAAGATCTGGAGACGCGGAAGGCTTCCACGGACAGCTGTGGCCCTTGGACACCACTTTCATGATGAGGTTGTGGAGCGGCCAGTAGCTGCTGCTGCTGGAGAGGTCGCGGTCAAACCATGCAAGTACTTCCCAGGATCTCCAGGTCAGAACTCGGAGGATGGTTGTTTGCATTGATCGCAGCCATGACTCGGGAGTGCGGACCGTGAGAATGACTTTAGCTTCAGGGTATGCCGCAATCAAGTCCTCTACTAAGAGGCAAGCAGGTGTATCGGATACGGACTGGATAGGTGAGCTCGAAGTCGAGGAAGAAGGATAATGGGTAGCATACATCGTAGTCCCTGAGAACTTGCTCAAAGTCTTCAAGTTGGGGCGGTCTGCCTGTCCCGTCATATTTGGCTCTCATAACCTCCAGCCACAACCGTGGATGTTCATTGTCCTTGTTACGGAGCAATTCCAGAAAATGGTACGGAGTTAGCCCGAGCTCTTTTTGGGCCTTATAGAGCGCTGCACAGATCAATCTCCGCTGGACCTAGATCGATCGGGTCACTTACAAGATGTCCCAGTCCGACAAAGTCCCAGAACTAGGACCTTCATTGGCTTTGGGCGGGAGAGGGCAGGGGGAGCTTTCTCTAGGCAAGACATATTGGAAGGTGGTCTGATTCAAGACGATGTGTCCCAACATTGTGCGCTCTTAAGTAGTCTTATCGGTATTAGATGACGTGGTCTAGCAGATTTGCTCAATTATTCTTGCATTAGTGGCCATGTTCAGACTCTTCACATGCAAGGGATCTACACCCTGCAAGCAATCGTGTAGATTTGAAAGTGCATGCCTCGCCGTCTCGTGCAGTAGTAGCTCAGCAGCTATAAAAGCTACTAACAACGCGCTGCGTCCTGAGATTGATGTCGGACATTATGTTCCTCAAGATGCAGTGACAGTCAGAGGCAATCTAATTCATTAAAGTGATAACGCCACGCCGATAACAGTCCTTCACCGCACCGCTTTCCTGCATCCTGCATGTTCTCTGTAGTGATCAACATGTTGGTGTACGATAAGAATGCTCTATCACCTTCTAGCAGAATGGCGGTATGATCCCGCCGGTGGACCATGACAATCGTGTACATTACAAAAAGAGCATGATCCACGCACAAAGGCCTAGATGTGCCAGTGGTAGGAGGAGTCTTTTCTTCAGGGTCTGGATGTCAGTCTCATGTAGTGATGACATAATCCGCAGTTCTGCAGCTTACATAACATCGCGACATCGTTTCTCCAACTTCAACCCCGTTTCGCTTCTTCATCCTCTCCATCTTCCTCCCGACGGACTGGGGATCTCTACACACTCGAAGGATTGGTGGATTATTTGTCTTGGAGTCGGCCGTCTTTCCTTTATTTCCTCTCGTTCTTTGATCCCGTTTCATGCTTCATCGGCTGGCTTTCGACCTGTGTTCATTTTCATAACCCCGCCACTATCTATGGATTGATGACTTGACGAGATTCACGAATTTTCTTCTGTGTAATTCTACAACCATTTGTTTACTACGGTATTACCTGCTCCATACCTACGGTGTTATTTCTTTCTTATTCTCGCGCTCGAGGATCGGTCTCTGTCTTCATCTATTCACCCACTCGGTTGGCTCTGTTGAACGAGAATCTTCACGGCCAATTGACCTTTTGTACCTGTCAATCCCTGCAGAATGGCGTCAGGTAAGCCATGTACCTCAAGTTTCTCTCTAGGTCGTATTGCTCACTCCACAGATATTCCCAAGGTTGTCCCGTTGACCTGCCACGGACACTCCCGTCCAGTCCCGCATATCAACTTCTCCTCCGCCGTCGAAGATGACCAGTACTACCTGATCTCCGCCTGCAAGGGTACTTCAATGCCTTCTGTCTCGTCGTGATCCCTCCCACTAACGCCAGCCTAGACAACAACCCCATGCTGCGCGATGGCATCACCGGTGACTGGCACGTTCCCGTCCCCTCACCATCTCCAACACCACTAACCGCAACAGGATCGGAACGTTCCTCGGCCACAAAGGCGCCGTCTGGCAAGCCCGGCTCTCCACAGACGCCACCATTGCCGCAACCGCCGCCGCCGACTTCTCCGCGTGAGTCTCCTGTCCTCTTTGCGCATTTCAACCTATCTAACCAACTCCCCACAGCAAAGTCTGGGACACCCACACGGGCGAATGCCTCCACACCCTGCAACACGCGCACATCTGCCGCGCCGTCGCCTTTCCCCTCCAGCCCTCCCCGAAGGTCGTCGCCACCGGCGGCTTCGAGAAAAAGCTCCGCATCTTCGACCTCTCCCGCAGCGGCGGCGCCGGCTCGCCCAGCAGCAGCTCCTCGCCGACGCTGCCCTCCCCAGCCACGACCGAGACGTCCGCCCCCGGCGCCGTGACCAGCTACGAGATCGGCCCCGGCGTCCACGGCGGCACCATCAAGTCCATCGTCTGGAACCGCGACTACAACATCCTGACCACCGCCGCCGAGGACCGCAAGATCCGCTGGTGGGACCTGCGCTCGCGCCACCCCGTCCTCGAGTACACCGTGCAGGGCTCCATCGGCAGCTGCGAGCTGAACACCCTCGCCACCCGCCCCAACGACCCGGGCATCCTCACCGTCGCCGCGGGGAAGTCCGTGTACCTGTTTGACGGCGCGGCGCCGGGACGCCTGCTCAAGAAATCCGATTTCGCGTACGAGGTCGCCAGTGCTGCCGTGAACAATGATACCGGCCGGTTGGTGACGGGTAGCGCGGACGATACGTGGGCGCGTGTGTATGACTTGCACACGGATGAGGAACTTGGTATGTGCATGTCGTCTGTTGCTCTGGGGCTGTCACTAACAGGGAACAGAAGTGCAAAAAGGCCACCACGGCCCCATCTGGTCCGTCAGCTTCTCGCCCGATGGCAAGCTGTACGGAACCGGTAGCGAGGACGGGACCATCAAGCTGTGGAAGGCGTGTAGGGAGCCGTATGGTCTCTGGCGGTGAAGGACCCACACTACGAACAAGCCATGTGCTTAGTGCCTCCTATGTACAGACGGGACGTAGTTCCATGTAGCTACAGTCATCACTGGCAGGACAGTGATCAGAGGGACGTCAACTGCTGTATGTGAATAAGTACAGACAGTACAAGACACCGCTCCCAATACCTCTACTACAACAGCACGCGTGAAGAGGAACGTCCATTTTGCTCTACCATAGAACCCAGTCGTGCGCGAATAGCAACAGAACCTAGTACGCAGTCACAGAAATGAGAAAAAAAAAAAAAAAAAGAAACCTCCATCCTACACCCCCTACTCAATCATGTCGATATCATCATCCCCCGCCGCCGCCGTAGACGCAGGCGCAACCTGCGGGGGCTGCTCAGGAACAGTCTCCTTATCGGCCGCTCCGGGGCCAGCATTCGCTCCGCCCCAGTAGTCATCCATCTCCGCATCCAGCTCCTCCTGCGTCTTGCGCGGACGGCCATTGACCATGCGACGGCCGTCACCGCCGCCACCGCCGCCACCACCCTGTCGCCGACCACTGCTAGTCCGAGGACCCGGCGACCGCTGCCCAGGCACATACCGATCGATATGTTCAGGCGGGGGCTTGGACACGTCGCTGCGGCGGTACCGCCCGCCGCCGCCGCCGCCTCCAGCACGCCGACCACCTCCACCACCTCTCCGCCGACGGGAACTGCCCTCGCCGTCACTCCCGCCGGGACTCAAGCTGCGCGCGTCGCGGGGACGTTCGACGCGGTCGAACAGACTGCCGCGCGGGCGCTCGACGTTGTCGAAGGGGTTGCGGTCGCGGCGGCCGCCGGCGGCGCCGCCGGTCGAGACGAGGGTGACGCGGATGGGCTGGCCCTTGGCGTTTGCGCCATCGAACTCGCTGATGGCGGTGCGGGCGTCGCTGACGCGCGTGTAGGTGACGAAGGCGAGGCCCTCGGAGCGGCCGGCGCGGTCGTACACGAGGGTCAGGTTGAGGACGGGGCCGATGCGCGAAAACAGATCCTGCGTTCGTTCGTTAGTCGGTGCGTAAGTGCGCGCCGAGCGGATGATGCATACCTCGAGATCCGTCTCGGTGATATCATAGTGCAAGTTCTCCACGCGGAGCTTCGCGGTCGTCGAGCCGCTACATTCATTAGTCTCTTACCCTCCACAACACAAGAGACGGAACGTACTGGTCACCCGGCGGGGAGTAGCGGTCGCCGCGGGGCCGGCGCTGGGCACGAGTCGGGCGTGCTGAGAGAAGTGTTAAAACAAGATGGTTGGCCGGAGCTGTCTGGTGAGGTTCACGCACTATCTCTGTCGTCTTCGTATTTGTCGTGCACCCAATCCCTGCGCCGATTAGCCGCTGCATTTGCACGTTGATAGTTGAGGGCGACGTACAGATCTAGGTCGACACGGTCTTCTCTGTAGGGCTGTGCGGTCGTAGAGGACAGGTCAGCTTAAGTCAGGGAATCTGCTCCATCACTATCTTTTGCGGATTCTGCTTGTCACGATGCGCTGGGAGGACTCGAAAGGAGAACAGGAGGTAGGACCTTTGCGGACGTCAGTACCTGTGGAAGAGCTTGCGCCCTGGAACAAGGAAGTTATATTGAACGCGCAGGAAGACGTACCTTTTTAACGCCGTCATTGCGACGACCCTGAGGGCGACGGCCGCGATTCTGTCGCTGCTGTTGTACGAGTCGCGTCAGCATTCCGGTATGATGCAATCTGAGGTGCGGCTCAGACACTCACAGGCCGTTCGGCAATGATCTCATCCAGGCTGCGGTCCATGTTCGACATGGTGAAGGCGTAGCGTTGCACAAGACGATTGGTTAGACAGGTGGCCAAGACAACCGAGGCCGAGGGAGAGAGAGCAATGGGAAGGTTGAGGTGAAGTGAAGTGAATTCGGGCCGGAAGTTGAGCTGGACGCGGCTTTCTGTTCGGGACGGTCACGTGATATAACAACTACTTCACTGACAACATCTGACGAATACACGAATACACTGCGCGCTATAAAGACTAATGTATGGACTAGGGATGTGGTATACATGCGGAAAGCACAGAAACAATACCAACCGTAATGCAACAAAACAACCGAGACTGCATGCAACACCCCGTTTGAGCTCCACAAAACACCGGCACCAGCAGCCCTGGGAAAGAAAGAAAGATCACACAACACCGGCCGTGCTAAACAGACCCCAATGCGATTACTGTCCCCGTCCATTAGTAGATGGATTCTCCGAATCCTCGTTCTCCATCATCTTGCCCATAAAACTGATGTAGTCGTACTGCGGCACATCCCGATCCTGGGATTTGACGGGGCCTTGGTGCTTGGGCATGGTTTGCGTGAGATGCTCGATAAGTTCCTCCGGGATGAGAGACAGTCGGAGGTCCATCTCGGTGACATACGGCTGGAACTTATTAGATTTGCCTTCCAACGGCGGGGCGAAACACATACCTTTCCGTCGGCAACCTCATGGAAACTCTGCAGAACCTGTTCCGCTGTGTTCTGGTCCTCAGTCACGCTGACCATAAACTGGATGAACTGCTCGAAGCTGACACCTGCGTTCTGGGCGAGTCGTTGTGGGCCGCACGTTTCAATGTACACCTGATGCATCTCATCCTCATCGTACACCAACCCAAGACTCGCGAGGGCGGCGGAAAACTCCAGCTCTTGCAGCGTGTTGGATGCGTCGCGGTCAAAATGCCGGAAGACGGACTCGAACTCCTCCAGTTGGATTGGGGTCAGGTTCGTCATGTTTCGGGCCACCAGCTGGTTTTCCAAGAAGGCCAGCTTCTTCGAGATGCTCGACTTGACCAGAGAGAGTTCATACGAAAGCTCGTCGAGCGTGTACGTCGTGTAATCGTTCTCTTCGATGTTCGCCTCCACACACTGTTCGTCAATGGCCGCGATGGTATCCAGGAACGCGTCCAGCGGGGGAAGGTTATCGTTCAGTCTCTTCACATGGGCAAGTTGATCCTCCACTTCGCCATCGAGTCCAGATATCGCGAGGGAGAGCGTCTTTAGCGTGAGGGCGAAATCATTGGCTTTGTCGGCAAACGACCGACGCAGCGCGTTCTTAATATCCCGAATGGTCTCGTTGATCAGCTGACTGCGCTCGTGCTCGTCGCGCGTTAGACACTCCCACTCCTGATCGCACACCTCCAGTCGAAGTTCCGCTGGCGGATCGTACGGACGAAGCCGGTAGGTGCTGAGCTTGGTCTTGATGTTTCCGAGAAGAGCGGCCAGATCGGATTTCTCAGCCACCCACTGGCGTTTCAGGTTCCGTTTGTACTGGGAAAACTGGAAGGCCTGGTCCTTGGCGTCCTTGTACGTGCCCTCGAAGGACGAGTTCTTCCATTCCTCGCGCTGCGTGCGGATGAGGCGCAGAAGCTCCTTCATGCGACGCTCGTACGAGTTCTGCATTTCCCACGCGCCATGCATGTTGTTGATGAACTTTTCCACGCGGCGCCCGGCGTTCTCCACTCGCTCCAGCTGCGAAAAGGCATGGAACCAGTAGGCGATGTAGGTCATGAGCGATCGTTCGTCGGGGCGCGCCACGTCGCAGACGTCGTCGACGTCGAGCAAGTCGGGGATGCCGATTTCGTTGGTCGCGAGATCAAAGGCGAGTTTCATGTTCCCGCGGTGGTCCTTCTTGTCGAGGGCGTCAAAGTCGATCAGGTCCGGCCGATGGTTGTCGAGGAGCGCGCAGAAGGCTAGGCCGTCGTTCCAGCTCGTGGAGAAGTCGCGCACCTCGACGCCAGGGTACAGGGCGGTCTTTCGCTGACACCACAGGAGCAGCCCCTCCTTGGCGGTCATGCCCTCCTCGTTGATGTCGGTGATGGTGAAGCGCGAGATGAGCGTCCATATTAAGCCGAGGATGATCTTCCGGTTGCCGTCCACGATGTCCTCCGCTCCGATGTTGATGGTCTGGATCTTGCGGTCTCGGATGAAGTCGAGCGATTTGTTGACATTTTCGAATTTCTGCACCCGCAGTCGGGGGTCTTTGGCATATCGTCCGAGGGTTTCGCTGCCGAGGATTTCCAGCAGATGGATGAGGATGACCTGGACCAGACCCGAACCGTGGTCAGCAGCGCACTCGACATCGAATCCGACGCCGGGGACAGACACTCACCCCGTTGGAGAGATCGGTGACGAGATCTTCAATGTAGAGATTGCGCACTTTAATCTTGTCATTCAGCCTGAAACGATCGCGTTGGTTAGCGGTGGCTGGGCCGGCGACAGGGCTGCGGCGTGGCCCAAAAAAAAAAGTCCGCGAGGGGGAGGGGGATGTGTGGCATACGCACCATTTGGTGAAGGTTTTCTGTTGGACATTGACCCACTGCGTCTCAACGGTCAACATGATGGAGGTTGAACAAGGGGGACATTCAGAGAGGGAGAGTCGAGGGGGGAGATTGAAAGAGATGGAGACGAGAGAGGGGATGACGGAGGGGGAAGGGGTGGAAAAGGGCAGGATCTTCACGACGGCGCGACCGAAGAGGACTCGCGGCGGGGAAGGGCAGTATACGATCTATTCTTGCAATTTTATTATTAGTAGTATAGAACTTCTGCGAGTCTTAAACAAGAACAGTGCATGACAAAGAATAATCATTCAGGGGCTCTGGGGCCTCGGGCTTTTGTTCTTTTATCAGCTGTCAACAAACTTCCCCCTTGGGCCCCCACAGCAACCACTGGATGAATCGGCTACTACCGTATGAACCATAAGGACCATCAGATGAACCATCCGGGCTTCAATCATGTGTAAGGAATGTGCCCTCACTCCTTTATCCTCTCCGACAGCAACGCAATCAAATGGTCTGCAACCACGCCCCCCACCAAATCATACCCCGCCGGCGTCAAATGCAATCCGTCATCCCAGACTTGCTTTCTAAACTCCTCCGTCGCGCGATGATACGGGACCTTTGGATGGAGGTCAAACGCATGGCTAGTACGAAATAATCAGCGTCGCATCATCACTACCCTAGTATCAGCGCACTCACAATTTCTCATGTTGATATCCCAAAATTTGCGCATTCAATTCCGCCCGTCGCGCATCCAAATCTTTGCTAACAGCCGCGCATTCCGGCACCGTCAGCGCAAGAACATTCGCGCCGGCGTTGAGGGCGACTTTCCACGCCTCTTCTAGCGCCGGAAAGATCCGCGAACACGGGTACCGATGGCCCAGGTCGCTGCACTTATTAGCGGACGTAGTCAGGAGGGTGAGGTATGAGGAATGCTGACTTGGTCGCTCCGAGGACTATCACCCAGTCGTAGGGGATCTCTGCGCCTGCGCACGTAGTTAGATTGAGGTGCGCTCTGGTAGTCTTGGCGCAGAGGGAAAGAGACGCACATCTCCGCTGGAGTCGAGGGAGGAAACGCCCCGGTGGTTGGATCACCAGATCGCCTGGGAGTCCGTCTACGTCCACCTGGAAGGTGTGCGAGGGAAAGGCGGCCTTGAGCTTTTCTTCCAGCTTCCAGGCGTAGGGGTGGTAGTCGAGTCCATATTGGTGGTATCCTGCTGTTAGGGAGTTGCCAAAGCACAGGATGGTGGTTTTTTGGGTCATGGTCGAATCTGTAGGAGTAGAATTGATGCTTGGATGCTTGATGCTTATGCTTATATGCAGATCTCACCGCCCAGGCTTGTCAATCATGATGGTGAGATGTAAATCGCTTGGTGTTGTACCAGGATTCATCAAGTCGCGTATCGCCCATGAGCTAGGCGCCAGCACTTGATTATGTAGAACACAACAAAGGTAGTCCGGCATATACGAGTATAAGGCGGAATATCATGAGACAATGACAGATAGTCGTCCGTGTATATGGAGAAGTGCAAAAGGCAACACTTCAATGAATAAATATATATCTACCTGGTACTCCTTAACATAATCAAAATTCCATTGACTAGCTGTATAATTAGAATCCTCGAGTAGAATCCTTGACTCATCCTGACTAACATTCACTCTACTGTTTATTGTTACGCTATCAATCTGCGAGGAAAAGAATGGCGCAATCGGGCCAGGTCCCAAGCGGGGATGATATCATCAGCCTCGGCGGGGCAGAGGGGAAAAAACCACCACCGCCTCCTCTTCATATAACCCATCCCCCAACACCCACAAGACACACTCATTCAAATTCCCTAGATTCCTTTGTCCATCCACAAAATGTCCGCTCAATTCTCCTTCAGCGACGTCCTCCCCCTCCCCAATTCCGCCGTCACGATCCCCCGCCTGGGCTTCGGCGTCTACCGCTCCCCGACCAACGTGTGCGTGCAGTCCTGTCTGAAGGCCATCCAGACGGGCTACCGCCACATCGACACGGCGCAGTTCTACGCCAACGAGAAGGAGGTCGGCGAGGCGATCCGCGCGTCCGGCGTGCCCCGCAGCGACCTCTTCGTCACCACCAAGATCCTCAGCCCCGCCGGCTCCCCGGAAGCCACCTACAGCAAGCTGCTCGACAGCGTCGAGAAGATCGGCGGGCCCGACGGCTACGTCGACCTGTTCCTCATCCACAGCTCCAAGTCGGGTCCCGCCGGCCGCAAGGAGCTGTGGCAGGCGCTGGAACGGCTGCTCGAGGAGGGCAAGACGCGCAGCATCGGCGTGAGTAACTTTGGCGTGCAGCATATCGAGGAGATGAAGGCGTACGCGAAGGTGTGGCCGCCGCATGTCAATCAGATCGAGGTTGGTTCGCCCTTATGTCTTCTGTTCAAGAGGGATACTGACAAGTACAGCTGCACCCGTGGTGCCAGCAGCGCGTCATCGACGCCTACTGCAAGAAGAACGGCATCGTGGTCGAGTCGTACTCGCCCATCGTGCGCAACTACAAAGCCAGCGACCCGACGCTCGTCGCCGTGGCCAAGAAATACGAGAAATCCACCCAGCAGATCCTGATACGCTACGCGCTGCAGAAGGAATGGGTGCCGCTGCCCAAGACGGATAACCCCGACCGCATCGTCGCCAACGCCGGCGTCTTCGACTTTGACATCAGCGCCGAGGACATGGCCGTGCTGGACGGGCTGGACCAGGGCAGCAGCGGGGCTATTGTGGAGGCCGTGGTGAACGAGTAGACTCGTGGCCGTCGTGTATGATAGATACCCAGATGGTTGTAGATGATGATGATATCTAATGCGAAGCTCTAACGACTGGACTAGCGTCAGTAGTCGGGGCGCTCCATCAGGAACGCGTTGATGGACTGCAGCGTAGACCGCGACGGATTGACGTCGTGTTTCGACGACACGATCCAGGCGAGACGCTGGCGGATGAACTGCTTGTCCATGCGTGGCCGGGTGGGGGCGGTCGTGAAGTTTCCTGCCCGGGTCAGCTCATGCCCTCAAGACGACCGATCGATCGTCAACCTACCGTTCTCATCGTAGAATAAACAGAGGATGGCTAAGGCCGCACCGGCCGATAGATCCTTGCCGGTCTCACAAGTGACCAGCAACGACCGCGACGGATCCGCCCCCAGCTGCGCCGCAACAAACGCCTGTACCTTGTCGAGATGCTTCCGCAGATCGCGACTCCCGAGCTTCTGCGACGCGCACCCCAGATGCAGTCGCTTCGCATCATCCTGCGCGGCCGCCGGATCCCCATTACAGTCAATGACGAGGTCGTAGCGACCGCCGCCGCTCACCCGCGCATCCGTCTGGCTGATGTACAAGTTGCGCGTGGGCGCGATACGCGTGGCCGGGTGTTCGGCGTCGCGCGCGCGATGGGACTCGACGAGCTGCGCGATGAGCTCGGGGAGGTCCTCCTCGGGGGTGCGAAAGAGACGATCCTTGTTGGGCCAGAAGACGGGCGGGGTGAGGCCGTGGGCCCAGGCCTCGCTGTCGTCGCCGGCGCCCTGGATGTACCCGCCCTCGGACATTTCCGCGCCATGCACCCGTTTGGAGGCGGAGCAGAGGACGAATAGGTTATAGCCGGCGCCTGTGCGCAGATCGGTCGGGTGGAAGTATGCGCGATTCGCCCAGGCGACCCGGATGGGTCGGCCTAATTGCTGCCTGAGCTCATCCAGGTCGAGTTTCAGGTCCTGGTCGGTCCGGTGAGACAATCTGTCAACGAGGCGCAGCAAAACGGGATCAGTTACCTTGAGGGATTGGACGAAGCCGTCGATGCGGCGTTCAATCTGCGACTCCTCCGAGGCTCCCAGGAAATTCGGCGGGAATTGCACGGGATGAAAGGCCGGGTCGGACGGGAACAGGGCGCGGTTGAGCACGGCGCACCAGA
The DNA here is from genome assembly GCA_019721355.1 of Aspergillus sp. MEXU 27854. Classification (NCBI taxonomy): domain Eukaryota; kingdom Fungi; phylum Ascomycota; class Eurotiomycetes; order Eurotiales; family Aspergillaceae; genus Aspergillus; species Aspergillus sp. MEXU 27854. The sequence continues at coordinate 2,932,688 of JAGMTT010000003.1, forward strand.
TGGGGACGGTTTTGGACAGGGCATCGGGCATCACTGCGGTGGTCAGGACGAGTTGAAATCATCAGCGCCGCACGCACTTACATTTGCCGCGGCGAGTCGAATCCACTATGATGCACCTGCAGCGGTCATTGGTAGACGCGGGTTAGTATGGCAGAGGCCAGCCGGAGAAAGGAGGGCGCATTCCGACGAGGTCAGACGTACCCCCCATGTTCCCGCGCGAGCGGGAGAATCTGTAGGTTGAGTCGGCGAAAGCTGAAATCCCATTTCCCCGCGTGGCCGTCCGTGCTCTTGAAGTAGGCGCTGCCGGATTTGGCGTCGGGCGGGATATACCAGCTGCCACAGCGCTCATTGGCGACGAGGGGGAGCTGGTAGTGGTGGGCGACGTCGCGCACAAAGGCGGCGTCGGTGTCGATGGAGCGCAGTCGGTTGGAGATGGAGAGGGCGGATCGTCGTAGTGAGGAGAGGGTCTGGGAGATGGTCTGCTCTCGGGAGGGGAAATGAAGGGAGTCCAACGAGACGGGGTAGGAAGCCATATCGGGAGTGAACTCGAGGAAGAATCGGGTGGAGATGAGGGGACCAATGTGTTGACCACTAATGCCTACCTATTATCCTACCAGCATAGGGTATAATTCCTTCGTAGTCTGTATGGAGTATGACTGGGACAGAGAAAAATGACATGATTGGAATGTTGCGGGATATCAAAATCTGAGCCAATCAGCAAGGGACGGACCACCCACCGAGTCCAAGTGGAGATGAGAGAGGGAGTGGAGGGAGTTTTCTAGTAGATACGGTGGGCCTTGAGGTTATTTACTCTGTAGAAGTATGCTCCCTGCCTGGGTAAATTGTTATAAATGAAAGATATCATATAGGTAAAAGTGAATACTTTGAAAGTAGGGAGGTATGAGCAGAATGAAAGTCCACAGACCAAAAAGGTTAGTCTGGACTAGCTCCTGTCACGATAACGATATATTGAATCATGCGCCGTGGCTGGCATCGTCGGTCCGTCACGGGCACTAACAGACACATGGTTGACGCTGGGCATGGACGACAGTCCTCCGAATGAACTTCGGAAGGAGATGGCCTGTTTGGGCCTTGCGCATATTAGTCTTACAATGTGCACTACGGAGGAGACAGTGCGCGATCAGTCTATGTATACATCATTTACCAAAGATGAAAGCGACAGACAACAGACCTCATACTACCTACGTAGTAAGTAGACAGAACTCAACTACCGTACATACATCTCCTAAATGCCCTCTGGATGTACGGAGTAGGAAAAGAGAATGATGATTCGGTGGTGTTCTATGGTGGGCGGGCCTGTCCCAAACGGGATTAGGGGCATGGGTTGATGTCACCGAGGGGCTGCAGTCCCGACGATGACCTCAGGGAAAATAAGACCGTCGGAAAGAGGGTCTGGTCGCTTTCCTTGGTTGGTATCTGTTATTTAAAGCCTCCGGAATTCCCTTCCTTCCTCTCGTTTCCTCTCGATTTTTCCTCTCCAAATTCAATTCCTCCATTCCTCTCCAGGCCATAGATCAGCCACATCCCTCTTGTCCCTCTCGGTTCTTCTTCCGTCTCGTCCCCTCTACAGCCTCGTGACTCCCTCCGCTCCATCGCCACTCCCCGCGCGACCCTCCTCTTCCATCCAATCCTCTTCAGCCTGACAATCTATCCATCCCAGCCACCATGCCCAAGGTAAGCTAGTGTCTCCTCCCTCAGCCCCGTAGGGCGCCATCCAAGACCCACCGCTCTAACCGTCGCCCCATATCAGATCACCGAGATCTTCTTCGACTGCGACAACACCCTTGTCCTGTCGGAGGAGTTGGCCTTTGAGGCCTGTGCCGATCTCGCCAATGAGATCCTGGAGAAGCGCAACATCCCCGATCGCTACACCGGCGAACAGCTCATCCAGGATTTCGTCGGCCAGAACTTCCGCGGCATGATGATCTCCCTCCAGGCCAAGTACAAGTTCGAGATGGCCAAGGACGAACTGGAGGAGTACGTCAAGAAGGAGGAAGACAAGGTCATCGCCAAGCTGAACGCCAAGGCCCAGCCCTGCGTCGGCGCCAACGAGGAGCTCCAGAAGTTGTACGATGCCGGCAAGTACGACCTCGCCGTCGTCTCCTCCTCCGCCCTGCGTCGCGTTCAGGCCTCCATCAAGAAGGTCGGCCAGGACCGGTACTTCGCCCCCGACCGCGTCTTCAGTGCCGCCTCCTCGCTTCCCAAGCCCACCTCCAAGCCGGACCCCGCCATCTACCTCCACGCGCTCGAGGTCTGCGGGAAAAAGGCCGAGGAGACCGTCACCATCGAGGACAGCAAGTCCGGTGCCCTGAGCGCCATCCGCGCCGGCATCCCTGTGATCGGCTACGTGGGCAGCTACCCCGGCGACGACAAGAAACTGGAAATGGCCCAGCGCCTGGAGGAGTTGGGCGCCAAGGTCATCATGAAAGACTGGTCCGAATTCGAAGATTGCCTCGCGCAGATCGAAAAGATCCAGGCCAGTCTGTAGGCGGTGGTCAAGCCCCTTGCAGCCCGTCGATTTACCAATTCCCCCTTTCCTTACGGACACGAAGTCATGAGAGCACGCGCATTGTCGGTCTGGAGCCATGGTTCTTTTTCTAATCCTAATCCCGCGTCGTTTGGTGCATTGCGGGACTTGTCACTGCATTCATCCCGATGTTGATCATCCTGTATGAAGCATATTCCCCTACCTTCCATTTCCTTCTGTTTCTTCCAATTGCTGTCATCGGGAGATCTGCATTACTATTCAATTTTCTGGCATAGACAGGTTGTTCAGCGACCATGTTGAGCATTGAACCTGTAGAAATTCAATAGAAATTTCTCCACATTGTCTTTCCTGTAGACTCTGGCAGGAATCCGACCCCGCAGACTAGTAGAAAATCCGGGGAACTTGCATCATCACCTGACAGTCAGATACGTCGGTTCGTACGCCCTTTGCTTTTTCCTGGTCTCGAGATGGATTTTAATTGATGCACTCGAGCGATGTACGAATGCCCAACGAGCGTCCCAAGTATGCGCATTTGCGCCATAGTCCAGATCGATCTATCGGGTTGAGGGTTGAGACTCGTCTGTATTGATCTCCTGGTCTTGGAGATACCGTACTCTCCTCTGGATACACTTGATGTACTATATCCCACCGTTCTGATTGCTATCTACATAGCCGTCGGCAGTGAGGTGGTCCAGTATATATCTCATAAAAACGGGTAGTATCTTTCCCACGACCGCCTTTAATACCTTTGATAACTAGTTACAACACAATAAATATACCGAGTCATAAACACTTCCCCAATCATGGACAAACTATACAACATACTAGGCACTGCAGTTGGGCATTGGGCAAAGACACAGATCACCTGACCTGGAACCTAATCAGACCGATAAGGAATCATGTCCCACCTCGTTCACCAATACACATCCCACCTACCTCCTACTATCTAGTCCGTGTGACTCGGCGACTGACTTTCTACAACCAGCCTCCTTGCATTGGCCATGTCGGATCCCAAATACGCTCTGTCCAAGCACATCTCACGGGGTCCCCTGGTATGTTCTGGCCCAGCCACCAGACTGCGGGGTCTCCGACCACAGCACAACCAGAGCTTACCCCAATGGCGTGTTAACGTTGACGACAGGACCCCAAAGAGGCCCGCTGGACCAGACTCATCAAGACGACATACCGGGATCCCAATGGCGTCGAGCGGACGTGGGAGTCGGCGGAGCGACAGGTAGTCCCCTCCAGCCTGTGCAGTGGGATTCCTCTAACATGGTGACAGACCCGCCCTGCGAATTGCGAAATCGACGGCGTCGGCATCGTGACCATCCTCAACAAGGCCACCGGCCCCGAACTTCTCCTGCAGAAACAGTACAGACCGCCCATCGACAAGGTCGTCATCGAGGTCCCGGCCGGGTTGATCGATGCCGGCGAGACAGTCGAGGAGTGCGCCGTGCGCGAGCTGAAAGAAGAGACGGGCTACGTGGGGGTCGCGGAGCAGACGAGCTGTGTCATGTACAATGGTGTGCCAACGGCCTGTCTGCCATCTTGGATTTGAATGCATGAGACTGACTGGCGCTAGACCCCGGCTTCTGCAACACGAACCTCAACATGGTCCATGTCAAGGTGGACATGTCGCTCCCCGAGAACCAGAACCCGAAGCCGCAGCTCGAGGACAACGAGTTCATCGAGTGCTTCACGGTGCCGCTGTCGACCCTGTTCGAGGAGATGAAGAAGCTCGAGCGCGAGGGGTATGCGATTGATGCGCGCGTGGGGACAATAGCCGAGGGTATTGAGCTGGCCAAGCAGCTCAAGCTGTAGCTGCAGCTGTACTTTCGCAGTCATAGACGTAACGACCATAGACACATCCACACTTGCTCCGCCTCCCACTCGGCAGAAGACGTAGCGTAGCGCAGCGTACGTAGAGGCTAGATCCTCCCCTCCCCCCTAAGACCAGTATACAAAGCCCACGCAGCAAGCGTCTTCCCATCGCGCGCGCCCACCCTCCACAACCCCCTCAGCGGCACAACCTTCAGCGTGATCTTCTCGCCATGCTCCCTTAGCCCAGTCAATCGCCCCTGCAGCGCCTCAATCTCCGCGCGCGGCATCCGCTTCTGACACAGAAACACGGGGATGAACTCGTCGCTGCCCCCGGCAGACGGATACACCGCGTCCTGCAGCGCCTCGTCGCCCTCTCCACGCGGGTCCATTCCCATCGCCAGCGCCGTCATATCCACCAGCTCCTCCTGCGCGATCGTCAGCCCCGTCTCCTCGTGGATCTCCTTGGCCGCCCCGCCGGCAAACGACCCGCTGTCGTCGAGCATGCCGGCCGGGATCTCCGCGAAGGCGAGCGACCCGGCCGGGATGCGCGGCTGCACGGTTAGAATGGCGCGTTTCTCGTCTTCCGCTGACGGTGGCGCGTCGTCCGGCTGGAGGATAAGCTGCACTCGTTAGAAAGTTGCGCACTGTCGCAAGGGAGGGAAGGGGAAGGGGGGGTACCAGCATCGCGACGCTCCCGCCGCGGAGAAACACACTACCCGGCAGGGACTCGCCGCGGGCGTTGGACACGGTCGCGCGCAGCTTGACGAAGCCGAGGCGGCCGCCGCCGAAGTAGTCGACGCTTTGGATGTGGATTTTGCGGAGGGCGTAGGGGTCGCTGTGGAACTCGTGCGTGGCGTGTTGCTGGCGCTGGAGGGAGCGCTGCAGGGTTGAGAGCCAGATGTTGAAGGCGGGAAAATGGAGGAGTTGGTCTTTTGTTAGGTCGGGGGGGCATTCTACGGGCAGGGGCGTTGGGGTGTGCTCGTTGGTGATTGTGAAGGTGGAGAGGGACATTGTGAGCGGGGGAGTGCGGATGCGCGGTCGCGGGGAGGTTGATGCGAGGCGCCGGAGAAGGACCGTTGACCACATAGACTGGTTGATTGATTGGTAGAGGTATGGGCTACGGAGTTGAGGTTCTGGAGGAGGTGAGGTGGGATGGATAAGGAGCTTAGCTGCCAATGACGTAGTGTCAACACCCAAGCTCCCGAACCTGAAAACAACCGCCAAGGAGCATCTCTCATTCAACACTATCATTCCAACCACCTAAGCACACATAGAGCTAACCTATCTACATGAGCCACTACACAATGTCTGCAGACTACCACTCCAGCACCCAGTCATCATGCCACGTCCCCTTCTTGGTCTCCTTCTGCAAGTCAGAAATACTAAGCAACTGAGACGTCGAGTCGTACTGAACAGACCGGCGGTTGACAGGACGTCCATTAAACCGGACCTTGCCCGGGGCATACTCAACCCCCAAGATCTCGACCTTATCCAGCGCATTGTGTTCCGCCCGCGATCCAGACGAAGTAGCCACCAGCCGCGACTTGCTTGCCGCCAAATTCACCCAGAGATTATCCTCAGGATCAATCGACTCTCCATCGTCGACGTACAGACTGCTCTTCGCATGGCCGGCAGCATCCAGCGCGACGATCAATGACCACGGGGTATTCCGCGCCTCGCGGGTCGTCAGCGCCGCCTGCTGCATGGTGAGGATGTGACCGCCGCGAACGAAGACGGGGATGTGGCCGAGCGGCGCGGCGATGGTAGTGTTCACGCCCGGCTGGGCGAAACTCACCGCCGTCTGCGAGTACCAGTCGTACCACTTCTCCCCGTCCTAGAGGTCGGGGAAGACGCCCTGGACGGTCGTGGCGAGCTGCGCCAGCACGGGGACGACCTTGAGGGCCGGGTCGAGCAGGAACTGCGTCTCCACCGCGGCGAGAGAGGGGTCATTCGGGTACTCCCAGGCCAGGGCGCGCATGACGGTTGCGCCAGTGGTGTGGGTCTGCTGCATGAGGGTGTAGAAGTAGGGCAGGAGCGCGTAGCCGATCTTCATGGCGTCCTGGGAGGCCTTGATCACGGACGACCGGCGGTATGGCTCCTGCGGGATCGCGGCGAGGCGGTAGTGGTTTCGGTAGAAGGGAAAGAACGCAGACAGCTGCATCCAGCAGCTGTAGAGCTCTTCGCCCGTATTGCCGTCGAAGCCGCAGGTGTCGACGCCGAACATGGGGAAGCCCTACAGAAAGAACTGCAGGGCCTGCAGGATGGAGTAGTACATATACCCCCACTTGGCGTAGTTGTCACCGCCCCAGTGGCCAGCCCACTTGCCCGATCCTGCAAACGTCGAGCGGCTGATGATGAAGGGGCGCTTGGTAGGGTGCACCGCGAGCAAGCCCTGGTATGTTGTGTTGAGGACCTGGTGGCCGTACAAGAATTGCACGTCATATTCGACGGTGCCGTCGGCGTGCGTGGCGTTGGGAGAGACGGCGTGGACGGCGAGGTCATGTCCCGTTTGGACGTGATTGAGGACGTAAGGTGGCCAGTTGATGTCCCGAACACCGGGGCCGAAGTCGTACGCAGGTACGGCACGGTGGTGGTGGGAGCTGGCAGTTGAGTGGCAGAGTTTACAGCGTCTTGACTCGATGCCGCTGCCGATGCAGAGGCCGCCTCAATCGCGTGGGTGATGTTAAATGCTTCGGGGTAGTCGAAGAGGAGATATCCCGGATCGCCCAGGGAGTTTGAACGGCGGATGGGCTGGGTTCAGGTGAACCGAGTCGGAGCCACAGCTGCCGATGCAGAAGGAGGAAGCCTCATTCATGTCCATCCAAATGCCGTCAAAGGGTATCTTCTCATGGCACTCGACCACCTCATCGGCCCAGTACTCCACGGCCTTGGGATGGTGGAAGTCGGTGAAGACGGTATAACCAGGCCACACCGAGCCGATGTACGTGGTACCATCTGGGTTCTTCAGCCAGACGTCGAGCTCCGTACCACGAGTATATGGCTCATATCTATGCACAGTTAGCTTAGCAGCAATCAGTGGGGTATAGACAAGCGGTTGGAACCTACGCATCAGAGGCGTTGTCGAGATTGGGAACGCATATGCCAGTGTCGACAATGGCCCCATAATGCCGCCCAGACTGGTCCAGTTTGTCCAAGAATGCGTTGCCCTCCTCGTACGTGGTTCCAGGGGTGATGGCAGCTTAGTGGAGGAGGTTCGGCTTTGGAACCCTGCTATATGAGATCTGGCAGTCATACGGGTGCCTTTCACACTCACTTTGGTAGTAGTTAAATCAATTGCTAATCTGCTTATGAGATGGAAAGTATTCGTACCACCGTTGCACCACCCCAAAGCCATGCTATTTGCTCGCAAAGAAAGCCCCGTGCGCTAGTGGAAATAGTGGCACTGGCGGCGCCATCCATGGTTCCTCCGGGGCTCGTAATGGACAGGAGTCAGAATGTAGCAAGATCGAACTGCCCGACGTCACCAGCGCCACCGTCCACCAATAAGTAATGGATAGACGCGAAGCTTTCCCCAGATTCGATGCGCAAAGACTCCGCAGTTAGAGGTGCAGTCCGTGATGTTTGTTGGCATTCCAGCTAATCCTCACGTGGCCGTCCCCCATTTCTCCTGGACGACAGTCTGTCGACCGCGGTCTGGGCTCGTCCTTCACCTGGATCTGCTTGAGCTTAGTATGTCCGCGGAACTGTGCGCGAATTTGATGTATAAATATGGCGGTCTTACCACCCCTTCCCGCCGAAGTAATGATTCGGGTGTTCCGGACTATGTCTCTGCCACTACCGCCTGAACTGGGCATACATGGCGTCCTCTGTGACGAACCTATTCTGCTCGCTTTGCGGGGTGGTGATGACAGACCCCTTCCATCCAATGGTCCAGGCGTCTGCTGACGGAGGACGCCTGTGTGCAATCCGAGCCGTCTACACACGAGCCTCTCGAGCTGACACTGCGAAGATATCGGCAGTCGGATCCATGCAAGGTTATAGCAATGTGCTGTGGACCTCGTCGCAGCTGTTTGGAACGGAGAAGATCTCATTATTTCGAGATGATGGCTCCGACTGGGGATTTGGCTTCCACGACGCGTGTTGGCGATTCTTGGTTGCACGGCTTGATGACAGCGTGAACGAGTCCGTGATTGCAGAGTCATTATTCCGACAGTTTTACTGTACACCATGTCGGGACCTCTGTCGCCTGGATTTTGGTCATGAATACGACGGGGCAGTATCCGCTGGAGCTCTGTGGCGAGTTAACTTGTCACAAGGATACGATTTTACCTTCAATGATCCTTTCGCTGTGAGTTTGCATCAGCTCGAGCAGCGTGCTCCCCCACCGCCGTTGCCCTCATGGACCTGTCCGCAGATTCCAAACGACAACAGTACTTGTTTTGGGAGGCTGCCAGCGGAGGTGCTACACGAGATATTGTTCTCCTTATCGTACACCCAAGTGAAGAAGCTGCGGCTCGTCTGTCGCGAGTTCGCGATCTTGATGAGACCTGAGGCGCTCCCCATGTCGTTTTGGAGGGCGCAGTTCCTTCCCAGCGGCGAGCTGGGCTTCATGTTCGCGGATGTCACGAAGAGGAGAGACTGGTACAGGGCGCTTCGCGGCGTAGAGTGGGCACTCAGAAACCGCGATCATGCGCTCCTCAACAGAAAACGAATCGCTGGCTTGTTGGAACCAATCGCGGCTCTCGTCGAACGCGATGCCGCGACATCGTACAGACCTCCGGACGGAACTGTCTTGTCTCAACCAATCAAGAACACATATAGCCCTGTATCAGTGAGCGGCAGTACCCCCGAGAGCGACTGGGTAGACGAGAGACCGCTTTTGACTGGCCGCCGGTCTACTATGGGGGAAAGTTCGCTCGCGTCTGACGACTGCCGCGAGATCCACACGAGGATGGCACCGATTCCCTTCCAAGGGGACGCAACGTTTGCTGTCTCCACCGTTTCTTTCGGGACGGACAGATACATCTCGGGCATCTCATGGATGGGAGAGGAGTCCGGTGGCATTGGATTCTGCCACTCCCCCCAGGACACATGCCGGATCTCCCCAGGGTCATCTGTTGAGTCACTGGAAGTCACCTTTTGCGTGCGGGGGCTGATCGGCGTTAAATGGAACTTCACCGATGGGAGTTCGTCTCCGTGGGTTGGGAGATCCCAGGGAAGGGGGACAGCGCGTGGGATTCTAACTTTCCGGAAGGAGCACCATACGATACCCTTGATGGTAGGACTCGATGTATGTGTACCCCGACGTGTTGAGACGGCCGCAGTTCTGACAACGTCAAAGCATTACAAGATCGTCAGCATAGGGATTTTATACCCAGGCAACAGCCGGAAAGCCCTAGTCCCGAGACTTAGCATTGGCTCTTGCCTTTGGACGCCCGACGTTCCGAGACATAAGGACCTCTTCGTCAGCCCTCCGGCGCCGACTGAACCCCCTCGAGGTTATTTTGCACTCCTGGATATCGATTTCGGTGGGACACAAGGATCGTTGCTCGCACTGCTGACCAGAATGGTGGTTCATGTGAGTACCTCGCCTCGTCCCATCAGCGGGATGGACTTCTTTTATACGGATGGTAGCACGAGGAGCTTCGGTGTCCGGGGACAAAGTGAGATGTCTTTCTACCTCAATGGCCCAGAAGGTGAACGAATATCGGAGGTGGTTGTTGTGAACAACGGTCTCCTGAAAGGTCTGACGGGCTTCAAGGTCAGTCTCTCCATGTCAGCCCGTTTCAAGCGCCTGATTAACCCCAACTAGTTGTCAACCAATTTTGGTCGCCGCATGGATTTTGTCACACTCCGGTCTCTCTGTCAGGAGTCATCCCGGACATGGGTCCAAAAGCCGCCGGAAGGTCACGTCGTGACGGGGTTCATGTCTATAGTGAGTGTGTCCAACTGCCCGTATTTAATGTTTACTCACACAGTCGCGTAGAGCGAAGACGACCGTTTCTTCAGCTTGGGTACCCAAAGCCAGCCAGCTCCCTCGCGCGTTATACACACACCGAGCGATGAACCTTGCAATGCACGCATCTGGCCAGACAGCATGTGGAGTAAAAGCATCTGCGACTATCACACCTACGTTTCCCTGCGTGGCATACACCGGATCACTGCATTCGTCGGTATGCAACAACGCAGTCGGACGCCATCGGACATGTGCGGTTTGAAGGTGGACTATCATGACCATCGCGCACCGGGGCTTGCTGGGCAGCTGATCCAGGAGACTGAATCGTTTGAGATCGCCAGTGGTGAGGGCATACAGGCGGTCACGGTATGGATGACACGAGTCGGGACTGTACAGAAAGAACCAGATCCGATTCCGCGTCAAGGGAAAGTGGTCGCTACGCGTGTCGACACGACACATGGTCGAACGGCCACTTTCGGCCCATACGGGCGGGAGCATCCGGGGCAAGATGAGTGTGTGCAATATCGCTATGAGGCCGAGGGCCATGATACACTTGTGCGTTACCATTCCTTCTGTACCAAGGGTGCAACGGAAGCTAACTTCCCCTAGACTGGCATTTCGTGGATCCTCAATACAAATTATGATCGTGTCAAAGTCCTCGGCGCCCGGGAATGCCTGGGCTCCTGGAACCAGTCGGTGGAACGGCCGAAGCCCAAGCCCTCGCCGCCCGGCCCCATCGCCTGTTGCACGAACTATATATCGATGTGTAATGTTGCATGATGGGTTGTCCCAGGGGGACTGGTGAAGACGCGAGAAATGGAATATCTAAATGATTCATGAGGAGCATCAAACATGTAATGAGACAAGTGGAAGAGGTATTGACATGGGGTCCTCCGCCATATAACATCCGTCTATCCCATAATACTCATACACTCATCACTAACAAGACTATATCTGGAAAGCCTTTCTCAGCCGCTTCTCATACTTCTCCCGGTCCTTCACTTTGCCCTGCACAAACTTCATGGCATCGACCTCCCAGTACGCCATAATTATGCGGAAGAAAGCCGGGTCGTCCAGATGCTCCTCGGCAAAGCGCGGCTGGATGTAATCATAGAAGAGCTTAAAGAGGCCCAGAGGGCTATCCAGCGCGAGCGCGTACCAGAACGTGCCTCGCTCCCACCCCTCTCGCAGGATAGTATGCAACGGCCGTCTCCCGTCATGTGCCTTGCCACCAGCGGTCGTTCGTTCCATCTCCGCAAGAGCATTCACAAACTCCTCGTGGATATTCTGGTACTCGAACACGTCGATCCCGTCTATGGGCTGGTTCGCGAGCCAGTACGGCGGGTGGATCAGCTCAACAGGCCGCGAACACGTCCACTCCAGATCAACCAGACATTTCACGTTCCAGTCCTCGTCGACGAAAATGTTACTCTGGTGGAGATCGGTAAAGGCGAGATAGAACGGGCCGGCGCGAAACTCGCGCCGGAAGATGGCCGGGTAGACCGTGCGCATAGCGGTCAGCGCGGACATCTGGTACAGACAGTCCTCGACGTCGTGTACGGCGTTGGGCTGGGCGCGCAGCCGGTTCTCGTGGAAGGCGAGCACGTCGTGGATGTACGTGTCTGCGGTCGTGTAGGTGAGGCTGCGCGGGATGTCGACGGGGATCTTCTGGTTCTCGAGGTCGTGGACCTCCAGAGTCAGAGGGCGGTTGTCGAGGTGCAGGTAGCCGTGTTCGTTGATGGTGAAGGAGCCGATGCGCGGGAGTGGGATGCGTGCCGCCGAGAGCATGATGCGCGACAGGCTGTGGAAGAGGTTGCTGCGGCGGTGCTCGTCATGTCGGCCCGTTTCCCAGGATTCTGAGAGCATGTTCCCGCTGATATACTCCATGAGCAGGTAGCTGACGCCGTCGGGGCTGGGCTTGCGGCTGGGGTGTGGCACGTAGCGCGATGGGAGCGGCCGGCCGAGCCAGCGGAGGAGTTGACGGCGCATGTAGAAGAGCATGCGCGTGAAGAAGGGGAGGTTGTCGCATACGGTAAACTACTGGTCTATGAGCGGGTGTACCTCTACAAGTACAAGGTCGGATGGCGGCTCGAATGGAGACGTACTTTCTTACCGGACGACAGTCCAAACCCGTACAGAGACGGAATGGGCACGTCGGGGCAGTTTTCCTGCAGCCAGGCGTAGGTGCCCGCCTCGCACCGGATCTTTTCATCGGCGTTTCCGGGATTGGACTTCTCGCCTACGCGGTACGGCAGCGGGAAGCGGATCATGACGCGCTGGGCGGCGGCGTGGCCGCGCACGTCGATGGGGATGCACAGATTGAAGCTGCCATGGCGCCATTCTTGCGGGTCGGCGATAGTGCATGCGTCGGCGGATGGGAGGTTCAAATGATGGACGACGATCTCCTGGACGAGCTCGCGGTTCTTGTACAGATGGTTGAAGTAGCGGGTCTTCTGGTCCCAGTAGCCCAGCTCATGGAGGATGTTTGATTCGCAGCCTTTGGCGGCGGAATACGTAATGTCGCCGTTTAGGAGGCGACGGCTGTTCAACATGGTGTGGGTTGTAGCTTATAGCATCACCTTTTCTAATGAGTACTGTTGTTTGGTGGGGGGTGATGATGTTCCGATATCGGGAATTGGTGTTTCAGACCTTTACATACTGGGTGTACGTATGAGAGGTCAGAAGGAGGTCTGGCAATGCATTAATAGTGTGCTCTGGTAGACCTGGGTCGGTGCATATCAGAGAAGAGGGAATGATTGTTTGGGAAAGGTTGAAGCTTTTCAGGAACTCAGGAGAATCCCGATGCTGTTTGTCTGGTTTGTCTGGTGGGCCACGAACCAGCCGAGGTTATTCTGGGTTGATCTGCAGGTGTCGGTCTTCACCGCGTACTCCGTATTATCCACTCAATTGGATAGTAGCAGGGACTTTGATTCATCTAGATCTACCCTAGAAAGGAGCCTTTTATAAGGCCTAATTTAGGGCTCATAAACACGTATACACCCCGAATGTGCGGTCTCTAAGTAAGGTACAGGCCCTTTCATCGCAACTGACCATCAGCCACCAACCACCCCTTCCGATGTCGTTTGATTTTCTCCATCAATCCTTCGAGACCGCTCAAATTACCCAGGTATTCCGGCATGCCACCGGCACTGCCCCTTGGACAGACCGTGAAAGGCCGGACGGGGCTCTACACCATTGGAAAACAACTGCAGGACTGTGTCTGGCTTGCGACGTAAGCAGTCCCTGGCTCAATGGTTTCGGTGCGATATACTATTCTCACATCAATAACCATAGGAATGAGTCTCATCAGAGAGTCATCGCAAAGAGTGTCCGGCACTTTCGATTACAGAACGAGCGAGATATCCTACTTCGTTTCCAGCACCGAACAGCTTCTATCTGCCCACTCGTTGAGGAGCTCAAAGATACTAATGCCCCTCCGACACTTATTCTAAAATACCTAGATGACGATGTCCTTCACGCATCGAATAAACAACGGCTTACTCATTCCGAGGTGGTGTTTGTCGCAGGAAAGGTGCTCGAAGCACTTGCCGTCTTGCGTGATGAGGGATTTGTACACACTGGTGTGATTGATTAGTCGATCTTTACATCTCTGCTTCCAAACTTTTTGCTAATACGGACGGGGTATAAGATATCAAACCCAGCAACGTGTTGGTGAACTACAGTCAACCTGATTCTCGGTTGAAAGACGTTCAGCTGGCAGATTTTGGAAGCACCGTTCACGTGGACTCCGTTCATGCGTAACGCGGTGACCCTATCGGCACTCCTATTTTCAGAAGCCCCAAGGCTCACCTTCAAACGAGATGGGGCACTCCAACAGACATTTGGTCCTTTGGTGCAACGGCAAGTTTCAGCCTCGAGACGGAAGACCTTGCAACGCATATTGACGTCGATGTAAGCAAAACAGCATATCAGCCTCCTCTATGGGTCTGGATTTCACATTTGTAAGCCGGATGTTCCTCCGGATCATGACGAGTACGATGTCAAGATCCTTCTAAAGCACCATAGATGCTTCGGCCCATTTCCAGAATCATACGAACCGATCGCGGACCAACAACGGTTGGCGGTTCTTACTTGGGCCATGCAGAACAGTCCACCGGAGACTCTGTGGCCGTTTCATCTTACCACTGCTAAGGAAATCTGCCCCCCAACCTCCTCTTTCACTAAACCGCTCTGCTTATCACGTGCAATTTGATTTGCATACCAGATCGACTTTGCACCACAGGAAGCTCCCACAGCATGGTATCATATTGGTAAACATACCCCCTAGTCCCAGAAAGACTCCAGCAATTCGAAGGAATGCACTTTGACTCTTGACTTCAGTATGTACTAGGTAGATGATACCAGGTTGATAGGATCTTGATTGATTGTTGGTTGCTTTCGAAGGGAGCCTTACACCGTGCCACACACATGTTTTCGATAGGAACAAACTGGCCCTCTCGATCCAACACAAGGCATTCTACAATGCTGTAATAAGTTTGCCCTTATTCGCCCCCTCGAACAACTTCATCCACACACGAGGGATGTCCTCAAACTCTGCCTTCACCACAGTGTGACTTTTCTCGTCAATCTGCAATTTCCCATCCTCAACGGCTTGGATGAGGATCTTCCTCACTTCTCCCGCCTGACTCAAGTAATCTATCACCGAAAAACCTTGAATGCGGATTCTCAAGAAGATGACCTGAAACCAGTTTCGAAGAGGAACAGCGTCCTGCCCGTTGTAGCTGGAGATTGCACCGCAGACACCAATCCGCCCATGGGTGGCCATCAACGGAATCATCCTGTCGAGAATCTCACCTCCCACGTTGTCAAAGTAGACGTCCGCACGAGCCTCGGTGGCATTCTCTAGATCCTTTGCAAAGGACGGAGACTTGTAGTTGAGGCCTAGACCGAGTATAAGTAGACATCCTGATCTTTCCACGGCAAAATGCACTCACAGATATCAGCCCCCAGCTGTTCAACCCAGCGGCACTTCTCATCGCTCCCCGCAATCCCAATGACTCTGCCAGCTCCCACCAGATGCTTGGCGATCTGCACGACCATGCTGCCTGTAGCTCCTGCGGCTCCAGAGACAACCACCTTGTCGCCTTTCTTGGCCTCGCACTGCACAACGAGCCCGTAGTAGGCTGCCAGGCCGGTTCCGCCAAAGGCGCCGAGGTAATGGGTCTCACTGAGGCCTCGAGGTAAAGGATCCAGTGGAGCAACATCATTGTCTCCCACAACGGCATATTCCGTCCACCCAACTCGGGCAAGCTGGAGGACATGGTCGCCCTTTTTGAACTTGGGGGAGGTGGATTCGACGACCTCGGCGATGCCGCGTGCTCCCATCACCTCGCCCAGCTCGACGGGCTTAGTGTACAGGCGGCCCTGTGGTATGTCGTCTCCGATCCATGTTCTCTGGGCCGGGTCGTTGGAGAGATAGATGGTTCTGACAAGCACCTGGTTCGCTCCCAATGCAGGGAGCGGCTTGGTTTGTAAGGTGAAAGTTGGGGTTTCTCCTTCCAGGACGACGCTCGCGGTGGGTTTGTTGGTCAGGACCCAACATTTGGTTTCTTTGGGGGAGGACATTGTGATAATGAGGCTTGTGGATTCGAATGGTAGGGTAAGCCTGGTTAAGGGTCTCTTTAAATACTTGCGTTATGGGACACGACCGCGAAGGGAGTCAGGAACTGCATTTGCAATGCAGTCACGTCGAACGCCATCCTTCGCATGCTCCAATGGCGTAAGGAATTGACAGGATTGACTCCACAAATTGTTGCTTACCAGGGTGTGAGCTTACTTTTGATTATCAATACATCCTGATCCCCTCTCCGGAAACTTCGTTTCATTGACGGTTCGGACAGTTTATCGCCGACCACCGATGGAGGATTTACAGATGAAAACACCTTAGTTCCATAAAAGTCTCGGGTCGAAAGTACCGACTTGCCGACCTGTGGGACTCTTGTACAAGAAAGATATTTGTGAAGGACAACCACCAGCCTAGGAACCGGCAGGTTTTGAAGTTGTCACTAATGTCAATCTCCATCAGAAACCACACATGCAATGAAAGACTAATATCGTGAAACACAACGCACCCGATACAAGGCCACGGCCCACGGACAGCATGCGCCATCCCGTCAAAAATAGACTAGGGCTTGGAGGCAACAACATTGGACACCCAGATCGAAGGAACCACGTCCGTGAATTTCGTAATATCCGCCCTTGTCCTCTCTGAGCCCGGGGCCGACAGAGCGCTCTTCATATCAGCAAGACTGTCCCATTCGACGGTGGTCTGCACAATATACGGCGTCTCGCTACCTGTCAGGGGATCCTCGGCGGGGTACTGAGCCACGCGCCAGCTTTTCATTCCGTGCGGTCCCCAGACTTCATCGATCATGGTCATGTGCGTCGACAGGTAGCTGAGATGATATTCAGTCTGTCTGTACTGTTGTGAAGTGGGGATTGATACGATACACTCACTAGTCCATGTCGAATTTGGCGGGGCTGCCGGACTCGGTGCGCGAGGGGTACGCCACGATGCATTGGGTTCGGCCTGTCATTCTTACGCGAAGTGGTAGGTGATGTTGATGATGGAATTTGCTGGGATCAAGGATAGTCAGTATCGTGGTTTTTGAAGGCTAAGTTGCCCCCGCTCTCTACTATATATATCTTTTAGGAGGAATGCCCCCGCAATCGGTAGACCGACCACCCTCGGCTCACATTGCTGGTGGTTCGATTAGAGATATCATACAAGTATACCCGCAAGAAATGTTTGGTTCTCATCCTGATTGATCGCGCAAAAAGTGAGTCGTATGTCAAGATCATAGAGGGGCACAAAGTCGCGGCCCTCCAATTATGTACAATTATCTCCACGTTATACAGTTCAATGTCCATGTGCACGGTCGTCGTCGACCCTGAAAGGGTATATATCGTCTTGTTGCTCAGTATCCGTGGTCAAGGCTCGCTCAGACGTGGGAATCTGGTAGAGTTGCAGCCACCGGCGATGGTACCGTCGGGTGGAGCGCTGCTCCATTTCCTAGGAGGATTGGGGCGAAGGCTTCCGAATCGAGCATATCAGATGGCGAATGGCAGGGAGTGAGGTTCCAATAAGGGCGAGGGCCGGTTCCAGCTGAGTAGCATAAAAGTAATTCAATGTTCCGTGTGTTTGGTTGGACTGGGTCTCCGAAGGTATGTACACCCCCTCTTTGCCTTTGGTCCCTGTCAACATGCCTCCGTGTTAGCACAATCTCAATAGACGCCCGCAAAGATAGAAAGGCCTACATCTGGAGGGGTCCCTTTGGTCACTCAGTTCAATAAGGTACGTTGCGAGCTTCCATGCCGCGGCAAAGCACGCCCTGGAGAACGCATCTCAGCTTGGATATACTATATCAGAAAGGGGGGTTGCATACCCGGCTCCCAGGATAAAGAGAATGGCCGTTCCGAGCCGCTTCCTGACCGGAACCCGCAGGGAAGCAATCGGGAACAGCGGCAAGACAAGTAATATGACATCCAATGCCAGATTGATGGAGTAGGTGGAGACTCCAACGTTATAGGACAGTTTGTAGTCAACCGCGTTATCATTGCCCGTAGCGTCCCGAAGATGCCACATGTGGTTAATCGTTCTTGGACCGACGACCAGAAGGATCATACAAACGATAGAGAACACGACTTGGACTCCGATAAGAATCCACAGGACTATTCCCAGTCCTGGGATGGTAGGCGAAAACAGACGCTTATAAAAGAGTAGGATGGAGATGCGGATAAAGCCGCTCATTGGCGAGTATAGCCAATATAGTAGGATTGCGCTCTAGACGATCAACCACCGTCGTTCTTCAAGGGGATAGCGTGCTCGTACCTGGCCGACTATTTCTACTTGGTGGTAAGTCACTTGCTGGATCGGCGTCCCGATTGCTCCGTCTATATTTGTGCGGACAAGGATCACTGCCGTCGCGATGTATAGCAGCTAATGAGTGGTCAGCATCTGAAGCAGAGTCTCTTTCGATGCACCATGAGATATGAAACTCTTACCAATCCTGGGATCAATGTATAGTCCTCGGCGAAGAATGCGTGCATGCGAATCTTCTCAGCGAATCTCAGGAATACCAAGATCCCACTGAATGCGCAGAGTACAACCGCAACCGTAGCAGCGGTGTAGTCCTTGCCCGCATTATTGACCTTCCCGGGCATGGACATTGGACCTGATGTCATTTTGGCTGTTGGTGGTTTGAATTGTATGCTCCTGGGAAGAGATCATTGCATTCTGTGAGACGATACTGGTGCCTCGTGCTATCTCTCCGCGTGCAGGGGCTGGGGTGGAAAACAACGTGCCTGACATTCAGGTCCTCTGATTATATTTTCAAACGACAATGGTCGGCAGAGGGCGGAAAAGGCAGCCGATGAGGCCGGGTTAGCTGAAGTCTGAGAGGATCCATGGATCCGATGTGGTCGAGATCGAGGGGTAGGGATGCCTTCAAAAGCTCGCCAAAACCTACACACAGGCCGTCTCAATCGGCTAGCTGTTGTGTAACAAAGAAAACGAACGTCTGAACGCCACCAGGAATGGCTAAGCAGATGATAGTTCATTGCAAAGTTTGGGAGGAGCGGATGAGTCGAACTCAACCTCGTCATTTCTTTGTTCTCGGGAACCGCGAACCACAGATCAGCGAAAGCAGCCATGAGACCTCGCTTCCCCGTCTATGATCGTCGCCGTGTCAAAAGTCCCAGCAGGCTTTGCTCTAGCCTCCAGAGGCCTAGATTTTCGGACTTCAAAGCGCAGTCATTTCCGCATAGATCGTGCCAAGATCCCGACACGCCATTGTCCACAGCCTATGGGAGTCGAGCGGGAGAGGTGCACATGGCATGCACCAGTGTGTGACAAGGGCCCAACGGTGTCAGGGAAGTCATCGGGACTGGCTATTACTGCAAAAATGATACATAGCAGTGAGTGTTACATTGACAATCCGGTAGCGCTCTGTCCGGATATGCCGGCCTTACTTGGTCTCGGTGGAATGGATGAAACTTCCGTTGATCTAAAGGAACTATATGGATTGCTATACATGTGAAGGATGATTATCAAGCCCTTCTCTCAACACTTAATGCCATTGGCAGACGTTATTTGTAATCTAATGCGTCCCAATCACTTCGTGGCAGATAGGTCGACACCCTGAGCTCCTGACCATGCGCGGCAAGTGACTCACCGAGACCAACGTAGAACCTTTTGCATAAGAGAAACACGATTTGCATAAATTATTCTACTTTGCCCGCATGCTTTATGACTTACAGAAGCCGACATATCCAAGTTCGTAAGATGCTACCATCCTTACCCTACACTACCTAGTTGATCAAGTATGTTGAAGAATTTGGGAAACTGTTGAATTGTGGCTTCGGACAAAGAAAGCCCATTAGAGAAGGAAATGAAGGAATAAGAGGCGCAAAGCCCTATTATGGGGTGATTCTATCTATATTCCTTTGTTAACAGCTCGTGGAAACCTACATTTCCTTTCTTGCTAGCTATCTTGGTACCTCATTAGTTCCTGATACTATATGAAGATACGAGTTCATTATCAGAACGGCACATTGATGCGTCTATATGTTCGAGGTTTATATATTCTCGAAGTCGCGATGTAGGAGGCACAGTCTCCATGTGCTCGTAAATTTCATCGGAATTAAGAATACAAGCTCCCATATTTGGCGTACTGACCAGTCTAAATCAATAGAATTCAAGGTCTTCATCTAACTCCTCGTCGTTCACATCAGCCGCGTCCGCTATAGCAGCAACCCGATGCAAGATCCACTGCATGTGCAGCAACTCATATGAGGGGAGAGGCATTGCCTCCGGGTCTTCGCTCGTCAGCCTGATGAGTGGGCCGAAGAGAATGGGATTATCCGTCTCATGACTTACCATCATAGACAATCAAGGGCCTGATCTGGGCTGGAAGGATAGTGAAGGAGGATCACACATCGACACCTGTTTAAAATACGGAGTGCGAGATAGCCATCAGAACCTCATCGTAAGGATTTTCCGGTCCTCTGAGACTTCAACTGGCTCAAAGGCGAAACGTGCCATGCCCCAAAGCTCGTGCGCAAGAGTGCTGAGAGTCAACATGTTATGGCATACTTCGGTCCCTGATCGCCGAAGACGTCTCGTTGCCACACTGCGATAGTCTGGGGCGACCAGAAAATCTCTAGAAACTCCCCAAAGTCCCGGACATCCTCGGAATCCCGGCCCAGCGAGTAGGAGAAAATGTGACATATTTGTATGGGTTCGTCCATCATCGTGAGGACACATTTTCCCTTGTCCCTCGTCTTCGCGAGGTCCTTTGCGTCGGTATTTCGGGACACTCTCGAGAGGCCACCGAAGACTGCTGTGGTTGCTGAATCCTTCGAGGCAGTTGCGAGGACTATACGAGTGAAGGATCAGCGGGCTTGACAGCATCGTCTGGATCGACGGCCTCTGATTCCTCTTGAAGACGTCCCAGCCACAACTTCAATACGCGCATGGCTCGAAGACTGTTTCGGAGAGTGCCGTTAACGTGAATCTTATGTCTCGAAGCGGCGGTTTCAACACACCCTCGGAGTGCATCGATATCGGCGAACCACAAGATCGCCCATATCGAGCTATTAATCTCAACGACTCCGGTCAGCTTGCTCAGTCGCTGGATGAGCTGAGACCTCTCCTCGGACCGGGGTTCAGGTGTAGCAGACGGGGGACAAGCCATCGCTGTCGTGGTCCTGCGGTGGGCAGGAATATAGTCGTAAATCACCGTAAGGTAGTAGTTAGGCAAAAGGTAGGGTTCTGGTTGCTTAGAGAAGGTGAGAAATAGGTCTATTCAGTCTGTTATCTCTTGCTTTCGAGGAGTGAATGACAGGGTGCTGGAAGATATATAGGGACTGAGTAATAAAAAATATGTTGCTAGTTTTAAGTTTATGATGTCTGTTTTACCTGGTAGCTTAGCTCAGTGTGTGTTGAGTTCTAGGATACATGTGACTAACTATATCCAGACCCTATTTACTCCGTATTTCGATGTGGGTTAAGGTCCGGATAGAAGCCATAGTTCAATGATCGCCCTGCATGGATTACAACCAGCTGAGGTACTCCGTTCAGAGTAACACAATTGGCTGGCACAATTGGCCCCCACGCTAAGCCTTGCTTAGCACGTTTTGCTCCGCAGAAAACGACGTACGAACTCCTCTGGCAGGCGCTCGGACATTCCCACGTCTATCCCTCTAGGCAAAACCCGGAGCTATCTGGGAACAGACAATCCTACGCAGGACCCGTCAGCTTATAACGGCATGGAAAGAATTCCTTTTGCACGGCCATCCCGCTTACCTTACATTCTATAGATCTACAACAACACAAGGGTTGCAGTACATATTCATAGCGTTGCACGCGCCCCGCCGAATCCACAGTTGAGATATGACGAGGGTGAGACGACGATTCTGGCTCTGGGTCCTGTTCGGCTGGGTACAAGACGCTATCGGGTCATGGCGCAGAGAAAGAAAGGAAAGGAAGCGACGCAAAGTCGAGGCCTCTCGCCCAAGGCTTTCTCAAACCCGCCGCAGCCGGTCACTCACAGCCAACTTCTCCGAAGGGCAGAACATACAATCTCAGAGTCGGCTTTTCACAATGCTTCCGGTGGAGATCCGATTACAGATCTACGAATGTGCCCTGGGGCATCGTACTGTTCATTTCAAGCGCCCGTGCCGCCCTGCCGCACCCGAAACAATGGTGCTTCAACCCTACTGGTGTAAGGAGAAGGGGGCGCAGGACCATCGTGTTCGGTTTGTAGATGACTTAACCAAAGACGTGTGTTGCGAGCTTGGTTTGCCGCCACATAAGCATGCTCCGTCGCCCGCTCTGTTGAGGACTTGTCGCCGAATGTATGATTTCAGACTCGTACATTCTGAAAACTGGGAGTGAATATTGACCGGAGTGCCAGATACTGCGAGAGCATCGACATATTATACTCGAATATTGTGCACATCCGTCAAGACCACGAAGTTCTACGGGTACTAGCAGCTGTCCTCCCACCACAACGTTTTCTGTCTATCCGACGCGTTGAAGTATCGTGCGAATTTACAGGTTGGTATTGGGCCACATTTTGCGATTCTCTCAAACACCTGTCAAAATTAGAGTACTGTCAAATCTGGCTCTTTGGACGCGACCCTTCTGGGCTCTTAACTCCAAGTGAGTCATGTCGAGCTTTAGAGCCTCTTCTTATCATGCCGAGAATGCGTGAATTTCGGGTCTGTTTGGCTGTTCAGGACATCACGGACGTGGCAGAGAAATTCAGAGGTGCCCCTTTTCGGTTGGGTATATGTGAACCCATTTCGTTTCCGATTGTTTCATGCTGTGGGATGGGAGAACATTGCGGTATATAATCTTACCTTTATCTACAGGCCGTGCTGGCACGCCTATGTTATACAGTATCCTCACGTGCTTGCGTACTTGCAGGACAACATGAGATTGGATTGGCACTTGCACTGTTATTCATGAGCGTAAGGAATTAGTGAGTAGATCTAAAGATGTTCTGTAGTCTAAAGCCCGCAAGCATCATCTCCGGAACCTATATAACGCCCCAAGTCACGGTTTTATACCAGGAGTGGAGCTAGCTAGTAGAATACACCTGCCTTGGCATATGGGCCGCACATACGCTAAGATATTAGCCCCAGCCATAAATACTGTAGACGAATATCAGGAAAGATAGAAGGGTCGGATATGATTTTGTTCCGTAGCCATCGACAGTTTAAGAAATAGCCAAAACCTGACCCAGTCTAACCCATTCCCAAGTCTAGAGAAGAGTTGATAAAATAAAAATTAGAGAAATAGTAATCTAGAGAAAAGGTAGCAAAAGCTCAGTTGAATAAAAATTTCCTAAAGAACTTTTTATCAAATAATTTCCGTATAGAGGGATACGCTGAAAGGCGACGGGGAGAGCCTGTCTAACGAACTGAGTACTCCGTAGAGCAAATGTTTTGGGTTGGAGAATGAGGCGCGACCGCCTGCCGTGTTGGGCGACGCACGTGACCCATCCCACCGATGATGTGAGTCAGTGATTTGGCCTCAAAAAAAGCCGCCAACCCCTCCTGATGATCTGTAGGGCTGTCCGCTGGCAATTTCTTGGGTGCCGCGTGCCTATCACTCGGTGAGGCCCAGCGATTTTCTCTCACCCATTCTCCACTACTAACACCCGCCGACAGTATCAGAATGGCTTCCACAACTCGCGAACAACCTCCATGGATTCCCCCACAGCGACGTCCGAACGTCCAGATTCCGCCGCTGAAGATTTACAACAGCTTGACACGGAGAAAGGATGATTACGTCCCGATCGACCCCGAGGGAAAGGCCACCACTTGGTACACTTGCGGTCCCACAGTCTACGACGATGCCCACATGGGCCATGCCCGGAACTACGTCTCGACAGATATTCTGCGCCGAATCCTCAAGGACTATTTCGGATACCGGGTGAAATATGTGATGAATATTACGGATATTGACGACAAGATCATTCTGCGAGGTCGCCAGCAGTATCTGTTGGAGCAGTTCAAACAAAAACAAGCTGGATCTCTTGACGGACCCGTTCCTGAGTCGGTCCTGACGGAAACGAAGGCGGCCGTGGAGTTCTACATCAAGAAGAACCTGCCCTTATTGTCGGCGGATGTCACGCCCGAAACCTATGCGGCAGAGTCGGAGAAGGCGTATAAGAGAATATTCGAGGGGAAGGCATTGGAGGGCGACGCGCCTCCAGGGGACAAGGAAGCCAAGCTTAGGGTGCATCTTCGAACTGTTGCGTCTGCTGCGGAAGCTCTCCAGGCCCCCGGAAAGCTGTCCGAGTTTTATACTAAAACAGAGGATGTTCTGCTGCCATATCTCGATTCGCTGCATGGCTCCAGCATTGACTCCAACGATCACAGCATCTTCACGAGACTTACCGAGAAATTTGAGAACCGATTCTTCGAGGATATGAGCTCGCTGAATGTCCTGTATCCTGACGTTCTGACACGGGTTACGGAGTATGTCCCTCAGGTGGTCAGCTTCATCGAGAAGGTTATTGCCAGCGGATTCGCCTACGCGACTCCCGATGGATCTGTGTACTTCGATATCGAGGCGTTCGAGAAGGCCGGCCATGATTACGCTCGGCTGGAACCGTGGAACCGCAACGACAAGGGCCTGCAGGCGGATGGTGAAGGGTCGTTAACCAACAAAACTACCGTCAAGCGGAGTGAGAGCGACTTTGCGCTGTGGAAAGCTAGCAAGCCCGGCGAGCCTTCATGGCCCAGCCCATGGGCTCCTGGTCGCCCGGGCTGGCACATCGAGTGCTCCGTCATGGCCTCCGATGTGCTTGGAAAGGCGATCGATATCCACTCTGGCGGAGCGGATCTTCGCTTCCCCCATCACGATAACGAGCTGGCTCAGTCCGAGGCATACTGGTCTACGGGTCCCCGAGTACAGTGGGTGAACTACTTTATCCACACGGGACATCTCAGCATCCAGGGCATGAAAATGAGCAAGAGTCTCAAGAACTTTACTACGATACGGGCCGCTTTGTCGCAGGGTCAGTGGACCTCGCGTTCTCTTCGCATTTGCTTCCTCCTTGGTCCGTGGGAGGCCGGCGTTGAAGTCACCGAAGATCTACTGAAGACGACGACCTCCTGGGAAGGAAAACTGAACAACTTCTTCCTCAAGAGCAAGGAAATCGCTCGGAACCAAGAAAACGGCAACTCGGCTTCCGCCGCAAACACCGAAGGGGACAAGCAGCTGCTCGCTGCCCTCGACAAGGCCAAGTCCGATCTTCACGCCGCTCTGTGCGACTCGTTCTACACCCCGGGCGCTATGCGGGCCATCTCTGAACTCGTTTCGGAGTTCAACATTGCTAAAGATGTTTCTGACGCGACCGTGTTGGAACTTGCTCGTTGGGTGACACGCATGGTGACGATCTTCGGCCTCGACGCCGAGGGCGACCTTAGCGACCCTAACCGCGTTGGATGGTCTGGCCTTGATCTCCCGGCCTCCGCCCAAGCATACATCTACCCCGTGTCCAACCTTCGGGACCAGATCCGTCAAATGGCCCGTGGAGGCTCGGTTGACTACGCTGCTATTGCCCAGCTGGCCGACACTAGTGTTCCCACGTCCCCTCCCACCCCCGATGCAACCTCGCCCAACCCCTACCAGAAGGTGTCGGAGCAGTTCCGACAGGATGTTAAAGCGCTGGCTTCCCAGAACGCGGCCTCGAAGGATCTCTTGGCTCTTTGCGATCAGCTGCGTGATACGCATCTCTGGAACTTGGGTATCTACATCGAAGACCGCGATGCTCCCACTCCCGCGCTTGTTCGGCCGGTCGATCGCTCTCTCCAAGAAGCTCGTGCAGAGAAGGAACAGGCTGCGTCGGCCAAGTTGGAAGCCAAGCGCAAGCGGGAAGCCGAACAGGCCGAGAAACAACGGTTGTTGAATGAAAAGGCGAAACTTAGTCACTTGGAGATGTTCAAGACGCCGGAATACTCTGCATGGGATGAGAATGGCGTTCCCCTGAAAGACAAGGATGGGGAGGAAGTCGCCAAAAATAAACGGAAGAAGCTGGTGAAGGAATGGGAAAGACAGAAAAAGATCCACGAGGAGTGGCTGAAGTCACAGGCTGCATGATTGAATAGTCGTGTGAGGGAATTGGCCCTATATACAGCATATAGAGTGTGAGAATTGATGCGAATGTGTTACGACCATCCGAAAGGAGACGGACTGCGCCAAGTAGAACCCAGCATTGCTAAGAAAGTGCATGTAATCATATAGAACATTCTTCTCTAGTACTATAGCACCTTATATGATCAATTCTCCAATCTAAATAGTACAGATGATCTTGCCCTTGGTCTGGTTGCTCTCCATCAACTTATGCGCATCGACCACCTGTTCAAAGGGGAACACCTTCTCCACAAAGACCTTGAACTCCCCCTTCTTGAACCGTGGCAAGGCATGCTCAACAAGCATATCCCGCAACATCTTCTGGTACGCCTCGTCGCGGCTACGCAGCGTGCTACCCTCATAGCGGACCCGCTTCCGCAAGAACGCAGAGATATCGACTCCCTCAGGCAGTTTCGTGCCTCCAAGGAAAGCCAGGTTGACAATGTGGCCATCGCGCGCGGCAGCATTGAGGTTACCGACGAAGTATCCCGCCCCGATGAAGTCGACGATGACGTCGACGCCCTCGCCGCCGGTCGCCTTGAGCACCTCAGCCGACCAGTCCTGCGTGCGGTAGTTGAACCCGGCCGTCGCACCCAGCTTGTTCACGCAGAAATCGACCTTCTCGTCCGAGCCCGCGGTCACGTAGATGGCTTTTGCGCCGTCCGCCTTGGCCAGCTGGATGCCGGCGATGGACACGGACGACGCGCCCGCGTGCCACATGACCGACTGGCCGGGCTTGAACTCGCCGACCACGTACAGCGCCTGCGTGGCCGTGATCCACGTCTGGTGATGACCGTCTGTCAGTACAGAGCCAGCAAGGGGGTGGTGTGCGCGCGCGAGAATAGAAGCCCCACCTCTGGGATGCCGGCGGCTTCCTCCCAGGAGAGCTCGGCCGGTTTGTGGATCAGCATGTTGGTCGAAACGGCAATGTACTCTGCGTACGCTCCTGCAGTTGTGTTAGTGTGATCGTGCAGATGGACGGTCTGGGAATGAAGGGCGTCACCTACCGCCGTACGCAAGACCAAAGACCTCGTCGCCGACCTTGAAATCGGAGTTGCTGTCGGGTCCCAAGGCGGAAATAGTGCCCGAGAACTCCACGCCCATGGTCTTGGGCGCCTGCGGAGGCACCGGGTACTTGCCCTCGCGCTCCAGCAGGTCCATGCGGTTCAGACCGAAGGCCTTGACCTTCACCAGGGCCTGGTTGCCGCTGATGGTGGGGACGGGGATGGTGTCGACGTAGAGGGCTTCGGCTGGGCCGGTGCCTCCTTTCACGGCTGGGATTGTTAGCATTCTGGGAGAGGATGTAGATTGTGGTGGTGGTGGGCGCGGGTGACTGTGGACATACCGATTGCTCGCATGGTCTTTGCTTCGGCCATTGTGGGGGTGGGTTCTGGATAGGTGAAGTCAGCCACGGACTTCTATATTGTTGCAATTGAGTACGAACTTGGGGATTTGTCTGTCTGGCGGTGTCTCTGGTGAACGGTGAGAAGAAAAGTTGAGTGTCTTGCTACGCAATAATTCTCATGGAGCTGCGAGCTTCCCCACCATGCTTATCAATCATCCATGGTGGGGTCTTACAAATGTGAACAAAAACCCATCGCATCTTCATAGAGACCTGTATGAAGCTTACAATATCTAGTATGTCCGTCTACAGAGCATTTCAATCCTATCTACCATCGTATCGCTTCTACCGAGGTCATCGTGTCGAAACACTGCCCCTCGTTTGCCCCGCTATCGTCATTTTAGCCAAGATGCGGAGACGGAAAGTAGATCCTTGGAGCGGGGATAGCTGTATGCATCTACCAAATCAACACCTACTTCAGCATCACAATGGCTATTTCATCTGCAATCGTTGCTCATGATCTGAAGGGCTCTAGGTGTTTGAACTTGTAGCTGGAGGATGTATCCGTTGGCAGTCCGGGAGACCATGAAGTCCTTGTAGAGATGACCGCTTCGGGACTGTCATACAGATGTTATGCTATCATCCGTGCCAAAGGGAACTTACGGGACCGAGTATCCGAAGATATTAGGACATGAAGGTTCTATATTGATCCCATTGCCCCCCCCCCCCCCCCCCCCCCCCCCACGCCGCCAGAGAACTGACTTTTGTGGACTGCCGTAAGGTCGGGATATGTCCGTCAGGTTGGCAATAAAGTGCATTCAGTCCAACTAGGAGACCCCGTGCTGCTGTCCTTCTATTCCTGTGGCTCCTGTGCCGAGTGCGAGGATGGTCATGCTGCTTATTGCGATTCCTTTGCCAAGGAAAACTACATAGGACGCAAAGGCCTTGTCACCAGCTGAGCTCGTTTCTTTGGCCAGTCGAGTCTTTCGCAGTACAGCATCGTCGATGAATCTTGCATAGTGAATGTCATGAGCTTATTGCAGGACCACAGTGAGCTGAAGTTATTGGCCCCCTTGAGCTGTGACTTCCAGACTGGCATGGGTGCCATCGAGAATACGACGAATGCAGGTCCGAGCGATATGGTTGTTATCGCTGGCATGGGAAGCGTCGGGATGGGCCTCGCTCATGGTTTGTCCTCCTCGCACATAACTGGAGTTTCCGCTGATATGCTACTAGACCGCTGCGATTCGCGGGTGCAGAGGAATCATTGCGGTTGATCGACTATCTGATCGACCGGCGCTGGCGAAAACGCTCGGCACAACACATGCAATAGACACGTCGCAGTCAGACATGAACATTCCATCCGACTACGTGCGACAGACCTTTCCGAACGGCGCCTCCATCGTCATCGACACGACGCATCATCGAGGATGGACTCCAGGCTCTTAAGCAACGAGGAAAGCTCGTTCTCATTGGGGTTCCACCGACAGGTTATAAGCCGTTCCTTAATGCCTCCGAGCATATGGATGTCGGTGTCAAGTGAAGCTACTGGTTGCGGGTATCGACATTGGTCCCTGACGGCGTGTAGTAAGGACGATCTGTGATGGGCTGCATCGAAGGCAACTGCATCCCGAGGGAGGCCATACCTCGGATGATACAGTGGTATCGCAAAGGGAGGTTTCCCTTCGACAGGTTGATAAGTTTTTTTGATGTGAGAGTCTGACCTTCTTCCTGGGGCTTGGCTATTATGATACTAAATGTAGGCTCACCATTTCAACCAAGCCTTGTCTCAGTTGCATCAAGGATGTGCTGTGAAGGCAGTCCTACTATGGGATATAGCTCGCTGACGTCTCTGGGAGCCAATCCTTGATTGATCGAACGTGGAGGTCTGATGACTTTAATACAGTATGCAAGGTCTTATCTGCCTGGTGGTAATGCGGATAAACCGTTCCAGCTAGGCATCGTGTATGTCTAAGTAGAAGGTGCACTATCGCCGAGAAAGTCAACAGTACAAACTGCGTATTAGGATGGTTGACATCATCCATCTCAGGCTTTTGTATATCTCTCAACTCGCCCTTGTTCCCCAACTTCTTGCAATTGCAGAAAGTCCTAATCATTCTGACCTAGCCACACCAGAGAGACTTTGGTAGCTAATCGCATCCACCTGATAAGAAACATAGTAGACTCTCTACATTACTATTGTTCTCAAGGAGGCCAGTGCGGCTCTTGCCACTACCACCGGGCCCTTTGTGGCTATCCAGGGAAGAGGCGACGTCGATCCCATTATCGACCAGTAACCTCCCAGTGTGGCGCGCGAATGAATCATGGATGTGCGTCCTAATTTCCAACTTTCAGGGCTTCGGACAGCGCTGCGAGCTAGTCTCTGCGGGGCTTCCGAAGGCTGTCAAGTTCGTCCCATATCAAAGTCCGATGCCTGGTTAAGCATCTTGTCGAGGACCTGTTTACTCTTTTTTTTTTTTTTTTTTTTTCTTTCTTTTTTTTTCTAGCGAACCTCTCAGCTATGTCAGGACTTGCATACATATTTTGGATGTCCCGATCTGTCCAAGTTGAGATGCAGGGAGGCTGACATCATGACCGCGGCACATCGATGCGTATTTCATCGTATTCTCATGTGAAGCGAACGGCGATCGACATTCACACCTGGCCCCATGGGGTAAGACTGGATACAATAAAAGTGGGTGCTCGTCCCTTACGATTCACTCGACTTCTTCACCGTCGCATTTTTGTTGGTTCTGTCATTGCTCCCACCAAGATAGACTGGGAAGATGCGGCCTTCATATACATCCACCCGATAAAGGATTTTGAACCCACGAAATCCTTCTACAAGGCGATATAGAGAGACATAAACATGTTCGGAAAAGACTCCAAAACTGACATAGAGCAGGTGTCTGATGGATCAGACACCACCGTCGCCGCTGCATCCACCAAGCCGACGTTCTTCCAGCGATGGAAGACGCATATGAAAAAATGGTGGTGGGCATATCTGATCGGGTTCTGTTGCGTCGTCCTGGTTGTTGTTCTCCCAATGTGAGTTCACTGGCCCAAATCATGATACAAATTTCTCTAACTATTATGAACAGCATTTACGTGGGAGTTCCTCGCTTCGCCAGCGACTATATCAACAAGTACGACTACGACTATGATGGCCTGGCCATCACCAACCCGACGCCCAACTCGTTTCGAGTCAAACAATCACAGAGCCTCAGCATGGGTGGTGGGTTTAGCGGCAGTGGGCATCTGTCAGCCTTCAACGCGACCATCAAAAATGCCGATTCAAACGCCCAGTTTGCGGTGTTTCCGGTTCCTCTGATTGAGTTTGATGATGGCGCCGAATTCAACGTTGACCAGGAGCTGGAAATCTCGTGTGTCAGCTGTCTTTCAGAGATGGCAGCGGCCGTCGCCTCGAATCATGAGATTTCCGTGCTTGTCACTGGGGATCCAGATCTGAAATATGGAGCCCTACCGACAGCTCATCTGGACATTCATAAGAAGATGACGATGCAAGGTATGTCAATCTTTCGTAAATGGAGTTCCAAAGTACAGCCTGCTGACTGCTTCATACAGGGTATAATGTACAAGGTCAGTGTGCACTATATGAACACAGCTGATAATCAGGATACTAATGATTTTCCTGACATAGAATTCGTCAACAGCGATGGCGCCTTCAATGTCACCAGTCTCGACTTCACGCAGACCGCGGGCGAGGATGGATTCAATGTAAACGCGACTGTGGCAGTCCGCAATCCCACTCCATTCACAGTCGAGATGGTAAGAGTGTCTTTTTTGGACTGAAGAACGCAGGATAAACTAATCGAGGTACAATCTTAGGGTGAAGCGACGTTCAATCTGACGATCGACAACACGGACATCGGGTATATCCTGATTCCCAACCTGACACTCCAGCATAATGCACACAATGTCTCAGCAATGGCAGTCCTAGGGAATATTGACACTGACGCCCTCATCCACGAAGGCCTATGGGGGGATAGCGGCGAGGGGTTTACGGTGAACATTGGGATTCACGGTAATCGAGTCGTATATGATGGACAGGAGATTCCCTACTACACCGCGGCCATCCGGGCGATCAATGCGACTGTCGAGGTGAATCTGATGGATTATGTGGGTGACGTGCTGTGAGGTAGCATGTGGCTGTGTAGTATTCTTTCATAGATGTTATGCATTTTGGCGAGACGTCTTTCTCTGTATCCCCGGACACGACACAACGTAACAGGCGCTTCGATGAACCGACAGATGACTGGTAGGCTCAGTTCACTGTCTATCTCACATTTTTTTTTAACCATCCCAGCCTTTTCATGATTCTGCTTCTCAATTCCGGAAACCTGATTCCGATAATGGATTCCGATGTTGCGGGGATACTCACTTAAAATCCGAATAACCCCTTGGAAGAACACCCCGTCAGGATTATTCCATTAAAACCACGACGAGCCGAGGAAATGCTTACCAACAAGCAGGCAATCGGGACCCTGTCCCTGGGCCAACACCCCTCTCATACACTAGACAAGAAGATCCAAGTCGCTGCACAATACGGATTCGAGGCGGTGGAGATTGTCTACTCAGATCTGGCGGCATACGCAGAGAGTCTCAACATCACGATTCTCCAAGCCGCAGAGAAGATCGCATCACTATGCCACGAGAACAAGATCAAAGTCCTGTCGCTGGCGCCGTTCGAAAACTTCGAAGGAGCGCGCTCCCCGCTCTCTGACAGACTGGAAAAGGCTAGCCATTGGATCGAAATCGCCCGGAAGCTGAGAGCGCCATACCTCCAAGTGCCCTCTCAGTTCAACAAGGACGCCTCCATAGACGAGTGTGTCATTACGTCGGAACTCCGGCAGTTGGCCGATCTGGGAAGCGCAAAGCAACCGGTCGTCTCCATCGCATATGAAAACCTCTCGTGGGGAACGTATTGCTCGACATGGCAGACAGTGCTGCTTTTGATCAACGCCGTCGACCGCCCCAATTTCGGTATCTGTCTGGACAGCTTCCACGAGGTCACCAAGCTCTGGGCAAGTCCATTTGCAGCCTCGGGGAAATATCCCAATGCAGACAAAGCGCTGTCTGAATCGCTACGGGAGTTCATAGAGAAGTTCCCTGTCGAGAAGATCTTCTATGTCCAGCTGTCCGACGGCGAGAAGTTTGAGCCGCCATTTTCGACCCAGCATCCGTGGTATCTGGACGGGGAGGCACCCGAATTCACTTGGTCAAAGCATGCGCGGCCGTTCCCTTTGGAGACCGAATTTGGGGGTTACATGCCCGTCGTGGATGTGCTGAGAACGTGGGTGCTGGATAAGAGGTTTAAAGGCTGGGTTTCGCTGGAGGTATTTGACTGGCGCATGCGTGATGGGAGATTCCGGGTCGAGACAGCCGGCATGAGAGCGAGGGAGTCCTGGAGACGACTTGAAGAAGCACTTGGTCTCGAAAGAGCCTGCAACTTGTAGAGTGTGGGCAAGAAATAGTGTGTTTGCAGATGAACTCGAGTGGAAAACGGGGTCCAATTGAGAGGATTTACGAGAATCGCGGGCACATCGTCTCTGCGCGACAATGTAGATTGCAATGGTTTCCTCGATGGGGCTAAGACCCGTAAAGCAACGGGAGGTTGTTGCATTTTTCTACGCAGATCCCGTAGCAGGGAATGGACGATCCGAAATCAAAATAGATGCGTAACAGCGGTATATATGCAACAAAAAAAAATACGAACAACAACCATTCCCAGCCATCACCACGCTGGATAATAATGCATGCAATATCTGCGAACGCCCTGATCATCCGCGCCGAGAGTCGCTCCTTTCTATATACAAACGCCTCCAATGCCAGATCTTGAGCCTATCTACCTGTCCTCGTAGATGGGTCTCCAGGCAATTCATACCTCGTGCTTTGCTGATCCACAGGCTTCTCATACACACGAGTCTGCTCAAGCTCGTGATGGGCCTCCACACCCGTCACTGACTGGACGGGGTCGTACGCAGCCGCCGATATCATCTCAGCCTTGCTTCTGCGCTGCCGCCGCAGGAAGAAGACGAGGAACCCAACTGCCGCGATAGCTCCCGCGGCAACACCAACGCCAATGCCAGCTTTGGCACCGCTAGACAAACCCGGCGGAGGCTGGGATAGATTGGATGTAGACGTTGGGCTCGAACCGGTCCTTGTACCTGTTGGCGCTGAGGTGCTTGACGTGGGCGACGGATTTGTTGATGTTGGTGTTGATGTTGACATGGATGCGGATGCGGATGCGGATGTGGAGGTGGATGTGTAGATATTTGCAGGGACAGTTATCGCCTCGTCCGTGCCGCAGCAATCAGTAGTGAATCCGCAACACCAGGTCTCAGAGTAGTCGGTGCCGTCGCAGGGAGTCATTGGGGAGTTGCCGTATTCATCAACGATTTCCTGGCACGATTCTCATGGTTAGCCGTCTACTCAATGTGAGTATGATGTGCTAGTTGAGGCGCTGCAGGTTACGTACCGTGCACTCGCTCAAGCAGCCTACTTCCGGCCAAGAGGATATCGAGCACATATCTCGCCAATACGCCACTGGGTCCGCATTGACTTTGCAAAGGCCGTTTTGAAGGCACTGATCGTTCCATCCACAGCACATGCTGACCGCACCCTCCACGTTGTTGCACAGGATGGTTCCATTGTCAGTGCGGCTGGTTCCGTCGGGCCTATAACATGTAACATCTTGCGCGGACGTCAAAAACAGGTGACTGATCCCGAGAGTGACAACAAGAAGACGTCTCATGGTTTCGTTAAGCAGGTGGCGACAATAGCGGGACAGCCATGGGAAATGCGACGAGCAGAGGAAAAGAAAAGGAGAACCAACAACAGGGAGGATGATCGTCACAGCCTCGAGCTATGGCCCCCAACATGTATCTATGGGGCACTGTTAGCGAGACATCCAAAGCCCCGGTCCAGCTAATCAGCGTTCTATATGGACCAACATCTGTACGCTAGGAATGGCGCTAGGGACAGGAATATAGTATCGCATCCTCTCCGGCCAAAGATGTTATTGCAACCCCTGTCATGCCAAGCTTTTGGAGTAAGGCTATGGTTTATTCGCCCGGAGTCAATTGTTGTGCCAATCTTTGCGTCCTGGCCACTGGCTCTTCTATGCCTGGCACAGAACAGGTCCATTTTCAGTGTCCGTAGCGGTAGGATGTACTGATAAATGCCCGAATGCGGTACCCATGAGAATAGAAATGAAAATAGAATGCAGCAGCCAACAGGGCAGTGAGAGTCTCAGAGAAATAAGTAGGAAGTAGTTGAAGGGCTAAAAAGGAAATGCAATAATGAATTGGGATGTATCACGTGACCACGCGTCATCTTCTCCAGACTGGTGCCAGTTCAAACAGCGTCCGGACAACGCTTCAGTTTGATAACAACTCCCCACAATATATGCCTGACAGAACTCCAGCACCTCCATCTCTTCGGAGATCGTGCAAATCCTGTGCCAGGGGCAAGCGTCGATGCGATCAACGATGGCCTCGCTGTAGCAGATGCTTAGCGCGAAGGATCGACTGCGAATATGTGAATGTTCCCCTAACGGCTGGCTTTGAATCGATGGACCGTCCAGTCTCGCACAGTCGTGGAGATTCTAATCCTTACAACTCGAATCTGCACATCCGACCTCCCCTGCGCTTAGAGATCGCCAAAGGATATGAACGACATATCATCTCCTTTCTCGTCGAGGGGCTGCAAGAATTGCCTGTGGCTTTTGCCCAGGACATGAAGACCTTGTTTATCCATCCTGATGTCTACGAAGCATCTGGTACCCTGAATATCTTCCACGACGTCCACGCACATTGCAGGCTGTATTTACTGGCACATCACCATATGAAGCACAGAGTATTCTTGCCGCTTGTCCGCCAGAAAGCCGCCCAATTTCATCGCCAAGCTTGCAATTCAACAAGCTTCGGACACCTTCTAAGTTCCGTGCAGGCATTTCTCCTCCTCCAGTGTATACTACTGCTGAACAATAATGGGACCGGGGCATCTTACTCCGAGACTACAGCTACCATGCTCACTGATGTCGCAGAGCAACTATGGCAGCAAGCCCCCATCCAGCTACCTCACACGTTGAGTCCACGTCGTGCGTGGCTCTTCGCAGAAAGCGTTCGTCGTACGATCATCGTGGCGTTCATGTTGCGCAGCGTGTACTCGCTGAAGATGCGGAATTATTCTGTCCGCACTCCGTTCATAGATTCCCTACCTTTTGATGTTCGCACGTCTTTATGGTATGAAGATACCGAGGATGCATTGAATAGCACCAGTTCAGACCCTCTTCTGTCTATGGTCTCGCTAAATCAATACTCCACCATGTTGGAGAATGGGCGAGTCCATGCCATCAACGCTTTCGGACGTCTGATATTGGCCGCCTGCAAAGGCAGATTAGTTTCCGAGGTTGCCTTTCCAGCTGCTTCCCCATATCAGATCACTGGTTGATCATGGGACCGCTCATCATGGTTACCTGTTGGATGCTTGTTCCAAGGGGTCATGTGTACCTACTTATTCCTACCCTGGTCTATTCCTTCAAACAGCGAGTGCGCGTACGCTAAATTGCGGGGCATATACATCTTCTTCAAACAGTGGGCTACCGCAAGAATTGCTTCAACAGGCCCGAAAGCATCTCCGTCATCTGTTGGTACATCTGCTGCCTCTTCACCTCGAACGCCTCAAATATATCCTTCGCCGAACCCACGGAAATTTGTTCCTCGCCTCGGGTCAAGTCGCTCCAGACCTCATCCATGAACTCCTGGAGCGGCATACCAATGAGGTGACCATCCTTCAGATCTGGCTGGTGTTTCGTGTCGTGCAACTCGGTTTGCACTGCGGGCGGATAGATCTCCAGAACCTTCACATTTCCAGGCCCCTCTTGCAGCTGCGTTCGCAGGGCCAAGATGAAGTGGTGCAGCGCAGCCTTGGAGGCGCCATAGTTCGGGCAGCGCATCATTGGCACCAACGCCATTTGGGATGTCGTGAAGACAAGTGCGGTCTGCGTAGGCATGCTTTGCAGGTGTGGGATGAAGGCCTTGGCGAGATGCACAGCGGACGTATAGTTGGTGATCAGCTCCTGGTCGAAGATGTCGAGGTCGACTGTCTCCGGCTTGCTGAAATTGAACGGA
The DNA here is from genome assembly GCA_019721355.1 of Aspergillus sp. MEXU 27854. Classification (NCBI taxonomy): domain Eukaryota; kingdom Fungi; phylum Ascomycota; class Eurotiomycetes; order Eurotiales; family Aspergillaceae; genus Aspergillus; species Aspergillus sp. MEXU 27854. Next base: position 2,969,102 of record JAGMTT010000003.1, read on the forward strand.
CGCTGGATACCCGAATTGACAAAGACGCAGTCCAGGTCAGGGTTTTCTGCAATGACTTCTGAGGCAAACTGAGGGATCTACTTCCATTGGCTGGGTCAGTTGACTAGTCTTGGACTGGTTGGCTCGTCCTGTTGCTACGCACCTGGTCGAGCTTCATGATATCGAAAACCTTGTAAGAGACTTTGCCCTCCCTGTGCTGCTCAAAAAATTCGTCGAGGTTCTCTTTCCTCCTCCCAGCAATGACTATCGCGGTCCCGTTGGCGACTAGTCTACTGGCAAGGGCCCTGCCAATGCCAGAGGTGGCACCAATCACGAGGACTTTTTTGTAGTCGAAGGGCATTGTGGTTCGATTTCGCTCTGGGCATGTAATGACTGCAGATGAATTCGATATCGAGCAACAATGGCCTGGTGCAAGCCTCTATTTATCTTTGGCGACGCCTGGACCAGTGAAGGCGCTGATGTCATGTGCAATCTTCCTCTCTGCGGAGACTAAACCGAATAGGGAAGTCGATCTCAAGTTCATGGTGGATCCTCCAGGGCTATGAAAAGATCTTGCTCTATCGGCGTGGATGATTCTCGCGCGGTCTTGGACCCCTTTAGTGTATTTGTAAGTGGGATCGGTTTTATGTAGACTCCACGAATTGGAGGTCGCAACACTCGTCGAAACTCCATTGAAGCCCCAGCTGAATCGCCTATCAAAGAGCATCTCCTTTGGCTCCAGTTTGGTTCTTTGTGTCATTGTATCAGAGGATTCGGCCTCCGTTCTCCCATTTTCCATGGGAGGATTCTTCCCTTGAGGTATTTGCCAAGGGCCCTGTTGCCATTGTCCATGCCACAACTCGGAGATTGGTTCCAGAGAAGAGAAAGCACGCTTAGGGAAGGCTTCCTCCAGCGGACACAGTCCAACAGGTCGAGCCGATCAATAGAATTTCGTATTAGAAGGGAGGCCTTGCCTTTTGTCTTCTCGCTAGACGATCCAAGTGTTAGATTCCAAGACCGGCATGGGGCTGAAGAAAGACAAACCAAGGCTTCTCCAAAGCTCGCAACAAGATCATCCTCATATTGGCAGTAGCTCTGCTCATCGGGTCCCATAGTCTCAAGGATTGTTGGCACATCGAGGTCAACCCACACCACTCTTTCGTTTTTCCCCGGTACGAGAAGAATATTTTGGGGTATATATCACAGTGATGAATATGGGCATTATGGATGTTTCATACCTTCGACTGCCATGGAACAGAGGGATTCTGAATAGTTGACACGGTTAATACTTTCGGCCTCTGGAAGATATTCGAGCAAAATAGCTCTCGGGTGGAATGCACCGTGAGCGAAATGTCGGAGAACTGGCTGAAACGCAGCTGGGTCAAGCCGATCAATATAGCCATAGAACTTTGGAACCGACCCGCGTTCACACACGCCATGTCTTAGCAAATTCGTGTTAACATTCAATTCACAACTATATCTGTTTAGATCTCGGCCTTTCCTTGTGTATCCCGGGTCTCCATTATCGTGATACTAGGCTGTCAGTGACTGTCGAGTAGAAGGCACTCCATCACTCACAAGCTTCATGGCGTCCGTTGCACCGTCAAGCTCTATCTCAAAGATTGAGGAGGCATCGGAGGATGCAATCTCCCTTTTTATGTGGAGGTTTGACGAGTTCGGGTTAGCACACGATGGGTTCCGAAGCCCATAGTGGTTGTATCTGTATGTCGAACCGGGAATCTGATCTAGGGGACGTTCTTACGCCTTGTTCACAGTGATTCAGTAACTGTTTGGCAATATCTTGGGAAAGGAGGTAGTGTATTTTGAAACATTCCTGAATCTTAGAGAGTGCCGCGTGTCATCGTACCCGTATAGTCTGAGTAGAACTTGATCCTCGTCACCACTACTTTGATTGATCTAATCAATCAATGCCTAACAGCCAGGATCAACGGCTGATCTTCATTACGAGTGAAAGAACAAGGACGTTAGTCAAACTCTCCGTGTGATCAGCACCATCCAACTGGTCAGCCGCTCCGTGAAGAATGTTCGCTGAAACATCTGGCAGATCCCTGGATCATTCATCAGCGGAGAACGCGGGAAATCGTCGGGGTTTTTCTCGTCTCAAGTCTCACCATTGTTGAAGAATCCAATAATCGTGAGTAAGACATCAGTCATCACGGCGAGATTCCGGACAATATACGAATGAAAGGCCTGATCGGCATGCCGAGAACCCATTCGAAGGAAGAAGTGGACCGTGTCTTCATCCTTCCCGGTGAATCCGCGGATAGTGGGTTTCTTCTGCCGCCACCCAGACGGCCTCATGTCTTGTCTATAGGTGTCAAGCGACCCTAACTATGGCATTTTGTCAACGTACGGAGTCTGGAGAAGAGCTGTGCTCTTTACCAGTCACTACCTATGCCGCCACATGGTGTCATCCGCACGAAATCACCAGTAACAACGTGGGAATGCAGGCAGCGGGTGACAGGCCGTCCGTCCACTTGGACCCTCGAGGTAATTTAAAATTAGGATGTCGTTCCAGTCGTAGCGGTGGAACAGGGATCCATTCTCAAACGAGGGATCCGCTGACAAAAGATTATGCAACTGATCCCTGGGCCGTCGCACGACTGGCGAGCCTGTTGAGTATATAGAGAGACAGAATACCAGGCGAAGTCCTATCGGATTCCAGCGGTCACTTCGTCTGCATAACGACCATGTTGGGAAAGCTCTCATTCCTCAGTGCCCTGTCCCTGGCCGTGGCGGCCCCTTGGTCCAACTCCACGTATGCCAAATATGACTATATCGTTATTGGAGGTGGTACCAGTGGGCTAGCCGTCGCAAACCGGCTCTCGGAAGATCCTAACGTGAATGTGCTCATTGTCGAGGCCGGTGGCTCAGTCTTGAACAATGTCAATGTCACGAACGTGGACGGCTACGGACTTGCATTTGGGACAGACATTGACTGGCAATATATGTCTGTCAATCAGACATATGGAGGAAACCTCAGTCAGGTGCTTCGTGCTGGGAAGGCCCTCGGCGGAACTAGCACTATAAACGGTATGTATAACAACTGATAAGCCCATCTGATGTAGCTGACGAGCTCAATTCTGTCCACAGGCATGGCCTACACGCGCGCTGAGGATGTCCAGATCGACGCCTGGGAAACCATCGGCAACACAGGCTGGACATGGAAGAACCTGTTTCCTTACTATCGGAAGAGCGAAAACTTCACCGTCCCAAACAAGTCGCAAACTTCCCTTGGAGCATCGTATCACGCTGGAGACCACGGCCAGGATGGCCCCCTTGACGTTGCCTTTACCCACATCGAGTCCAACAGTCTGACCACATATCTCAATCGTACCTTCCAGGGCATGGGACTCCCGTGGACGGGGGATGTTAACGGCGGAAAGATGCGCGGTTTCAACATGTTCCCCTCCACCGTGAATGTCGAGGAATATGTTCGCGAAGATGCAGCTCGTGCATACTACTGGCCCTACGAGTCCCGGCCCAACTTGCACGTCCTGCTCAACACTTTTGCCAACCGGATTGTGTGGGCAGCCGAAGCGCGTGATGGCCACGTCACTGCAAGTGGTGTTGAAATTACTTCCAGCAACGGCACCGTTAGTGTTATTGACGTGCAGAAGGAAGTCATTATCTCTGCTGGCGCACTGAAGTCCCCTGCTATTCTTGAACTCTCCGGAATTGGCAATCCCAGCGTTCTTAAAAAGTTCAACATCCCCGTCCAAGTTGACCTTCCTACTGTCGGTGAGAACCTTCAAGACCAGGTGAACAGCCACATGGGCGCCGCGAGCAACACTTCAGTCTCTGGAGGCAAAACAGTGTCCTATCCCAATGTCTATGATGTCTTTGGCGCCCAAGCTGAGTCGGTCGCAAAGCAGATTCGTGCCAACCTTAAGCACTATGCAGCTGACACAGCCAAGGCCAACGGAGACATTATGAAGGCCTCCGATCTTGAGCGTCTCTTTGAGGTTCAGTATGACCTTATTTTCAAGGGCAGAGTTCCCATCGCAGAAGTCTTGAACTACCCGGACAGCGCAACGTCTGTGTCTGCAGAATTCTGGGCCCTTCTTCCCTTTGCTCGTGGAAGCGTTCACATCGGTTCCTCGGATCCGCTTCGATTCCCCGTCATCAACCCCAACTATTTCATGCTTGACTGGGACCTGAAAAGCTACGTGGCCGTTGCAAAGTACATTCGCCGCTCATTTGAGAGCTACCCTCTCAGCAGCATTGTGAAGGAGTCCACTCCTGGGTACAGTGTTGTCCCCAAGAACGCTTCGGAGCCGGAGTGGAAGGACTGGGTCTTTGATAACAACTGTGAGTTTAGTGCATTCCCCAAACAACAGCTACAACATTCTGACCAACCCCCTAGATCGTTCCAACTTCCATCCCGTCGGCACTGCTGCCATGATGCCTCGTGAAATTGGCGGAGTCGTGGACGAGCGCCTTGGTGTTTACGGCACTACCAATGTCAGGGTTGTGGACGCCTCGGTGCTCCCATACCAGGTCTGTGGTCATCTGGTGAGCACCTTGTATGCTGTTGCCGAGCGGGCAGCGGATTTCATCAAGGCCGACGCTCCTCGTCGTTAGACATATCTCAAGTTTGTTTGATGCTACTGATGATGGTAACATAAAAGGTATCTGTTGTTCTTGAATTAAATAATTTTGTATCGTTAATCGCATCTGTATCAAATCTCAGATATCGCTGTAGACTCATGTGGAACAGGAATACCCATCTAATCGCTATCCAGCACAATCACCTCGGCATCGGCCTCTCCAATACTCTCCACATTTAACACATCGCCAGCGTTCACCCCCGAAACAAACGCGCCATCGCCCTCATTGAGCTCTGCATCTTCGCGCCCATCCAGACGGATCTTGGCCTTTCCATTCTTCGTCATCGGCAGGTGGACATAGACATTACGCTTCTTCCGGCTACTGACGACGTCGCCTGCACCAACCGTCCAAGTGAACGTCGACGCGGGCGATATAATCCCCGCCCCCATGACGAAATCAGCATGGATGGGGATGGTGTCTGAAATTTTCGGCGTGGCCGCCTCTTCCTGCGCCGCGGTGGCCTCAGGGCCCGCCGCCAGCGGCGATAAGATCGGCACGAACGCCTTGCGCTTAGCCTCTTCACTGAACGACTGCGTGTGATACTGCGGCTTGAGTCCGCTTCTCCACGGAAGCACCCAGATCTGCAGGAAATGCACCGTCTTGTTGCCCTCGTTCTGCTCCGAGTGCGCGATTCCTTCACTAGCGTCAGTATATGTACGTCGCAAGACAATTGCATACTAAAAGAAAGAGTCTTACCGCTTCCGCCAGTGGTAAACTGCACATCCCCCCGCTTCATCCGGTAAAAGTCCTTGCCCTGCGCGCCCTCTGCGCCCTTCTTGATCATGCTGTCGCGGTGCGTGAGCTCGCCGCTCAGGATGTAGCTGAAGATCTCGGCGTCGCGATGCGGATGCGTCGGGAAGCCATTGCGCGGCGAGACGCGGTCCTCGTTGAGCACGCGGAGACTGCCAAAGTGCATGAACCGGTGGTCGAAGTAGCTGGCGAAGCTGAACGTGTGGAAGGTCTTTAGCCAGCCGCCGTGCTCGGCGTAGCCTCGCTCGCTGGAGCGGCGAGGGATGATCTTGGCGTTGGGGAGTCTTTTGGACATGTTGGTTGAAATCGAAAGTTGGTCTGTGGTTATATGTTGTGATGTAAATTATTTGGGGAATACAAATCACTGGATAAGTGAATTGCTGGGTTTGAAAACGACTTTGAGCCCATTGCAGCTTGTGGTCTGCTTTATATAGTGCCGGAGAATGATGACGTTCCGCTTGGTGAGAATTGGATAAGCACCCGCAGGGCTTGACTAACCCGCCGAAAAGGGTAAAAGGTCTGCCGGATTTACGGAGAAAGCCATCGAATGGATTTTACATATGAGCTGGATCAGTAATATTTGGATAGTGATTAAATACAACCTCACTCATCATAGATTCATGGGAGCTACTGGTTATAGTACTCTGACATGCACGAACATGTTAAGTGGATTATGCTACTGAGAATGCGTCGGATATATATTCCAGAACATACTGGATGCAACGTACTATCCCACTGGACCAGAGCAGACGATCACTCAGGGGATGTATACCAGTCTGATCCGTATTATAATTTGCAAAGCAGTCCGTCCGGCTTCATCACCGTCAAATAATTCTGCTGGATTTCATCAATCGACCGGCAACTACAATGAGTTAGCATGCTTGTACCCTTGACCCCTTCCAGAACCTACCCAGCCAGTGCCATTGTGATCCTAAGTTCCTGCCGCAGGATTCTGATTGCCAATTCCACACCGTTCTGTCCATCGTACTGTGTCTGTCAGCGAGAATCATAATCACCACCGAATACATCACTCACAGCAAGTCCCCAGATGGGAATCCTCCCCATGAAGCAATAACTGGCCCCCAGAGCAAGAGCCTTGAAAATGTCGGATCCGCGTCGAATTCCTCCATCAATAGCCAGTGGAATGCGCCCTTTCGCTACCGGGGCACACAATCTCAAAGCATCCAAGGTCGCGGGAATGCCATCAAGCTGGCGGCCTCCATGATTCGAAATGACGATACCGTCGACGCCGTACCGGATAGCCAGCTCTACGTCGTCGGGATTACAAACTGTATGGGAGCGTTAGCGGCGAAACGGATTATGGATAATTGGAGAACGTACTTCCTTTGAGCCAGATCTTGAGCGACGTGTGCTTTCGGAGCCAGGGGATCGTGCTCTCCCAGTCGAGGCTCGGATCATAATCAGTGCGGTTGGAGGTATCGCTGCCGTTGCTCAGAATATTCGGCCAGGACATGTCTTCTGGAAGCTCATAGTTGTTTCGGTATTCGTTGAGCCGCTTTCCCAATACTGGAACGTCAACCGACAGAAAGAGGGCTTTGTATCCGGCCTCTACTGACATGTTAAATAGACATTCTAGGGAGAGTATACAGCAGTGAGAACGTACTTTCTGCGCGCTCCAGAAGCTGAATCGTAATGGAGCGATCCCGCAACACACACATCTGCATTACGTAGGGATTCCCTAGGCCTTGCTCTGCGACATCCTCGAGCGAGTAATTCGAGTAGGACGACAGTCCCATGCAGATCCCGTACTTTGCAGCCGCGCGCGACACCGCGAGCTCTCCATCAGGATGGGCCAATTTTTGAGAGGCAGCGGGACTGAATCCAAAAGGGAGGGCCACCTAGTCTGGTATTTAATGACTTTGTCCATTCAGGTTTCTGATGGAAAACATACCTTCGTCCCGAGGATCTCGGTGCTTGTGTCGATCTTATCGACGTTGACCAGAGTCCGAGGCAGGATCTTGTAGCGGTCAAAGGCCGCTTCGTTTTCGTGCAGACTACATCTCAGTGAGAAATTTATCTTCTAATGGAGCTGTCGTCGTACGTTATCAGATCCATAGCACCTTCATTGTAGTAATCTATTGACATTAGTTTTCCGACCACCACATGACTCAAGTATAACAAACCTCTGACCATTGGAGGGAGTCGCCGACTCCCCAGCTCCTTTAGATCGGCGATGCACGAGACATCTTTGCTCAGGGTCTCTCCGCGATGCGCCATTAGCAATAGGCCAGCGGAATGTATGGGGACTATGTGAAAGAAGTCTTGGTGAATCGATGAAAACGGACTCTCCTTAGAATCTGGGCTAATTATATAGAAAGTATGCGATATCCTAGTAGAACACCCTCATTCTGTCTATAGATTCCAGGTGGAATAAGTTTCCTATCGGGGAAGAGTGCCGAGTACGTGGCGGCGGAATCGCCTTCCTGATCGTGAATCCAGAGCGGAGTTATATTACAGGGGATTCTTTGCAAGAGGGGCACTGCTAGACATAATTCACTCGGATTCTCTACCCCTGACTGCAATAGCATGAACAAGATGACTCGTATTTTTCTGTGAGTATCGGAATGCCGAGTTGATCTGTGGCATGATGGTTAGATACTAACCTGTCTACAGCACTGGAGCTTCCGGCTATGTCGGCGGGGATATCCTTCACCTCCTGAGATCGCGTCACCCCGAGTACAAATGCAGTGTCCTACTGCGGGATAGTGCAAAGGCTGCGTCCATCACCAAAGCCTACCCCGATGTCCGTGTAGTTTCCGGAGATCTAGACTCTGCTTCGTTGATCGAAGACGAAGTGCGCCAGTCCGATATCATCATCAGTACGTCCAGCCATTATGACGTATGGATGGGATCTAACGTGTCTTTTAGATGCTGCTAGTTCTGGTCATATAAAATGCGTTGAAGCCATTGGTCGCGGGTTGGCCACGCGTACTGATTCCAAGCCTGGTGAGAATAATATTACCCAAAATCAGTCGGTTATGTTAACGAATCCAGCCCACTGGATCCAGATCTCAGGAGCTAGTGTACATTCAATCCCTGATATCGTCAATCGTACGTTCGGGGAGTCGACCGACACGGTTCACAGTGATATGGATGGAGCCAACGAGTTCCGCGAATTCGTGCGCCAGAATTCCGCCACACGGGCTGTTGATAACTATGTCCTTGGGGTCTCTGGCTGCAAGACTGCCCTAGTATTCCCGCCCATTATCTATGGACAAGGTAGGGGCATCGTCAAACAGAGGAGCGTTCAGATCCCAGAGCTCTCCAGAGTTACCCTGCAGGGAGGAAAGGCCATTGAAGTGGGTAAAGGCGAAAGCACCTGGAGCAACGTCTATATCTCCGATCTCAGCGAGATCTTCGTCAAGCTCGTGGAAAAGGCTGTCGAAGGACAGGAGGGCCAGCTCTGGAACCAGGATGGCATTTACTTTGCCGGAAACGACATGCTGGTAAGTTCGTCTCTGATTTTACTGTCAGTCAACGGTGGAGGGCTAATTCGAGTAGAACTTCAAGACTATCTCCCAGCTGGTTGCGAAGGCTGCCCATAGTATGAACCTCATCAAGTCGACCGAGGTCAAGGAGGTCGCCGCTAGTGAGGCGGATGAGTTGACAGCCAAGGGCGGTGTCTTTTGGGGCACCAACGCCAAACAGAACGCTCAACGGGCCCGTCAGTTGCTCGGGTGGGCTCCACAGGGCCCGTCTTTGGAGGAAGAGATTCCGACGACTGTCCGGGCGGAGGCGAGTCGGTTGGGATTGCTGGGATAGGTGAGGTAAACGAATTAATAATAGTTAGAAAAGGAATGATCAATCAAGACAACACCGAATATTCTCCTCGTTTGTTCCCAAGAGGAGGCGTGGAGTTGATATCACGCGTTTCCCCCCAATTGCCCTTTTTGGTTGGGGTCACAAATTAGGAAGGCGATTCCGACTGACTTCCCTTTCAGGAAGCGCACTCTCCGTCGGGTTTGCCTACCTTCCTATTTCTTCCCGCCGTCCTCCACATCTAGAGCACTTCTCTCCGGATACTCTACATCGACTTCTCTTTTTGGATATCGCCATGTCCCGGTCGAGGAGCTCCGGCTCTCCTTCACTTCCCCGCAGAACCCACACGCTAGGAGGCTGCCGCACATGCAGACGGCGCCATGTGAAATGCGATCAGAAACGCCCGGCTTGTCAAAATTGTCTTGCTTTAGGTGTGACCTGTGAAGGCTTTTCGGATGAGGTTCGCTGGGTACGGTCCAGTGGCAGCCCCAGGAGCGAAGGTGGTCGCCATGGAACTCGACGACATCTCTATACAGGTAATTCTTATGATATCTGCGCTCGGGATCCACCCCTAATGACAATGGTTGAATCATGTTGTAGAAAAGTCTAGGCTCTCTATGAGCACTGCAATGAGAACAGACTTGATCGCCGGGTCGATTGATGCCTCCTTGGCTGAAATTGACAGCAGATCACGAAGTCCTAGTCGTCGATCTGCAGGTGACATCGTGATCGGGCCGTTTGGTGTTCTCAATTTCAAACCATCAATCTCTGAACGTCCAGCAGCAGTGGAACCATCTGATCCTGCTCAGGAATCAACCGTCACCGCTACCCCTGCTAGTGCAGTCACTGCGCCAGCAATTTTAGCCCCGACGGCTGCTAATGAGTTCCCGATGGCTAGTCCGGGTCTGTCTGGGCTGGATGCTCTAGCCCACATGGATGATTTCTTGCATTGGTCTGACTTATTAGGCCTCCATCCTGATCAACCGGGCATGTCATCATCCCTAGATGGAGATGAACTCTTCAACTTCAATCTTCCTCCTGAGGATTCGAGTCTAGGGAGCAGGTTCTGCAATGTACCACCGGCTACCATTAACCAACAACCTGGGCCTGTTCAAATCGGCCAAACCGGCTCAGGATTTACAGACCAGATGCCGACTCCGCAGCACACTCCCTTGAAAGACACATCTACCGGGCTGGATCTACTCGGGGATGCGCCATTTTTGTTCAAGCACTTCCAGGACAATGTGATCCCCCAGATGATGGCAATGCCTCTAGGAGAGAAGTCTCCCTGGAAGATTCTGAATCTTCCCACTGCTGTCGTGACCTACAGCGATATAACCTTCCTCGGCACTAGAACCACTAGTCATGCACGGCTTGCCAACTTATACGGCTTGATGGCGTGTTCCTCCATCCATCTGACCTTGAAACCATTCAGAGACATGGATAAGCCAGTGGAATATTGGAAGCATATTGCAGAGCAGACATACCAACAAGCAAAAGATCACATGCAGATTTCACTGCAGTGTGAAACACGAGAACCTAAGAAGGCAAAATATAAGGATCAGTTGATGGCTATCTGTGGCCTCATCCAATTCGCGGTTAGAGATCCCGCATTCTAATACAACATACCGGAGATGCTGACTTCAAGGGACAGGTACTGTCTGGCCAGCAACAGCATGCTAGGTGTTTTATGGTCGACGCAGAACGATTGTTACGACTTCGAGGCTTACCCAAACGGCGTATCTCCCAAAAGGCCCGTCTTTTGCACCACGTCTACACCTGGCTCAGGATAGTGGGCGAGAGCACTTATGTGCTTCACGACTATACTCCATCAACTTCATTTCTCGAAGCTCTTGATACCCAGTTTCGGACACCACCTAGTATGGACACATTTGCCGCCAACGAGAATCCTCGACTTGATGACTTTCTCCGTCTAGAGGCAAGAAATTCAGACAGTGACCTCAACATTGACGAACCGAAGGATCTGGATGTTGGTCTCCATGATATACATCTCCAAGACTCTCGCGTGTATACAGAAACATTATATAAACAGATATATGGCATACCGGAGACATGGCTGAGCTTAGTGTCGCAAACTACCAGACTGGCGAACGTTATGGAAACATTTCGAAACGCGCAGAGCATGGGAAAATCCACGAGTCTGGAAGCGTGGGAGACGCTCCAGCGGCGCAGCGTGCGTTTGGAAAATATGATCTGTGCCTTTGACCTCCGTCGCTCCCAGTCCAATTCCGAAAATACGGATCCCTCGCCCAAACCGCATCACCACATGCTTGAGGCCTTGAACGCCTCCTTGGTCATTTTCTTTTACCGAAGAATCCGGAAAGTCCATACAGCCGTTCTAGGGGGTCATGTCGATAATGTGATCTCTGCGCTTGAAAGATTCAACGCTGCCTTGCCGCGCGGCGACCACACGGGTCCTGGCACTGCGTGGCCAGCATTTGTCGCCGGATGCGAAGCGATTACTCCCACTCGACGAAAGGCTATTCTCAAGTGTCTCGAGTTTGCATATTCGATCCGCTCATTTGCAGCATTTACCGCCGCTCGGAATATCATGACAGAAGTCTGGAGGAGACAAGATCAACATCTGGCCACAAACCGAGGGGACGCACTTCCGTCATGGGTCGATGTGCTCAGAGAAGAGAATCTGTGGCCTCTGTTTTGTTAATTGTGTTCAAGTTATGGTCAGTTATAGCCATGATTAGACGCGTCCTATATCTTCATGTATTATGATTTTTATGGTCATGATGATTCTTATACAAAGTTTCATTATGTTCTTATCAACATGCTGTCATAACTCGCTCATACATAGCAGCCATCCATACACTCCCAACTGCAACAATCCAAATCATCCCATGCAACTTAGATCGTCTTGACTCCAGCATTCTTCATCAGTTGCTTGAGCTCCGCTTGAAGTTCCGGCTTCAGAAGAGCGAATGGCTTTCGGAGACCACCGGTGGGCTGGCCCGTCAACTCGACACCGGTCTTGACAGCAGCGGCGTAGTTGTGGGATTCAAGGAATCTGCAGATAGGCCAGGCCTTAGCCCAAAGCTCACGACCACGCTTCAGATCTCCTTTTACGGACACAGCATCCCAAAGCTCGACAGCAAGCTCGGGAATGATATTGGCAGCGCCCCAGACGCCGCCTGGTGCTCCTGCAGCCAAGCCGTAAAAAGTGAGCGTGTCCCAACCATTGAATGCGGTAATCTGGTCGGACAGTCCAAAGATCAATTCTGTCAAGGCTGGAGCATTGCCGGACGTGTCCTTGAGGTACTTGACTCCGACCTTCGAAAGTCCGGCAATTTCGGATGGGCTGAGCGTGAGGCCAGAAGCAGAAGGGATGTTGTAGTAGACAATCGGCAGTTTCGATGAGTTGTGGATCTCTGCCATCAACTCCGTGAGTTGCTCGAGGTTGACAGGATCATAGAACGGCGGGACAACCATCACCGCCGCTGCACCAGCTTTAGCTGCATGAACAGCAAGGTCGACCGCTTCCTCCGTGGAGGTACTGCCTGTACCAGCAACGACAGGAACGCGACCAGCGGCGAATTTGACACAAAGCTCCGTCAGCTGCTTGCGCTCTGCCAGACTCAAGCAGGTGAATTCGCCAGTACTGCCTCCAGGTACAAGGCCATGGACGCCGGCGGTGATCAGGTGCTCGATGTGATCTTTGAGGCGGCTTTCATCGATCTTGGTTCTGTCATCGGTGAAGGGGGTGATCAAGGCCACCATGATACCGTAGAGCTCTGCCATATTGTTGGGTGGACAAGAGGAGTGATCGGTCATGAATAATGTTCTGTCTGTGTCAAAAACACCCTCATATGCCATAGTTCTCTTGCCTTGATATAAGAAGTACAGTCGGAGTTGCCTGCTGTTCTTGGCTATTAGGGCTTCTCGTCCCCGTGAGGAAACGGAACCACCTTCCAAATAGACCATCCCCGCCAAAGGAGTCAGCATGCACCTCCGACCACTCTCCGTCTATATCAGCATACAAAGGAAACATAGTTCACCGTATTCAGTCAAATCTTCAGACATAATCCTCTACTCGATCATCATGGCATCCCTCATGATCGACATCGTCACCCCCAACGGACACAAATACCAGCAGCCGACGGGACTCTTCATCAACAATGAGTTCGTGGCCTCTAGCGGACAGACAATCACTTCGATTGACCCGGCGTAAGTGTCGTATATTTCTCTTCATCGACCTCCAATGCTAAGTCTATAGGACCGACAAACCAATCGCGACGGTCCACGCTGCCGGTGCTGATGATATTGACCGGGCGGTGCGCGCCGCCAAAGCAGCGTTCGTCCATCCATCATGGAAACAATTGCCGCCCACCGAGCGCGGCCAGATGATGGCAAAGCTCGCCAATATGATAGAAGAGAATAAGGAATTGTTCGTGTCCATCGATGCCTGGGACAATGGTATGTCCGCCCACACTAAACGCGTAAGCTGCTCAGCTAAGAAGCCAGGAAAACCGTACCACGTTGCACTGGAGGAAGACCTCCCCGAAGCAATTGGCACTATACGCTACTACAGCGGCTGGGCCGATAAAACCTTCGGCCAAACAATCAGCACGACACCCCAGAAATTTGCGTATACCATTCGCCAGCCAGTGGGCGTGGTTGGGCAGATTATTCCCTGGAACTACCCGCTGTCTATGGCGGCTTGGAAGCTGGGACCTGCGCTTGCATGCGGAAACACCATTGTGCTAAAGCCTGCTGAGCAGACGCCGCTGAGTATCCTTGTTCTGGGCAACCTGATCAAGCAGGCAGGGTTCCCTCCGGGTGTAATCAACATCACCAATGGTTATGGACGAGAGGCTGGCGCCGCGCTCGTGTCCCATCCTCTCGTGGATAAGGTTGCCTTTACAGGATCCACGGGGACCGCCCGCGAGATTATGAAGATGGCTGCCAGCACGCTTAAGAATATTACGCTCGAGACGGGCGGCAAGTCACCCCTCATCGTCTACCCGGATGCCGACCTTGACCAGGCAGTCAAGTGGGCGCACTTCGGAATCATGTCGAACCAGGGACAGATCTGCACGGCCACCTCGCGCATCTTTGTCCACCAGGATATCCTCGTTTCGTTCCTCGCGCGGTTCAAGCAGACGATCGAGTCGACCTCCAAGATCGGTAGCCAGTGGGATGAGTCGACATTCCAGGGCCCGCAGGTTACGCGCGCCCAGTACGAGCGCATCCTTTCCTACTTTGAGATCGCGAAGAATGAAGGCGCCACTGTGTTTATGGGCGGTGCGCCGCATGTTCCCACCGATAGCAGATACAAAGACGGGTACTTCGTTCAGCCGACGGTGTTTACGGATGTCAAGGACTCAATGCGCATTGCCCAAGAGGAGATCTTTGGACCGGTTGCAGTCGTGATGCCCTTCTCCAGTGAAGAGGAGTCAATTCGCCGGGCTAACGACACTACATACGGCCTGGGCGCTGCTGTTTTCACCCGTGACATCGAACGTGCGCACCGTGTAGCCGCCGAGATTGAGTCAGGAATGGTGTGGATCAACAGCAGTCAGGACTGTGACCCTCGAGTTCCTTTTGGGGGTGTGAAGCAGAGTGGAATTGGACGAGAGCTGGGAGAGGCTGGGCTCGAGGCTTACAGCCAGGTCAAGGCAGTCCATGTGAATATGGGGACTAAGTTATAGAGGTCCACGTATGGCTTGTTAGAATGACATGCTACATAGATGCTTCTTTTGCAATGCATACTCCAACCAAGCTCGAGTCACACGTTGTCCATGCACAGGTAGCTGAATTACGCCGTATCTAGCCAAGGAAACAGCCAGTTCCACTTAGTAGTGTCTGTGACGACTCTCCTTTGCATTATTAAAATATGGATCAGCTTACAGGATGATATCGGAGTCTCTTGCCACTTATGGCCACGCATCTCCCTTGGAAGGAGACTCCGGATATCGCAACCTCCGGCTCCATATCAACTCCATAGGCTTCAAGAAACCCGGAGAGGAAGGCTCTTACGCGATCTCACCTCATCCTCGGTAATTCCCCACAATCCCTTCATGATAACTATCTCCATACTCCACATTGCCTCCACTCATATCTTACCCTCAACAAGCATGTCACTCCGCAAAGCCTGCCGGCGAGTTACCGAATCCGACACTCCCCGGAGAACCCAAGATTCCTTTGTACATCGCAATCAATGGTGCCTTGATTAAAAATGTATAGGACGGCGTTCAGGGCAACCAATTCTCGGTCATAGCACGACTAAATCTGGGGTAAACCCGGGGCATTTGGAGACAGTCAGGATTGAATGGCATCTTCACCTCGGCCTGATAAGGGTAGTATAGACTGCATGAACAGCGCTATCTATGCTTAATCGACTAGCCCAGATTACCAATAGATTACATTGGCTGTGCAACGCTTCTACCGAGTCTAAAACAGTTCCGCATTGGCATCTGTAGACCCCTTCTACAGGTAATCCCGGTGGCGTATCAACCCCCCAGGGGATCCGCTGCCAGAAGGACATCCTTTCCCCGGTTGGATCGTTGGATCTCTCCACCTCTTCCCCGGTGTAGCCTGGTGTATCGACATTGTCGGGTGACCCGTGTTGAAAGACCTGCTGTTCTCTTCTTCCTCCTTCCATCATTCCACTATACCATTGTGCATACCTGTGATCCAAAATGAGCCCCCAAATCGTCGATCTAGACACTTCTGCCATACATGTCGAGAGGAATCACGCCACCCACCAGCACGGAGCGGACCAGGACTCCGCGGGTGCGGATGAGAAGAAAGCAGAGATCATGTCGCCTCCTCGACAGGATGCTTTTGGTGACGAGGAGTTTGCAGAAGTGAAGTATAAGGTCTTGACGTGGTGGTACGCGACAGTTGTGTTTCCTGTTGACTGCAATTGCTGACTCCTCCAAGGCAAGGTGGCCTGCTCATGGTGGCAGAGACCATCTCGCTAGGTATCCTTTCATTGCCGGCGGCGGTGGCTCATCTGGGCTTGGTGCCTGCCATCGTTATACTGCTCGGTATGGGCATGTTGGCATCGTATACGGGCTACGTGATCGGACAGGTTAGACACCACAAACAACGATCTATCTTTCTCGATGCTGATGATAGGCTGCGGTAGTTCAAATGGAGATACCCGCATATCTCCAGCATGGCGGACGCAGGCGAGGTGCTCATGGGGCCCTTTGGAAGAGAGCTGTTCGGCTTTGGGCAACTTCTTTTCCTAATCTTCCTCATGGGCAGCCACGTCTTGACGTTTTCCGTGGCTATGAACGTGCTTACAGGCCACGCTACGTGCTCTATAGCCTTTGGGATTCTTGGGATGGTCATCTCGTTTATGATGTCCCTGCCCCGGACGTTGGAGAAGATGTCCTGGCTATCTTTGATTTGTGGGTTGCCTCTATCTTTCAATTTGCTCGTCACTGACTCGCCGTCTTAGCGTTTGCCAGTATATTCTTTGCTGTTCTGATTGTTATGATTGCTCTGGGGATTCAGAACCCAAGGGCCATTGTAGAGCCTACGGTGCAAACGACACTAGTCACTGCATTTACCTCAGCGTCCAACATTATCCTCTCTTTCGGTTCGTTTCTCCCAGAGAAGAGGTATACATCCTACTAATTGAAGTGCTGCAGCAAGTCACAACACATTCTTTACCTTCATAGCCGAGCTCAGAGATCCTAAAGACTTCAAGAAATCGCTCGCCGTGCTGCAGGAAATCGATATCTCCCTATATCTCACTGCTTCTGTCGTTATCTACTGCTACGCAGGAAAGGACGTGGCTTCTCCAGCTTTGGGCTCGGCCAGCCCCTTGGTTTCCAAGATCGCGTATGGAGTCGCCCTGCCAACTGTGAGCCCAGCCAATCTATACCCCGATCTCTCCGCCAGTTCATCTAACCGGATCTTTAGATTATCATTGCCGGGGTGATCAATGGCCATGTTGCGTCGAAGGCTATCTACCTCCGGATCTTCGCCGGCACAGATCGCATGCACAAGCGTGATTTCGTAGCCGTCAGCTCCTGGATTGCCATTGCGTTGGTACTTTGGGTTATCGCTTGGATTATTGCCACTGCCATTCCTGTGTTCAGCACTCTGCTTAGTCTGATCGTAAGTGTTCCAACTCTCTGTGGGAGTGTTCCGGCCTTGTTAATGGATTGGGCTCAGACTGCGTTGTTCGCCAGTTGGTTTACGTTCGGCTTCCCGGGCATGTTCTGGCTGTTCATGAATAAAGGCTTGTGGTTCTCGTCGCCTAGGAAGATTTTCTTGACGCTTTTGAATACCTCCTCCATTGGTATCGGAATGGTTTTGGTGAGCGCCCGTCATTACTACTCTTTATGTAGCTTCTCTAACAAAATTAGTGCGGCTTGGGGCTTTATGCGTCTGGGAAAACGATCCATGATGACTCGAGTAGCCAGAGCTTCTCGTGTGCCAACAATGCCTGATCATTTATGTCTGTTGGTATGCATATATATATTGGCCTTGAATATCACGGATGTTTTCTCCGTATTCCTCAATATCAAGTCTTGGCCACATAAATTCGGTTTAATTGCATTGTTAACCTCTTCTGTCTGAGCCGAGGGAAATATATATCTACGGCAGTTGACACCTCCGCGGTCAAACTTATAGCCACCAATCCACAAAGGAGAATCATAACTGTATGTGCAGAGTGTCTATAATACAAGAAAAGAAAATGAAACAAGCACATCACCAAGCGCCGGGTATACCTTATTAACCTGAAAACAGGGAAACATAACATGTAGACTTGTCTTCAAAAAAGCGTCATAGCATCTAAGCGGTTGAAATCGCATCTCGATCTTTAACACTAATACTCACCCGCTGCGTGACCATAATATCACCACCCAGGGTATTCGCCAGCTCCTCCTGGCTACTCGCCGGCGTATCGCCGCGCGCCATAACCCGGCCAGAGATGCGCGAGAAATTGGTCTCCTTCCCGCGTACCCTGGAGCGGTTCGCCGAGACGCCGCTGACGGTGTGCATCTGGAAACCGTACGAGTCCCACGCGTATGACGGCTCCGACTTGGAGACGCGGGCTTTGATAACGCGGTAGAGTCCGGGACAACAGCCGATGATGACGGCTATATTGACGTATGAGAGGTCTATTCCAGCCATTGGCGGTGTTGGGGGGGGGGGGGGGGGGGAAATCTCACCGACTGAGCCCTCGATAATCCCCCACAGCGCGAGCCAGACGGGCTCTGGTGTCCCGTTCCCCCAGTTGTTGCCCAGCTCGACGACGCGGATGATGGAGACGGCCATGCAGATCCAGCCCATGCCGAAGAGAGCGCCGATGCTGATCTTGCGACTAAGCGACATTCGTAGGTTCCAGATTAGGCGGATCGGGAGGATCATGACTGTATTGATTAGCGTTAGTATTCTTTCTGAAGCTTTCGAGGGAGCAAGTGCAGACTCACTCAGAAGATCTGTCAGTATGTCCACCGCAAAGGAAAAGTAAAGACTGATGGCTGCAGCGCGATGGTCGCGCGGTTTATTGCAGGCTCCGGCGGTGAACCATGCCTTGAAACTGGAGCACGACAGCCACGAGGAGATGATTGAACCTATTAGTGTCTGGTGTCGTGGTATACTGTTAGTCACGGCGGCGTATACAGACAGGGTCATGACATACCGCGATGCAGAAACCGAGAAGAGCCCACCACGCAATGAAATATGCCCGGCCATTCAGTAGGCGTTTGTACATGGCGAGAAGCGAAAACTTGATCATCCACAGACACAGCCACAGTGACCCGGTCGCAAAGAAGTAGAAGATTTGGAGCTTCAGACTGTCCTCCATCAGCTCAGGGTATGGCTTTATCAACTGCTGTTGCACCGCTTTGATCTTGTACAGCGTCGGCGCGATGATGATGTAGAGGATGGCCAGCACCAAGAAGAGCAAGTATGCAAAGGCGAGAAGATAGTCCTCTGCCTTGAGCTCCTTGATCCGCGACAGAGTCGTTGCGAATCTGGTGACCACGATAATGGTCGTCAACGCAACCAAGGCATACCCACTGCCCCGGATGGTCTCTGCTGTAACATTGCTGCCCGCCATGGCTATTTCCGTAGGGCGCGACACAAGCGCCTCTTCATAGACGTGATGTCAAGCTTATGATGCAGATATTCAACCAGAGACGGTCTTCATTATGGTGTGCTCCGCCGAAGAAGGATGGCAGGGGATGTCACTGTTCAAATGGAGATAACTCCCACGAGAGGCGCGCCATGGGCTGTCAGACAAGCCACGGCAATATGTCGCGACCAGCTGCCCGCTGAAAGATGCAGCCCATCAGGGATCCTGTCATATTGAGTTTACACCCATGTATTATTGCCCGTTTCTGGATCGAGACTCGGCCAAAAAAGCCTGGAGAGGAATCCCCGGCGGGACCGCGGCACATGGAAGGAATTTTCTAGCTGCAGGGGCTCTATCAAGCCATCGAATACTGGCGAATAGAGTCCAGTGCTCCCCTTCGGCAAGCAGGTACAATTGCGTGTGGACAGATTAATATCGCTTCCTGGGCAAGACTAGATTGCAGGCGAGGTACAGATGAAGCCAAGCAACGGTTCCATGTACCTCCTATTCTGACACTCCCAGACAGATGGGTCAGTCAGGTATACATCGCTTATCTGATGTCTATGAGGAGTTCCCTCTAATACACCCCAATTATCATGTCTCCATGTATGTCAAAGGTTTCCACGCCACTTGTGCTTGTCAGATGCAATTGTCCACCCCACGTGTCGCTTGGAACCAACAGCGGCGGATGAGATACGAAGTGGGGATCGGATTTCCCGTAACTTGGAGCGACAAGGTCGTCCGTGACAGAAAAAGCCACACAGTCGTATGCGTGACAGGGATGAGGGATAGCTCGGGGGACGGCGTGGATGGCGAAGCGGCCGGCGCGAGTAGTGTCCTTTTAGCGGCTTGTAGGCCAACGGAGTGCATCTCTGCTCCTCTCCTCGCTTGCGGCCACATCGACCCTGTTTCAGATTCAATCAGTGCTCTGGTGATGGTGTCATCCGTGAGCGACGATCAACGGGGGTTCTTGCTGCCCACCATTGGGCTTTTTCTCCGCCGGAGAATCCCTCTTTGAGGCGCACCATTAGAACGAACTGTGCGCTCCGTGATCTTCGATTCAGGACACTGAAACGTTTCTGGGGGTGGAGTCCTGCTTGACATTACTCGATTGGTGGATGGTCTATCGTTCGTTCGCTGGTTTTTGTTGTCAACGCCGCGGCTTGTTGTCGTGTCTCACTCGGAACTCGGCCTCGCCACGTCTTTTTCCAGATCCAGGAGGCGTGTTCTCGGTAATTACTCCGTAGGAGGTCGCCAGCTTCTGGACCATGCCAGACTGCGTAGACTATTCTGAGCATGCACCCGAGGAAATTAGCGACGGTGGCTCAGCCAGTGACAGGGCCCAGATTGCTACTGGGTTGTATCTCGAGGGATCCCATCGTCCCCACTGCGTCTGCTCCAAACCACTCCATCGCCAAGCGAGATTAACGCGATCTCTAGTGCTCTGCGATCGCTAGTTTGGGTAAAGACAGCGGCTTGGATGAAAAGGAGCGCAACGAGCCGAATGACGATGGGCCCGCTAGTGTGGCCGGAGCATGTCAGACCACCGATCAATCTAGGAGAACAATGCCTTGACATATAATCACGGCCCCAGCCTAGTAGGGAACTCCTTTTTCTCCAGTCTCTCCCTCTATCCCCATTGTCATCCATCAGGCAATCGAGATGAGGCTCTCTTCGGCTTTCCTGCTCGCCATCAGCGGCGTGGCCGTTGCGCAAACGGCCGAGCCCAGCGACTTTGATGTCACAGCTGCGCTGGAGGACTATGGCGTCGACGTGTCGGCCATTCCTCAGCTGGCTGGTCTGCAACAGCGCTCAATTAGGGGCGCCTGTACCGCTGCGGTGAGTATCCCTAATCCATCCCTTGATGGTCGCCCTGGATTCTAACGGCACGGACAGTGCGGATCATTGAACTTTCTGTATGGGTCGAGCAGAGTGTTTGCGCAGAACACTACTTCATATGAGAGTTTCACCTCTTCATATTGGTCGGTGCAGCAAGAGGAGGTCGAGCCTCACTGTGTCTTCAAGCCGGCCAAGGCCACCGACGTGTCGATTTTGATTCTCCTGTCGCGCTTGACCCAGTGCCCCTTTGCTGCCAAAAGCGGCGGCCACGCGGCCTTTGCTGGCGCCTCCAGTAGCGAGGGCGGCATCACGGTCTGGCTGAAGGACATCAACGCCATCACTCTGAATGCGGACAAGTCCATTGCCTCGGTGGGACCGGGCAACACCTGGACGGACGTGTACTCTGCGCTCGCCCCCGACGGACTGGCGGTCATTGGCGGCCGTGTGTCGGAGATTGGCGTGGGTGGCTTGACCACGGGCGGTGGCATCTCATACTACTCCAACCTGTATGGATGGGCGGCGGATAATGTTCAGAGCTTCGAGGTAGGCCGCCTGCGGACGCTAGAGCCGCCATGCGCGTGGATGTGACGACTGACACCGTTGACAGGTTGTGACCGCATGGGGCCAGATTGTCACCGCCAGCGAGACCAAGAACGCGGATCTCTACTGGGCTCTGCGCGGCGGCGGCAACAACTTTGGCATCGTCACCAAGTTCAACTACTACACAATTCCCGCCGGCAACCTCTTCGGCGGCACGCGTCTCTACACGCAGGACCAGTTCCCGGCGGTGCTGAACGCCTTTGTCAACGTCATCAACAACGCCTCGGTCGACGGTAATGCCCAACAATACGTGGCGTTCGTGAATGCGCAGGGCATGAACCTGGCCAACGCCGAGTTGACCTATGTCGCCGACGACACCGAGCCCGCCATCTTCGAGCAGTACCGCTCCATCCCCGCCATCTCCGACACGCTTTCCACCAAGACGCTGGTGGAGTACTGCGCCTCGGTGCAAAAGTCCAATCCCAGCGGCCTGCGCGAGATCTACTGGCCCATCACGGTGCACCTGAACGAGGCCTTTGCCGGCTGGGCCGTCGACTACTTCCTCTCCGTCGTGCCCCAGGTCGCCAACGTCTCGGGTATTAACCCTGTGCTGATCTACCAGGGCATCACCGAGCCCATCCTCAACAACATGACCAAGTTCGGCGGCAACGCCTTGGGCCTTGACGCCTCGCAGGGCCCCCTCCACCTCATCCACATGTCCACCTGGTGGGACAACGCCGCGGACGATGAGACCGTCTACCAGTTCGTCAGCGACTACTTTGCCGCCATCGTTGAGAAGGCCAAGAGCCTCGGTCTGTACCACGAGTACATCTACATGAACTATGCCAGTCAGTTCCAGGATGTGATTGCCGGCTATGGATCGGCCAACAAGGCCCGTCTCCAGTCCATCGCCACCAAGTACGACCCGACGGGCGTGTTCCAGACCCTGCAGCCGGGGTACTTTAAGCTGGACGGCGCGCCTGTCGCGAATCGGTTCTAAAGTGCGGTAGGGTGCGGTAGAGTGCGGGGGAATGTACAGTACTGGTGTTGAGCCTCTGTTTCTCTGTTCAGCTTTTGTGGATAGAACTTTAATCCGTCGGAGCGGTAGGACGCTTTGATGTTATATAGGTAGCCACGTATAATATTGCAGAATTTCCAGACTTTGTGTGGAGACGCATTGGAGTCCAGCACATCAGGCAAGCCACCACCTCCATCATGGTCTGCAAGAGGGATTTTTGCCCCAACCGAGAGGGTTCATCTAGAATCTTACCGTACCGAATACCGGGTACGGCCGTCTGTCCATGTCTGGAGGATCAGGCAACTCCTTGCTATCCGAGGGATTTATTAATGGCTCCTAACTTTGGCACAGCCTCGGAGACTATTTATAGTTCTCGGATTGGGTTGTTTCCGAGGTTCGAAGCGATGAATAGGGAGTATACACGTCCAGAATGGCGCGATAGATCGGTTCATCGCAGAGTCCGATGATCCTGATAAGGCGGTATCACAGACTAGCATATGGATCGCCTGGTGAAGAAGAAAGAAGACAGTGACAAGATGTGGTCATACCATCCGAATACCGATGCCAAGGCTACACGGATCTGTTCGGAGGTATTCTGGATGGGGGGAGAGCAAATCATCAGGTCGATACGAACGATCTTCATACCGGGTTGATGCCTGCAACCCAAACCCAGTCCAACAAGGCAACTGGCTGCCTGTACCGACGGAGCATCGGGATGGTCTTGATGCTGTAATGAGCTTCCTCGATGACGGAGGAGGGGTCATTATTGGATGATCGAGGAGATCAGTCTGGACGGATTATAAGAAGGGGTGTTATTGTTCTAGGGACAGTAGTGTACGACGATGGAGGAGGTGAGGTCGTAAAGGATAAACCTGTATAAATGAGTCAGCAGCTATGATCTAATCTCCACTAGGCAGAGATACTTGAACCAGCGCAATATCGCATCCAGAGCGCCGCTTAGTTGCCTAATCTTCTCCTCTGGTTGTAGATAAACCCGTCTGTCAGTCCCGGTAAGTTGCTGCGTCTTTTGGGTATCGACCTGCCTGATACCGTCCTCATCCTTCTTCCTATCACTTTCATGTTACTCGGCCTAAATGTCGACCCTCCGCGATGATTTGTTGTCCTCCCACCGTTGTGCCTCTTCCCTCTTCCCTCCGTTCTTCCTCCCTTGTGCGTACTGTCTTTTTTCCCTCTGATTTCATCTTGTTCTTATTAACTTCTTCTATCTTGAATCGCACGTGGCTAATGTTGGTTAGATGACGTATTACGTAAACCCAGTACGATGAGTGACGACAATGTTAACCAAGAAACGCTTCCACTTCGTCCGCGCGATGCCTCTGGACCGCCCACCGTCGCTCAGCCCGTCCCCGCGGTAGAGCCAGAGTATGCCCCCGATTCTCCGAGGTAAGGCCCTCGACCGTTCCTTTCGTCTCGTCTCGTCATCCTCCCCGCACCGTCGTTGCCTCGCGATGTTGCGATCCAGCGTTGCGTCTCCGTCTTGCGTCTTCCTTCTAACAACCCACACCAGAAAGTCGAATATACCTCTGACCTCCGATGATGGATCGCCTATGGGGTCGTCGATAACGAACCGAGCCCATCATTCCGGCAGCTTCACCTTCTCCAACACCCGACCTGGTTCGGCCGGTCCCTCGGACGTTTACAGCGAGCACGGCGGGGCATCCCCCAACTTATCCCACGGACACCGCCAATTATGGAAGCGGCGGACCACGCATAGCGTCTCGCCCGATCGTCCCATCAGTCGCACCGCCGCCGAGAATCGCATCGGCAAGTCTCCCTTTGGCGACAGCGACGCCCGTCTCTCGCGAACCTCCCTCCCCCGATTCCCCGCCGACCCCGCCGGTGACGACGCCGGTCCCTCCCACCTCCCTCCTCCGATGATGCGCGCCAGCCCCGGGCCCAACAATGAGCGCGCCGCCTCACCGCATCTGAATGCCGGTCCCTCGGGGTCGGCGTCGCCCGCGCGGCGGTCGCGACAGTCCCGAGAGAATTTGAGCTATGGCCAGGAATCCGCGCAGGGCCTGAGCAATGAACAGAAACCCGCTGGAGGAGTCTCTGCGGTAGCCGGAGGTACAGCATCACACGGGATTTTCCTTCAGCCAGAAACTCATCCTATAACAGAAGAGCAATTGATCAATGAGGTCCGCGGCATCTACGCGGGCTTGGTGATGGTGGAGAAGAAGTGCATCGAAATCGACAAAGCCCAGTCCGAATCCCGCGCTCCCCTCGACAATCAGAAATGGCAGGCCCTGATCGCCCTCCACCGCACCCTCCTCCAGGAGCATCACGACTTCTTTATGGCCTCCCAGCACCCCACCGCCAGTCCCGTGCTCAGACGCCTGTCGGAGAAGTACGCCATGCCCGCCCGCATGTGGCGATACGGCATCCACTCGTTCTTGGAACTCCTCCGACATCGTCTGCCCGAGTCCCTCGAGCACATGCTGACCTTTATCTACCTGGCGTATTCGATGATGACGCTCCTGCTAGAGACCGTCCCGACCTTCCAGGACACGTGGATTGAATGCCTGGGAGACCTATCAAGGTATCGGATGGCGGTCGAGGAATCCGACCTCAAGGAGCGCGAAGTGTGGGCTGGGGTCGCAAGGTATTGGTATAACAAAGCCGCGGATAGAAACCCGGATGTTGGCCGGATCCAGCATCACCTGGCCGTCCTCTCCCGCCCGTACATTCTGCTGCAGCTCTTCTACTACACCAAGTCCCTAGTTAGTGTGCGATCGTTTGCCGGAACACGCGAGAGCATTCTGCTCCTATTGAATCCAATTCTGCACAGTCCCAACCCGAGTAGCAGCAGTCATCCTCCATTAATCACCGCTTTTGTCGCCGCACACGGCGCTCTCTTCAGTCGAGATGTTTCACCTCGATTTGTCTCCTCCGTCAACCAATTCTTACCCCCTCTAGACAACTTCATCACGCGCATTGGTCCGGCGTTCCGAATGCAGGGAGCGCATATGGCCTCGGCCAATTTTGCCGCCATTTTGGAGTACAGCCATCCTGATGCGCTTTTGGTGGGCGAGTTTCAACAAGGAAACACGCTGCAAGCAAAGTCTCTAGAGGATGTCTACGCCTCTGCCGCAGGGACGTGGACTCCTGCCAGCGACCCGCAGAGAGTCGTTTCGGATTTTGTTTCACTGGGTGACGCGCAAAACCCAGCGCGCTTCGTCTTTTACGCATCTTTTCTCGCCTTTGAAACCATGTCGGTCTTCCTCGATCAAATCGGTGACCAACACATCTTTGCGGCCCTGCACGTCTGTCTATCCTTCCTTTGGTGCTTGTCACGGACGCGGAACGGGATGAAGTACGCCGAGGCCGTCGTGCCCTGGCGTAAGCTGATCCCCTGTCTAAATACCATTATTCGCCCCTGGGTGGACATGACGTATATCGAACGAGACGAGTACCCGCTCTTTAACGATTGCCAGTGGACCCCCGAGGACAACTTCATCCGTGGTCAAATCTGGAGCCAGACTTACTATCCTCCGCATTATTTCGACAGCGCTCTGTCGGAGGATGATGGACGCCACATCGAACGCCCGTCTCTGGTGGTTTCCCGGATGTACAAGTGTCTCTGGCTGGGGATGCGGCTTGCCAAGGTATGTGGTTTTACTGGGAGCAAACTGTATCAACCTTATGCTAATCCTATCTCTGCGCAGTTCAACCGCTGGATCGCATTTGATCCCATGGCCCGCGAGTTCTCCGTGACACCCTTCGCCCTGGAACTGGAGCGACTCGTGCAGCATCACAATCCATTTATCACTGGAAAGGGTGATGGCACTCCGAGACCTGATGTTCCAATGCAGGGCTCGTGATGTGATGTTGATGTTTCGTATGGAATGTGCTGCTTCACCACTGGGAGGCGGACGGTAGCAAGGTACTTTTCCTCGGTTTGCTGGAAAGCGGCTGTTGCTTTCATGTATATCGGCGACGAGGCGTGTAGGTCCGACGAAGGGCTTTCAGGCTGAAGTCTGAGCGACCACTCCTATAGAGCCGACACTGGCTCCATCCCTGGCGACGGACACACGAGAGTCGGTACAGACACGAGTCCCGGGATGGATTCTGGCGGGGTCCATTGGAACGAACCTTTGGGTTGCATTCGCCCAGTGTCATGGTCTATCATAGCTATCATTAAATGAATACATGAATACATGAGTAACTTGAGACGGTAGAATCATCATGAACGTCGTGAGAGTACTCCGGAGTAGAGCCATGTACCATCAGCGGCGTACGTAAGGGTGGAGACGGGCTAAACCGCAACGGGGCGACCCAAAGAGGCCAAGCTGGCGACAGGAACGCGTCGGAGATCTGCCCGCCTTTCCCCTCATATCTCTCCCGTCTCATACACCATACACCATTCTATCTGAAGCCCGGAATAATACCTGTCCTTCTCATGCGAATCCCATGAGAATGGTTCTCCCCCCATCCTAGGGTGTTGACACAAGACAGATTCCGTGTCGCATGGCTGGCCAAGTCCGGATTGTCTCTGATACTGTGAGCGCTTAAGCTCGTCTCCACTGTGGATGGAACGGGCCCCTTCGGTACTGCCTAGCTGTCCTATATACCTGGATTCTTATTGTTTGCGCCGTTCGACTGTCCTTTCTCCCCGTCAACCGACGGCGACATCATCATGTCGCAGGAATCGTGGACCGACATCTGCGTTCACTGCGCCGACCTCCTCGCCAGTGTTCCTCTCCCTATCCTCCTGGTGACCCTCGTTGCGACTCTGCTCGGAGCTTTCGTCTTTGTATGTCAATCGTCCACTCGATCCAGCTCCTCCATCTGCTCTCGTTGATCATCGCTAACACCTCTCTTTAGTTCTACGTCGTCCTCTTCGTCGTCGCACCGGTCCCCCGACCCCCTTCGCCGGAAGAAAAGCAATACCGTACCCTTGCTAAAGATGGCTCCATCACCGACCCTGAACCCCTCCCCTGCTGGCTCGACGCCCTGCGGAAGCGCCCCGGACGCACCCCCGACCACGTCGCCCTCGAAAAGCCCGAGCTCTTCATGTCCCTCGTCGTGCCCGCCTACAACGAGGAGGACCGTCTCGGCGGCATGCTCGAAGAAGCCGTAAATTACCTGGAGCGGATGTACGGCACCCTGGCCGCAAAGGCCGCCAACGGCACGGCCGAAAAGGCCAATGGCAACGCCCGCCAGCGCAACCCTACCAACGGCCATGTCAACGGCCACGCGGCCAACGGCGTCTCGCCGGACAAGGGCTGGGAGATCATCATCGTGTCGGATGGGTCTAATGACCACACCGAGGACGTCGCCTTCGGCTTCGCGCGCGACCACCAGCTCTCGCTGCATCCCAAGGGTTACGCCGGCCCCTGGACTCCCGGCACCCATGAGGGCGTCCACATCCCGCCCGGCACCATCCGCGTGGTCACACTGACGAAGAACCGCGGGAAGGGCGGTGCGGTCACCCATGGCCTGCGGCACGTTCGCGGTCAGTATGTGGTATTTGCGGACGCCGACGGCGCGAGCAAGTTTGAGGACCTGGGGAAGCTGGTCTCGTCGTGTCGGGCAGTTGAGGACGCCGATGGACGGGGTGTGGCCGTGGGCTCGCGCGCGCATATGGTTGGCAGCGAGGCTGTCGTGAAGGTATGGTTGTCCCATCTAGACTCACTGGTATTCACGGGCTAAATACGGTCGCAGCGCTCGAAGCTGCGCAACTTCCTCATGCACTCTTTCCATCTGATCCTGTGGCTGATGACCCCGCGGAAGACGGCCACCATTAAAGATACCCAGTGCGGATTCAAGCTCTTTTCTCGTACAGCGCTGCCGTACATCGTCCCGTACATGCACTCGGAAGGGTGGATTTTTGATGTAGAGATGCTCATGCTCGCCGAGTTTGCTAATATCCCCGTCGTCGAAGTCCCCGTGGGTTGGCGCGAGGTGAAGGGAAGCAAGTTGAACGTCCTCTGGGATAGTCTGGGAATGGCCTGGGGTCTGTTTGTGCTTCGGGCGGCGTGGTCGCTGGGGGTATATCGACGCGGTTGAACTGCACGGAACAACTATCTAGACACGTACGCATTGGGACATACCGGGAAGGTTCGCATTATCGATCTATTTGAATCTATTTGCATAGTTAATCGCTGGCGTGATCGGACGTGTTCCAGTCGGGCCCGTTTCGGGTGGCAAATGCTCTTTTCCCAAACAATCGGTGTAGTTCTTGGGCTCCGATTCCCATCGGGCGGTTCCAGACTTCCGAGGCCGTTCCTCAGGTACTCCCAGTCATAAAGTTTTGAAAAGATTTTCGCGGAAAGGATTTTTCTTTTTATTGCCTCCTGGTACCGGCGGGCTCGGGCCGGTTCTGTCGGCGATGACGGGTTTCGGCGTCGATATAAGTGCGCTGACGACGTGGTGTGATATTCATCATCGTAATTCTTTTTTCACTGCTCTCATTGATCTTGCTGGCTTGAATGATTGAATGGATACAGCGCCCTCATGGCAGTGAGCTGATTAATGCCAAGCTGGAGTGCAGACTCGTTTCTTCTCATACGATTCAGCTCAATTGGACGCATCATACTATAAATTTCTTCCTGATCCATCCCTGATCCTCTGGTTCAGAGATCATATCATACTAGTCTCGTCGGATTGCAGTACATTGTCTACGACAGACCTCAACCTGGTATCAACATGTTGCAGGTCATTCGGCCCAGCATGGCGAAGATGACACCAACTAAACCCCCAACGAGATCAATATCAAAGGATTCTCCTCTACTCCAACTCCCTCTCGAGATCCGTTTAATGATCTACGAGTACGCGGTCGCAGTGCCAAACGACTACATGGACCGCCCGCTGATCGTCGTCACCGATCGGGGCAACGCTTTCACAGCGCGAGGTCGCTACCGCGCGCTGTCGATGTGTCCCAGCTGGGTAGGCGAGAACGGCAAAGTGCGCAGCCTCCTCGCCGTCAACCGCCAACTCCACGACGAAGTCGAAGACTACCTCTACTCGCACAACACGCTCTTCTTCACCAACGCGTTCAACTTGGACCATCTCGGCGCCTTCCTCGACACGCTCAGCCCCACGGCGCGGCGCCGCATCCGCAGCGTCGGCTTCGAGATCTTCTTCTTCGTGCACTCGCAGACGGGCGTGCCGAAGCGCACCCTGAAGGAGTACGAGCGCGCCGCCCGCGTGCTGAGCGAGAAGCTTCCGCGCTGGACGACCGTCGTCTTCTACCTTGACCCGCGCTTCTACTTCCCGTACGGCTCTGTCGGCGGTCGCGAGCTCTCCGCCCGCGGCGTCTGCTATCTCGCGACGATCTTCGGCGCCATGCGCAAGGAGCTCCACTTTGTCGCGCTGCCGCCTATCCACCGTCATGTCATGGAGGAAGCGCAGCGCGCTCTGCGGTCCGGCAGGCGCGGCTCGCAGGAGCGGTCGTCGCTGTGAGACGGGGTCCGGCTGCGTTTGCTGACGTTTAGTGGAGTTGGTTGTTTCTCGCGGCTATGGCGATGAGTGCTGGGATGGTTGACTCGGGTTGGGATTGACTTCATTCCGTGCGGGCGTGGAGTGTTGGGTTCTTGATTCATTGGCCGAGTGGCAGCTGCGAGATGACGCTTTGGGGAGATGAGCACTGGGGCATATCCGGAGCTTTGGTCCCCGCCTTCGACAGATCATGATTCAATTTCGATTAGCGATGTTTGAGCAAGATTCTGCGATATGTAATATAGACGGTGGGATGGATTGCGAGATAGATCTTGGTCGTTGTGGGAGTATGAGTATGGCATCTAGCTAGTAATGATAATGTTAATGAGCTGACGGATCTCAGATCCGCCCGTCACCAGAGGTGCAACCTACCGATTACGACACATGCATGGACCTATTCTCGGACGTATCCGGGGCAGTAGCCGATCGTGACGGGCCATCGTCATGGCGGAGCGAAGGAGGGTTGTATTTTCTGCGGTGCTTGGGAGGCATAACGTCATCGGAATCCTCGTGATCGGCCTCAGGCCTCAGCATGAATGGGTTAGTCTCTCTGCCTGTCCCTCAGCGTACATCTTCCCTCCACCACTCTCGTCCATATATCTCCATGCAACAGTCCCTTCTCCTCGCACAACAACAGGAGATTCCGACTTCGACTGCCGGCGTGGTGGTACAACAAATGTCCTCGCCCTGTCTTTGTATGTCCCTCTTCCCCCCGCACATCGACTGACTCCGCCATCGTCATCCTTCCACCCATCATTTAAATCGCTCTTCTCCCTCTCGCGCTGGTTGGTGTTGACCATCCGTGTTTCTTAAATACAGAGCTAA